>OY292494.1:2437415-3166961 GCA_958496325.1 Nomophila noctuella
ACCAGGCATCTTGTTTTAGTGTTTATAATGTTATAGGTAAAGTACTTAATAACCTCTAACATTATGAACACCAATATTATCTATTGACATTCACCTTGTTTTTTTCATATCACGTAAGTACACGTTATTGAATACAGGTGTATCGATAGTGGTATCGGTCGTGATTAAAAGTTCTGCCGGGCAATAGGTACAAGTGGGACAAATAAATATTGGTATTCAGAAATTTCATCGAACCTCGTTTATATAAAAAGACCCAGCAAAAGGTATAAAAGATAATACGAAGCCAATAAAAGCGCATAACTTACACAAATCCTGACAAAAAGGTTTGCTTTGATTGTAGTTTATGCCTACCAATAAAATATTGCGGTAGGTAGGTACCTACCTACATGAAACGTTTCTGTAGGTGAATTAATCATCTTCAGTTAGAGACTTGAGTAAAAGTAAGGGCATTCATTTGAAATCATGTTTTCGATGAAAAGATGGGTTTTGGCATTACACACCACGTTTGCCAAATGGGGCTTGGTGATCACAAACCACACTGTGTTTAGAAAAATCAACACTTTGGCCCGATTCAAGAATCGAACCCAGGACCTCGAGGTAACGACCCGGAACGAAACAACTAGACCATCGAGGAGTTAGAGAGTAGGAGTAGTTAATAATTTGGTTCACCTGAGGCACAACCATAAAGTAGTACCTACTTATAAAATATGAATTAATGGAACATTGTGCCTAAAGTCAATAAAGTAGCATCAAGTGTGACAACAATAATAATAAGAACCTATGTATGCATCTCTCCTTTCACCTACAAAGTAATTCTTACCTTTCTAAAGTAGTACAAGCAGCCGAAGAGAACATATTTCAAATAATACCACTTCCCGGGCACTGCATACACTCCGAATATGGGTTTCCTTTCCTTGAAACTTTTACAATAAAATATTAAAAAGGTAATCAACCCAACAGATATCAACAGGACAGACATTTTATTTGCACTACGGGCTATCAGTCCTCTACGAAATGAATACGTGCAGGCAAATATAGGTAGATATGCGTCTAGATATATTTATAAAGCGATAAACAGTCTTTTAATACGAAGCGATAAAACTGGAGCTACATTGTTGAGTTGGTAATTTCGCTAATTACAGTAATTGAATTAGATACTTCATACGGACTGGGGTACGATGTTCTAATAGGAATTAAGTATGATGTATGTTTACAAATGTAACAAAAACCACAATTATGCTTAAGTGTACTAAAATTTAAGATAATATCCTGTTTTAAAATTGAATATTTTAAAATACAATAAAGTTGAAAAGTTTGCTTGTGTGAACGCGCTAATTTTAGAAACTGCTGGTTTAAATTGCAAAATTCTTTATGTTGGATAGTCGAAGAAGGCTTAAACTAGAATGCTTATATCACTGTGTGTGGAAACCGAAATCCACGCGGACAGAGTAGCGGGCCGCCGCTATTTATATGTTATGTTATATTGAGAAGTTTATCCTTCAAATCATTAAAAACATTTTATTGTCCCTAATGTGGGTCACTTAGGTAAATTATGGGACAATCTGATAGCATAAACTTGGGCACAAATTGGTAACACACGTGTATTACAGTTACAATACGATACGGATAGAATAAATTACTACTTAGGTACTAAAATACCTACTCATTCTACTCATTAGAATGACTTTATTTTAGATAAAGACTTAGTTTTCAAGCCCGGATTTAATTACTAATCTAAATTGATAAGACAGCAACGCATCAATAGCATAGTAACTTGATAAGTGTTTCTAAGTTGATTTTAGTTTTTTCTGTGTTATTTAATGTAAAATAATTGCAATTAAAATTACTGAGGTGTTATTATTTTTAGCCCGCATGCTAATGTCTGTATATTTAATTAAGTTTATTAAAAAATATATATAATTACGACGTTGCGTTGGTTGAATCATGACTATGAATAATTTTTAATATTAAAAAAATAATAAAAACCGCTACAATGTTTGGTTTAATGACGTTCAATAAAATAGATAGGTACATATTTTTCCTCTATGGAAAGGACCTTTAAGACCATCAAGGATTATAAAAAAAAGACAATTTAATTATACTTTCGTTTAATTGGTTTCTTACATCTAACGTATAGAACATTAAGAGTTTTAAAGCACATCAAAGCGGTTTCACATTATACAGCGTAATACTTGTGATACAATAAGTATATTTAGTGGTTATATAGAAATTTATGTATTTAATGAGGACGTTTTTACACTAGAACGGCGCATAATAGGCTAATCTGTATTAAGTAGCCCACCCGATGGTGAGCAGTTACTAAGGTCTTGCAGCGAAGTATATTTCATTAATCCATTGAGTTTCATTAACCCATTGAGTGGCTGTCCCATATTGCGTAGAGTTACTAATAACACTACCCAATATTGCACTGCCCCTCAAAAGAGACACAAGACAAACACTACTAAACTCTATTTCAAGTAATAGTGTAGTCGTTTGCTAGTCTTTGTCTTCGGCATTCAATGTAGGGCTGCCATCCGTCCGGGTTTCCCCGGATTTGTCCTAGTTTAGAGGGCGTCCGGGGTGCGTCCGGGCACGGTTCAGACAGACGTCCGGGGAAAGACACCGACGTCCGGGGAAGGTATAACACGACTTCATTAAGCTGAAGCTATGGTGTCCGGCTTTCGGACTCTAAAATCCGGGGTTATGTCGCCTCTTGTCCTGTTTTCCACATTTTGGAGATGGCAGCCCTAATTCAATGGGTCTTCGGGCCTATATTTTCAAGTTTACTGCCTCCCACATTATTTTGTGGTACAACTAGGTCGGTAGGTATGGATACTAGTATGTAAAGCCTACAGACCCATCTTTCCCATTGGGCACAATGGGCACGTGCCCAGGGCCCCGCGATCGTTTGGGGCCCCTATACAAGGGTATGTGGGGACCCACAATAACCAAACCAGAGGTTTAAAGGCCCATGTGCCCAGAGCCTCTTATAGGTGAAAGATGGTCCTGAAAGCCTACTACACGCTATTCAGTAAAGGGTTCAGTTTGGTAACTAACAAAACTACTTACATTTATGAGAACTATTGACAGTTTCTAATTATCTTAAAAAATTACAACTACACCTTTGCAAAGTCGTGCGTTTTGTACACAAAAAATGTATTGTTTTGGTATTTGTATAATATTACAAGGTTTGTAAGGGGTGTCGTGTAACACTATAGTTTTATAATAAATCTACAGTTAATCATTAATTGAGATAGGACATCGTGAAATAATAACAAAGGCTTGCTCAATGCCATTTAAAATAAATTACCAGACGCAATCCATTTTTCAAATATTACAATCAAACTGTTTTTATTCAGCAAAACACCTCTATACCTAGAGAAAAGCCTACGGATATTGACCTCTAGCACTCCATAACAATAACATAAACTATTTATTACATTACATACAATAAAACAAACCTACGGCAAACAATATTCTGCAAGGAAATACTATCAGTCAATACCCTATACAAGATACTATTTTGTTAACAGATAGGTAAGAGTATACATATAATATTTACGATTTGTTTAATGGTGCTATTATACTTTCACATACGAGTTGCAAGAGTTATATTTGTTACATTTTATGTTACTATAATGTGGATTAGTCAAGGTTGACTTGCCATGAAAATAAAAGGCAGATTTTTTTCGATATCTAAGGAAACTGCGTTTGTTGTAATATTGACCAAATTGTTGATCATACGCCATCTAGCGGCCATATAGAATACTGAAAAACACTCAAAATGTCATTTTGCCATAGACAATAATCAAATTGAAAATAAAAAACACTTTTTTTTAGTTGCCAGAAATCAATTCGCAAATATTTTATCATTACTATAAATGTTTTATAATATACTAAAGGTCTCATTGAAACATTTTATGTATACTATTGGTTCAGTGGACTAACTGCTATCACACATCAACCGTGAAATCACATTTATAGTTTGATCAGAAATAAGTAACAGATAATATTCAAAAAAGTTTTTGGTATTGGTGATGAATTTAAATATAAAAATGAAAAAAAAAAGAATCAGACACTAAAAGCTAAAAAAGAAAAATACTGCACATTTTCTTACAATCAATCTGAAAAATACTGTGGAGTATTTTTCTTTTACAGACATAATATCAAGAATGGTTAACCTATTATGTGCAATGTCAAATTTAGAGCATCACAATGAAATAAAAATCAAAATGAGATTGTTCAAATACATCGAACTAATATTTTGACATTATGGAGCTTACTCCCTTGTAATAATGTTAATTTCCCATCAAACTACAAATTGACCAAGAGATACATTAGATTGAATTAATGCAGCATTTTGGTTAAACATTGGTTAAATCTATGCTTAAAATTTATTGCAATATTAGGAATAATTTAATTTATTTCAGCTCTATAAGTAATACATCAACATTATTAATTTCTAGCCAAGGGCATATTGTCTTTGTTAGGGCAACGGTCGTAACTAAAATTAAATCTCCCGGCCAATAACACTTGCCACTATAATAATTTATTTTAAAGCATGGATATTATCTAACAGATGTTATTGAACTGGAGATAAAATACAAATAAATGCATCTCACTTCAAAATGAAACGAAACCAAAAATTTAAATAAAACAAATACCCTACGATTTCTTTCCGTGCTCTCCCATTGGTGAATAGGGTATTACACCCATTTTTGAAAACTGCTTAAAATCAATCTTTGTGCCGTAATGTACTACCAAATATTTTATTTTGATTTTTAAATACCGATAAACGGTCTAAATTTATGTTTAAAATTAGGACTTGACATTGACGTGCGAAAACGCTAGCCGCCATGACGTTTCTTCGCGAGACGTCACTCGGTTAGTGAAATAGTTAACAAAACGTACTAACATTAGTCATAAAGTATTTGACTGAATATCGGAGTGACGTCATATCGGAGTCTAAAATGGCGTCTGCTGTTTTTGACACATTAAAAACAGATTAAAAATGTCGATCTTTAAAATTGAATTATTAAATTTACACATTTGATTTTGGTGAAATATCAACGTTTTTTTATTTATTTTGATCAAAATCTATCACATAAATGCATTTTTATATTTTTTCTTACATGGTGTAAAATACCCTATTAATGACTAATGACAATTTATACAATGTTATGTTTGGACCGATTTGATTGAAATAATAATCTAATTTAGAGAAGTTCTTTCAGAAAAAGAAAAGTTAAAACCTACACTACACTGCTAATCTCAAAAACTGAACCAAGTTCTGTCAGTTAGATGTTACAACTATGTTAATTTAGATCAGTAGGTACCTACTACAGGTTTATTCGCATTTCCACTAAAGTTAAGCCTTATATAATAATTTGTAATCTGTTTCTTAACTTCAGTGGAATACGTTCGAAAATATAAAAAAAGGAATGCTGTATAAACACCACTAACTTGAACCTTCCCACCGTCGAGAAAAACAAAAATATAAACACGAGTACCGGAGTGTTTTGAAACAATTCAGTTAATCGAGTTTTACACTCGATATCCCACAATCGATAGAATCGAAACGATCAATGTCGAAGTTAGTTTTCTGTGGAAGTGACGTTAATTTTCATCGCCTTTCTTTATCATCATTATAATCATCCATCACCTCGTTAAGCCAATTAATCGGAACAATGAGTAGGGAGATCGGACCTTACTTTCGATCAAACCCAGCTTTAGTAAAAGTTGCAATATCTTGTTAACCAATAAGCTAACTTAAACTCAGCGTTTTTAAATTTAGATAAGCTTTTCGCTTATCATTACAAGTTACTAGTAGGAAACCAATCAAGGAACGCTGGTCATTCGCTGAATACGAGCCTTTAGGTAGTAAGTTTACATTAAGGTAAGAAAAACTAATTTATAAGCTTACCTTTCATACTTAACATTTTTCTTCCTCTCTTCACCACTTCCCCAAAAACGACCGCTTCAAAACACCCGCGTAAACACTCGTGAATACTCAAAACATAAACATAACCTCAAAACGTTTAGACCGGCGCCCCGTCGTCCCCCTAGTCGCGTGTGGCTCCGATAATCGCCAGGATGTACATGAAGATGTTGATGATGTCCAGGTACAGGTTCAGAGCCGCGAAGATGTACTCCTCGGGGGATATCGAGTACTTGTGCTTCCCGCCCATCATGAGCTGCGTGTCGTAGATGAGGTAGAACGAGAAGAGCAGGGCGCCGATCGAAGCGTACACTAGGTTGAGGATCTTGACTTCGCGGAAGAAGATCGCTATCAGACCTGCAACATGGAAGATAAGTTAGTTGGTTAGAACGATAAATTATAGGTATCTATTATATTGATACATTAAAAACAGAAACGTGTGCAAAAAGCGGAGCGCTTTTTATAGCGGTTGGCTTTATAAAAAAATATTTATAACAAAATTTGCCGTTTTTTTTTTTCAATTTTGTTAATAGGTGTGAACATCATTGGAGCAGAGATATGTAGGTGCAAAAAAAAACGATTTACGTGAACTTTGACCTCGAATAACTTACGACGCAGATGAGAGATAATATGAGACATTTGATACAACTTTTAGAACGCCAAAATTAAGCTGTATACGAGTTTCTAGCTTATCTTTAATTCTGTGATTGACTCCTTTTTGGCCTAGTGACTGGACTATGCTGACTGACTGGATATAGTAAATGTATAAACAAAATGTACATAGATAACAACCAAACCTGTCTGTTAAAAAAAAACGAAATATCACAAGGGGAGGGGGTGTAGAAAAATATCACGGGGTGTTAAAAATTCCAAAAAATCTGTCTTGTAGATGGGAAGGCCTGTAAGATGAGATGGATATTTTCTTGATTCTAAATTAAACCAAATAAGTATAGTGATAAGTATACGTTACCGAAGAGCAGGAAGACGACTGTAGCGCAGAGCAGCACGCCGCCCATGGTGGTGAAGTCCCACTTGGTCTGGAACGCGAACAGCGTCAGCGCCAGGCACACCGCCGCAGTGATGCCGATCGCGATCATCACCTGCGACCACACACACATAAATAAGCACGCTTCTTACCTGTTTAATTTTTTGCAATTTTCGGCTTTATATTAAACTAGCGGCCGCCCGCGGCTCCGTCCGCGTAGATTTCGGTTTCCGCACATATAGGTGTACAGGGTGGAATCTTGAAATGGGTTTTGTTTGGCAGGTACATTAACCGTTACAGTTACAAGAAAACGTCGTTAGGCAACCATCCCTAACTTTTTGAGATATTATGACCTACATTCACAGATTTTGGAAAAAAGTTACAGTCAGCAAAAAAAGTGTTGAAACTGGCAATTTTTTTTTTCTTGCCAATCGATCCTATTTCATGTAAGGATTAAATGACTCTATGGGACCATTTGAGGTTTGAGTACTAGAAATGTCAGAAATCGCAAAAAACTTTTCCCATACATTTTGTACTAAATATTCCAAAAATTTTTTTTCGTGCCATTCGATCCTGTTTCATGTATGAATCAAAACTTTGTATCAGGCCATTTAAGGTTTGAGTACTTAAAATGGCAAAAATCGCAAAAAATACTATTCCCATACATTTGGTACTGAAAATTTTCGAAACCTATTTCTCACGTTTCTAGTAGTCAAACCTTAAATGGTCTAATACAAAGTATTGATTCATACATGAAACAGGATCGAATGGCACGAAACATTTTTTTTGGAATTTTTAGTACAAAATGTATGGAAAAAGTTTTTTGCGATTTCTGACATTTCTAGTACTCAAACCTCAAATGGTCCCATAGAGTCACTTGATCCTTACATGAAATAGGATCGATTGGCATGAAAAAATTTTTTTGCCAGTTTCAGCACTTTTTTTGCTGACTAACTTTTTCCAAAATCTGTGAATGTGGGTCATAATATCTCAAAAAGTTAGGGATGGTTGCCTAACGACGTTTTCTTGTAACTGTAACGGTTAATGTACCTGCCCAACAAAACCCATTTCAAGATTCCACCCTGTATATTATAGCCTAAAGCCTTCCTGGTCAAATGGACTATTCGACACAAAAATATTTTTTCAAATCGGCCCAGTAATCCAGTCTGTAGGTATTTCTGCCCTACAAAAGGTGGAGTAAAAGCGTTTATGATGTTATGTTGTTAAGGTATGAAGGCCTAATAAAAATCCAAATTTTCGACCTTGAGAAGAAAAGGCGCGAGCCGCCATCTTGAATTGAATGTGCCAAAATTAGATTTTTTTTAAATAATGTCTCAACAGTTGACTTTGTGGCAAAAGTGTCTATGGGAAGTAGAAAGAAGACAAAATTTCTAACATTCTTTTCATACATGTTTATTCTGTAAGTCTTATAAGTAAAAAGTTACAAGCGCCGGAATTTAACTCTCGAATTATACAAGGCGACCTTGCTCTGTCCACAAAACAACATAATAATGTGTTATCGCATTAATGAGTATTGTTTCAATCATGGCTAGGCGTATTTTGCGGTCGTAGTAGGCCATAATAATAATTATATAACTATTCGACATGAATTCGTGTCAACGATAGTCAGAAGTTAGGAGTCTGGCTAAAGAGTAGAGATTAAGAATAATAGGGATGTTAACACATATCATAATTAATTTCACAACACTTTTCTTAAAAAAGAAGACGCTTTTTAGCACGTGTGATGTATAGCTAATAAATATAGTGGACACGCTTGCTGGCGCGGCGTGCGGTGGTGGGGGCGCGGAGAGCGGGAGCTCGCCGCGCACTCTTGTACCGGCCGCCGGGCGAGCAGGAGCGTCTACCGTTGCATACATACCTTGTGTTTTATTACCACACTACAACTGTACAAGTGGCGACCGTGACAGGACCTAAATAACCAAGGTATGAAATTAATAAATATTGTTGTGCTAAATAAAACACAAAGTGCTACTAGAGGTAAATCAGTGACTGATACCTGTTTTCTATTTCATGTTACCGTGAAACAGTTACAGTAATAATGAATTAATTAGTAAGGCAGGTTACAGACACTGGTTGTTACCTATACCGTAATAAAGTAGAATTACTTACAAGTTATCTCAGTCTGTTGTCAAAATAATTTTAAAAATTAATACGTTTATTAAATGTGCATTTTGGTTGGGTACCTACAAGCTTGCTTATCGGATGGAATGCTGTTTCTATTGTTCGCGCGGACCGGAATCGCGCACAGGTGTTCGTTATACTCCCGCCCGATATTAAACGTTATACACTAAGTAAAGTAACTAAAAGTTAAGATTCCTCGCAAGTATAGAACAAAAAATTAATTATTGTCGTAAAATGTTTAATGAATATTTTATCACGTGAATGATAGTTATTTTATTCGAATACATTTATACATGAATGCGTGTGTACCTATGTGTACAATGTGAAAGTAAGACCTTCATAGATATAGGTACTGATACCTTATTGAAATAACAGATACACCCTTGGCCAAAAGTATTAGGCACCCTAAAAAATGCACAAAACATGTTTACCAATTGAACAATAGCTCATCTGAGATGTTATGTCGGTGTCTCAAATAATTTCGGATCTTTTACGAGTAAACAAGCTTTCATTTCTGTTTAAGTTATTAGATTGACGAAAAATTTATTAAAAAAAAAAAAATGCCAAAAAGAAGTGAAATTTGTTTAGAGAATTGTGTGAAAATACAACTTCTCCATGAACAAGGCAAGTAGCAGAAAGAAATTGCAAAGTTGGTGAGGTGTTCGCGCTGCGCCGTGCAAACCACCATCAAACGGTTCGCTTATTTCACTGTCTAATCAACGAACGTAAAGTAAGATTAAAGATACTATCCAAACTTAAAATATATTTAAGTTTCGTGTAATTAATGATAAAGTTTAATATTACTTTTGGCAACAACTGAGAGTAACACTTAAGAAGTAGTCTAAATAATCAAATGGTACCTAAACCGTGTATCGACAATATTCAAAGAGGTAGTTCGATGAAAATCGGAACTGTACCGACAATATCAAAGAGGTAGTTCGATGAAAATCGGAACTGTACCGACAATATTCAAAGAGGTAGTTCGATGAAAATCGGAACTGTACCGCCAATATTCAAAGAGGTAGTTCGATGAAAATCGGAACTGTACCGACAATATTCAAAGAGGTAGTTCGATGAAAATCGGAACTGTACCGACAATATCAAAGAGGTAGTTCGATGAAAATCGGAACTGTACCGACAATATTCAAAGAGGTAGTTCGATGAAAATCGGAACTGTACCGACAATATCAAAGAGGTAGTTCGATGAAAATCGGAACTGTACCGCCAATATTCAAAGAGGTAGTTCGATGAAAATCGGAACTGTACCGACAATATTCAAAGAGGTAGTTCGATGAAAATCGGAACTGTACCGACAATATCAAAGAGGTAGTTCGATGAAAATCGGAACTGTACCGACAATATTCAAAGAGGTAGTTCGATGAAAATCGGAACTGTACCGCCAATATTCAAAGAGGTAGTTCGATGAAAATCGGAACTGTACCGACAATATTCAAAGAGGTAGTTCGATGAAAATCTGAACTGTACCTACAATATTCAAAGAGGTAGTTCGATAAAAATCGGAACTGTACCTACAATGTTCAAAGAGGTAGTTCTATGAAAATAGGACGGTACCTACAATGTCCAAAGAGGTAGTTCTATGAAAATTAGAACGGTACCTATAAAAGCGGACAATCTCCTTGATTAAAAGTATAGTCCCACAGTCATGTCACAATTAATACCACTATTAGCCACCACAATTGAAAATGGTCGCGACGAGGCCTAAAGTTATACCGCACGGCGACAAATGTCACCATGCCGGAGGCCAAATAGGTAACGTTTTGCACATGGGTCGGGCTTGATGTGTTTATGCTAAGTTGTACTACGAAAATGTCCATGGTCTTGGGGCCAAAACGAAATTAGTGTTTGATAGCATTTTGCTTTGTAATTACCATGCCATTGCACTCACTGAAACGTGGTTAAAATCTCGACAGACGAAATCGTGGACAATAGTCTATCGTAGGGATCGTGTGTGTGTTGGCTCTGGTGGTGTTTTCTAAAATGGATGGTGGGAGTGTTCTTTAAGCTCTGTCCCAAAATATTCTGTCTACTCGCTAACAAGACTTAAAATACGACGATATTAAAAGCGTTTGGGTCAGACTACAGTTTCAAACTGGGAATACTATAAATAAAATATTATTATTTGCGTTGTGTACCTAGTACCTTCGTACCTCCACCAGTAAAATTGGAACCTTTAAAGCGTTTTCTTAACATTGTGGAACTTGCTCAATACCGATCGGAAAATATTGTAATAGGTATGTAGTTTGTGACTGCAACCTTGGTGGTATCCACTGGGAGCCTAGTGATGATACGTAATGACGCCACTTAATTACAAGTACAACTTGGGTTACACTTAATCGGCTTTTTATCTTCTAATGGCCTTCATCAACTCAATAACATCAGTAATAGTGATGAACAGTATCTAGACTAGTTATCAGTCGCATACATTATGCGTTGGTTACGAATCCGCAGCATCAGGTATGCTATCAATAAGTGCTACGGGATTAATCCGAGCCTCTTGTTTATCATGCCTTACCCTAAATCAAATTTTCTCCGTTCCGACGACAGTGTATCTTTATCCAATTTTTTTAAAGCCGAATATTGCAACATTGTGGCTGCGGTACAGTGTGTAATTTGGCCGGTCTAGTTTTTGGCTTGTGGAGATTTTGATCAAATGATTTCTTTATTTTATGTTGAGTCAGGAAAACAACGACGTCGTAGTAGACGAAGTCATCCTAAATGGTTCAACAAATGAGTTATCAACCCCCTTACGGGAAAAGATAAAGTACAGAAACGGTTCCTTAAATACCTTAATCATACCTAGAGACGACATTGAATAGAACTGGCTCTGAAGTAGATGTCACAATTCAAATGGGCTTAATATAAGCACTTATGAATCGTCATCAAAAATAAACTGTTATTTTAATGACTTTTATTAGTAATAACTGTTATTCTGCCGAGAAGAATCGGCAAGAAACTCGACAGTTGCTCTTTTAAATGCCAAATTATTGCAATAATATAAAAATAAACTTGCAACAATAATGCATCAGCAATTGCTTTCACTGAGTCATACATAGTCTACTGTGTGTACCTAATAAATTAAAAAATGAAAATTAAATTCTTAATTTATTCTGGACTGGAGGCGCCCTGGTCGACCAGTCCCCAAAGGTGGCACCTGTTCACAAGTATGACGTATGTGGCGGCAGCCATCACCTCACTCAACCATCTTAGAGAGAGAATGAAATGACCCGCCACATATGTATAAATAACTACCGCCTTATATCAACGCTTTCTTGTTTAGTAAAGGCCTTCAAGTCTTTAATCTGTTCTTTAATTAGAGAGCACATTAGAGATTTGATATCGATCTCTCTTTCAAAATATAAAAACTGCATAACATTTTTATTTGCCGGTGACCTCAAAATTTACAGAAATCTGTTAATTTTGAGGAAAGTAACCTCATTCAAAAAGACCTTGGGAGAAAGGTAGATTGGTGCGATGCAATCTGTATATCCCTTATCGCTGGAAAATGATTCCACATCAAGTAATAAAAAAAAAAAAAAAATTAATATAATATACTCAATAACGCTTTAGTGCGCAGGCATCTCGAATTTGCTTCCTGAATCTGGAGTCCATTTTATAGCGTACACTCGCAGAGTGGAGAGCATACAGCGTGCTTTTACCAAGCATTTGGCATTTCTGTGTAGCGGAAATTCCCATCGTCAACCTTATAATGAGCGTCTTAATTAATACAGAAAAGCCTATCCTTTTTATAAAAAAAAAAAAAAAAAACTTAAAACATCTTAATAAATAAATGCTAATGACATTTCAGAATTCTTTAATGACAGATTTATCAATAATTGATAACTCTGCTGAATGAATAATAATACATAGGTACATAATGCAATATAATATAATATAATATAATATTAATTTATATTAAAAAAAAAAGAAGGCAATAGTTGCCCCACACGTTTGTTGTGCCCTTGCAGGGCGTCACCTTTACTTTCTACATATAATTGTAATAGGTTGTTTATTTAATGAAACAATAGTTCCGTATGTTGCTCTGTGAAGAGAATTTATTGTGAGCATGACAATCATACCTAATTACACTTAATTTTACGCTAAGAATAATAACTTATTTACATACCTGTAAAGGGAAACAACAATATAAGCTATTGCTTCTTACATTATTTCCTCTACAGTCACAAATACAATTATTAACATTTAAACATCTTTAATAACTTGTGACTTGCAATTAACGAATCTGAATCTGAGTAAAATAAATTCAAAACTCGGTCTTCAACCCCCTTTGGCAAGGATTGTGGCTGAGTATAATATCAGGTTAGTAATATTATTGTAGATCTTGATATTTATTGTCAAAACTTTTCTAAATTTAAATGTATTTGTCGGATAAATAGCCCGATGGGTGCTTCCGACTCAGTTGTCCCATTGTATATATTTACTGTACCTACTAGTAAGTTTTATGTACGCAGTTATTGTGATGCATATCAGAACGGTCCCTTCATATGTATTTTGTTATCATTAGCAAAAATATATATTTTTTGGCTGTACTTATTAAATAAATTAACTTATATAAATAAATAGATTTGGAAAATGACAATAACAGAGTGCATATAAAGAAGAAAAAACGTACATTTAAAACAAGTTGAAGGAAAGTGGAAGGTAATTATTATTTTCTAATGGAAATTATAGAACTATGAGAGATTCTAGTGAATGCTCTGACAATCGTGATGTAGACGATTAGTTATGCTATCTTTATCATAGATATGTTTATGTCAATCTATATTGTTGATTTATATAGTTATAGTATATATAGTTTATCTGTGTAAATTATTTAAGGAAACTTGGTTGTGTCAGATACAATGATGTACTTGGGAAATAACTAATAGAGTTTTGTTTTATTTCATTGTAAAAGGTAGATGTGATGTATAGCTAATAAATATAGTGGACACGCTTGCTGGCGCGGCGTGCGGTGGTGGGGGCGCGGAGAGCGGGAGCTCGCCGCGCACTCTTGTACCGGCCGCCGGGCGAGCAGGAGCGTCTACCGTTGCATACATACCTTGTGTTTTATTACCACACTACAACTGTACAGCACGTAATGTATTGGTTTGTTTTCGTTTATACGTAAGATTAAGATTTTTAATAAATTAAAATTATACAATTAGTTACTCAGTTGACTTTAAAACTAGTGACGTCATAGTGTGCTATTCCCATACAAACTTCATAGTTTGGAATCGTTTTGACAGTTAATAAAAGAAGGTCAAATGACTGGTGGTGGCAACATCCCTATTATTACTACATGATCAACAAGAGTATTATCTGATAAAATTAAGCAGTGAAAAGATATCTTTTAATACCTACTATGTATATCCTATACTATCCGTAAAACAGCATTTGAGCCATTTTCATCTACATTATTATCCAGACTGCAAAGGACCTCTAACATATGGTATGAGAAAAAAGTATTCAATTAAAAGTAAATTCAATCTTACTTCGTTGCCACCGACAAAGGACGCTGCACGGTATCATGCGTTTAGGACATACCACCAAGTTCAAACTTGGTATGGAATTAAAAAAAATCCAGAAGACTGGGGCTGGAGATATGACACCAATAGGATCACTCCAATAACAACAACAGAGAAAGCAGCACCCCAGGCGCTTTTAAAGATAATTTCTTGTCACTGCAAAAAAGGATGCGGCAAACCATGTAGCTGCAGAAAAGCTGGACTAAAATGCTCTGTCGTGTGTGGATTCTGTAGTGGTCAATCATGCGGAAATGCGTTGGAAATTGTAATAGATGACGAGGACTGTAATGACGAAATGTCATCATTAGAAGCCCGGATTGTCACAGATAATGAGACAGAAAATATCGGCGATGACAATAAAGTTGTAAACATTAATCAACCCGGGCCATCAAAACGGTTTAAAAAGTAATTGCATAATTTTGTTTAAAAAGTTAAGTCAATTTGTTTTTGTAATTTTGTGTTTCTTCTACCAGATGTAACTTTTTACCTATAAGACTTACAGAATAAACATGTATGAGAAAAATGTTAGTAATTTTATCTTCTTTCTACTTCCCATAGACACTTTTGCCACAAAGTCAACTGTTGAGACATTATTTAAAAAAAAACTAATTTTGGCACATTCAATTCAAGATGGCGGCTCGCGCCTTTTCCTCCCAAGGTCGAAAACTTGGATTTTTATTAGGTCCCCATACCTAAACAAAATAAGGTCAAAACCGCTTTTACTCCACCTTTTGTAGAGCAAAGGCTTTTATAAGTCCCCACAGACTGGATTACAGTAGTTCCTGAGATTAGCGCGTTCAAACAAACAAACAAACATACAAACAAACTCTGCAGCTTTATATATTAGTATAAATATAAATGACGGGCAGATTACAGTTCGTTTATTTCTTAAACCTTGATAAATAAAGTATTCACTCATTGACTCAATTCCTTCGCACGATGAGATTGCTTGAAACTAAATTTTTTGGTGCCATTGTGCGGCAGATGACGGGGTACAGAGACTTGGGCCTAAAAACAGTTGAAAGGTTAAGAATTTTTATTGAATTAATTATTGTAATCGGTCCAGTTCTCGAATCCGCCTTTTCTCTAAAAGTTACTAACCTAAGTGACCCTACCAAATATTAGATTAATTAGAGGCACTTTATAAGTTAATAACTAAGATATTAGTGTAGATAACAGCGCAACAGGACGTCGCACAATCTGAGAATTGATCTTTTGAGTCTGAATGGTTTTTTTTCTATGTATTTTTACACTTAAGAAACACTTTTCTTTCTTTCTTTAGTTAAAAAAACCTTCAACCATGTACTAACCGAGGAAGTGCTGTAGACGCTGGACGAGACGCCGAGGAGGAAACTCTGCGCGAACGTGAATATCGTGAGGAAGATGAAGTTCATCGGGAAGGTGCGGCGCACCGTCTCGCAGCACGCCATCGCGATCAGGCACACGAACACCAGGACCAGGGCCACCCAGCTGGGACACAAACACAACATAAAACATTAATAATAATACCCTCCTAGCCGAATCCGGCCACGGCGGCCAATCTTACGATTAGCCAAGTACGCGGGATATATTATAGTGCACAAGCGCGTGCGCAAGCACAGGTGCACTCCCTATTCCCTCACTCTCATAATTCGGTGGGACACGACCGTAGAGAGATCAGGCACAGGACCACGTGCTTTCCGAGGCACGGGGTTGTAATTACACCGCCAACTTCCAAACTCCAGACTGTGTCTGTGTTATCACAACATGAAAACATAGACACAATTTCATCGGTCCGACCCGGGATTCGAACCCAGGACCTCCGGCGCGTCCGCCGCTTTAAAGTGCGACACACTAGCCACTGCGCCACGGAGGCAGTAAAACATTATGGCTCTTAAGATACAGGAATATCCTAGTTTAAATGCCATTGGACTTCTATTACATTCTGATAATACAATTACAATTTAACCTTAGCTATAAGAACAGAGTTTTCCTCGATATTTTTTTACCGACTACCATGTACTTGACTAAGTCAACCCATACCCTGCCGTTATACCAAATTTCATCAAAATCCGTTCAGTAGTTTCGGCGTGATTGACGGACAATTATCCAAACAAACAAACTTTCACATATCATATTAGTAAGAACCACTTGATAAATCATTAACTTATTACGTGTGCTAAAAGATGTTCAATTACCTATTTCATTGATCTTAGGTAAAACCTCAAATATTATGAAACTCAAACTTACAAGATGTAAGAATTCCTCGCGACCCACAACCGAGTCCTCTCCTCAAACAGGAACAGCGCGATGAAGCCCATGGTCACCAGCAGCTGGCACATCAGGATCGAGTACACCTGCAGTATACAACATAGCATTTAAAGGCATATATTATCATGTTTATGTTAACATTGTATATGGAGTGTATTGGCTACTGCGATACAAGCAAATTTTGCTTAGTGCAGAGTCACTAGATATAAGTATATAATTTAAACATGTTTTTCGTGAAATAAATAAATCAATAAATAAAGCAGTTAAAATTTAAAGCATACTGCCAGAATTTATACACCAGCAATCTATGGACCAGCTAAAATCGCTGTATGCCCTACGTATACAATACAACAACAGATACAGATCATTGTTGGGGCTGCCGGGTGAATAAATAAACTACTTATAAGCTATACCACGGCTATATTGATGTCTTATTGAATAAATAAAGTAATTAGGTATTATTATAATAATAAATCACTTCCTTGGATGAACACACCACTTGCCTGGCTATAAACTAAACTTTATTATTGAAAACAAAATATGCTATAGGCTACTAGAAAACGGATAGTTTTTAAGTGGTATATTAAGCAGAGAAAGACTTTTTGTACTAGCTATTAAATTGCTTTTAAAAACAATAATGTACCTATAAAAAGGAAAATGTTCACTTAATTTTTTTTGTTAGTGGGATTCGAACTGCCATATTCTTAGTAGTTTTGATCGTAGCGGGGCCCTGGGCACGTGCCCATTGTAAAAGACGGGTCTGCTTGCATGGTTAGCTAGCCTGCAGGTATGTCGCGTTAAGGTTTAAACATATATAAGACCTTTTTTATTTGAATTTTTTTTGGTGTTCCTTTTGTAAATAAATAAATTCCTTCCTCTACGTCAAAAACGAAACAAAGAAAAGGGATACACACCTTGCGTATAAAGTTTTTCCGGATAGACTGTTCCGTGAAGTCGAACCCTTTGACCTCGCCATCCTCCCCCACGCCACCTGGAGGCCCGTAACCCGCCGGCTGGGAGAAATAAAAATAAAACATTTAATATACATATACTCAGAATAAATAATCAGAATATACGCATAATCAGATACTTCGGTCACATCGCCAGAAGACGCGCTGATAACTTGGAGCGATTGATGGTGACCGGGAAGGTAGAGGGAAAGAGGCCAAGAGGAAGAAGCCCAAAACGATGGGCGGGTCAAATCTCGGAGCAGCTAGAGATACCAGTCTGCGACGCCTTGCATCAGGCGATCGACCGGGAGGGATGGAGGCAGACCATTGGCAAAATCAATAGGAGTCACGATCCTCAGCACTGGGGTACCGATTAAGAAGAAGAGAATATACATATAGTATCAGCCTATTAATGTCCCACAGCAGGACAAAAGTCTCCATCATTTGAAATCATGTTGTCGTTACAAAGATGGCTTTTGGCTTAATCACCACGCTTGCCAAATGCGGGTTAGCAATCACAACTTCGGGCTGTGTTCAGAAAAATCAACACAAATTTTGCCCGACCCAGGAATCAAACCCAAGACCTCAAGAGCACGGCCCGGTACTTAAACCACTAGAAGTTACGCACATCATATGTAGTTATTATCATTCGACCAAAAGTCTAAATTACACCAAATGTATGCCCCCTCAGTATAATAGAAATATAACGTATTCAATAAGTCAAGTCTCATTCCTTCCCGTGAGTATCTTAAGAAGCCACTGAGGACATTCTGTAGGAATGGGCAGTAGCGTTTCCCTGTGTTTTATTGTTTATCATACGGCGGCGGTCACCAAACCTCTTGGTAAGCGTGGTCACTATAGCCATAACCCATAACATAAATTACAATAAAACAACAACTAAAACACATGTTTTAACAAACGGTACACACATTCCATCTAACTATTATTCAAGTACAGTTATCCTCGTGGAAAATCAACTTCCACTCCCACTTTTCCCTTCATTTTCGATTTTTCCGTTTACAGGAATTACCTGAGTCGCCATATTCCCTTAAAAGTCACAACACTGTACAAAGGACTGCTCGCTGCCGTTGGGTTCGGCTAACACAAACATGTTTCACGATTTTACGATAGCGTTGATAACACCAAGATAACAGTTCCATACATAATCATAACGAAATGTGGCGTTTAGGAATTTGCTCTGTGACTCATCGATCGATATATTTTAGTAGATTTAATATAATAAAATGTATATTATATCTACTTAAAAGTTATTTAATAATTTTTAGTAAATAAATAAAATAAATAAATAAATAAATAATAAATAAATGTCTGGGACTAACACACCAATTGCCTAGCCCCAAACTAAGCTCGAAGCTTGTACTATGGAAGCTAGGGAACGGATACACATACTTAAATACTCTTATAAACATCCATGACTCGAGTACAAATGCCGATGTTCATCACACAAACATTTGCCCCTAGCGGGATTCGAACCCGCGACCCTTGGTTTTGTAGCCAAGGTCTCTAGCCACTCGACCAACGGGCCTGTCAAATTAGATTTAATGAAACGTATTGTAGGCATTTTAAAATCACAGCCTGGTAGTATTGAAAGAATTTGCTATCACCTCAGCACACTGATGTGAATTTATTGTATTGTTAAGCCGTGAAAGTTGTAAAATAGACTGAAGCGTTACATATAAGACTAGCGGCCCGTCACGCGGTTTCACCCGCGTCCCGGGGGAACTACTTCCCGTACCGGGATAAAATATAGCCTATGTTACTCTGGGTGAATGTAGCTTTCCAACAGTGAAAGAATTTTTCAAATCTGCCAAGTAGTTTCGGAGCCTATTCAATTCATACAAACAAACAAACAAAAAATCAAACCTTTCCTCTTTATAATATTTGTATAGATAGGGCATGATACGGCAGCTCAGTTTTTGTATCCGAGAAACACACAGCTGCTTGTAGTGGCTTGCGATCATACAGTATAAATATGACAGTTTTGCTCTTTCTCTAGCTTCCATTTCCCAAAACCACAGCAAAATAAAAGAAATACACACAAAAATTAAAAAAGCTCCATTGACCCACCAATAATTTATATACTTTAGTAATACACCAAGACCCCACAAGAAAACAGAATAGTTGCGAATAATTTATTCTGGTGTTTTTATGATAGAATGGCTTTACGCAAATCCCCCCCCCCCCATTATTGGGAAGTACATGTAAGGGATCCCCAATCATGCTACCGATAACCCTAGTCTTTGATAGGCTGGCAGCACACTTGACATCAAATCTATGGAACCGAGATCACTTACCATCGCGTGGCCCGCTTGCTCGTTTGCCCCTACCTCATAAAAATAAACAATAGTAAATTAACTGCTACCTGAACCATATACCTCATAGCTTCCATTTTGTGGGCATGGAGTCACTTAATCGATAGCAGATTTTTGCATGAGTCTTGTCCTTATGATATTAGGTTTTAGTGACACTTGCTCCATTCGACATAGCGTCAAAATGCATAGCTTATAGATTTTAGATTCATTACGCGACTTTAATTATTTACATAGCCCAACACATAGAAATGCTTACAAATTATAAGCGAGAGTCATACAAAAAAATAATATCTACTATGTACATATATTTTCTGTATCTTTCATCCCAATTTTTGTTAATTAATTAAAATAAGAAAATATTAAAAAAATCTAATGATTTCGGTTGCGATTGCAAGAGAAATTGTAAGAAGCGTATTCTGTGGTCAGAAGTTAGCAAAGAAAGAGAACGAAAGAAAGAAGTAAAAAGAAAATACACAAGACTTTCATTACAAACATTTTGATGGTACAAAATAAGTTGTATTTACCTCAGCAAACCCAGCTCCTCCATATCCCGGTTGGTAACCTCCCGGCTGGAACCCTGGCTGCGGAGCAGCGTAGCCTCCCTGGGGAGGGTACCCGCCCGCCTGAGGATATCCCCCCGGAGGCGGGTACCCGCCTTGCGGAGGGTAACCACCCTGCGGAGGATATCCGCCCTGGGGGTACCCGCCTTGCGGATAGCCGCCTTGATTCTGATCTATAATTAGATGTTGATGATACGTTAGTCGTAGTTCATTGAATAGCTGGAATAGAAGCCACGCGATTGTATTCACAGAAATGTGACAGTAAATTGTCGTCAAACGGTATAAAATGGTAAGAAAAGGCAGGGGTGACAGCTAAGCCAAATCGGGCTTTCTCCCCAACAGGACCAATGCGGAAATTCATACATATAAAAGTTTTTGTAATCCCTGTTCAGTTTTATTTTGGTTAAAATCTTCACCCAATTTAATTTATTTACAAAATATACAAATCCTGTACAAATTTTATATACAATCGCATGGCTTGTACAGTTACGTGCAATGAAATGTGCATTTCGGAGGTGGATATGGTGGTGTAAAGCGAGAACCATAAGGGGGATATTCCACTAATGCGGAGATGTGAAGCAGCCAATAGGATTTTAGCCTTAACACGTGACCATCTCAGCACTGAAATCCTATTGGCTACTTACGGCACATCTCCGCTTTGGTGTAGTCTCACCGTAAGATCAATATTTTCAGGCATGCAATATGTCATTGCTCGTACTGTACACACATACATAACATTTATACACAATAGACTTTCCCATGGTTTATCAGTAATAGAAACCAATATCTAACTTTTATCATGTTGACTTGTTGCTGGAATACAATATGACAGTACAATTAATATAAATCTGTCGTTTGATATCTGCCTTTACTATATATTACTAATAAATGTTATCATAGCAAACATGATGAATTTAATCAACGCATACAATATGTAATTAATCTGCTAGATTGGTATTGATTTCTATTATGAGTAACGAAGTATATGGCAAAATCAAAGCAGAGGATTGACAAGAAGAGAAAGCATATCACATCGTGAACACTGAAGATCGAGTAGCGTGCTACAGTTTCGGATATTTACAAATTACAATACAATTATCACATTTGTAGCGTTGTATGGCTTTGGTGCTTATGTATAGTAATGATGCATACGTAACATGGAGTGTAACATATATTTATCATGTACTATTGTCTGTCAGGGTAAATAAATAAAGAAGTTTAATTTCTGCAGTGTATCGGGTGTCTTTGCATTTTCTATGAAAGGATCAATTTGTGTTGAGACATGTTGAGATTTTGGATATCTATAAATGTGCTGTTGACTGTACAATGTAATGGTAAATGAAAAAGTCTCTAATAGCTTAACTCGAAGACAATTTTGATAGTGATCATGTTATTTCGTGTTTAGGAACGTACAGTATAATATTTAGGGAGTGTTTCCACTTAAGCGGAGCTGCGCGGAGCTGAGCAGAGACGTGTAAAAATAGACCAATCACATTGCTCAAAATACACATCTCATCTCCGCTCCGATTCTTATTGGTCAATTTTTACACGTCTCTGCTCAGCTCCGCGCAGCTCAGCTTATGTGGAAACGCACGCTAAGTTAAGAAAGCATCTAGCTTATCCTAAAGACTATTTGAAAATGAAGTTATTTTATGTAAAGGAACTAAATATATAGAGTGGTGGAGCGTATTCTTAGTGTGCATAAAATAACAGGAAAACGTGTGGTTTCAACTTTGCGTGGGCAATTGGGCATGGTCGCGCAAACGTCTTGAATTGCCGTAGCAAAATATGGAAATAAGTCGAACAAGATTCAAATCTAGAAGAAATATAATCTTGAGACTTTGATTTAAAATATGTAATTACATACATCGTCCGCTACGATACACCGTTGTTGCGATGTAGGTTGATACCTTAGACTGGTTTTGGATTGATTGACTAGAGTTTGATTTTCCTTAACAAATTATTTATCAGCCACGCTTACTTATATCTGATTCACCAGGGTATCGGTTATTGGGGATCGGACTGGAATAACTCATTTCAACTATTTAGTTTAATAGAATAAAGTTAAGTATCAGCATATTAATGTCCCACTGCAGGGCAAAGGCCCCCATTACTTGCAAGAATGTTTCCGTTATAAAGATGGGTTTTGGCTTAATCACCACCCTTGCCAAAATGCGGGTTGTGATCACAAAATTGATACAATTTCTGCCCGATTTTGATAAAATACTAGTCATAAAATATGAAACTGGCTTATACAATGTCTAATGAATATCGATCAAGGGACCGTTTGCATTGTTGTCTACATGTTCGTCATATTTTACTTACAAATAATCTTTCTGGTATTTTTTTCTCTAAAATGACTGATTGACTGGCAGAGGTATTTGCATATGTCGAATACATGTGTTTCTAGTCATATAAACACTCACGTACTAATTAGTTTGCATTAGCTCATGCATACTTTGATACCTACTAGGTATAGCATACAATAGAGTTACGACCTTCTCACGCATTGTAATGTTACGTAATTTTTTCCGTTCTGTTAATAAAAAAAAATAGCGTTTTAAGCATGTCTAGTAGCAGTCTCTTTGAGCTAGAACTTGTACATATATGATGGATTTGTAAGTAGGTAAACATTTTGTGATACTGCCATAGAAAATCCGACCAGGATGATGCATTAATATCAAATAATGAAATACGTGTTTCAATACCTCGTTTGTACATCGAAGAAAATTTCCTGTTTCGTTTCCTGGAATTTATCCGCAAAGTGGGATTTTTAAAGGAAAATTTTAATTTTGAACGTCAGCGTCGACGTGCATTATTATAATTTCATTACTTATTTATTTAGTGTTACTTTTTTATTATTAATAATGATGAACTACGAAAAGCATTATTGTCGCCGACCCGTTCTACAATGCCCTTGGCCGTATTTAGATGTACTGCAATGGCTATGTGCTAAAAGTTCCATCGATCATTTTAGCCATACACATCGTCAATATTATACATACGAGTAGTACACTGATAAAATGATATCACTACTCGCTAATCTATATATATACCTGTACCTTAAACTAACCATCTGCCACATGTTTTTGATAATTTTTAGGTGTCTTAGTTCCTTTCACAACAAAATTTATTCAATACGTATTATAACGTGTTGAATAATGAAATGAAAGAAAACGTAGATAAACGCCTTTACATATAGGGAGCTACAATGTATGTATGCAATAGTCCATAGTATGTTTGTGTTAATATCAACATACGTATTTACAAACTTTGCACCCAACCTAGCATGCAGTCAATACATGAATAGATGACATAATGATAAATCTACGAAGAACAAACAATAAAGGTACCGTTATCACGATCTTCACTACATAGTGTAAAACAAAGTCGCTTTCTCTGTCCCTATGTCCCTTTGTATGCTTAAATCTTTGAAACTACGCAACGGATTTTGATGCGGTTTTTTTTAATAGATAGAGTGAGTCAAGAGGATGGTTTTTATGTATAATACTTGCATAATACGGTAGAGAAACACTAATCAACTTAGTTGCACCCGTGCGAAGTCGGGGCGGGTCGCTAGTATGAATATAAAATAAAGTTGTTTATTTCTCTATTTGTATACGGTATGAGTAAGTAAGCAAGCAAGAAGTCAAGAACCGCTAATCGCAAATGAAGGTCTGTCCACGACTGCAGTCGGAACTAAATAGGTTGCCTACGGTTAAGGTTGTAAACATACATAATTAATGCTGTCATGTATATTGGATGACATATTATGTGATTTTTATTAGACGAGACCTGTATAACTTCTTGTGTTCTTTTTAATATTTCTCGAAAAAATAGACCTAAATGTTGTATAAGACAGTGTTGCTTCTTGGCACTATCTACCTACTCCTTTTTTTCTGGCGCCGTGAGTGATAGTTAACAATAAGACTAACAGAGACCGAGATGACTGTGAGTTGTTAGCTTATCTATATCTAAAACTGTGTTGTATATTGTATTAAATATATTTGCTAACAATACCTTTACATGTATGTATTTGCAAGTACGAGTACTAAACTACATATTACACCGTTTAAATAAAAAAAAGTAATAGTAGGTAAATAAGTGGCAAACATAGAATAAGCTTGTCCGACGCAATATTTACTTTGAGTTGCATAAAAGGAATCCTTCACTTGTAACATTTAAAAAGTTGTTGCCTAGGAAATGTCTGTGAAACAGTAAATTTCCTTATGTTAAGAAGGTTAATTGTTTTCAACAAATTAACTACTGTTAACAAAGTTATGTAAAGCAGTTATATGTAAACGTTATATTAAATTAAGCCAACGAAGCATTTATATCCTATTTTTAAATGAAAAATTGGCCGAAATATGTGGCTTTAAGAATAACATTTGTTAAATATTTAAGCAGCTTGTTTTGTAAATTATAACCATCGTTCTTTCATTGCACAGTTGGTAATTTCATTATATAATTGATAACCTTCTGAAACGACTGTCAGATTAACTAGTTTATAACTTTTACAAGGACATTATAATCTAAAGAGAAGAAATGTTTGGAGAAAAGTTACCTAACCTATCATACATAATGTTTTAAAACTTAATGGAATAATTTTGCCGTTCTGGATACGATTTGGAACGCATGTCTTCATAGACCAAACCCACAGAAAAATGAAGAGAGGAAAAAAAATCCTTTCGGCCAATGTGGTATACCACAGCTCAAGAAATACTATAGAAAATGTACTACGCAAACTTCCAGACACCAGACCGTACCTTATTTAATTTTAGTAAAGAACCAAGAAGATGCCAGAAGGGCAGGTTGATACGAATGGCCTATACGCGTTCAGAGATTCGGGTTCGTAATAATTTAAAATTAAATAACAAACAAGGGCAAGTGTTATGCCAAGGCTCAGTTCCATATTTCCTTTCGGCCAGCGACACGATGATCTCATTTTCTTTAGTGCCGCTTATGTATCGATTTTTCCTTTGACTTCGCGCCAACAATTGAACCTATCTGCGACTTAACATTATCGCGGTGTACTTTCTCTTTAATTTGAACTGAAGAGGTACATCCTCAAAGCCTTGTGAAAGGAAACTTATAAAGTACCTTTTAGATAACTTAGTAAAGTTAGTAAAGCTTTTTTTAGTAAGTGAGAGACTCGCGTTTCCAGCGCGACTGACTTATTAAATGCTTACTTCTCTTTACTTCTCTAACTTTCTAAATGACTACTGCAATGTTTGTTTCTGTAACAATTATCCGAGCTCGATAACTGTCATTGATTCACAGCATCAGATACATGAAGCTATGATTAAAATTATCTGTTCTCTGTTCTGGTTCTCCTTGGGGTCGCGATAGTTTTACGAAATTAGTGCTAGCACTTGTTAAAACCTAGATTATGGGGCAAACATACTCTGATCAAACTGGGAGAAAGCTGGAAAGTATTGCTAATGCTGCCACCATCGTGGCTATAGAAGCACCAAATTATTGTGATATTATTGACGATTTTAAGTTCCTCACTGAGGCCTACATGAATAGAGTATATTTTGATTTTGATCTTTCTGATCTTTTGCAAGCCTGAGCTTGCAAAGAAGGATAACAGGTTTTCTGTGTAATAAAAATGCCCATTAAGAGGGCGCATCAATTATGACACCAATCGGATTGCACCCGCGCGCTTCCTCGGCCCCCTCTCGTCCTATGACTCCAACGCAATGAGACAGAGGTCGCCACTTCATTTTGTTTCGGGCGATTCCGCACAGTATGCAAAGTAAATCAGATAAAAATAGTCTAATTGAGGGTATAATTAAAGCAAAAATTATAATAAATTATTTTATGAATGCTTTAAATGAGTCGTAACGCAAAAGTACCATTACATAAGGGAAGTAATATAATAATTAATTCTATAAAACGTTTCTTATCACACAGAGTACTACACAATCTTGGTGATTTGCCTTTACCTACATCTATTCAACGTTAAAATAAAGAATTGCTTAATAAAAAAACATTTTATAAGAAACAAGATTTTTTTAATTATCTCGACAATTAGTAATGATACATGAGACTTACGGCCTAGATAATTTTAACGTATCTTTAAATAAGACCCCATCTACAACGCCACAAAGAATAGTTCCGATGCGATTTCATTCCGGGCGATATCCCTAAATTATCAATTCCTATAAATTGATATACTTAAACAAATACGTTATCATATTTACGCAATGCAATCACAATTTAGATTTCAAAATACAGTGTCATGTTTCATTTTGTCATAAGCATGCACCTCAATTCGGTTAAAATAACTTCTCCTTACCTATAATATCACTAACTAGGCGGTGTACTATTCCCACGCAGTAATCTATCGAGAAGAAACGGCAGGAAACTCGATAGCTGCTCTTTTAAATCTTCACTTACTACATTTATTTTGATTAGTCTAAAAATGGAAAGATAAAGTCCCAACAGACCAAACGCCAAATAAATAGAAATGCTCACTTGTATCTACATTAATACCAGAAGAATGAGCAGACCTTATCGTGCGTCTGTATCTGACGAATGCGCCGAGAATGTGCAGCTCGCGACTGGTACGCGAGCTAAGCGCGTGCAGTTACTGCAACCGTTTGGTGCGCCAAAATAGGATTTTTTACTCCTAAGCAAAGAAACACCGGTTTTCTCGAATCAGCGAAGTGAAAATTTTATGAAACAAAACAAGCCTGTCAACTTACGTCAGGTATCAACAGGCGTGAGTTTTCTTAGTGAAAAAGGTTTCATTTATAGAAAGGACTTGCTTGACTTTGAAGTATGCATTTAGATTGAAAAATGAAAGAAAACTTCTAAACCATACATTTTCCATCTACGTATTTATGCAAAAGATATTTTAAATAGTCTATTGCCGCAACACCTAATTTATTTCTCCATTTATGGTACTCAGTAAAAGAATTCAAGGACAATCGAATATAAGTTCAGGTTGGACTTGTAATTATGTATATTGTATTTTCATTAAATTTATAAACTGCTACCAAGTCTACTAACAAGCAAAAGCATAATTATTTCTTGCATATACTACCCACGGCCGCTGCGTCATTCACGTCAGCCCTTGTAATAATTTAACGAAATATTTTTTCGAGCCGGGAGAGCACTGAATCATAGTCTTCTCGTCTCAACGGAGAGGTTGCGACTAACCGATGAAACAAAACATGCCTGTGAGCACGCGCCAGGTGCGACAGACGATAGCTTACTGCGCGGAATATGAACGTAGTAAGCGCCAAACTAGTTTTCTTTGAATTACTCGTAAAATATGATATTTTTTCAAAATGTTCTGTGATAAATATTTAGATAATATAATTTGATATTATATGCCAAAATATTGGTTCACCAAAATGCATCGTCTCGGAAATAAATGTAACCAAAAATCAAGTCAGACGCAACTTCAAGATTTTTTTTATCAATGAAAATTGCAATTTTTTCAATATTTTCTGTGATAACTATTTAGGAACGATGCTTGAATATCTACGATTTTTTTTCCGGGTCATTTGAAGTTCATTTTCAAGGTTTAAAATGTGTTTGAAAATACGCGATATTTTTTACACCCCCTCTTAATGGCATGCGGCAATGACTTCTCACATAAACATCAGTGCAATATTAATTGGATATAAGTAATTAAATATTGTCAACGCTATATTTGATGATAAACACAATTTGACAAGTGTTGATCGATAATATTCTACAGTACCTATCGACTAATAATTACTTAATGGATTAATACCTTTCACACTTGTACTGAAAATTACAATCATTTCTAGAAGTTTCAGACTGTTTTATTTTATTTCAATCATTATTGGTCTTAACGGATAAGATATTCGAATTCTTCGATACTAATTTAATTACGCTGAATGAGTAGTTATGATGGATGATTAGTCCATCGGCAGTAGGGTTTCAGTAATCGATTGCGTACTAAAGATATGGTGCATTCGATATTTTTCCTTTCTATTTCTCGATTTCGAATCAAATGTATACCTATAGAGATATAAGTATCTATGTTATGTTTAAAAATAAATAAATTGATATTCAAACAAATTACATAAAAATCATTCTTCTTTAGGAAATTCTTTTCTATAATAATATTTTCCTTATGAGAAAAGACGTAATAGAACAGATAATCTGACATTGCAGGTTTAAATAACCTGATTTGTATAAGATTGATGATTCGTGCTTCGGAAGGCGTTAGACAGTTCGTCCCCGAATCTGATCCTTAATTGTCTGGTTTGACTTGTAAGCGTTACGGAGATGGGAAGGCAGTCTATACTAACATTATTTAGCTAAAGAGTTTGTACGTTGTTTGTACGCGAAAAAATGTTTTGGATAGTCCATTTGTCGAGGAAGGCTTTAAGCTATAATATAATACTTTTGGTGCGGAAACCGGATTCCACGCTGATAGAGTCGCGGGCGGCCGCCAGTATGTAATAACCAGGCTGATCAAATCATGGTCATAGTCGCAGCGTACCCTGATGTCTACAATATATGTAACCAGGATAAATGCAAGGAAGACTATTCCTAATGCTGTAATCAGGCTAATGTAGTTATGCGGTAATTTTTGCGAGACATTGAGATCAACTCGGTGATTCAGCATCATTAGAGGTTATTACCGTATTCACTTTAATACCAATCAGTCTCTATATCGAGATCTTCTGTATTACGACAAATTACGCAATGCCCTGTGGTCGCATTAACGACATATTTTATTTATGAACTGGCATCTTAAAAGGTGTTGTGGTGCAATCTCTAGAGTGCATGATGCAAGTGACTCACTGTATTAAAACAATACAAAAATGTGTTGTTAATGTAACATTCAGTCAGTCAGTTCAATTTGATTGGCTTTCAAAATTTTAAATTGCAACCTGTATTAAGTCCTAGTGATAGTAAATAAATAGTAATATGGATGCTACGGAATGGATAGGACATACTTTAACACTTTTACAAACATCCATGACTCGAATTCAAATACCGATGTTCATCACACAAACATTTGCCCCGAGAGCGATTCGAATCCGCGACGTTCGGTTTTATAGCCAGGGTCTCTGACCACTAGATCAACGGGCCAGTCGAATATATTTTTTTTAATAGATAGATTTTATTCGTTCGTTTGGGCGCCAAAATAACAACCAATTTATTTATCGAAGATACTTCTCAGTTCGTCAGACGTTATCTTAGTTTATGGTTGCATACATTAAGAGGCCTATAAGTTTTACGTCACCTTATTGAATAACAGGTTTTCAGAGCAGAGCCATACTCTGCTCAAAACAGAATTCAACCTGATATGTGAACTTATTTACCTATACGCCATTAGTGGACTACCTTGCCATATCAATCTACACTTCTACACTAATATTATAAAGATGAAAGATTTGTATTTTTGTACGTAACGAATAAACTCAACAACTACTGGACCGATGTCAAAATTTCTTTCAACATTGGTAAGCTACATTCATTCTGAGTAACATAGGCTACATTTAATCCCAGTACGGGAAGTAGTTCCCTCAGGACGCGGGTGAAACCGCGTGACGGACCGCTATTTTAAATACAAAGAAACAGTATATTGTCTACTAGCGATCCACCCGACTTTGTTTTATATTCTGTAGTAATAGTGATCAATACAGTGTACAATTGTCTATGTTACAGTCATTTATTATGTAATCAATAACTGAGTTTATTCTGTACCTATCTTTCTAGCCTATCGACAACCCTGCCATATTGCATTGTTCCTGCTTAAAATGGCAATTTAATGATAGGCATTGTAAGGCCAAGGCTAGACTGAAACGTCTAGTCCGTCTAACTTTGAACTTTACACATATGATCTTACGTATCAATTTCTAGTGACACTTTTTGCGCGCTAATAATTCATACATTAGGTAGATATTCTGAATTTCAACTACCAGTATAATGAAGTAAATAGAAGTAGTCGGAAAATTTCTTTAGAAGCAATTTAATTTGTAGGAAAACCTTCATGCACCTTTCAACATGAGTCTCGATTCCACAGTGATTAACTAAGAATTCAAAAGTAACCTTTTGGATGAAATATGATAAGTAATTTTGGTTTGATTTCCCATTTCTAATTCTATGAGCAGGATAATCTTTATCTTGGAAAACTTGTTGACTCAACTGAGTCACAATTCTGCAATCTGTAAGTGATACATCTATCCCACCAAAAACATTAAATGTAAAAAGAAGCCAAGTCTCTCTTCGCAATTCTTCAATCGTCAAAAGTTTTGAGATCGCATAGAAGCCAAGTCGTGTTCAACTTAATTTGTAATAATAAACCAATATTGTGTGACTTTATCAATAGTTTTGTTTACATTACAATAACAGTGACTTGGCCATGAGCACAAGTTCAGAGTCGTTTGCTCCTTGTCATCATATTCAAATACCGTTGAATTAATGTTATTATTGTATCGATCTCATTTATTGTTATATAATCTTGTTTTTTTTTAATTTAATGTTTTCGAATCATCATCATCACCATCTGCCTGCCCTGTTTACAGTATATAATATGGGGTCGGCGCAATACGCAATAATTTTTGATAAATTTTGTTTTACAAGCATCAAAGACCAGGAGACGACAATATTTTTTATACGTAAAGAATAGATATACATTCAATTCCTCTCAATATGCCATATTATATTTCTATTTAATTGTGCTCATGGCCAAGTCACTGTTATTGTAATGTAAACAAAACTATTGATAAAGTCACACAATATTGGTTTATTATTACAAATTAAGTTGAACACGACTTGGCTTCTATGCGATCTCAAAACTTTTGACGATTGAAGAATTGCGAAGAGAGACTTGGCTTCTTTTTACATTTAATGTTTTTGGTGGGATCTCATTTATTTTTTGTAGGTCTCTTTATTCAAAGGTGAAAAAATCTCGTCACCGCGGCTTAGGATATCACACTCCGTTATGACTGATAGGTTTTCAACGCATTACTATGAGAAAATAGCTGTCTCTTTTTGTCTTGCTGTAATTTTGACAATGCTTTCTCCTTCCATTATTTCCATGACAACGGAATGGGTATTTGCTAATCATAATTCTAACCTAGCTTTTAAGTACATAATTACCCATATCTTGGCTATCCCATGAAACTGATGCATAATTTTCATATATATGGAAACTCCTTATTTTTATCTACCAAACCATTCATAAACCATCAGTGTAACGGTCAGGCGACGATATAATTTTTTGTACATAAAGAAAGACAAAGTTAACAATGCAGTCGAAATTCATACACAATGTTCTTGTAAAACCGCAAATATAAATTTGTTTCCTATCATATATAATTTATTGAGATTTTCATAATTTTTCCTTCGCTTGTAGCTAATTACCTATCTTGGTGCCAAATTTCAATGTTCTATGTTTGCTAGAAGTACCTTAGAGTTTTGATGACGAAAAATACAAAGTTAACAATGCAGTCGAAATTCATACCCAATGTTCTTGTAAAACCGCAAATATAAATTTGTTTCCTATCATATGTAATTTATTGAAGTTTTCATAATTTTTCCTTCGTTTGTAGCTAATTACCTATATTGGTGCCAAATTTCAATGTTCTATGTTTGCTAGAAGTACCTTAGAGTTTTGATGACGAAAAATACAAAGTTAACAATGCAGTCGAAATTCATACACAATGTTCTTGTAAAACCGCAAATATAAATTTGTTTCCTATCATATGTAATTTATTGAAGTTTTTATAATTTTTCCTTCGTTTGTAGCTAATTACCTATATTGGTGCCAAATTTCAATGTTCTATGTTTGCTAGAAGTACCTTAGAGTTTTGATGACGAAAAATACAAAGTTAACAATGCAGTCGAAATTCATACACAATGTTCTTGTAAAACCGCAAATATAAATTTGTTTCCTATCATATGTAATTTATTGAAGTTTTCATAATTTTTCCTTCGTTTGTAGCTAATTACCTATATTGGTGCCAAATTTCAATGTACTATGTTTGCTAGAAGTACCTTAGAGTTTTGATGATCGGTCAGTGAGTCAGTGAGTGACAAAATGGTGTAACTTTGATCGCTCATAACTCGTAAACTATTAGTTCTAATGTCATGATATTTTGAGACTGAGCTTCTTCTGATACTAACTCGCGGTCATCGAAAACTTAAACCCCTAGCTTTGACCACATCGACACTACAAGGGGGGGGAAATAGCCGCGAAACGCTTCGAGAAAAGATGGTTACGGCCGTGCCCGCTTTTGCTCGAGACTTGGCTGGGGCACTGCCGTGCCCCCAGATTTCCTCGAGGTAGAAAAGCCTTTTATTGCACTTACGCCGAACAACTCAATAAATTTTAATATTGTTTTATTTTTTTTTCCAATTTATTCAGTTTTTTATACCTAGGCCATTCAATAAATACTTAGCCTCGCTGCCAGATGCCGCTATTATTTAAAAAATGTGTTACTATCGAGTAGTAAATACGTTTTGAAGTATACTGAGGATTTTTCAGTCTTCTCCCTTCATTTGTTTTATTTTGACAGCCTATGGAAGTGAGCTTGTCGGTCAGTTGGTACAAAAATGGAAAGGAACAAAATCGTTAAGTGATTAGATTCTTGTTTTTGGAAGGAAAAATGCGCATGGAAATCAAAGAGCGCTAGAATGCTGTGATTGGTGACGCTTCTCCTTTCATGTTGACCGACAAAAATTGGTTTAATGAATTTGATCGTAGCCGCACGTCGGATTTTGATGAGCGAAGCCAACCCTAGCTAAAAACGGCTTCTACGGAGGAAAAGGTAAAAAAAAACACGTTATCGTGTTGGCAGACCAGCGATTGTAGATTCACGAGATAGCTGAGACTGTGGGCATTGCAAAAAGAACACTGCATCATATTCTGCACTATGAATTTGGTGTAAAAAAGTTGTTGGCGAGGAGGCTGCCGCGTTTGCTCCCACCTGACAACAAGCGCAACCGTAAGACAACATCGTCATCATGTTTGGCCCTGTTGCAACGCTATCCAGCGCAGTTCTTTCAGCATTTTATGACCGTCAACAAAGCGTGAGTTAAATGGAACACACCAAACCCAGGGAACAGAAGAAACAGTGGACTTATCCCGGCAAATGTGCTCCAAGGAAGGCGAAGACTGTTAAATCGGCCGTAATGGCAATGGCCGCTGTTTTTTTATATTCACGAGGTATGATCTACATCGATTACATCGAGAAGGGTAAAACAAGTATGGGGCTCCACTATTCCAACATACCAGGCCGATTCGACGACAAATTGAAAAAAAAACGGCTGCATTTGGTAAAGCAAAAAGTGCTGCTCCACCACGGCAAAGCGGCGGCTAACACCTTCGCCGTTGTCATGGCCAAATTGGTAGAATTGTGCTACAAATTGTTGCTCAATCCATCGTAATCCCTTATTTTGGCTTCTTGTGACTCTTTCTTGTTCCCAAATTCGAAAAAATCACTCGTCTGAAAAAGATTTGGGTCGAATGATGCGGTCATCGCCTCCCCAGAGACCTATTTTGAAGACCCTGGGAAATCGTATGTTTTGGATGGGTTAAAATGGTGGCAGCATCGCTGTGCCAAGTGTATCGATTTGAAAGGAGACAGTGTTGTAAAATAAATCTAAACTTTCTTAAAAAAATGTTTTTTTCATATTTAGGCTAAGTATTTATTGAACCGCCCTCGTAGGGTAAGTTCGCCGGTTCGCGTCCATCGCCCAGTTCGCGTCCACTTTATTTTTAAATCCTCGAAAATAAGTAAACTGCTACATCAATCAAACGAAAAATCAATACCACATAAACCTGTATGTTTAATAGGCTAGCACATATAAACAAAAGGTCCGTACGTCAAACCAAAATAAAATGAAAAAATAATTTGTCCTTGCTGTTCAACAAAAAGTGCGCGAACGCGGGATTTTAAGAAAAAAAATAGTGAGCAGCGGCGCGTTCGATTCTAAGTATTTTATTGTTTCATATGTATTTTGGGAAACTGAAATAGTTTTAAACTTTTATAATGAAAAGAGGAATATAATTAATTAAGAATTTGTTTATGTTTTTTATATTTAACTAATAAAATAAGGTGGACGCGAATTACTACATCAAATTTTCAAAATTTCCACTTTGCGTCCGGGTGGACGCATACTATAAACATAAAAGACCAATTTGCGTCCACTATGTTTTTTTGTTAAAAACAATTGACTTTCCTGTAGTAATAATTTAAATGCTTAAATTCTTAAATGACAAGTAGACAAAATTTATTTAAATCTTATTTTGTCTTCACTAACAACTTTATGATTTTCTGGTAGTTACTGCGACGTTGGTTCTGTGGTGTCCTTAGACGACAAAAGAATTCTACCATTAGAAGATATTGCATCAAACTCCAATATTAAGTGATGAAAAAGAAACTCTCGTGAAGGAACTTACTCCAGAAATTCCTTTGACTTCATCATCAGCACCAACTGTATCGCTACCATCTTTATACCCTCAGAGTCTTAATTACAACCATTTTCAGCCACTACACAAAAGGGAACCACTGATTAATTTGATCACCACCTGGTGCTGACCAGCTGACCAGTATTTTTTTACAATGCTGGAAAAGATAATCCCAGTACTTCAGCAACAATACCTTCTGCTGCATGAAGAAAATATTAGGTAGGAAAAGCAGGAAGCGCGAATTATTATTAATCAATACTGATCTTAGATTAAAATTAGGAGCCATCCATTGCCGTGGAAGGGTGTTCTTAAAAAATCACGAAATGTCACAAGGGGGAGGGGGCGTAGTAATATGTATGTATATCATGTTTATTTTGTTTCCGGCAAATATGCTATACTTACTTATCAAAAACTTGGCGTTAAATCTGTGGTGTGAAGACATTCTTAATAAAATTATGTTCATCTAGTGTTGTAGTGTGGGGGAGGGGGTCTTAAACCTCACCAAGGGGTGGGTGTGGTCAAAAAAACATCACATGATAAATGGACGGCCCCTTTACAGAACTCATAATGTTTATCTTTAAAGGTGCCAGCACTGGTTAGGTTCCTACTACATAGTTGTCTTAATATTTTAAGTTCAATAATTGTAGCGAATTAATTTTTTAAAGTGATTAAAATGTTGATTTTTAATATTTAAATTTATTCTTAAATAAAGACACTGATAGAATACAATCTTTCTTTAAATTTTTCTTCATATCACCCTTATTATGCTTTACTAAGCTGGTGGACGCAAACTGGTCCATGGGTGGACGCAATCTAGATTTTGTGGACGCAAACTGGGTAAAACGCCAAATTCCGATATTTTAATTTTTTTGGAATAAATACAAAGTGTTTTAAGCAAATTTGAAAGTTAATCTTAAAATAGACTATATAATGAACTTATTAAATAATTTTGAGATATATACTAGTGGTCGGATATTTTTATTTTCGCCTTCAAACTTGGGAACTGCACTAAATGGACGCAAACAGGCGAAATGACCCTATACTGGTTAGATGGATATTGGACAATAGAATCATTTAAATTTATGACGATTTGAGATAATAACATTTGGCAGGCTTTGCCTCAAATGCCATTTATCTGATAAAATTCAACTGATATCGACCAAATTTTTCTCGTAATTTCTAAGATTGTTGTCGATATGCAGAAAATCTGGCTTGAACATACTTAGGCGAACACTGTTTTTTTCTACTATACCTAGTCTCTTTATATTGTATTTTTTATTTTAATCACAAAGTAATACAATGTTACCGAGACTTTAATGATAAACAATAAAAAACAGACTTTTAAAGGTCTGAGTGGCTTCCATCAAAATTAGTATTCATTTAGTAGTCAAAATTACTCATTGCACAGGGGACAATGCTTATAATATTTAAGTAGTGGTGTGGCTCAATATATCAAGGACTATCTGTATTTTATCATCATTCAGCACTCTTGAGAACGAAAGCAGTCCATCGTCAAAACAAATCACTAAATGGCGCAGATCGAAGAGAATAAATAAATATGCACTTGCAGCTATTTATAAACGGCGCTCTCCACATGCTGGGAGAAAACTTTTTGTTTCGTTTGAAATGCTATAAATGATTTGGCACGCATTAAACATATGTGTCTGTATGTTTTTTAGAGATTAAAGTCAAAGTCAAAGTCAAAGTTGTGCAGGATAGAAGTAATAGACTGGTGTACGGAATCTAATTTATTTAAAATTAGAGCGGAGTAGTGGACTGTATGGTTCGGTGCGGAGCGGTGGATGGTCTATCTTCAGTCTTGCACATATAATCGGTGGTGGATCGCCGCCTCGTCTTCGCTTGGAAGCTTCGTGATGCCGGTGACGGTGACGGTGACGGTGGTGCGCGGAGAGTCGGATGACGGTGGCGTGGTGAGCGGTGCGGAGTGACGGTGAGTAGGGTACGGTGCGGTGAAGAAGTTAAGCGGAGCGGTGAAGTACGGAGAACGAAGCGGTGAGCAGGTAATTGCAAGATGCGGAGCGGTAAGCGGTGAACGGACAGAGTAACGGTGAGCGGTGATATTCTTCTGATGCGAAGCGGTGAACAAGCAGAGTGACGGTATCGGAGACGGAATACTTCTTCATCGGAGATCGGAGAGCGGAGAGTCGTTACTTGTTCGGATGTCGAAAGCGGAATAACGTTGCTGATCGGAGGTCGAATGCGGAATGTCGTTACTGTTCGGATGTCGCAGACGGAATGTCGATACTGTTCGGAGGTCGGAATCGGAATGAAGTGCCGGCGAGGAAACTTCTATTTATATCCCTCGCCGCGGCTTCTCGAGAGTTCGGTAGTCGGCGATGTCAAAGGATATTCGAAAATAATTTTAAAATATTCTAATAAGATTTCTTTTGTATTCTATTTACAAAGAGATACCGCCGAAGCGATCGGTTTTGCCAGCCAAATATGCAATCTATTGCGTATGTATTTGGTAGGTTTTTGCGTGGCAAGTAAGCGGCTAATTGGTCGGCGTCGGCGCGGCGCGTCCCTTTGTAAGCATTCGCCGCCGCCGCCTGCACCGCCGCGGTGTCTGTTTGTCAGCGTATTCTACTGCGTAGTAGGCGGCTAAGTCAAACGACGTATATTATGCGTCATAAATTATGATGTCTTCGTGCACACTACAAAGAGACGCCGCCGCCGCCGCGGTGTCTGTTAGTCGGCGTATTCTACTGCGTAGTATGCGGCTTATGCGTCATAATTTTTGATGTCGTCGTGCACATACTCCCGCCGTGCAGTGGCGAACTCGTCGCTGCATAAAATCCGCTGGAACGACGACATCTTCTGTATCGGACGGTCGGTCGGTCGGTTCGGATAATTGATACACGTTGAACTGTTAGCCGGCGCTTGCCGTCTGTAGTGCGGATAACACGGTGAAGAATATTTGTACGCAGGTTTCGGGCCTCCCGCCGGTGTCGACTTGCGTTCGGCAAATAGATAGTGCGCAGTTTGGCAGTTGCGCGACGTTGCATGACTTGCGCGGCGCGTGCGCTCCCGCCGGTTATGCGAGATAGGCGCGGTGGGACGGAGTTCGATTCTCGGTGGTGTATTTACTGTATGTAATTTCTGCATTCTATTTTTCTGTTGGTTCTGTTCTTTCTGTTTGTAACTGTTGTCGATTTCTTCGGATAATGTTTTCTTATTTGTTATCTCTTTAGCGGTTTCTTCTGTCTGTCGGATGATTAGCGTGTTTTGTCTCGCTGGTGCGGGTTCGACTCCCGCCGGTGACGTCTTGCCGTAATAATTTTTTCTTTGTTCTTTTGCGGATAACTGTTGGTTGACCGTGTTCAACTTCGGCGGTGCGGGCGCGGGTTTGATTTCCGGCGCGAACTTCTTAACGGAATTAATGTTTTCTTTGTGCAGTCGGATGTTTGTATTCTGTATCGGTGGCGCGGGCGCAAGTTTGATTCCCGGCGCGGTTTCGGTTACGGACTTGATGTTTGCAGGGCGGTATTCTGCGTTTTTGTACACGTAGTGCACGGAGCGACTCATTCTGCGGGCGGATGAGCCGTGTAGCACCCATCCTAATGGAGTGAGGGATGCGACGGGTTGATCATATTGACCTCGGCGGAACTGTTTAGTTGTTAATAGGTGCCAGTTGTCTTGGCCTATTAATACGGTCGGTTTGTCTTCGGCGTATTGTAGTGTCTGTTCGATGCCCTGTAGGTGGTGGCATCCTTCGATGTCTGACTTGTTGACGGCTTGCGATGCGAGGCGGAGGTTTTCTACGGTTCTCGCCTTTATTACATACTCGGTGGCCTGTCCTTTAATCGCGATGTTCACTCGTCGCGACTCGGTGGCGGTGATTTTTGATCCGGCGACGCCTTCCAGGTGTAGTGGTTCATACTCTCCCTGGGCTCCCACGCGGGCTGCTGTCTCTTCTTCGATGATGGTTATTGTAGACCCGTCATCTAGGAGTGCCAGGGTGTCGACGTAGCCGCTGGGGCCGGTGACACGGACCGGTATCATTTTTAAAAATGCGTAGCCTTGGCGGGGCCGGAAAGTTGACGCGACGGTTTCGGTGCGGGTTCGGTACTCGGACGGATGTGTAGCGGTGGTTTCGAAGCGAGTTTGCTTTTCTGTCGGACGCGGAGAGGTGTATTCGGAATATGTTCGGTTTTCGGTCGAACGTGGAGGTGCGGCTTCGAAGTGTAGTAGCGGGTGATGTGTTTTCATACATCCGCGTACATTGCAATGACGGTTCTTGCAGCTGTGGCCTGTCGACTTGTAGTGTAGACAGCGGTAACACAACCGGTGTTTTTTAGCTAATTGCCATCTGCCATCGTTGTCTGCGCTTTTTATTATCTCGCAGTCGGTGATATAGTGATGCTTTCTGCATACGAGACATGACGGTTTTCTGTATTGGTTTTTCTGTTCGGTAACTTTATATATTCGGTGATGGCGTTCTCGATTTTCGGAGCAATGTTCGAAGCGGTGTTGGGATTTGTGTTCGGAGTGGTGTTCTGTGCGGTGATCTGTTACAATCTCGGGCGGTGCGAAGCGACTGCACTTCTCGGCTTCGGTTTCGATAAAGTGACTAAATTTCTTTAGGTCTGGTTCGTCTGTCGGATTTTCTGTGAGATAATCGAACCAGCGGTAACGGAGATTAGGAGATAGTTTTTCTAATATGTTCTTTACTGTTTCCGGATTGAAGAGGTAGTGGGTTCGCTTGAGAGCTTCTAATGTTGCGACGCTGTTTTTCACCTTGCTGGCGAACACGCAGACTTGTAACGGTGAATTGCTGATCTTCGGTAGGTTACGCAGATTATCTAATTCTGCCATGGCGATTGAATCGACTCGGCCAAACCTCATTTCGAGTGTTGACATAATTTCCTCGGGCTTGGTATTCGATATTAGCAGACAGCTAACTGCTTCCTTAGCTTTGCCTTTTAGGGCCTGTCGGAGTCTCGCGATGTTTTCTTGGTCGCTGAAGTGCTTGGCGGATTCGTTGTAGATGCTCTTGAATGCGAGCCATTCATAATGTGCGCCGTTGAAATACGGTAAGGTTTCTATGAACCGTGGCGGTTGGCCGGCGCGCGCTGCGGATGCAATCGCGGATGCCAGCTCGCTGAGGTTGATCTGCGGCGCAGTTGCTTGCGGTACGGACGGTGGCCGTGCGGAGTATAAAAACGGATTTGGTTCTTCTTTGAATTCGGAGACAATGGACCCGCAGTCGTCTTCATAGTCAAGTGCTTCTGCCTCGATGACTTTCATCTTGGCCTGTGCGATCTCGTACTGGGCTTCAGCTTCCTCTTTCTTCGCTTCAGCTATCTTGTGCATAGCTTCCGCCATCTCTTGCTTGGCGAGAGCAATGCGTCGGTCGAGTTCGAACTGTACTGAGGTGGTTTGTGACGGAGCTTGTGAAGGCGGTTGTTCTTCAGCGGGTATTGTCACGAACGGAGTTGGAGGTGCGGTAGGTGAAGCCTCCAGGTCTTGGGCGGTGACAGCTGGCCTGTCTTCCAACTGTGGACGAACTTCTGCGGTGGGCTGTGCTGTAGTACGCCTTCCCTTTTGCGATCTTGCGATGGGCATCTTGATGCTTCTACTAGACACTGATGACTTCTAGAAGGTTTGTCGGACTTCTAGACGGTGACGACGATCCGGCTCGAAGGACCAGTCGATGTGCAGGATAGAAGTAATAGACTGGTGTACGGAATCTAATTTATTTAAAATTAGAGCGGAGTAGTGGACTGTATGGTTCGGTGCGGAGCGGTGGATGGTCTATCTTCAGTCTTGCACATATAATCGGTGGTGGATCGCCGCCTCGTCTTCGCTTGGAAGCTTCGTGATGCCGGTGACGGTGACGGTGACGGTGGTGCGCGGAGAGTCGGATGACGGTGGCGTGGTGAGCGGTGCGGAGTGACGGTGAGTAGGGTACGGTGCGGTGAAGAAGTTAAGCGGAGCGGTGAAGTACGGAGAACGAAGCGGTGAGCAGGTAATTGCAAGATGCGGAGCGGTAAGCGGTGAACGGACAGAGTAACGGTGAGCGGTGATATTCTTCTGATGCGAAGCGGTGAACAAGCAGAGTGACGGTATCGGAGACGGAATACTTCTTCATCGGAGATCGGAGAGCGGAGAGTCGTTACTTGTTCGGATGTCGAAAGCGGAATAACGTTGCTGATCGGAGGTCGAATGCGGAATGTCGTTACTGTTCGGATGTCGCAGACGGAATGTCGATACTGTTCGGAGGTCGGAATCGGAATGAAGTGCCGGCGAGGAAACTTCTATTTATATCCCTCGCCGCGGCTTCTCGAGAGTTCGGTAGTCGGCGATGTCAAAGGATATTCGAAAATAATTTTAAAATATTCTAATAAGATTTCTTTTGTATTCTATTTACAAAGAGATACCGCCGAAGCGATCGGTTTTGCCAGCCAAATATGCAATCTATTGCGTATGTATTTGGTAGGTTTTTGCGTGGCAAGTAAGCGGCTAATTGGTCGGCGTCGGCGCGGCGCGTCCTTTTGTAAGCATTCGCCGCCGCCGCCTGCACCGCCGCGGTGTCTGTTTGTCAGCGTATTCTACTGCGTAGTAGGCGGCTAAGTCAAACGACGTATATTATGCGTCATAAATTATGATGTCTTCGTGCACACTACAAAGAGACGCCGCCGCCGCCGCGGTGTCTGTTAGTCGGCGTATTCTACTGCGTAGTATGCGGCTTATGCGTCATAATTTTTGATGTCGTCGTGCACAAAAGTGGTTTATTTTGCAATTTGATTTACATAGAAATTCTTTTGCACGTCATATCTTTTTTTACCTACCAGCACTTCGACGTGAATGGCCTGCTGAGAAGAAGTGCCGCAAGAAACTCAACAGTTAGTCTTTTTTAAAAAAATAAATATATGTACATTTTTTTTACATGTCATCATAATAAATCATTAAAAATGTCAAATATTAAAAAATAAAAAAATACAAATGTAATAAACTAATAAATAAATAAATTAGACAACCACATGCGCAGAGTGGTAAGAAATTGTCAGACCCACAAATTCTTGTCAACATCATTTAAAAAATCTTCTATCTTATAATAACCTTTTCTCATTAAGCAGTTCTTAACTTTTAATTTAAATAGATGTAAAGGTAATTCAACAAGATTTTGTGGTACTTTGTTGAACATTTTAATGCTTAATCCTACAAAAGACTTTCCAGTCTTTTGCAGTCTGACATTTACATAGGCAAGTCTGTGCTTATTTCTTGTATTAAATTTGTGAGTATCAGATTTTTTGAGAAACTGTTCATTATACTTTCTAATATATAAAATACAATCAAATATGTACTGAGAAGGTACTGTTAAAATATTAATTTCTTTGAATACATCCCTAAGTGAGTCACGAGGTCTAAGGTTGTAGATCGCACGGATAGCTCTTTTCTGCAATATAAAAATTGACTCAATGTCTGCAGCAGAGCCCCACAACAGTAGACCATATGACATAACACTATGAAAGTAACTGAAGTAAACCAGTCTTGCCGTTTCAATGTCAGTAACATATCTTATTTTTCTAACCGCGTAAGCAGCAGAGCTAAGTCTTCCTGCTAGTGCAGTTATGTGAGGACCCCATTGTAACTTGGAATCGATGGTGATTCCTAAAAATACGGTTGAATTGTCAATTTCAAGTTTCGCATCATTCATAGTAATTTGTGTATTAATTTGCCTTACATTAGGCATCATAAATTTAACACATTTAGTTTTTTTAGCATTGAGTAACAAATTATTGGTACTGAACCATTGTGACACCTGCAAGAGAGCTCCGTTTACTTTGTCAAATGATTTTTCGTTTCTTTCTGTTTTAAAAATGAGAGAAGTGTCATCAGCAAACAAAACTATCTCACAGAGGTCTTTGGTAAAATATGGAAGATCATTTATATAAATAAGAAAAAGCAAAGGTCCTAATATCGAACCTTGGGGCACACCCATTTGCAGTTTAGCACCGGCAGAATTGGTGTTTTTGATATTGACTCGTTGTATCCTGTCAGTGAGGTACGATTCAATTAATTGTAAAGAAATGTTTGACACACCGTAATGTTTTAATTTAATAAGTAATATTGAATGATCAACACAGTCAAATGCCTTTGATAAATCACAAAAAATACCTATCGCATTCTGTTTATTTTCCCATGCATCAAGTATATGTTTCATAAGTGCAATACCTGCATCGGTTGTACTCTTGTTTTTAGTAAAACCGAATTGTTTTGCATGAAGTAAATTATGTCTATTAAAAAATTCTAATAACTGATTAAAAATTATTTTTTCAAATATTTTACTTAATGATGGTAATATTGATATTGATAAAATATCCCATATGATGTGTAGGTGCTCAACCAATTCATATTAACTGAAAGTTATTTTGTATACTTAATTATAATGGCAGTTTGAAGGAAATATTAAGAGAATTTCCAAAAAATATCTAGTGTTGAACAAGATTATGATGACTAAATTTATAACTTGCTAGTTACTGAATGTAGAAAATATAACTGTTCAGTCAGAAACCTAGGTTTTATGTCATTTTTAGACACTGAGGGTTACTTTCTGTCAGTGACGTTTAAAGAAGTAGGCTCAAGGAACCATTAGTATCAGAAAAACTCCATCAAGATGCCTCTATGACTGCCAGTCAAAGGAATATAATAAAAAACAAAAGTATCATAAAGACAATATGGTAAAAGGATCACATGTCTGTTCCTAGAATAACAAAGGTGTCATATAGTGATGTTGTTCATAATGATAAGATACATATTCTATTCAGGACGTTGTTATCAGTTTTCATCGCCACTTAATATCACTATATTCATCATCATGACTCAATTCATACTTTTATGTTTATTCTTCCATGAAATATATAAGTCAAGCGTTGTGTAATTTTAATGGTTAGAATAATGTAATGAAAAAATATTTGAGCATATACAATTTGTTAAGTGTACCTTTAGGTAGTGTCTATTTTTATTCATAAACTGTAATTTGTCATTGAATAAAATGACATTTCAATACACTGTGAAAGGTTATGAAGCTATGATCAATGAATTATGATGAATATCATATACCTACTAATTAAACAAATATGTTTTTTTAAATATTTAAAAATAAAGATTAATTTGCATAGATATATATAATATTATTTTTGTTCTTTGTTGTTGACCTACTACATACTTATTCATTTGTAATAGAGAAGTGAGATTTGCCAGGGATTCAAATGATGGGTAATATTTATAACAACTAACAGGAATCTTTATGTGCAAGTGTGTGAAGGTTAATCTGAATAGATAATTCAAGATGATGAATATTGTACTTTCACATTCTTCATACTATCACAGTAATGGCCAATTTTAATAACGTATCTGAACGTAATTATGGGTTTACCAGAGTTAAATATGTACCAATAAAATTATACTGTGATTCTATTTGTTTAAAAGTTTTATTTCATGAGCAACAGTTGCAAAAACGTAATAAAATATTAACTATTATTTTTGTTCAATGTTGACAAACACAGGCAACTGAATTCTAGTAAAACTATCTTAGCTGAGAGATAAATCATGGAAATTGTCCATAAATCTCAGTAACAAATGAAGTCCATCAGACAATTTATAGGTTCAGGATTTTCCCAGTTCAATTATCATCTTGAACTATCTATCAGAATAACAACGACATGTCAACAACATAACAAGGTTACAGATATTAATAATTAAATGAAAAAACCTCCTGGATAAACCCCTGGACTCTGCCACATCCTTAGTTTATACTGTGTAAAGAAATATAATAGATTAGATAAGTATTAAAAAGAAAATACATACACATTGTGTTGTAGTTCGGCTGCTCAGAGTTGTTAAGTTTTTCAGTAGCCGTTTTTACTGATTTAACTTACAAGGAGTCACAATGACAGCCCAGCTGAAAGAAAAATAAAACAATTCTATTAAATGCAGTAAAATCTAAAGTCTATGTTGGTCTATCCATTTCGCAAAAAAAAAACTTGAGTTATAGAATTTATTCTTTAGCTTCTTTGAGCCAAATTTAAAAACAAAACACGAAAACAGTTCGAAAATCGATTGTGCAGGTAAACTAGACTTCAATAACATCAGCATCAAATAGAAATCTCAAGGCCCGGCATGAGTCATAATTATCTAAACAATCAATGCTATTCTTAAGATTTCAGTATATGTATGTTTGATAACTTACAAGTTGTTAAAACGAAGCCTTCAAATAAAATTCCAACTTATAACTAATCCTTAAAATCCACAGACCAATGCTTTCGAAAACTGGTCCGCATGAAATTCGCAGTTTTTGTAAGCTAATAATAACAAGGCAGACTGAAATCTGCTCTATTATGTATGTAGTTGTATGAAAGCCGAGAGATTACTGCTGGTCGGTAATTTCCCGTGTGTCAATTTCATTACTCACAAGCTAGTTCCTCTTTTGTGAAATCATGACGCAAGCAAGCGTACAACATTTATTTACAAATCAAGTATGGGCCAGAATACCTCAATGCATACTTAAAATTGAAAATACAGGAAACTTATAGAAATTTCGATAGAAAGTACTAGACATATGGCGCAATAAACAATCGATCTATTTACAAAATATTGTCATGAATTATCATGACCAACTCAATTTCAGTAATCTTACCTGCAGTGAACACTAGACACACAGTAATCCAACCAAACAGTCGCACTCCAAAAATAGCACAGAAATTAGAATTGTTTCAACAACACCTCTAATTTTCACGAAATTTTCTTAGTAAATGACAACTTTGATTCTTATTACATTACAATTTCATAAAATAGCTGCTGTTTTGTTTGCAGCTTGATTTCTATTGGCCCTTATTAAAATGTCGAGTTTTCATTGGTCGCTTTTTTGAAGTGTCATATCAAAGGTTTGAAATAGCCAATGATGTTTTAACATCTCGTTTTCCATGTCCAACCATAGACAGAAATAGTTTTAGTTTTGAAATGTTATGAACAGTTGTGCGATTTATAATTTCTTTTAACTATATTAGTTTATCTGTACATTTTTTAATCTGTCTTGATAAAAAAAAAACTAAGTCACCAATGTCAACCGACTAGTATATAGTTATCTGTGATGTCAACTAGAAAATGCAAACATAACCTAATATTTCTAAATCACTAAACTAAAATTGAATAATTTCGAATTTGTTGGTCTTACTCTGCCTACTTATAACCATCAGGATTGATTAACATTTCAAACATGAGTTTAATTAGAAAAACAGCTCAAATACAGTTTAAAAGTGAGTGCATACTGGAATCCGTAATTTAATCTGAGAAACTGTATTTATTTAGAATGTTTTTACAATTTATTCAAAGATTGTTATGTTATGGACATTAAACATAAAAATTATCTGTAAGAGAGTATTATTAATTCTCAGTACTATAACAAACCATTACCTAATTTCCAGTACTTCATAGATCATTCAGTTGTACATCAGTTGCAACTACGAAGGAATGGCGCGTGTCCAGGGGATTGCCACGGAACCGCAATTCCGAAGGCATCCTTACTGACGGACCTGACTACACATATTTGGATGGAAGACCTACACCCTTACTGGTAATTTTCTATTTATTATAATACTAGCGGCCTCGAGTCATGGACGTTTATAAAAACTATTTAAGTATGTCTATCTGTTCCCTAGCATCCATAGTATAAGCTTCGATCTTAGTTTGGGGCTAGGCAATTGGTGTGTTAGTCCAAGGAATTTATTTATTTATTATTATTTATTATCTGTCAATCACGCTGAAACTGAAAGGGCTGTATAAGGCGATATGCGAAATGCTCCCATGGGATAAAACAGGAATCTTGATATAAAGAACATGGGTAAAAACTAGTGTACAATTAATTTGAAATAATGAGCTGTAATGTTTGAATACAATAATCAATGAATACAGTAATGAATGAGCCTGTAATGTTCAATGAAGCTAGCTTGAACCTTATGCAATTAAGCGACCAGACCTTAGATCTGTGTAAAATATATTATCTTATTCAATAAAATGCCTTCCAAAAACTCGAAAGCTTTTCTTATCAAAACAATTTTCAATTTTTAATATATTTATTCTTTTTAACTTTATATCAAAATTGGTTTATTAAATTGCATTTTATTTTCAGCACAAACAAAAACTAAGGATGCTTCAGCAGCGTGAATATGCTTCTAAAATAGTTGAATACTGCTCTGAACTGCAGTTTGCAAAGGATCGGTACCAGAAATTTATTCTAGCAGAAGCTGAGAAGAAGCAACGATTCATTGACAATAGATTGAAGCCAAAAGGGAGAGTTATGTTGAAGAAATAGAATATAAACTTGTAGTTTTTAGTATTAGAATGTGTTTTAATGTAAATAAATCTAATTATTACAATTTCGTTTTCATTCCTTTGGCCATACTTAGTTAAAAAAAATAGGAGTACTGCCTGATTCAGAATTCATAAAATTTTTGAATCATTTCACCAATATTCGAGTCCCTATTACTATTGATATTTAGATTATTACTATTAAATTTTAAGGTGAATGTTTTAATTTTGCAAGGTATCGTAGTAAAAAAAAAATTTTGATAATAAAATTGAATTTCATAATTGGTTTGGTGCAATGTTTAAAAGTTAGGGCTGCCATCCGTCCGGGTTTCCCCGGATTTGTCCTAGTTTAGAGGGCGTCCGGGGTGCGTCCGGGCAAAGTAAATACAGAAGTCCGGGGAAGATACAGAAGTCCGGGGAAGGTTTCATAAGAAGACCGAGCAAAAAAAAAAAACCACGATTTTATGAAGGTGAAGCTATGATGTCCGGCTTTCGTCTCTAAAATCCGGGGTTATATCGCCTCTTGTCCTGTTTTCCAACTTGTAGAGATGGCAGCCCTATTAAAAGTCGACTGTTCATAGTAAAAGTAATATTATGACGCTTTTTACTGGTCTGGGTGTTTGTATTATGTATGTACGTACGAGTATACTGTTCATACTGGCATCCTTAAAACAAGTCTGCTTCTTACCAACTTCCTTATAAGTAACAAAATGTGTAACAAAGTACATCCTAGTTTATGTATCATCGTTCCCTGTTCGATATAGATAGTTCAGTATATAGATAGGGATCCCCAATATGCACGAGTATTAATATCCTTAATCCGCATATGTTATAGCACGAAGCGTTCAACCTGCGATGGTTTTGAACGAAAAGCCTATATTGAGTTGGTAAATGCGATGGCCGGTAAACGAGCGGTAGATAACAATGTTAGCGCCCGGTCACTACGGAAAGGGTTAATTCCGCGCGGTCGCACTTAAATAGCAGGTTGAATGCCGCTGAAGCGAAATATAGGCCTCGATATAATTAATGTGAAGGTAGGGATGGGTTCGAACAAATAAATAAGTTTTGCAGTCCACTCCTGGACTTAGGACCCCCTCAGATGGAGAATTGGAACAATTACTTATTAGGCACAGCTAATATAAATAAACTTCAGCCTCTCAACTTACTTCACCTACAACAGCTAAGTACCAACCTTCTTATTATAGTGCAAAGTAAGTGCGCAAAAACAGGTGCACTCCCCTTTCCTCACTCGCATAGTTCAGTGGGAAAGAAATCTTATACTCTATGAAGCAATCTGACACGACCACGGAACAGTTCTGTTCCGTGGACACGACCATAGAGAGATCAGACGAAGGACTAACGGCTTTATGCATTCCGGAGTACCTACGGAGAAGCGCAGATGAAAATTTTCGGTTGCTCATCCGATGACTGGTTGCTTAGGTACCTAACTTAAGGAATCGCTCGCAGACTGAGCGCGCTAACTACCGCGCCATCGAGCTCCTCATAACTACTTATTAGCCCATGTAGGTATTGCGTGCAATAATATTGTCTTTCATAACTGTGGGATAGGTTCTAAACTAAAAGACGCCTTTTTGGTACGCCGTTTAAGTACCTACCCGTTCGTGATCTCGAGTTGGGTTCGATTCCTTGGTCGGGATAAATGTGTGTTGATTTTTCTATACACACCGCGGGTTTGTGATCGCCAATCCGCATTTGGCAAGCGCGGTCATCAAGCCAAAAACATGGATTTTGTAACGAACTAAAATGGCTTTGTAACGAAAACATGATTTCAAATGATGGAGGCATTTGCCCTGAAGTGGGACATAAATAGCCTGCTACTCTTTTACACTATGGTTTTCTAATAAACATAGTTAATTTGATTGGATATGATTTAAGAATCAGTTAGGTGCAGTACTGGAAGTTGGCGGTGCGTGTAACTAATGACATCCCCATGGCCCGATAAAGACAGGTATTAGTATAATTTGCATACAATACCTACAGTGTACAAAGTCGCTATTAGCAACGCATCATTATAATGTGGTGAATGTTAATTTACGTCATTTAAGGTAGCAGTTTCATCAAAGCGAGCGGGACAGTAATTAAAATAACGGTGGTTTAACTTGGTGTTTCTCCTTACAATAACGCTCGGTAGCATCTCACCTCCTCAACAATATTTTCTACGAATGTTAAACAAATTAAACTAGCAAAAGTAAGGAATCTGCATTACACAATACACAATACTGACGTTTAGGAGTATGTTTCCAGGGGGAATCTCCATACTTAACCCTCTAGGTGGGCCATTGTACCTACATAATACAAACCTTACCTACCCTTCATCTTCATCTGAACGCCTCTCCCGGTTGCATCCTCGGCCATTGCTTCGGAGCCCAGGGTAGCTAAGACTGTGATCCTGAATTACCAGCCTGGTAAAAACAGTGGAACGACGATCGTCTGATTTTCGCAACACTTACAAGGGTTATCTGACCATTGGATCATAGTCGGGACCAACGGCTTAACGTGCTTTACAAGCACAGAAATTTATGGTTTTGAAACAAACAATGAAATGTAATCTGACTAAGTACTATCATATTCCACAAAAGTCATATAAGTACTTACTTGGTAATGGACTAACATGTCTGTCCCTATCTGCCAAGTTGTAAAAAATCTTGATAGGAGCAAGATAGCATCAAGACTGTCAAAATTGATTGCCTCTTTTTTTGCTTCCCAATTTAATCAGAAATCCAAGAATGTAATTTCAGAGAGGGCCAAGAGTTATTATCTGATCATTTAAATAACCGAAATGAATCGAACCGGCCTATTTTAATAAAAAGCGCGGGAAATATTTCAAAATGGCGTCAAGTCGATCACAGTAGGACTCTAATTGGCCGGTGACGTGACGCCGGAACAGAATTAATTTCGAATTCAATTTGGAGCATTCCCGAGATTGATTGCGAACGGACTCTGCCAAGTGACTCAGATCACAGAATCTGACGAATTGGGTTAGTTCATAAACCAGTAATTGGTACTTAGCGAATGAAAAAGGCGGCGTTATAAGAATTCTCACAAATTTTAACGATTAGCATATAGCTTAGGTATCGTAGAGGTGCACTAAGAAAGGAATTCCCGAAATTCCCTCGGGAACGGGAGTAAGCAGGAAAAAACATCATCATCATCATCCTAGCGTTTGTCCCGGTCGCGTCCTCGGCCATTGCCTCGGAGTCCAGGGTCCGCTTTCCTGCTGCAACTACTCCACTTCGCACGGTCTTGGGCATCCAGGGTGGAAATACCAGTTACCAGGAAAAAACATTAGTATGAAAAGTCGAAACTGCTCAAGTTAGATGCTTGAAATTAGGCATGCAGATAGCTTAGTAAATGTATAGCTTAGCTGCAACAGATTCCCACGGGAACGGGAGTAAGTGTATAATGTGTAAAAGTCCGTTTCGAGTTCTTCTCTGTGTCCAGAAAAGGAACATTGTGCGACCCCGAATTTAACGCGGGCGAAGCCGCGGGCGGCCGCTAGTATTAAAATGAATAAATAATTCATTAATTAATTACTTGGACTAACACACCAATTGCCTAGCACCAAACTAAGCTCGAGGCTAGGGAACGGGTAGAAATACATACTTAAATACTTTGAGAGAAATACTATAGTGATTCAAATAGAAAGTTTATGTATAATATAATAGCATTTCACCCGTGCGAAGCCAGATCGGTTCGCTAGTTGTGTATAAATAAAAATGATAAGTGATAATCGGATCCATTGTGTCAAATTGTCAATACGATTTACATCGTAAATGATCGTATGAAATGCGAGCTATAAGCCTATATTTCAATTAAATGTAGGGTCGTCGATAATGCCACTTGTTGAAGCTACACTATGAAACTATTTTTTTTACAACATACTTTTTCTTACCTGGGGCCTTACCATCAAGTCTTATAGCGATCTTAAAACCAGTGAGTAAGAGAGATGCCGCCTTACTTCATGTAAAGCGGCATATCTCTTACTCACTAGTTTAAAGATCGCTTTAAGAGTTGATGGTAAGGCCTCTGCTGACTCCCTTTGAAAGGAAGTGGGTATTATTTCGCACTACAGTTTTGGGTTTAAGACCCTAGTGCGATCGAAAATATGTACCTAGTTAGAATTTTGCTTGTTCGGAAACTCACTTTTATTCAGTTTCTAAGTTCCTAGTGTCATTAGGTACTTACCTACACGGTTATCGGGTCGGATTGTAGACCCACTGAACAATAAGTGCGAGGGATTAAGGGGTTTGTTTCGGTTCCATTCATTTGTGGTTGATTATGATATCGCTACTGCAAATGCAGATTGAGCAAAATTCCAGCTGTGTCAGAAGTCTCCGACATACTACCGACTACTACCTACATTTTGCTGGACCCGTATTCGTTAATGATATCATGATATTAATTAAGATAGATTGTAATTTTTTGTAAATTTAATAAAAAAAAATTACATGCGATAACTTATTATACCTTTATCTATATATTTTTTTTAATTCTCGTCCTGGTAAGCCCTCTAGAGCGCTTACTAGTACTGCAATAGGCGCTGGGTTCGATTCCCGCCTGAGCCACCCGAGATCAGATGAATTTTTCATTGTTTATAATAATAAAAAAAACATTGTGTTCATCCCTATTTTCATATTTATATTTGACGAGCTGCATTGTGGTAAAACCAGTGAGCTTCGCGACACGGAACGATCGGCTCAGATTAATTAATTTGCATTGACTGATGTATCTCCCGCTGAATATTAAATATTAAATGCGCGCTTTCCAAAGGATTGTGGCTGTTATTTTTTTTATCTTTTCTGTGTTAATATTAAAAAAAGTTATTTTGAGCCCCATTTTTAAAATATAATGCATATCATAATTCCTAATGCATATTAATATGTATTGATATGCATTAGGTAATGCTGCCGGGGGGCAGAGTGGTCATGTGGGTCTCTAATTTTCAGCCCCCTAGAATTTGTTGTATAATGGTACTTATTTTTGCATACCTACCTGGCCCCTAACTATTCATAAGTAAGATACCGCCTTACACCATGTAAGGCGGCATCTCACTTACTTACTGTTTTTTAGATAGCTTTTAGACTTGATGGTTAGGCCTCTGATCATTTTAGAGGGAATAAGAGACAACTATTAATCATGAGCTTATTGTTTAATTGCGAATAATGACAATAAATATGCTACAAACTAAATAATAAATGGGTAATAGGACGATGATGATGATGAATAAAATAATAGGCAAAGGTCTCTTTCAAATGTAAAAGCATAGTTTGTCTGGTCCTTTCACAAACGTCCTGCAGAGTAAAATAAACGATAAGTACATAAATACAGACAACAGCACTTCAGACACACTTTGTTCTGTATGGCTCTTATGTCAAGGGTATAAGCGCTACTATTTAAGCAAGTGTTAACTTGACACGCTGCTGACTGTTCTTAGACAGGGTAGCTTCGATTTTAAATCGTGAACTTTGCTGTGACACCAGAAACTGTTGTATTATTCTGATAGACGTGGCGTACGTTGGTCAACATGTTGACACAGCGATAAGAAGCGACAGTCGCTACAAATTACAGTGCTAATTTTGGAGCGTGTCATTGTATTATGAAGGCATTACGATTTAATAAACAGGGTAGAATATTTATTAACGCTTTTTGTTAACTACGCGGTTAACGAAGTCAGCGCTGAGCGGATCTAATCCATAATTTGCTAGATCTTCATTCTTTGCCTTTGATTGCTTTTCTTTTTGTTTCTTTCCATACGCACTATTGTAGAAATCTGAAAAGAGATAGAGGAATAGACACGTGTTGAAAGTTAGAAGACTCAGTAAGAGCTTTGAAGGGGGACACGAAGACACGATGTTGTTGACAACGAATTGAATGAAGACTATCACGAATTGTACCTGAAACAAAGAATTAAGTCCTTTATTGTTTATGTTTAATTTGTTTTCATGAGAGGAGCCGACTGCCAAGTGCCTGTAGAACTAGTATAGTAACCCGTCTTTTTTTCACGTAATCGGAAAGCAATAGTTTAAAAGGGTTTACTAATGGAAAGTGATCATCACTGCCCATGTCATGGACACAACAACCCTACAAAGTTCGCTGATGCGTTGCATTCCTTTAAAACCCCATAAATCCCCCACTGATCTGGCGACCTTACTGCGAGCAGAAACGTTACATAGGCATAACCCCCTTTTCTGGGGAGTGGTCAACGTCCAACAGTGAATTGCGATAGGTTGATGATGATGATTGTGCAATGGTAATGTTATCCTGCCAGGACAGTTGCAATGTCAAATAAATTATTGGGCACATTTGATGATATTTATTACCAACTAGCGGTCGCCCACAACTTCGTTCGCGTAGATTTTGGTTTATCCCATGGGAGCATTTAATCGGGCTAAAAAGTATTCTATCACCTAAGTAGGCCCATACCCTGCCCGTAGGTATACCTAATTTCATCAAAATCCGTTCAGTAGTTTCAGCGTGATTGACGGACAAACATCCAAACAAACTAACTTTCACATGTATCACTACATAGTATAAAACAAAGTCGCTTTCTTTGTCCCTATGTCCCTTTGTATGCTTAAATCTTTGAAACTACACAACGGATTTTGATGCGGTTTTTTTAAATAGATAAAGTGATTCAAGAGGAAGGTTTCTATGTATACTACATACATAATATAGTAGAGAAACACTAATAAACTTAGTTGTAACCGTGCGAAGTCGGGGCGGGTCGCTAGTAATATTAATAAGATAAGAAATAAACTCTATAGATATCTAAGATGAAGTTTCGGTTAAAGCGTGGTTAATTTTAGTCCAAATTAGGTACAAAGTGAACTTGTAATGGAAGCAAAATAAACCTTTGCGGAGTCATCGAGAAGGAATGAACGTCGAGTATATTCGAGAAGTAAAGTTTTAATAAGTGTTTCACGAGTTCTGATTTCCCTTAAGATTCATTTTGTACAACTTAAGGACGTGACTTGTGTGGAAGTTTATAGCGGTGTCCCCTGACCAGAAAGCATTATGAGTTTTGGATATTTGGCGACATGCTTGTATCACAGATAACATAACTTGTGTTTTACTACTTCAGAAGACCGCAGACTGAGTATGGGAAACTTTTGCACGATTCATCCTTTGAGGAGGTAGATTTTGTTTTTCTTAACTTATAATCAGGATTCCTATCAAGCCAACGATACGATTATGATTCAGTATTGTTGTTAAGGAGCTCTAGAAATGGTAATAATGATGTAATGGTGAATGTAAAGTCGAAAGTGTTTGCGTGATGAACATCGGCATATTTTGTACTTGAGTCATGGATGTTTATAAAAGTATTTAGGTACGTCTAACCGTCCCCTAGTAGCATCTATACTACAAGCTTCGAGCTTAGTTTGGGGCTAGGCAATTGTTGTATTAGTCCAATAATTTATTATTTATTCATTTATTTAACTGTCTCCAAGCCAAAATCACCAGATGTCTGACAGGTAACTGAATCCAATAAAACTCACCAACTGCATACTGGTCAAGTACTTCTTCCACCACAGGAACCTTGCGATCTCCGGGAACAGTGACAGGGCGTAGTACCCATACATCCATATATGCACAAAGGAGTTGAGGGTCCCCACGAAGATCAGGTCGTCCGTCTTCCCGTACTTGACCAGGAGCCAGCTCATCACCAGCGTGAAGGTGTGGTGGTAGACGTGGAGGAAGGAGACTTGGTTCTCCTTCTTCCGAAGAACGAAGAAGACGGTGTCAAGCAGTTCTGTCAGCTTGGCTAGTACGTACCAGTAGCAGTTCGAAAGGATCTGGAAGTATCGAAAAAAAAAACATATTATATTCTTATCATTTGTTAGTATACTTACGTGGACTTGAAAAGACTAAGAGGGGTAGAGCTAAGTGGGAATTTCACTTGAATGAGCAGCTCTTCTGGGGACGTAAGTAACTAACTTACAGAAGACCACAGTGAAGTAGTACTTCGTAACTGTTTCGTTGGTAAGTAAGATTCCCAGTGCTCAGTTGGGGAGGGTATGGGGTTTAGAGCCAGGCAACGCATCGACGACTGTTATAGTGTTGTTGATGTCTATGGGCAGCGGTGTTCACTAACCATCAGGTGATCCTTTTCCCCTTTTGTTTCCCACTGACATAAAAAAAGACTATGTAACATTGGTGCTCAATTCATTTAAGTATCTGTAGTCATCTGCTTGACTAGGCATGCATTTGTTGCTTGCCTGTTACGAGTAGCAGTAGAACAAATGGAAAATGAATATTTGTCTTAATTATTGAAACGGGAAGAACACTAATGTCCATCATTCATTTAGATCATCGAAGGAAGGTGAAATCAGAACTTCTAATGCATAAAAAGGTTTCCTTACATGTTTTCTCACTTCCTCGTCTTCGAATAAGCATGTTTTATGGAAAATTCCATAGCGTAGTATAAACTTCATGCCCTGAAATTAGAAAGATTAATAAATGAATTTTATTGATTCCTTGGACTAACATTAATAAATTAATTGATTCGTTGGACTAACAATCCAATCGCCCAGCTCCAAAATAACCTTTTAATCTTGGTGCTAGGTGCAGATTAGTAAGTAAGTGAATTATATCAGCCATAAACTTGTGTGGAAAAATAAAGTTATTTTTATTTTTATTTATTTATTTTATTAAAGTGTATGCATATCCCACTGAACTGCCGATGCCGTGCAAAGGCCTCCATCATTTGCACTCATGCTTTCGTTGCAAATATTGGTTTTCCCTTAATCACCACGCTAGCCAAATGCACGTGGGTGATCACAAGCCCGGGTAGCGTTCGGAAAAACCGAACTTTTGTTCGAACTGAAAATCGAACTCAGGACCTCGAGACCTAGATCTTAAACCATAAGGCCGGCGATTCATCGAGAATACATAGACAGAAATACTTTAATTCTTTACTTGCCCTTAGGTACTTATTTACGAACATACAAGAAGTTGAACTTACCATACACACAAGAAATATTGATATGAAGACTTGCAAGGTATTGTAGACCAATAGAACCTTCCGGATGGTGAAGGCTGGTCTATCAGACATGAAGACTGGCCCGCTTCGAAGCACGAACAGGAGGTACAGTGAAACCGTCAGCAGGAGACCGTAGGGCTTGCCCATGTAGAACCAACTGTCTACGTAGTCGGCTGAGGAGAGCGAAGAGTTATTACTAAAATTATCATTATCGTAACCATGATGAGCATATGGCAGTCCACTGCTGCTATAGGCCTCAACAAGGGGTCTTTACCTTCATTTATCACCCGATCATTAGAAACTCGCATCCTTGACGAGCCGCTTGTGGAAGTGGTCATAAAGTTGACTATATTTAGACCTTTTTTATTAAAAATTAACCATCATTAAGTTGATCATCACCTGATGATCATCAAGGGTTGATGATGATGAACGAGGGGGTTTATTTGAGATTGTTCTCTTTCTATATTCTATTAATTTGAAATTATTTTGAGATTGGGAAAGCAATGTACCTACATATGAAGGAAGGTATATTATGAAAATATTTACCTTGTCCTTTGAAATCCCAAAAGGAGTTTTGATTCAAAGCATTGTCCATTGTAACATCAGCCATCTTACTTTCTTTAAACAAATACAATTAAAAGAGCCGAAAAGCCGCGTTAGTTTCTTAAAACAACTTATTTTTTTTTTATTTCACTGTGGCATTTTTACAAAAATGTTTACAGTTGTTTAATCCTCAAACACTCAAGGGATTATGCGTAAATAAACTCAATAACGATTAACGATGCATTGAATGTATAAAAAAGTTGCAAGGTTAAGTTCAAGATTTCTGCCCTTTGTGACGTAACTATGGTTAACAAGACATTTACGTCGGGTTTTCCTATATTTTGCAGAAGGGATAAATAATTTAAGAAGTTAAATAAATATTTTAAAGAAATTTTAGCACTGAGTGACTTTTGCGCTAGCGGTCATGGGTAAGGTACCCACTCAGGAAGAAATATAAAATATGTATCTATGAGAAGAACTGCACTGTCATAACTTGGTGGTACTTAACTATGGAAGTTACATCTAGATGTTACCCTATGCCTGCCTTTACTCACACACATCAAAACAATTGCAAAAAGTAGTAAGGAATCAAACTGGATTTTATTCACGGTTGATTTGGGCAGTGTAATACCCATCCCACAATTGATTTTTACAATTTTTTTTATTGGCAGAGGCGGCGAACGAGCTAGCGGGTCGCCTGATGGTAAGCAATCACCGCCGCCCATGGACATCCGCGACACCAGAGGTATCGTTGATATGTTGCCGGCCTTTTAAAAGAGGTGTGGGCCTCCGGCACACTCACAAACCAGACAAAACACAATAGTAGATACTATTATTTCACGCTGATGTTATGTGAGAGGGTGGTACTTCCCCGGAGGAGCCGGCCCATTTGGCTGTGAAACAGCATGGCTCTACCACTCGCTAAACTACTACATAATGTATATTGATATATTAAGGAAATACAATTCAGCAAATGTATATGTATATGATATTTGCCGAATAGTTTTCACGCTGAACGACAATTTATGTTAAAATACACCATCCCTCTACTTCCTCATCGACCTGGTTCGAAGGCAGCCATGCGTATGAACGCTTTTACCTCGTTCGGAAAGTTGAAACGCGATCGTTTTAACTGCCTTTCTAGTTAATTAAAAGAACGTTTCGTAAAAATGAAACACCGTTTTGAAACTTGTAGACAGTTTTAAAGTGTAGCTACTTGTTTTGGGTTTGGTATTTTAGTTTTAACTGGAGCTGCTGTGTTTTCGTCATTACAAGGTATTTGACCGAGAGTTAAAATCACCCTCTTTTATTAAATGTCAAAAACGTAACAAAGGCTTACCTACACGGAAAACTGTATGAAAAAAAAAACCAAAGTATATTTTTGTATATTTGCGGTTTTAAGCAGCCTAGTGTTATTTATTTTTACTGAATCTTAAAGGAGGATGCAAATCCTGGTCCACCCCCTCAATAGCTATGGGTGTTATATAGCTGGATAGGCATTTTTTAGCTGAATAAAAGTTACTATGGCGCCAAGTTCCAAATGTTAGTCCGTTCAGAGTTATTCTTTATTTATGTCTTTAATTTTTATTCAACATTGTGGTTGCAGGAGCAACTTTATTATATTTACTTGCATTTCTGTACTACATATACGTTGTGGAACCACTAACATACAGTTTTCATTGAATCACAATCCAAAGAATCCTTTTTATCCGTCTCACTCAGCACTCATTATGACATTGAAACTAGTTAGGGGCACGGACAGGACGGACGGCGTCGGCGGGGTAGCTCGCAAGCGCAATTGGCTCTTACGTGGTGGTGGTATACAGTCGCGACACGTGAGAGCTAGAATGTACTACTGCTACTTATTGGTTCACAATAATAATATTCTGCAAAGATATTGTACCTGCATGACGGGAAGACGTACAGTAGGAACCTGTTCGCATATTGTTTCAATAGTTTGGTATCTAGGATAGGTACGCCAGACACGAGGTATTCAGCCTTATTTCTAAATGACGTCATTGTAGATCATCATGAATAATATTAAATAAATGTTGATTATTAAAATATGTTTTTTTTTTGTTATAAAAAGCATGTGGTAACGATAAGGTCTGTTTGGAATTGTCATTTTTGAAAAATCAAACATTTCACATTGTCCTTGAATCATGTGAAACCACTAACTATGTTTAAAAAAAGAATAGCTCTGAACGGACTAACATTTGGAACTTGGCGCCATAGTAACTTTTATTCAGCTAAAAAATACCTATACAACTATATAACACACATAGCTATTGGAAGTGGGACCAAATTTCATACAAACTCTGGCATCATCCTTTGTTATAATTTGTTTTAATTATTGTTCTATTTCTTGAAATTTTAAAATAAATAACTCGTTTGTCTAGTAGGTAATGGAATTGATGAGCATTAAAACAATTAAAATTGGTGTGAATCCTTCTTTAGTTTCAATTTGCTTTTATAATTTGTGTTAAAATCAAAAGCCTATATGCTTATCTTTGAAATTTCGTTCTAACTTTTAAATTTCGTATTTTATTTTGTAAGCAGTTAAATGCCCAATTTATTTGCACAGACGTATTTAATCTAATTGGTACCTGTTCTCAGTTTTCAGCGAGAATGCAAAGGAGCTTTTAAAGTGGATGCATCGGCTGTGAAAAGCTTAAAGCTGACGTTTAATTAAGCGCAAACGTTGAACTTTATAAGCTGCAGCTTTATGTAACTAGTCTTCATCGTACAGTGGGACAGTAATTAATTTAAACCTAGAAAGTTAGTCTTTATAAGTGGTGTGATTAGAATATCTGCGGTTAGGTAATTATAGCGGAGTGCATAACGTCTGCTTTCTGGTATATCATAAATTTTGCACTTTGTGGCAAAAATAAGTTAAAAATAGTATTGTATGTGTTTTAACGCTCTAACTACAAATAACTACAGGTAATATCATATCAGCTGAACGGTGAAGGAAACATTGTGAGGAAACTTACACACTACGAGTAAGTTAGGGAAATGGAGAATGCAATGGCAAACCACTCCATTAAAATTGCCAAGAAAGTTGTTGTGTGTTTCCACTCATGTCATTCTTCACTCTACCTTTTAATATATATAGTGAAAGAAGTACACGTAAACATTGATATGCTTGCAATTATGTGTTACCTAACCTTTGCCTTAAATGTAAATAAAAAGTAATTTGCAAGTATAAACAACGCATACAATATGTTTATGTAATTAATATGAATTGCCGCTCTTGTAACTTTGTATTTCATAATTTAATGTCATTGAACTTATTGTTTAACTAACTTTATAAATAAATTATTTTTGAACCTTGAACATAGGTACATGTTTAATTTATTTGTTACGTAATAAGGAAAAAGTCCGATTTCCAATACACTGGCTGATCTTCATGATTAAATTAAATAAACATATATGTACATATGTATTAGATTGTAATCATACTACTATTATAAATGTGAAAGTTTGATAGGATGTTTGTCAATCAAGCTGAAACTACTTAACGGATTTCGATGAAATTTGATATACAGACAAAAGTATGGGCTGACTTAGGTGATAGGATACTTTTCTCTCGATGTTGATGGGAGCTAAATGCTCCCACAGGAATCTTGATAACACGAGCAAATCCGCGGAAAAACCTTGTGAACTACATATAATATTTTACCATAGCGCGCTAAGAATCAATTTCAAATGTGTTTGCTTACACTTACGAGAATGTATGTACATACATAATACATAGATTGCTTTCTTTTGGCGCACTATAAATTAAAGAAAACATAACAACCTTCGTTATAACACGGGGTTTAACCGTTAAGTGTAGACACACCTAGTCGAAAAAACGCGAACGAAGTTCGGCGGGATTACACCTGCAATGTTATTTAGGCTCGTATTAATAAATCGCACTCAACTCTGAGCTCGATCTTGAGTGCGAACTTGATATGTCATTCTCATACAAAACAGCACCGCTAGTCTTAAATGATGATGATTGATGACACACTATGCCGAAATGAAGTCGCGTTTTATTGTATGGAAAATGCACTGTCGCCGAACTTTGGTTGCGTATTTTCAGCCAGTCTACATTTACCGTACATCCTTTGAGCGCAGCAAATTGCTGTTTCTATTGCATTCTAAGGTTGCATCGATATTTCACAAACGCCGTGGCTACCTTTGAGTTTTCTTGAAGAATAAAATGAGGTTTTTATTTCACAGAACAATAGTTTGTACACGAGCATGTTTATCTGAAACTAGTTTGTACCCGCGGCTTTGCCGGCTTTATCAAGATTCCTTTTCATCCCATGGGAGCATAAAATCGGGATAAAAAGTATCCTATCACCTAAATCTATCAAACCTGTATTCCGAATTTCATAAAAATCCGTTCAGTATTTTCAGCATGGTCGGACAAACATCCAAACAAACAAACTTTTAAATTTATAATATTATGTATTAAGTTCATACTTAATATTATAAAGGACATCATCTTTTTTGGTCAAAATATGAAAGTGCCGGCCAACAAAAAAAAAATGCTGTATTTCGTTAGAACTTGTCCCCCGGAGTATTTATTATTATGACACCAAAGCTGTAGGGTCATTGGCCTTGGTTTTATTGAAGTTCAAAAATTCAACATCTTCATACATTTTCAGTGAATTTAACTAACAAAAAAAGTGAATTGTCTGCCATAACTTGTTGACATTTGAACATTTTTAGTAAGATACAGTGGTTCTTTACCTATTTCGTAGTATTTAGTTAAAACAAAACCTCTGTATACAGGGTGGAATTTTTCAAATGGGTTTTGAGGGGCTGGTACACTAACCGTTGTAGTTTCAGGAAACGTTGTTAGGCAAACATCCACAACTTTTTGAGGTGTATTGATCTGCATTCACAGATTTTGGAAAAAGTTACGGTCAGCAAAGAAAATGCCTGACTGACATGACTCTAAGGGACCATTTGAGGAAAAAAAAATATTTCAGCATTTTCTTTGCTGACCGTAACTTTTTCCAAAATCTGTGAATGCAGATCAATACACCTCAAAAAGTTGTGGATGTTTGCCTAACAACGTTTCCTGAAACTACAACGGTTAGTGTACCAGCCCCTCAAAACCCATTTGAAAAATTCCACCCTTTATACAGAGGTTTTGTTTTAACTAAATACTACGAAATAGGTAAAGAACCACTGTATCTTACTAAAAATGTTCAAATGTCAACAAGTTATGGCAGACAATTCACTTTTTTTGTTAGTTAAATTCACTGAAAATGTATGAAGATGTTGAATTTTTGAACTTCAATAAAACCAAGGCCAATGACCCTACAGCTTTGGTGTCATAATAATAAATACTCCGGGGGACAAGTTCTAACGAAATACAGCATTTTTTTTTTGTTGGCCGGCACTTTCATATTTGGACCAAAAATGTATGAAACCGCGATGATGTCCTTTAAAAGTTTGTTACATATAGTGGAGTCAATGAATACATAAAACAGGCAATATTCGAAAGTCCTCAAGAACAGCTCCGATTTCGATGAATTTTTTTTTGTTAATTTTGTTTTTTTATATTTTTCAAAATCAGAAACCTCCTAGAGCGGGGACGGAACTATTTATATTGTATAAACAATATCTACGATATATTTTATACACAAAAAAAAAATCTCCTATACAATATCCATTAAAAACTTGTAAATATATTAATGAATGTTATAAACAATCTATATATATAAAACTCAAATCTATATATATAAAATAAAGGCCGATCTTATATATACAAAACTCAAAGGTGACTGACTGACATAGTGATCTATCAACGCACAGCCCAAACCACTGGACGGATCGGGCTGAAATTTGGTATGCAGGTATAGTGGAGTCAATGAAGCATTTGACTCGAAAGTCCTCAAGAACAGCTCCGATTTCGATGATTTTTTTTTTGTTTATATTGTTTTTTTATATTATTTAAAATCAGAAACCTCTTAGAGCGGGGACGGAACTATTTATATTTTTTAAACAATATCAACGATATGGATATAAAAAATTAAGTTTGGTCTATATTTTTTTGTAGAAAAATCTCTATAATAATCTTATTGTAACAAATAGTTGTTACAAAAAGGTTTTTAACAATAATTTAATATTATTTTCGTCCGCGTTTATTTGGGTTTCATACAAACTTTCATCCCCCGTTTAATTCCTCTATGAGTGGAATTTACCAAAATCGTTCATGGGGAATACCTACGTCATAATAACTTGATGCATACAAAGTTTCAGCCCGATCGGCTCAAAATTGACAAAGTTTCATACAAACTTTCATCCCCTATTTTATCCCCTTAGGGGTGGAATTTATCAAAATGATTTCTCAGGCGGTGCTCACGTCAGAATAACTTTATGTATGCAAAGTTTCAGCTCGATTGGTTTAAAATTGACAAAGTTTCATACAAACGTTCATCCCCTATTTCACCCCCTTGGGGGTTGAATTGCTCACAATCCTTTCTTAGCGGATGCCTACGTCAAAATATCTACTTGCATACCAAATTTCAGACCGATCCGTCCTGTGGTTTGGGCTGTGCGTTGATAGATCACTATGTCAGTCAGTCACCTTTGAGTTTTGTATATAGAAGATCGAGCTTTATTTTATATATATAGATTTGAGTTTTATATATATAGATTGTTTATAACATTAATTAATATATTTACAAGTTTTTAATGGATATTGTGTAGGAGAATTTTTTTTTGTGCATAAACTATATCGTAGATATTGTTTAAACAATATAAATAGTTCCGTCCCCGCTCTAAGAGGTTTCTGATTTTGAATAGTATAAAAAAACCAATTTAACAAAAAAAAAATCATCGAAATCGGAGCTGTTCTTGAGGACTTTTGAATATTGCCTGTTTTATGTATTCATTGACTCCACTAGTAGATGTTATGACGTAGGCATCCAGTAAGAAAGGATTGTGATCAATTCAACCCCCAAGGGGATGAAATAGGGAATGAACGTTTGTATGAAACTTTGTCAATTTTAAGCCGATCGAGCTGAAACTTTGCATACATATTAGTTATTATGATGTGAGCATCGCCTGAGAAATCATTTTGATAAATTGAACCTCTAAGGGGATAAAATAGGGGATGAAAGTTTGTATGAAACTTTGTCAATTTTGAGCCGATCGGGCTGAAACTTTGTATGCATCAAGTTATTATGACGTAGGCATTCCCCATGAACGATTTTGGTAAATTTCACTCATAGAGGGATTAAATGGGGGATGAAAGTTTGTATGAAACCCAAATATACGCGTCAAAATAATATTAAATTATTGTTAAAATCTTTTTTGTAACAACTATTTGTAACCATAAGATTATTTTATGGAGATTTTTCTACAAAAAAATAGAGACCAAACTTAATTTTTTTATCCATATCGTTGATACTGTTAAAACAATATAAATAGTTCCGTCCCCGCTCTAAGAGGTTTCTGATTTTAAATAATATAAAAAAACAAAATTAACAAAAAAAAAAATCATCGAAATCGGAGCTGTTCTTGAGGACTTTCGAGTCAAATGCTTCATTGACTCCACTAATACTATCATTAGTATGATGGTATGATTTAGTAATCGCAACACAACATATCGATGGTTATAATGTCAAAGGGCTTAAAGGACAAATCGCCACTTTTCAGGAGAGCCAAAAAACAAAAAAAGTAGAAAAATTAACACAACTTTTTTGTCTTTAAAGCTATCGCTTTCGCTTAAAGACCATTGATTTTGTTTTTTCAAGCCGAACTGTATGCGACCGTCTAATACATTCCAGATAGCGTAGTTTCTAAAATAGATGTCCTTTAAGAACTGTAATTTTAACATTTTGTCCTTTAAGCTTAACATTTTTTGTCTAGTAGTTGTCGACTATGGCTTAAAGGACTGCTCTTAAATGGTCCAAACATAACTTTGTCCCTTAAAACGTTTTTCGCTTTGAAATTGTGATAATTATTGAGAAGTTGAAATATAAATAGAAAGAATAGAAACGCATCAACGACGGTATTTCTATTTAATTTATTGTAAATCTCTTTCATATATTGCACAGAGTTTTGGAAATTGAGTTTTACTCATTACCACTACTATAGGTAGTCACTGCAAACATAAATTTTGACAGTTTTTAGTCCATCAAATTATCACGTAGGGGAGAGGGAGGCAGTTTACTACAGAGGAAGTTTTGAACATGGTGGCTACTAACAGCAATTTTCATTAAAAATGAAAATTGCTAAGGCAGTATAGCTGTAAACTCAGTCCGAACTGAGTGGGACAGCGTAGAACTCCTTGCTTCATACATTTTTCTATGGAAGTGCAAAAGTTTTAGCATGTCACATTCAGTTTTGACTCAGGTTATAGCTATACTACCTTAGCTTATATCGTTTGGAATGCTCGCAAGAATATAAATTTCCATATTTGGTTGATAGACGCGAGCAAAACAGAAAAACGCCATCTCCCCTACAAAAATTGGCATTGTCTTCTTTTTCACAGATTCGATATGGGGCAATTGTGACAAATGAGAGCATAGAATAATATATTTTCTTTATTTCAAGCTATTACTTGATATTGAAATATACATAAATATAAAAACTTCTAAAGTTAAATCTTGAATTGCAGGAACAAAAATAAAAAATATAGTATATATACCTATCACACAAGTATATAAGTTATAATGATAGATAATACTCCCTCAGATGAAAAATATATAAATTTAATATAAACTTCATATAAACTTCATATAAACTTCATATAAACTTCATAAATTTCATTGTACCATGGTCACTTAGAAGGTGAAATATGACCTACAAAAATTTAGCTTAAAGGATACTAATTTAATACAACAGTAGCAGTAAATGTCCTTTAAGCCTTAAGAAAATTATTTTGCTAGGCTAACTATGTCTTTTAAGCCTAACAGGTGCGACTAAAATTATAAGTGTGTAGGCTGTATAGGCCAGAAAACTATTGTTCTGTCCTTTAATCCAAAAGTGCAAAATTGGCTGATTTTTGACCGTGAATATCTTGCTCAATATTGGGAATAGAAAAACCTTATATATACCAATCGATAGAGCTCAAAAAACTCTATAGGACTGCATCAAAAAGTCATTTTCGCCAAAATGTCCTTTAAGCCCTTTGACATTATAACCATCGATATGTTATGAATAGTTTATCAATGATCAAACCCAATAGATCATATTTTGATTGATTTACTAACCTTAGCTTATAAGTACTTTTTTGTAAACTACTAACACTATTATGGAAAGATATTTTTCTGAAGTAAAATTATATTCTTATTATTATTATTAAAAGATAGTGTGTAGCCTAGTGCAAGCACTGGTATTAGGTATTATTGCTAATGATATCCAAACTCCAAAACTTAGGTGGCCCACGCCAATCAGAGGAGTGTAATCAAATGAAGAGTACAAAAAAAAGTCGGTCGGTATGATTATAGCCATCTCTTGAAGTCTCTCCAAATATAATTATACAGAGAATCCACAATAAGGGATTAACTTTCTTGTCGGTTTAATTTAATCTCAAAAGAATTTACAACCGCCCGCCCTTTTGGAGGCTTATCCGTGTATATTAAACAGTTCCCTTCCAATTTCCATTTATATTTCGCAATATTTTGCTGTCAATTACGCAGTTAATTTTAGTCGATATTGATGATTTGAAAACGCGGAGGTCTTGAGTTCAAAACCCGTGAGGTACATTTTCAGTTTGTACGGAAGTTTGTACAGATTTTCTCAGTTTGTTTTACTATTATTTATTTCTTTATTTATGGTTATGGACATGTCTGATGTTTATGTCTGATAAGCGAATCCAAGAATGATGATTCCGTGCTTTGGAAGGCATGTTAAGTCGTGGCCCCGACTATGATGTGAGAATAGTCTTGTTTCCTTTGTAAGAGTTGCAAAGGTCGATGGCAATCGCTCTTATGTAATGATCAGGCTAGGCATATCAGAATCCTAGTAGTATCGTACCCTGGTGTCCACAACGGATGTTGCCGGGATAAACGAAAGGATGAAGAAGAAGATCCCTATTCACCATTGTCCCATAGATTATAACCGATAAATATAAACCGGCACCAGAAAACTGTGGCAATATTTTCATTGACGTGGCGTACGTTACTAAGATTAAATGCGATGTGAAGCGACCGATCACATTACAGGGCCTGTGTTGGAATTTGTCAAAGTATGGCGATATCTAACGAGAAATTCGTACGGTCCACTGACGGTCTCGGTAGCTTAATGGTCAGAGCGTTTCCGGATTGAAACAGGCGCTGGGTTCGATTCCAGCCTGAGCCACCTAAGATCAAATGATTTTCTATTTTTATAATGAAGAAAGAAGAAATCATATCTAACGATTTTAATCTATGCATTGTTCCTTTTCTTCGGCTGCTGACTAAAACAGTTCAGGGACTGAACGGCCATTATGCCTAAGCCTCGTCAATGCATGCAGTTGGCACGCGAGTGAAGCCAAGAGTCTCATTAGAACTGCGCCAAGATGGCCGTCGACTGCGCTTCCGCTTCCGCTCCACTTCTCAGCCGAAACTGCGATACTGATAACAATCTAAGTTTGAACATGGAGTTGCTCGAAAGAGGAAGAGTGACTTTTAAATGTTGACGGGATGCTCATCCCAAGCCCTGTACTGTTGCAGGCTTAGACTTTTTTTAACGCAGGGAAACTTATTCAGTGCCGCTGTCGTTGCATCAGGCTAGCTAGACCTGCAGCCGTGTACTTGTGGGTACCAAGACGTTGATAAGATAACCGACCAACCAACATTCATACGCATTAAAGTGCTGGTAGGACAAAAATAAGACGTTTTGCTTTTTATCGACGTTTTTCCGACATTCACTTGTTTTCCCGGCTTAAATTTGTTTTCCCGGCATTCATTTGTTTTCAAGACATTCACGTGGTTTCCATTACCATCAGGCAATCCGTATGTTATTTGCTGCTCAATAGTATAAAAAAACTTATCTAATGTATGTATTATAACTTTAAGTATTTTTCCTTTTCTTGGGTTGCTGACTCGAACAGTTCAGTGACTGAACGGCCATTATGCCTAAGCCTCGTCGATGCATGCAGTTGGCACGCGAGCGAAGCCAAGAGTCTCATTAGAACTGCGCCAAGATGGCCGTCAACTGCGCTTCCGCTCCACTTCTCAGCCGAAACTGCGATACTGATAACAATCTAAGTTTGAACATGGAGTCACTCGAAAGAGGAAGACTGCTAAATGATAGTGGGATGCTCATCCCAAGCTCCATACGGTTGCAGGTTTAGACTTTTTATAGTAATCATACAGACATTGAATAGGGTGTTGTTGGCTGAAGACCTTATAGGATTCTGTCCAGATTAAGGAAAGCGATTATCACACAGGAAAAACAGCACTCACCATTATTCAACATCATCATTCTCATGTGTCTACAATTCAGAATGTCAAATTTACAAGTGGGTCTTTAGAAATCTCTAGTGATCTGTGAATACGGCATTTTGTACCGGCTATGAAACAATACGACAGAGGTACACTTCTAACGAGAGGATCTACTCGGCTGAATTTTGCTCCTTTTCCTTTTAACAGTATGTTTGAATATGCTGGATTTTCGGGAAGAATCTCGCTGGGAAATGCTACTATTATTTTTAGAGTTCCGTAGGAAAAGTTGAGAATGGGTTAATAATAACCCTACCAGTTCTGTCCATCGTCCATCAGTCTATTGAAAATGAAAAATGAAAATGAAATGAAAAATGTTTATTTCAGTACTCCAAACAATAACAACAGTACAATTCAAGTGGTACATACAATACTATAGTCTTATATAAAAAAAAGAACAGTAACCCTGGACTCCACACTAGGATTCCCTGTGTCGTGGAGGCCAGTGTCTTCCCATATAAGTAAGGATTATACATACATCTCATTATGTGTGGTATACGTGCGCGTGTGCATGGGTGTTCGTGTGTGTGTGTGTGTGTGTGTGTGTGTGTGTGTGTGTGTGTGTGTGTTTGTGTGTGTGTATGTTTGTGTGTGTGTGTTTGTGTGTGTGTATGTTTGTGCGTGTGTGTGGTGTGTGTGTGCGTGTGTGTATGTGTGTACAGAAATATAAATAGTATATAGTCGTACACCATAATAAGTATCTCAAAGACAACATAACTAGCCGGAGAGTTTATCAAATATTTTTATTTAAATAGACATTGTCAGCAGGTCCTCTGTTTCCTGATAATTTTTATTCAGTAACCAATTTCTAGCCATTTGTCTGCATCCTAATCTGGTCATACTAACGATGTCTTTACATTCCTTGTACACTTTGTAGTAAAGGTAGGGTCCCATGTAGTTGCTCGGGAATTCAGGAATAGAATCAGGCTGTAGATCATCAGTTGAGGTATTTAATGATAAAATTTCCACAGAAGATGTATTTCTGTCGCCAATATAACAACTAAGAACAAAAAGAATTAAAATTAAAATTTGTGTAAATTTTCGATCCACTATTTAAACGAGGATTACAAAATAATATTATGATACATTATTATTATGGCTTCTTAAGCATTGACACTAAGGCTAAGGCGTAGGCGTTCATAGTACATATTATAATGAATACCACAGCACTGAAGAAAGGTCAGACATATTATGTATATACAGTAAATGAAATTATTCGGTAGCTGTTGTCATGTCAGTGCGATCATTACTCATTTATTAGTTAACGTGTTATATCCTTGTTATATTATGTAAACGTCAGCACTCAGCAGCGACTCAAAGAGTATACACTCGTATTGTGATAATAGTTTTTATCCCCTTGAAAATAAAGCTTAAATTGGCTTGAAAATAAGGTTCTTCGGAAAAAGGTTACTCGGTTGTGTCGACGGTCATAAATTGTTGTTTAATTTTCGGATTTAAAGTAAGGAGATAAGATCGTTTTTACGGTGGCAGAGTTGATTAGACCCTGGAACGAAACTAGACAAAACTGCCGGGAGCCGTATTCGGCTTTACCGTTTTTTTTAATTGTCGATAGTTTTTAAACAATTCAACTTGAAAAATAATTAAGTTACTCAAAGATTATTGTGTCGACATAAATATGGTGCACATTATCAGTTTATCGGGTGCAAAGAAAATTGCAGGGATAAAGGGAATACTAGTAGGACAATGTCCCGAACCTCACACACGGCATAAATGCGTTCCTTACAAAAAAAGGAAAGATATGTAGTGAAAGAACGTGTCCTATTCCAGGCGATTAGATGAGTGTGAACCAAAATTAAGTTCCTAAAGTCTACAAATTTTTACCTAAAAAAATATCAACATACATGGTGCCCCACGTTGGGCGCCAGATAATAACTGGTACTGTTTTCGGAGTTTCTGTCACTTGAATTTGGTATCTTGTGAAAATGTTTCATACAAAGGCGAAATTCCATAACATAAAATCAAAAAGAATTGCCAAATTCACGTTATTTACTAGTTATTTAACATTATCCAAAAATTCCTGAACGCATTTTTGCCTTATCCATGGATTTTATTATTTGATATTTTATTTACGCGAAAGCATTCCAGACATCGATACTCACCCCCATTCCTATAAATTCAAACTAAGAGCGATTTTGACAGTGCAGGAACTATTAAGCGTTTATTGGAAACTTGCCGGAGGTTTTACTTGAATCTGTCAACGGATTTTCAACCTTATCCGCTTGGAAGAAGGCGATGTCAATGTAGTCCTATCATGAGCACAATACAGTCGTTATACGATGCCAAATTGCTGTAATAAAGGTGGTGATTACGTAACCATGGGCAGATAGTTACATGAATGAGCGTTGCGTCAGTAAGGGCCTTAAGAATAATTGCGTTTTGGCTAACTTTGCCATACTTTAGGGATACAAAAAAGAACTTACATGAAACGCCTCGATAGTCTAGTGATTTAAGAACCAGGATGTAGTCCGGTCAGGTCCTGGGTTCGATTCCTGGTTGGGCCAAATTCATGTCGATTCTTCTCAACACAGCCCGGGGTTGTGATCACCAACCCGCACTTGGCAAGCATGGTTATTAAGCCAAAACCCATCTTTGTATTGGCCTGGGTTGAGCCATATAGGAAAAATATCTTGGAATTTATGAAAACATTTCTTTTTTGGGCAATCGACTTTTGCTCACATTGTTTTATAAAAACTTTTTGGCCAATATAATAAAATATAAGCGATATCATAACTTGGACATTCCAGAGGAAAGAACCATTAAGTATGAAATGAATATGTGAAACATAGCAATGTTTAAAAACGTCACATAATATATATATCTACATACATACAAACTAGGTATATTTGATTTCATGTATCGTTTAGGGGCCATTCAAGTATGACGTAAGCAGATTTATTACAATTATTCATCCCCCCATCCCCCTTGTCAGCAAAAATAAGCAAAGCTCCTACCCCCTCCCCCCATAATTACGTAAACATGTTAAATTTTTTTTAATTGTAATTTAAAAAATAGTAAAGTAGATGTAACTGATACGGTATAAAACTACCACACGAACGTTACCAATTTATAAATAATTTTTGGTTCACATATTGAATTCATATTCACAGTCTTCAGTCGATGAAACCCGAATCCATGATTGTAGGTTTTCGATTTGTGGTTAACCCCCGAAAATACGTTTTGTTTTCAAACAAAGACAGTGTGAGGGTTGCTATTCTTGTTAAAAAGTAAATAATTATGAATGACGTAATCACTATCTAGACTCCCCTACCCCCCATGTCATCCAAAATAAGCAAAACCAAGACTCCCCCGCCCCCCCATAGTGCTTACGTAATACTTGAACGGCCCCTTACATCAAAATAAAAGTTATATTTGATTAGACGTATCGTACTCTGTACCATGTCATGTTAAATCAAGTGTGCTTTTCAAACAAACATACGCCTTATAATAAAGTCTATAAGAACGAAAGCTACTTGGTTGGTAAATATTGTGATATTTTTCCCACTTCGTGCTAATAGGTATACTGAGCTTCGTTCTTTGAAGACCGTACACTTCAATGAGTCAACGTGGTTCAAATAGGGCTGTCTATAGAGTTGTTAAATGCATTTCTGAATTTGCCACCAAAATAACAAAATCAAGCTGAGAACTGTCATTAAGTAAATAAAAAAACAAGAGGATGACAAAATTAGGTCCACAGTTAATTCAAACATATGTATTATGTGGCTTTGACGAACAAAAAAGAAATAATGCATTTGTACAACATTCTGTTGGAGTGCCAATTTGCGTAAGATCGCTGGCTGGAGTTGAATGGGCTATATGTGCTAAATGGAGAACCCTTGGAATGACCTATGTCCAGCAGATGACTTCTAAAGCATAAATTATAAAAAAATAAATTTAATATTAATGAAAGCTATGCTCGAGTTGCGTCCATCCGATAATACTATTTGAGAAAAATTCCATGGATTTGACAAGTTAAGCTTATTGTGGCTTAGTGTAGAATTCACTAGATAGAAAACATCAGTGTAAAGAATTTATAAAAAAAAGTTTATATGATTTAAAAAATAATGATTATTGGTTAATCTCATCTAAGTGAATAAATAAATAAAATCTGTCGTCCGTCGGTTTGTCGATTTCGACAACCCTCAGTGGAAGAAACCCGGTGCCTTGAATTGCTTTGATCGCGTCAGTAGGTTGAGTATAGAGTGGGTTACGTTTGAGTTATTAAATAACGTTTATATCGTCGAATACGATTTCAGGAAAAAAGGTAAATGATTCGTGTATTGTACGAGTTCCCGTTGGTAACTTGATGGCGTTATAGGTATACTTGGGACTTATTTAAACACCTTCGGATGAATCCCTAGAAGATATGTAAGTAATTGAAGTTAAATAAACATGTAAACGACCGGTTTCGGTGTTATCTTCATACGAGTATGTAGGTATACTAATATAATGAAGCTGAAGAGATTGTTTGTTTGTTTGTTTCAACGTAATAATCTCAGGAATTACTGGTTGAGGCATAATTGAAAAAATATTTTGTGTTGGATTGTCCTTTAGTCGAAGAGATTAAAGCTAAAGATAGTATAACACTATGTGTGCGGAAACCGAATTCCACGCGGACGGGGTCGTGGGCGGCCGCTAGTGGACGATAAAGTTATTTAAATTATACAGATATAGTGGATACCATATCAATCAGTTCCACTTTACTGTAGTTACTCGTATGGTGTCAATCAATCTTTAATTGCCAAATATTATGGTGCATACAGTAATGGCACAATTATTTAATTTCACAGATTTTACCATGGGGTGAGGCTTGCTAATTATTTATCATAACTTTTTTTCGTTGGAGATAAGTTTAGGTTAAGTAACAATTGTATATGTGGGAAGCAATAAACACATTTGAATTTAAATAATTAAGTATGTACCTTCCCCTTAACTCATCATAACATCTAAAAAAATACATCAAAATCCGTTGCGTATTTTTAAAAATCCAAACAAAACATACACTCGAAGCGGGAATTCACACAATACAAAGATAATCCTATAAGCTCTCATTGACGTGTTTTTGGTTTAGAATTTATTTTTCCAAGTCTATTTTTGTATTAAATTTATTCATCCTGGTTTTATTTCAATTTCAAAACGCTCTTTTCACCACTGGCCGGCGGGTGGTGACTATATTGAATTAATGTCTATAGCAACATAAAAGCTGCAAAATGTACGTTTGTGGATGGCACCGAATTTGAGTCCTTTGAAGGTTTTAATTTAATTTCGCTACTGCTCTAAATAAAGAGTGGCTGTATGAAATATTCCGTTCATATTCGGCCATATTTAGGTTTAGCAAATCCACCTGAAGGTGAATTTGCTAAAATGAATGCTGAAGGAAAACTAAACAAACGAATGATAGATTAAAAAAAGTTATACCTACACCTACGCGGATTTTTCAAAGAAACCTAAGTTAAATAATGGCGTGATCCCGAAGAAAAACGCCCTACAGCCTTATATTTGGTAATTTCGTTTAGCTAATTTAAATGACAACAGGCCAGCAGATGGCGAAAACGTCCTAATACTGAACTTAAGGCGTTGAACTAATTCAAAATGTTTTTCACGACTCTCCACTGCCACAGTACAGCCATTGTTACAGTGAGATGTGTTTAAATAGTTTAAGAAAATGCAATAGCAAAGACCACCGCTAAAGTATATCAACCTCTGCTTTTGAGAACTATAGACCCCAAACGACACTAAACGAGAGAAAGATGGCACAATAGTTGATAAATCAGGTGACGCTTATTTATTTCTGTAAAGTTGAGGATTTTCAGTTGAAAAGTGAAGTTAAATGCTCTTCATCTCTTATAAACTAACCGTTTTATTAACTGTTGGTATAATTTAAAACTGTAAAAGTATATTACCGTCTCTTACGGTTTTTTGGATGACTGTGTCACGGCCGGCCCTTAAGATAATTAGGTCTGGAACCCTTTTGATGATGTCCATTTGTTAGTCGCCTGCTCAGTGGGCTTCTGTAGACCAATTCCGATCCATCGAGCCACTTTAGTGGGCGTCCACCGAATTATACGTTTGAAAGGACCCTCGACTCGGCTTGAATGCTAAGTTGCAAACAGAGGTATTGGCTAAGGCAATTTTAAATAAACTTGGCGAAGTAATTAGGAGTTTGTATTACTCAGACGAAGTAGGTTAAATTAACTAGTTATTGTTGCTATGATCGGTATCGTTTTTAGGGTACCGTTTTAAATGACAGCTGCTCAATAAATGTACCAACTTCAATGATTGAACGATAATGAGAATAATGTTTAGCAACAGTCGAAACAAATAATTGTATCCAGTGCTTGTCATCATTTCGGATAAAGGTTTGTAAACATGCTTTGTTGCTAAATAAACTCTGATAAAAAAAATATCATTAATATTCAATGAATATAATTTTTTACAGAGTGCTTTTTGGCAAGAAAACTTTAGTTGCAAAGTGATAGGTATTAATCTTTTAGATGGCGTTGGCCTTTAGCGAGTTTCTTTGTTAGTCGATAGAAGGGTGTCGTATTTTATTGAGACAATGTAATTTATTTTCAAAGAATGACTTTTAGCATATATTTTTATTGTAGGTTAACTTGTAGTATAAAGAATGTTACCTACTCTGGGTTACTGTACTGTTTAAGTCAAATATAAAACTGGATATGGATCTTTATGGATAGAAAAAGGTATTAAGATAGTTTACTTAGTTACATAAAAAACTTATTTAACATTACAACGGGACTAAACGCGATATTATTTTTATAAGTACCAGAGTACTTACTGCTTGACGTTTCGGCTGTGATGCTACAGCCGTGGTCACAAGCCCCGTTTAGTCCCGTTGTAATGTTAAATAATTGTAATGCAACGCGAAAGTTTAAAGTTATAACATAAAAAACTTACCAAACACAAACAAATCATATTAAATAGAGCTTCAAAAAGATTTGGTATAGGTCTACTAACCCTTTAAAAGTTATGAAGTGACAAAAACAAAACAATAACAGTCGGATTGACAACCTCCGTCTTGTTACGAAATGCATTAAATAGAAGTAATCATTGAAGAAGCATAACTTAAAACTTCATTATAACATCATAAGTGTAAGAGGAAGGTCGGAATTCAATTTGCAAGAGCAGAGTGAAATATAAAATCGTGTGAAACATCCCATTTCGCGCATAATCCCGCTCCACACACCTGCTCCCGTCCAAGGAAACTCGCATTACTGCAGGCTGAGTTGCCTGGTGGGCTAGCCAAGGTAACATTTCGACATGGGCAGCGGTGGTCACTTGCCAACCCTCTTGTTCGTTTGCCTCTATCAGAAAAAAAAACATTGAATATAAAGAAAAAAAGTTTTAAGTTATGATTAAGGAAGTTGGTGGTGTAATTGTAGGCTAGTGCCTCGAAAGCATTTATGCCATTAGTTTTGCACCTCTCTCTACGGTCTTGTCAGATTGATGTAATGATTTGGGAATCAATAATTGTACTTGTGCCCTCACTTAACACGGTGGATACGTCATGTAAATATGACTACTGGTAGGTAAAAAAAGATATGACGTGCAAAAGAATTTCTATGTAAATCAAATTGCAAACTACTTTGACTTTGACTTTGACTAACAAACAATATATTACAACTCTTCATGACCAAGTATTGCTATAGCTTATTAGTTTTTTAATGTAATCTGTGGTGGTGTACCTTTTATAAATAAATAAATAGCTTACAAAATCATATCGTCGGCTTAAAAGTCAAACCTCGTTACTCTATCAGATGAAATTTCACAGAAGACACAAAAAACTTCACAACGTAAAGTTTACAGACATAAATGTAAAAATGCCAAATGAAAAAAAGAATGGAGTAACGAGTTCTAACACTTTAGTCGACGATACTGTTTCTCAAAGGATCGAATACATTTGACCATACCCATACAACTCGGGCATAGCAAGCCACTGTGTGTCGCCGCGACTGACAGCTGCTCGTTTGAACGACATAGAGCTGGCTCACCATAGATACATAGAGGTACAAAACAGTATGTATGTACTCGTATGTATATCAAGGATTTACGTTGACAAAGCAGAGTGGTGAGGTGGTGAGTAAGGAAGGAAGAAAATGAAGTGAATACCAGATTTTACCTTTCGCATTTTGCTAAAACCGACTTCAAAAAAATCGTGAACACAAAAATAAACTAAAAATTAAAAAATTATTCCTAATATCTATTGTGTTCACGATTTTTTTGAAGTCGGTATAATTTTTTGAAGTCGGTTAAACATGACTAACAATAGCTAAACGTAACTGAACAATAATTTTATAATGCATGTAGCACGTATATAGTTTGGTAGCTGGTACTACTTAATGCCTCAGCTTACTGCTTGACGTTTCAGTTCAGTTATGTAACTAATACTAGCCTCGCGTTTAGTCCCTCAAAGTTATTGTTAATGTTAAATAAAATATCCTTGGAAGGTGTATAGCTTCCAAGGATTTACACTCTTAGATACACTCACTACTAAATTGGCTACGACTGAGCAACAGATAAAACTGTATTACACGCCTTAACATGCACTTTTTTAAGTAGGCTAGTTCATTATTCGAGAGGATGCGGGTTCTAAACTCCGTTAAACAAACATCTGTGACCATTAACCATTGTTCAAGTTTATTTTGTTGGTTTCTGTTGTTGGTTGTTTGTTGACGACCCGCTTGGTGTAATGGTCAAGATGTTGCCTGTTAAGCAAGAGGTCGCGGGTTCGATCCCCAAACATGACAAACATATGTGTGCATGAACATGTCTGTTTGTCCTGGTCTGGGTTTTATACGTATCTATTTAAGTATATTTGTAATACCACTGTTGATTCTGATGTCTGTAACACAAGTGCTTAAGCTACTTAAAACTGAGTCAGATCAATGTATGTGATGTTGTGAAATATTAATTTATTTTATTTTTTCGTTCCTAACAATAAAATTATAAATTGATAATAAACAAAATAGACGCGTGCTTTTAACGCTCGAAAAAAATATTTGACGGGTTTACACATCGTTGAGGCATAATTTCTGGATGGGTCACTTCACCCGTTATGTCGAATTATATTAATATTCTAACGTCCTCGTTAGGACCCCTGTCCTAATGGGTTATTGATGTCATTGTTTTAAAATTGGGGTCTTTTTCTATATCATTAAAATGGTGTAGAAGCTTAAGAATAATAATTGAAACTCTTTTTCATGCTAATGGCATGTAAGCTACAAAATTGAAAGTGCTTAGCTTTTTCATGGAAAAGGGAGGCAAATTAGGGTAACCTGTTTATATGTGTTCCAGCGCCGCCCATGTAAGTCAACAACTCCTCAAGTATAACAGATATCAGTTATTAAAGCTCCATGCCTCCCCCCCCTACCAATTAACACCTCTGAGAACAGTTATGAATTTTATTTATTTACTATGCTTGTGTTGAATACTGCCCGCGACTCCGTCCGCGTGGATTTCGATGTTCAATAGCCTAAAGCCTTCCTCGTCAAATGGACTATCCAACTCAAAAATATTTTTTCAAATCGGATCAGTAGTTCCTGAGATTAGCGCGTTCAAACAAACAAACAAACATACAAACGAACTCTTCAGCTTTATATATTAGTACAGATACAGATTATTCTTATCAAGACAGTTGAGACTTCAAAACTGCTGCGTAAGTTACTGAAAATAGTGGTATTTCCTCAATCCGAGTGTTTACTAGCGGATCCACTATGCCCCCTCTAAATCATGATCAGAACTGACCGATTCCATGCTGGAACACCAATTTCACTACTCACGGTAACAAGAGTTCATGTTGAACTTCGTACTGTAGTATTATAAACTCTTGCCCAGTCGTGTCAGAGTCATCATCATTTGCCTGCCCTGTTCCCAGTTTATCTGGGGTCGTGTCAGAGTGCAACGGCGAATAAAACATTTAGTGTAGGAACACACCAGGCTGAAATTACGCGACCTAGCATTTTCTATTCAAAGCTACGCAACGCAATTTCTGCATAGTATTGAATTTCCTATTTAAAATATACTGCAGGCGTAGTCACGCCGAACTTCGGTCGCGTTTTTTCCGCTAAGTGTGTTTCTTTAGTTAATCTCAAAGGGAGTTAATGAACACTCGCCAGGCCTAAAACCCTGCATACTTTATGACAAACATACGTTGCGTGAGGTCTAGTGTGAGGGAATGGAAATGCGCTTTATGTGAGGGTATCTTACCTTTTTCCTCATTAATAATAAGGTTATTACGCGTTAAAATGATAAACACAACGACTCTCTTGGCAATCTGAAGTATTTTGTTTTCTGGAATCTGAAGTATTAGGCATAATGAAGTAGTTTACCGTTACTGAATGGTAAGGCTAGATCATCTTTAAAGTCTACCATTAGTTCAATGACGTAGTGTAGCTGACTGATTTGACCAAATCAAACAGCATTCACTTCTGGTTTCTATCTAATAAATCAACTCCACGTTACAAACAGTTTTGGCAATAAATAATGATATACAAAGAAAAAAAAATTCTAGTTGTATAGGTACAGTATATGTGCAAAAGATGATAATTTTTCTGTCGTTCGCTCGGTACCGAGTCCTTATTGATCGCACGAATACATTGATTTGGACATATGTAGCATCAAAGCATATTTATTTCGCACCATACATTTATTTACTTCAATCCTTGTATCAAAGGCGCATAATGAGGGGTTGGGAGTTGTATCTGGTCTACGGTAACGAGCGGTCTTTTTAATTAAACAGACGAGGAGTCAAGGTGTCGGTTTACATAAATCCAAAACAGCTAGCTTGTGACACAAATGTTTGACGGTTTTCAAAAAAAATAAATTATTCAATATTTAAGGTTTAACAACAGCAATAAAACAATAAAAATATTATCACATGGAAACCACCATTTTGAATCAGCAACAAACAACGTTTAGTACGCCGTTTAGTACGCAATTTTTAGCTTAATAATTATGTTTCTTAAAAATCTATAAAGTTTATTATCTATACTTATAATAAATCTGTAGAGACGTCAATTCTGTACATTAAATATTTTTTCAAAATAACTATCAGGGGGTGATTAGTGATCGATACTGATGCCAAAAATGCAATTAGTAAATTTTTTGTCTGTCTGTCTGTCTGTCTGTCTGTATGTTCTTTATAGAAACAAAAACTACTGGACGGATTTTGACGAAACTTGGTACAATTATTCTTTATACTCCTGGGCATATTATAGGATACTTTTCATCACGCTACAATAAATAGGAGCAGAGTAGTGAAGGGAAATGTGGGGAAAACGGGAGAATTTACTCCATTTCTTAAGCTTCAGTCGCGTGTGCAGCTTTAATTGTTAAAGTTACATCAAAATCATGTATGACGGAAATATTCTTCATAAAATGGCCTAAAAAATATCTTTTTACAGCATATGTCTATCTTTCATGGTTGACTCACAATAACACGTGTAATATCCTGATCCAGATTGGTTTGAACGCGCTAATCTCAGTAACAGTTAACGTCAATTTAAGATTAGTGCACATTTGGCATAACAGATGGCGGTAAGACATTGCGGAACGCGAGTTCGCCTTAACCGCGATGACGAGATTTTTTCTCGATTGTATAAGAGGTTTTAATGACAGCCCATATTCATGCATGGTTGGTCCACCTGATTCGTTTGTTTTACTTATAACTCAAACTCATTAGTGCGCTCGGAGTATTTTTAACAGCAATAACTGGTTCGATTCGAAATGACAAAATCTTTAGCAATCTATAGTCACACTGTGTACGGAAATGAAACCCATGCGGACGGAGTCGCTGGCGGCCGCTAGTGATATTACTAAAAATGGTAATTTATGAAAACTTAAAAAGCACCTGTGAAAAAAAACGGTGTTTGGTAAACGGTGTAAATTTCAATTTGCAAAAAAAACATGTCCACACTTTTTAAACATCAAACTGGGCCGAGAAGGTCACTTACCTGTGTGCTGCCACTAATTCCTCAAGTCGCTCCAAGGCACTTCTCACACAAGTGCCAATCGGTCTCTGCACTTCCGAGATCCTTTCATTACGGGGCGTCTTCGAAGAGCTCTTCGTAACCTATTGGTAACCTATTGACTTTACCTCCACCATGTCAAAGAGAGGTTATGAAATATTGATCACGATGCTTTTGTGTAAAATGTATGGATGGTGTGAAGAATGACATGAGTGAAAACTTTATTACCATAGATTCACCAGTAGGGTATTTTAGTATGAATAAATAGTTACAAGCCAAATACAAAAGGTGGTATAGGTGGCGCTACTGATTGAGTAATGAGGGTTTTCGCAAATGAAAATCCGATAGATGGCAGCAGGTAGGCGTAGGATTCTAACTGGTATGGGATTGGTGAATTTTGACATGACAATGACAGATAATGTGAAAATTCACCAATGCCATAGCATTACAACAATGTAAATGACTCGATGACGAATGATATGCCCGTATGGGACAAGTAAACGACCCCAGATAGACTGGGAACAGGGCAGGCAAATGATGATGATGCTTTTGTGTAAAATAAGGTGGTTTGAATTTAGGACTAACTCGATAGTACAGACAAGGGACCATGAAACAAGTTTTTTTACTAGGTGTAATTTTTTTGTTTCATTCATTAATATCAAAATTCGTTTCAATTAATATCAGTTCGCTTATTTTTTGCTATGCCTCCAGTACCACTACATAATCGGAGGCAACAGCGATTTGGCTGGCCAAGCTTGAAATTGAGTATAGCTTATCGGAATAATAATGTCCCTCTAGACAAGTAACGATGAGATTCGACTACGACGGCCAATCTTCATAAAATCCCTATACATACCTACATATTCCTGCGTTGTAAGTAATACAAATGGGGTCCTTGTTTAGCATGCGATTTGGTAAAGACCTGTGGTATTATGCGTTCACAGTTATTTTACCTCTAACCGATCATTTCTTTACGTTCGCATTCCTATGAATCTCGTTAAGCTTTAGATCAATAAATGTATTATGTGTAACATTACATTACCTAATTTTTTTTCGGTTTTGATAAATCATGCTAAAAAAACCCAATGCAAAGCGAAATAATTGATATGTCAGAGGTAAAATAGTTGGACAGGCATAATAACACAGGTGGTTACGATAACATAATATGATAAACAAGGAACCGAAAGTGTAATTTTGACCTCAAGATTTTGCCATTTTATAAACGACATTCAATTTAGGTTTCTATTGTATCAAAGTTACAGTTATTTTAACTAAATGCTTTTGCTTTGTTACTTACTTTCAATTTCGTTGAATTCGAATCAAATATTACTTATTGTAATTTTCGGACGGAAAGTTGTTAATTGTCGGAATAGAACGTTTAATTTGAATCAATTGTTATTTTAATTAACAGTTGTAACGCTTTTTCCATCCTTATTTAACAATGATAATAATTATAATTTATGAATAGAACTCATCTGTTAGGTTTTCAACGATGGAGACCTATGTAATTTATATAATATACAATTCATGTATGCATTTAAATAAATAATAAATATCTCACTCCATGGTAAGTAGCTTAACCACTTGTGTCATTTTCTTTAGTGTTAGATTCTGATATCTGTGCACATCAGAATCATCAAAGAAATAACAATATACATATGTATGTGTAAAAAGATACATGTTACACCCAGACCAGGACGAAAAGACTTGTTCATTTTCACAAATGTCCTGTACGGGGATCGAACCCGCGACCTCTTAGATCAAGATAAGAATAATCAACTCCTTGACCACACCAAGCACAACAATATCTTCAAGTATTTAGATGTCGATTAAGTACTTAGATATTGATTATGATATCAGGATTAAGTTGAGAGGGAGTTAAGGTCACTAGGATAAGGAAAATTGATTTAACCACATAAAGTAATCAAATTTATTGTCAATCAATATATTTACAGTAATACTACATACATTATGATACATAGTGATATTAGACTTACAGGCCTTTTCGCTGTGTGATGATATCCTCGAATTAATTTCAGTGACATAATAGTACCTATCGGTTTTAAAATTATAGACATTAATCGTCAGATTGATGCCGTTGTCATAATTTGTCCAATTGTTCAAGCGGGTCATCTGATGGTACTTACCATCAGCGGCAGGGGCAGCGGTGATCACTTGATCACCGCTGCCCCTGGACTACAACAACCGTACAAGGGTCGCAGATGCGTTGCCTGTCTCTAAAAACCCAATACCCTCCCTAACTGAGCTCTGAATTGCTTAATGTTTTATAATAAGTAGATAATACTTCCTAACGCAAAATTACATGGTTGAGATATATGACATACTAGCGGCCGCCCGCGACTCCGTCCGCGTGGATTCGGGTAAACCTCTAAAATTGTAGCCTATGTGTTATTCTGATGTATAAGCTATATTGTGGTAAAGTTTCATTCAAATCCATTCAGTAGTTTTTACGTGAAAGAGTAACAAACATCCATACATCCATACATCCATACATCCACACTTACAAACTTTCGCCTTTATAATAGTAGTAGGATAACGATATAATACACCGCAAAGCCTCCATTACGAAAATTAAGCGGTCTATAGTATAATGGCTATCAGTTTACTATTGGCAGCACGCATGTTAAAGCAATAACTTATCATTTTATCGCAGTCCACTTAGACATGAACGATCGTCTTGGAGCGGATTTAAGGCTTTATTAGACCAAGCTAACCGACTGTCTAGCGAGGTATAGCCTTTTTTTTTGGAGGTTAATGCTTTGACGCACCATGTCGCCGCGGGCTAGCTAAGCCCGCGACCGTGTGTGGGGCTCGGACGCACACAATAAGCGACCACTACCCACTAAACCCATTCAGTTTCCCCTTTTGCTCGCATCAGGACGGGTCGCTGCCAGCCGCCAAGTGGGCGGCTTATGTTGGACCCGTCCTTGGAGCGCAAGCTAGGTATAGCCTGCAGAAGGCAAGCTTTGCTTGCAACAAATTAAGGAAAGTACTTATACATAAAATAATGCGCAAGTACTTAGTGCCTTCTTTTTGGTTATCACCAAGTAGAAGAACAGAAAAATGGAGTAAATCTTGTCTAAACTGTGAATACAACTTTTCGAGAATCGACACGAGAGGAGCACTAGATGATTTTTTTCGGTCACCGATCTAAAAACTGGTCTCTGCGTAACTTTGCAATCACAGGCTAAGCACGCTAACCACTGCACCATCGAGTCATAATATAACAAATGTAATTCCCCTCCGTTTCCATCCAAAGGCGTTCTTAATGTTTAACGAGTATAAATACGGAGGTTGAATGATCAGTTCGCAAATCCAGAGACCACTTTCGTATATTTACGGAGCAAATAGAACATGTAACTTTATGTCAGGGAGCTAGCGATTCGCAAAATTAGTTTATTGTAGGGTTGTCAAACTCTAATCTGTTGTTTAGTTGTACATATTTCTTCAGCAGCCATTATTTTTTAAATGTTTGTGTAAAGGGATCTCTTGCTGTAGAAATACCATGTTACTTAGTTACGTGATATTCTTCAGCAAGAGATGATTTTGAAATTATCATAGTAGTATTTTCTTTTTGACCTGTCTTTGCATCTATTCGCACTTTTTATAATATTTGCGTCAAAAGTTTTAATATCAACTATACTAATTGACTACTTGATAACGTTTGTGATCACCCACTCGCAGTTGGCAAGCATGATGATGACGCAAAAACCCATCTTTGTAACAAAAACATGATTTCAAATGATGAGGCCTTTGCCCTGCAGTGGGACATTAATAGGCTGAAACTTTTGGAAACCTTTAGTCGTACATGTGAGTACTTAAAAGAGAGAAAACAACAGCAACATATTCAATCATATTTAAAGCTACCATCACTCAATTTAATACGAATTCCTCTCTTCCGTGCCAGCCCTAAAGCATCAAGGGAATACCGGTGGAGACAAGCGTTTACGATTCAAATTAAATCAGCGAACGAATGCTCTCCTTATTAGTTGTTTATTTCAAGATAAACCCAAATTCATTTGCCTTTCAAATGGAGGCTTTGCGGTTCGTTGCAATCGGAATATCATAACTTTAAATTCATACTTGAAATAATCCGATTTGAGTTTGTATAACGAATTGCATTGTGAATAAAATATAGTATGAAGTAAACTGTGTGTATGTTTGAAATACAACAAACATACTCTTTGCTTGTAAAGATTTTTGATAAATTTCCACCTGTAAAAGTTCCTACAAATCAAGAGCATTTTTAAATATAGTTTTGTTAAATAAATGCAAATAGTATTAATAATTAATATGCGGCTCTACCACTCCCCATTTTTGAAAATTCGCAGTAAATTTTACAGCGCATTTTGTTGAAGCAGAATCTTTTTTTTGATATTCCTATCAAACAGTAAATAGCGTTTTATCTAATACGACTTTATGAGAGAGCAAAGCAATGAATGAATTATTTACCCAAATGATTCATTCGTAACACATTCCCAATGACATAACGTTCCCACCAACATTTCGCCATTATCTTCTATCTAACAAAACACATTGTTCCTGATTCCCCATTCAACCCTTGTCATTACGAAGACACCATCAAATATATCTTGACCTCTCCTGCTATTTATGATCTGGATATAGCAAGCTCCATGTATATTGGTTATCGGGATACCATCACACAGCGAAGAGTATGGACCTCGAACGCGTCGCAAGCTCGTACAAATGCTTTATAGTAATCTCGACATAACAAAATCTATCTACAAACATAAAACACATGAATTGGAAGCATAGAGATTTCAAAGATCAGTATTTTGAAATGCATAATCATCCTATTGGGTCTCGAAATAGTAAAAGATCGTGGTTGATGCTGCTTTAAGTGAAACTATTGATGCTTTCGTTAATTTTATAACATACTCGTAAGTGCTCATATAACTCGGCAATATAAAAATTGTACGTATAATCTTTGGATTACCGATAGACAACTTCTTTTAACCACTATGCTTGTTTTAATCATATGATAACGTTTGATCTTGTACCAAAAGTTAATTGCAGTTATAATGTCACTGTATTCTATATGCTTCTAATTAATGTGAAAAACAATTATAGTTACGAAATATTTATTCAACTTACGCACTAACAACTATGATAGCCTTGCTCATCAAATGAGGAATAAATACGAGGACAATCTCTTTACAAATAATTGGGATTTAAGTGCAATCAACTGATAAAAAGTACTCTTTACATTACATAGTATAAAACTAAGTCGCTTCTTCTGTCTATCCCTATGTATGCTTAAATCTTTCGAACTACGCAACCAATTTTAACGCGGTCTTTAATCCGATAGCGATTCAAGAGGAAAATATGTGTGTACAAGGATTTCCTTCTAAAACTTTTTTACCAGTATTGCACCCATCCGAAGCCGGGGCGGGTCGCTAGTATATTAGCTAGAATACTTACGTAAGTCAATACTCTGGTAAGCTACCTCGCATCAAGTTTTTATCAGTTGACTGCACTTACAAATGTATACAAATCTAAGAATTTCCCATAAACAACTAACCAAAATACACATTGGTATATAATACAACATTAACAATAAAAGGCACTGACTTCAATCGTAATACATAGGGTTAACAATTTCATAGGAAGAAAAGGATTAACTTATGATATCAGTATAGAAATGACTTAATAGTAGCAGTGATATAGTATACGATATATCATAATTATGATAGCATTTTGGTCTTTAATTCCATTTGGTAGGATTGAATATTCTGTCAGTTAAAAAAGCTAATACTTACAATATTGCCTTTGCATTATAACATAATATTATATGTAATATCAGAATTACATATATGTGATATTCATTAAATTAAGCACTAGATAGTTTGTAGTCACAATCCTGTTAATTTTTGGAACTTATCATTGTCAGGCATCCCTCAAAATAACAAAACGTGTTCCTTAAGATGTCCTGAACTTATTTAAATTAATAATATCGGGACTTAATATGATGTGTTCAAAATGTCTTAAAAAACACTTATAGTGGATAAAATACATCAATAAACCCTACTTTTGAAGAAAACAGACTATCACTTAATACGATAATGTAATGTATGTTTGTTAATTTATTCATTTCTGAAGCGTCTGTAGATTGAGTACCGCCATAGACTCGAGGTTTGATTCCTGGGTCGGGCAAAACTTGTGTCTTTTTCCACCAATTGGTAACACTCCACTTGCAAGCGTAGTGATTAAGTCAAAACCAAATTTTCGCAACAAAAACTTGATTTCATAATGATGGAGGCCTTTTGCCCTGTATTGTTATATATGTCTATGTATTTATGGTTATGTATTGCCTGTCATTAATAGGCTGATAACTTTACTTTTTTCGAAGAGCGACAGTCGTTTTAACACCACAGTGATGAATAATTTTAATTTATTTAAATGAGTTCCAATATCGGAAAACACTACATGGAAAATTAACATACTAACTGGTAGTTATTTTAAAATTGGATTCGGTTCAAAAGTTATTGACTTAACGATTATCAGCGATATAACTGAACTTTGCCACAATAAAATCTACACTTTTGGTATAATTGCATTCGCTTCACCAATAGTTACTTAACTGGTAATACCTATGTATGTCCATTATATGTTTTCGAGTGACCATTATTTGGTAGTTATTTGGAATTTATTTGTTTTGTTGTGCTTATGAAATTGATACTGATATGTTCTTTACATTATAAATGTGAAAGTTTGTTTGATTGGATGTTTGTCCGTCAATCACGCTGAAACTACGGATTTTGATGAAATTCGGTTTACCGGGGGGTAAATTCTCCCATGGGATAATCCAAAATCCACGCGAACGAAGTCGCGGGCGGCCGCTCGTAAGTAATAAATCAAATAATAAACCGAATGTTTGAAAGTATGAAAACGTTGAATACAACACATTAAAGTCCCGATACTAAAAGTTTTAATCCTACGTGTAAGACTGAAATTCAATTTTCTTTCAGTTATTCTCTTTATAGTCTTTGAAGGAACTCAGGTATAAGTTTGTTCTTGTAACGTCGAAAACAGAATCGCTTTTATAGAATTGCATTTTAATTGCTTTAAATTCCAGCATAGCTTTTGCAGCACAGGCCATTACAGTACGCTCAAATTAACTTGCCTGGATTGAACTCAAGTCTCAAGCAAGTTCAAGTAATATTATCACGATTTGACTTAAAGTTTCTGTTAATGATAAGAACTAAACCATACCATGGACATAGTTTTAAAAGTTCACATCTGCTGAGCCTATAGACAAACCTCAAACCAGTCAATTTATTTTGTGCGCACTGTATTTGACAAGGTACTCAAATATGGTTCTTATTTCTTAGGCGCTAGCAAGGTTTTTTGTGTCAATAGTATACAAACGTGCTGGTACTACTCGTAAGTACGGGCAGTCAAACTGAATTAAATAAAGAATCGCTAGATATGCCTTTGCCATACTTTGTTGCACTCTGACATAGGCTCTGTAATTTGAAGCGATAGCCGCTTCACATCGCATAGTAGCCTTAGTAACCAACGTAGTTCTCGACAATCAAAATAATGCCACACTTTTCTGGCGTCGGGCATAAATAACGATTTAAATCCATAGCGATAGGTATAAAATATAATATCACTAATATACGCTTATGTTACGTGTACTTACATACAACTATTAATAATACAATAAGTATGACATCAAATCCTTAGGTGCATTCGCATCGATTATGTACACTTTCTTTACATATTTATTTACTTAGTAAAGTAGAACACGGTTTTATGTTATAATGTAGAAAAGGATTTAAAATAAAGTAATGTTTTCAAACAGTGGAAGTGTGGGAGTAAAAGGAAGGACTTAAATAATTATCATGAACCAATTTAGTTTATGTATAAATCTGTTTTGGTTTTTGACTAGAAGAATTTGTTGGTGTTTAAACAGGCAATGTCTTCATATAAGTACTTTCCTTCTTAACACATAAGTACATTATGTATGTTAAGATTATTACCAAATAATTACCAATAATAGGGATAAACATGGGTTATTAAGGCAGTTTATATACATCTTAGGTATTAGATGGAAGGAGTACTCTGGCCCCAAATATGTAGGTTTATAACAAAATACAGGTAAAGGTACTAAGAAATATAGCAGATATTATTATACGTATGTCTATTATTAGGTAGTAGGTATAGTGTATATTACATACGTTATAGTGATATATTATCAGGCTGGTCTTGAAATCACGAGGTTGAGCCAAGTTTCAGTAATTTGTCGTGGCTGATCATGAATATGGGAGTCCCACGGCTCTACCTATGACAGTGAGGGAGTATCACGGAGGTGGGATAAAAAAATTAATTGATATTTCACAACATCACATAGGTACATTGATCTGTTCCTAGTGAAGTAGCTTAAGCACTTGTGTTTCAAACATCAGAATCAACAGTGGTATTACAAATATACATACTTAAATAGATACATATATCGATTTGTATTGGCTTATTGAATATTTTTTATTAGAGTTAAAACGTACTGTTTAATTTGATCAATTTGGAAATGAACTTGTTCACTTTTATTTTAATTTTAAATAATATTATTAATTTTACGACAAATAAACTCATCCACGTGATAGCAAAACCACTCTAATAAATGAATGTTTCCCTTATTTCGATTAAACTGTGCAGGGCGTTAAATACGATCAGCATTCATATGAATAGGTACACAAATATTTAGCTTTTGTACGTGGATAACATATTATTTTTCACATATATATTTTTATGTCAATAGTAAATTGGTTAGAGCATATTAAATCTCGTTCCTACCTGTATAACTGTACAATATAAAGTATGTTATTACTTTATACTTATTATTATAAAGGTAGGCACGGGTATCAATAATCGGTATTTTCACGGCTTAACTGATGCTAACCTTCGGCGGAATCTAGCTATTACTAAATTATATCTGGTCTGGTCTTACAAAGTAAATTGAATAATATTGCATTATTTCGTTTTCGGAACTATGTATTTATGACAGTTTAATAGAATTTGACCACAATATTAAATTGTTTTTAATATGGTATACGTACGACAACATTGTAATTATTTCTTCTGAATACCTACTTAAGTCGAAAGTACAATTACAATAGTCGAAGCAGTAAAATCGTGTTGAAGTTGCATAACATAATGTGGTCCAATAAATATTGCTATATTATAACGGTTAATAAACCTACGAGATAAATGACCTTATTATAACATATTGCTGATACGTCGATTTCAATTATGATATTGTAATTCCGGGGAAAACACTGAGTTATTTATTTACTTATCGTCTATGATACAACTAAACTTAACTAAGAGCTTATATACGTATGTTAAATTCTCTCAAAATTGGCACAAAAGGATGTAACATTGATAAATACCACGTTATTATTTGGCTTTACAATATATTTTTTATAATAAATATAGTTAGCACTGTGATGGGTACCCTAAAGCCTTAACTAAACCTAACTAATCTCGTTCCAGTGTCGTTATGTAGTGTTCCATATTACATTGTCGTATATTTGTAGTCACAGATGTAGGTAATGCCTTCTTTTTTAGTTTTTAATATAATGTCAGGCGTTCTCATTGAGAAAATCCTTAAGCCATGTACACACGTACGAAAAACGACCATTGTGAACAAAAACACCAAACATGAACATTTGGTTTTTATGTCTGGACAAATTCTTGACGAACAGAGTGTTCGATGTTCCTTACTCATGCATATGTGTAAACTAAGTTGTTGCGAACGCATCAAATTTGTTCGTACGTGCGTACACGGCTTAAGATAGTATAGTATGAATGAACAATTATCTCCACCATCTATACTATAAATGAATTTACCATCAATTTCTTAGATCATCGATTCGTTACAGCACTTAACTAATAGCTTTAGAGAAATACAACAGGGCAAATATATATTTTAGAAATATCTGATTGGCAGTGCTTTCAGTTATTCACTACAGCCGACTTAATTTTGCGATGATCCCTCAAAGAGTCGTATGATCTTTAGCCAGATATATCGATTAGTAAAAGAGACCCAAAATGACTGGAAAACGGATCCTCTGTCTAATCAGTACCTAGTCCAGGTTTCATACAGCAATATGATCCATCAACGATGTTGCATATGATATTCAAGGCCTCTACAACCTCTACTACCATACATTATCTTCGCTGAATGAATTGCAAACGTCGTTTGAGGCTTGCTACCATATTTCTCTTCAAACTTCGATGAAAACAACGATGCGCGGTCGTTTAACTACCACTTTTCTCTAGGTGCGTTTCAAACTTCGAATCACCAACGATGCGCCGACGTTGAACCACCACTCTTCTCAGTCAATACACTGCTATACAATCTTGAACACCAGAACACACATAACAGCACCAGCTACCGAACACATCACTCCCCTCAAGTCGCTTGAGTAAGTAAGTAAGTAAGTCTCACTCGGTGAGTCCTAGACGAACACTGGTCCGTCGTTTTCAATCTCGACTCACAGTACGTTTAGGTTCTCGCAGTTCTTGAACTTGGAGTCCTCCTTGCCGAATATCCACGTGAGCATCTGCCGTGCCTTCATGCTGGCCCGGACTACGCCTCGGGATTTGTACCAGTGCGCTGGGGAGGATTCTCGGCCACCTTGGAATAAAGAGAAGACTTTTTGAAATTTGGAAATTGTTAAATAAATATCAAAATATAAATACTTTAAACGGAAATAATCGTAGTTAAATTAAAACTCAACTAAACTAACTAAATTAAAGCTAGCGGGTCGCCTGATGGTAAGCAATCACCGCCGCCCATGGACATCCGCGACACCAGAGGTATCGTTGATGTGTTGCCGGCCTTAACCCCATACCCTCCCCAACTGAGCTCTGGCAACCTTACTCACCAGCAGAAACATAGCACAACAGTTACGAAGTGCTACTTCACTGCGGTCTTCTGTAAGGTGGAGGTACTTCCCCAGACGAGTGGCTAATTCGAGTGGAATTTCCACAAAACTCTACCTCTCTTAAAAACTAAACTACTCGTATGTACATATTTAAAGGGAAACCCGACGTTTCGGCTACCTTTCAAGAGACGCGATTTTATCCGTTTAAAAATAGTTATATCTATGAACCTTTTTTGGAAGCAAAATACTTGATGGAACCCTACAATAAAACAAAGTTTACAAAAGTTTATTTCTTAAAAACACGTACCACGCGGCCATGGAGTCAAAATTTTCGACCAAAGAGAGGTTTTTTTTTTCTTAATTCTTTTGGAACCGTAACAGAAGTATTGTGGAACCCTAGGTTTCCACGAAATACACTTAGAATATAGCTGCACTTGACCATCAAGGCGTTTAAAATTAAAATGTCAGAGAATATTTTGACAATTCCCTCCCAAAGACTGATCATCTCACCTTCAGCATACTGCTGCTTCTTCAGTCGGATCTGGTTGAGGATGCCCACCAGCAGCTCGTCCACGTTGTGGTTGATGCCCACGGAGACTTCGATGAACTTAGACTTGTATGTACACGCGAGGCACTTCCCATCTGTGGACGGTGAATAAAACGTTATGTATCATATCTATTTGTTTCGTTGTGGTGTCTAATAGTTTGTACCCTAATTTACGAGTGCTATGTACGCCGTTGTTTTGATGCATATCAGAACTGTTTATATTTGTACCTTTTTACTGCATTTTATTAAATGTATCATGTGGCTGTTCTTAATAAATAAATATCAATCAAAATCAATTAATCATAATAATCAAAATATTCTTTCAATTGGGCTTAAAATAAGCACTTATGAATCGTTATAAAAAATGTACAATAATAATGATTCGGAGAGCAGTTTCTGCTCAGAAGAATCGGCAAGAAATTCGACAGTTGCTCTTTTTATATGCCATAATTTTTACAATAATCCATTAGAAATTGACTCATTGCAGGGCAAATACCTTTATCATGTGAAATCTGTTGAATCCTGGTTTTTGTTCGGAATTACCGATATCTTTACCCAACACGGGCATCGAATCTAGGACCCGAGATCACCCCTGGAACTTAAACCACTAAATCAAATTGATTATAAAAATACTTTTCATAGCATTATGTTAGATTGTGCTTCAGAAACGAATATAAAGTTTGTGTAGAAACACTCTGGATTCGGCGTAATGTCGGCATGGTGTGTCATCTTCCATTTAAAATACATCCGCCGAACTTCGGTCGCATTTTTCCGGCCTAGTGTGTTTCCATACTTCTTCTTCTTCTTCGTCCATGCGTTTTCCCAGCCTAGTGCCGGGGTCCGCTTTCCTGATTAACAGTGTGTTTCCATACTAAAAAAACAAAAATAGCAAAATCTTTTTCTATCCTAAGCAAAAAAATAAATTATGTAGGTCTACAAAGAACTTTTGCTAATATTCGTGTTCAATATTTAGTTCTTTACCAAACAATAGATGCTTTTATTATCCAAAGTAAATATTGTTTTAAGGAAAAGCTGATATATGGACGTTTATGAATTCGTCTGTACAATATATTTTCTTTACAAACTTTGAAAAGACAGACATAAAAAAATAAACATGCTCATTCGGATTGACCTCTATCTAACAGCTGAATGCTTGAACCGTGAAGAATGTAATGCCAAGTTCATGTTACATGAAAATTACCATTATTAGACAAGTTCATAAAACATTAAAAGGAGCCAAACCAATGGGGAATATGCATGATTTTTTTTTATCGTTTATATGTTTCTACTAGTTATTACATTACCAAATATAAAAATATCACGTCCAAAATATAAACTATTATGCAAAAAATTAAATATTAAAAATAATTAAAATCGCGATCAATTTAAACGCGGCCATTTTGGCTCGCTTGTGCGTGACGTCACCATTACACGAGTTCGATGTCAACAGCAAAGTGTTTGGTTTACAAAATTACCAAAAAATGAATAAAGTAAGTGAATATCGAATTAATTACCATGGAAAAGTACAAATAACTTTTTATAAACATTGTGTCGTTCCTATGTGTCCAAATAACATCAACACTGCACCTGACAAAGTGTATTTCCTTATGCCGAAAGGTGAAAATCTAAGGAAAAAGTGGTGCAAGGCGATGAGAAGAGACAATGTATCGTGTTTGAGTTGTTTATACTTGTGTGCTCGATGGCACAGTGGTTAGCGCACTCGGCCTGCGGTTGCTAAAGTTAAGTAACGTTCGCAGATGCCAGACGTCGGATGGGTGACCGAAAAATTTCATCTCGAGCTCCTCCGTGCTTCGGAAGGCACGTTAAGCCGATGGTTCTGCGCCTGATCTCTCTACGGTCTTTTCAGATTGCTGTCCCACCGAATTATGAGAGTGAAGGAATAGGGAGTTCACCTGTGCTTGCGCACTTACTTGTGCACTGTAATATATCCTGCGTACCTGGCTGATCGTAAGATCGGCCGCCATGGCCGAATACGGCCGGATGGTATTATTATATTTATTACTGTTGTGAAGATCATTTCAATGTACGTAAGGATATTAAAAAAGTAATATACATAACCTACTAGGTACTATTATAAAGGCGAAAGTTTATAAGTATGGATGTATGGATGTTTGTTACTCTTTCACGTAAAAACTACTGAATGGATTTGAAGGAAACTTTACCACAATATAGCTTATACATCAGAATAAGACATAGGCTATAACTTATATATCAGAATAACACATAGGCTTCAATTTTTGAGGTTTCTAATGTGAGGTCGTAAAAAAAAAATTATGGAAATCGAAATCCACGCGGACGGAGTCGCGGGCGGCCGCTAGTACAAATATTATTTACAAAACCATGAAAACGATCATTTATCTAATAAATATATACATACTATAACTTATTTACCTCGCAGCTTTTGTTCATCTGAGTTCAGCAGACTTATAATCTGGATTTGAAGCGAAATACTTGGCCATCATAAAAACGTCGATTTTCGGAAGATTATCCGACTGCGCTTTTACGAAACCGGTTTCAGTCGTTATCTTAGTCCTTCTTCACAATTAATTAATACTTTGAACACATAAAACTATTAACTTAAGATAAAAACAGCGAAACTATACAATAACAATTATTCCTCAAAAAGGAAACCATACAAATAGCTTGTTGACAGCAGACGTCGCGTGTAAAACTGACGTCACATTTTGTTCCACCAATAGTGTTGCGTTTCGAAAATTTGCGCGGTAATATCAAAACAGCCACTTTTTGATGATTAATTTTCATTATTAAATTAAAATAAATTCGAAAAATAATTGTACAGTGTGTTTTCAGTAGCAATAAATGTTACAAAAAAAAATATTTTGTCCATGTTTAAGTCACGTGCATATTCCCCATTGAGTCACGGACGCACAACAAACTCAGACTAGCTTGAGTTAACTTTGCCAAGAAATTTCAATTTTATCCTCCAGCTTTAGAATCAATACATAGTATAAAACAAAGTCGCTTTCGCTGTATGTCCGTATGTATGCTTAGATCTTTAAAACTACGCAACGGATTTTGACGCGGTTTTTTTTAATAGATAGAGTGATTCTTAAGGAAGGCTTGTATGTATAATACATGTAAGTAAGTACCACGGGCGAAGCCGGGGCGGGCAGCTAGTAATTTATAAAAGCATATCCAAAATTCAATTACACTGGTTATTATATTCAATCCACTTAATAAAATTTATGTTTAAAGTCTTTATTAAAGTTCATTAAGCAACTAACATTATTTTCTCATTTTTCATTAATTATAAGTTCAATTACGGTTGGATAATGACTGATAACAAATCCCTGATTACTGCGGGTAATCCGAGAGGGAACTAATAACAACAAACGCTATGACAGGACAGTCCCGATTTCTCAATCAAATCAATTTATAAAAGAGGGATGTCGGAATATGGCCAAGAAGTGCACACGATGTTCCATTTTATAAAAATTGCTAAAATATTCGTTCTTAATTATTCGCGCTATTTGTATGTCGCTAAAAGTTGGGGTTAATATAACAAAAATTAAAAGAAATTGAACTATTTATTAACCCCACCGGAATTGCGTCCTTTTGACAGATATGTGTAAACAAATCTATCTACGCCCTACCAGCATTGAAGTAAAGCTCAAATTCGTGTGTATCGAGCCGACCCGCGGCGGGCTCGTGTGTGTTAAGAGTTGCCACTACAGAAATATAATTTCAGATAATCGATTATAAGAGAATATCGAATATTATTACGTTGGTGGATCTTAGCTAAAATAGTGTCATTATCCTATTTATCTTTTAAATATTTTATAATCTTAGTAAAATATTTTCATGAAACGTATATTTAAGGCTGCATTATTTTATAAAACTATATGAGAATCGAATAGATCTAAAATCGAATATCGATATTTTTTTACGCAATGGAAACACTAAATTAACTGCCAATTCAACTGTCAAAGTTCAAAATATCAAAAAGTAATTGTGTTTTTCTTGCATCAACAAAGTGATCGGTTTTATTTCGTGCGTTTAACTAAACAACTTCATCATGAATACTGACTCCGACGATCCGGGTTCAGCCGCAGCAGGTAAACAAATACTTTTTACAACCTTCAACAGCTAATATGGTGGAAATCGTAGATTGTATTACTGATGGAAAATAATGAATATGCATTTACCCAAAAACACTGACTTTTTTTAAACCCTTTCTTTCGCCAGTTAACTAATGACTATTTACTCTATATTTCCATAGTACTTTCATATGTGTGCACTGTAGGCCGAAACTTCTATGGCCAGCCGGCGTCCCCCTTTATAATTGACAGAAATAATGGAACCTCGTTACTAGTTATCTATCCATTGGTAAAAAATATACGAGTAAATACAACTGTTTTTCAAAAATACCGTCGAAATCAATATGATTCATGGTTTCATATTTTTTAATCTTTTTGTGATTTTTGAACTTCATACACATTTTTTTAACAAAATTGTTTAATTTGTTATTCATATAATCGAAATTCGTACTACCGTAGATTAGTAAATGCATATAATCTATCTACGCTGTTATTTAATTTCTATTCTGTGGCAGCTACTATACAACGATCCCAATCATTTAGAAAAAAAAATATTCTAGAATGCATAGTTCGGCTATTTAGAAACATCATGGACAACCTACGCTCGTATTACGTCACTTCATCCTGCAGCAATTCGGTGATATAATAAGGAGCCGCGACGTCACAGTCTGATGTGCGTCACCAGGGAAATCAGGCAGTCGTAATAGGGGATAATGAACAGGAATATCCCAAGCCTTGTCATAATCTTGCCCTGCGGAAGAATGTCCGTTTATTTCATGGCGGAATTAATATTTTCTGTTAAGACTGACTGATATCCGGAGCAAGTTTGACAGGAATTGTTTGTTTATGAAATATTATCAATCGTTAATTTGTCGGGATTGTTTACCCTACGTCTTCTAGAACGTTCTATCTTGTATTGTCCGTGGAGATTGTGCAAGTCGTAAGGTGAAGCGACTAAACAAAGTTGGTGAGCAAGTCCTTGGCATAGAAACTACTCGTCATGGATGAATACGGCCCGCCTGCAGGTTTCGAAGGCGTGAAGTGACTATAAGACGTTGCAGATGTAAATGCTCGATGCATAAGAAACTTTCACCTTGCACTTTCGTGGTCTCTTTGGCAACTAGGTAAATTAATCGAAGCTTTGTCTAGCACGAAGTATATCATCATATTCAGGTTCGTATGAAGCATCTAAGGGACATTAGAGAGGTATGGTCTTGGCTTAAGCAATTTAAGGATGTTAGAAAGTAGAACGTAAGAAATTGAACGCTGCAGAGGCATAGCTCCTGCTCTAGAAAAAGGCGCTTAGCTGCTTCGTCCTCTGGAACGACGCCTTGTCCACAATGGAGTGGTATGGCATATATCACCTAGGTGTCCCAAGCGACTGATGGAAGACACAGAAGCATAGCAAGTACTCGCCTTGCGTGGACACGGCGCGGCTCCTGGCCAGGTCGATCTTGTTGGCGACGAGCAGCGCCGGGCGCGCGTGCAACATGTCGCAGTCCAGCAGCCGCGCCAGCTCCTGCTCCGCCTTCTGGAACGACGCCTTGTCCACCACGGAGTGGATCACCATGGTAACGTACGGAGCAACTGCGGGGAGTGGGGCACAGACGCATAGCAAGTACTCGCCTTGCGTGGACACGGCGCGGCTCCTGGCCAGGTCGATCTTGTTGGCGACGAGCAGCGCCGGGCGCGCGCGCAGCATGTCGCAGTCCAGCAGCCGCGCCAGCTCCTGCTCCGCCTTCTGGAACGACGCCTTGTCCACCACGGAGTGGATCACCATGGTAACGTACGGAGCGACTGAGGGGAGTAGGACGTAGGACACAGACGCATAGCAAGTACTCGCCTTGCGTGGACACGGCGCGGCTCCTGGCCAGGTCGATCTTGTTGGCGACGAGCAGCGCCGGGCGCGCGCGCAGCATGTCGCAGTCCAGCAGCCGCGCCAGCTCCTGCTCCGCCTTCTGGAACGACGCCTTGTCCACCACGGAGTGGATCACCATGGTAACGTACGGAGCAACTGAGGGGAGTATGACAGAGAAGCGTGGCAAGTACTCGCCTTGCGTGGACACGGCGCGGCTCCTGGCCAGGTCGATCTTGTTGGCGACGAGCAGCGCCGGGCGCGCGCGCAGCATGTCGCAGTCCAGCAGCCGCGCCAGCTCCTGCTCCGCCTTCTGGAACGAGGCCTTGTCCACCACGGAGTGGATCACCATGGTAACGTACGGAGCAACTTAGGGAGTAGGACACAGACGCATGGCAAGTACTCGCCTTGCGTGGATACGGCGCGGCTCCTGGCCAGGTCGATCTTGTTGGCGACGAGCAGCGCCGGGCGCGCGCGCAGCATGTCGCAGTCCAGCAGCCGCGCCAGCTCCTGCTCCGCCTTCTGGAACGACGCCTTGTCCACCACGGAGTGACTCACGAAACGATTGAGGAAGGTAAGACACAGAAGCATGGCAAGTACTCGCCTTGTGTGGACACAGATCGGCCCCTGGCCAGGTCGATCTTATTCCTGCTCTGTTTTCTTGAATGACGCCTAATCCACCACGGAATGACTCAATATGGTAACGTACGAAGCGACTGAGGGAAGTATGACACAGACGCATAGCAAGTCTTTGCCTTGCGTGGACACGGCGCGGCTCCTGGCCAGGTCGATCTTGTTGGCGACGAGCAGCGCCGGGCGCGCGCGCAGCATGTCGCAGTCCAGCAGCCGCGCCAGCTCCTGCTCCGCCTTCTGGAACGACGCCTTGTCCCCCACGGAGTGGATCACCATGGTAACGTACGTAGCGACTGAGGGGAGGTAGGACACAGGCGCATAGCAAGTACTCGCCTTGCGTGGACACGGCGCGGCTCCTGGCCAGGTCGATCTTGTTGGCGACGAGCAGCGCCGGGCGCGCGCGCAGCATGTCGCAGTCCAGCAGCCGCGCCAGCTCCTGCTCCGCCTTCTGGAACGACGCCTTGTCCACCACGGAGTGGATCACCATGGTAACGTACGTAGCGACTGAGGGGAGGTAGGACACAGGCGCATAGCAAGTACTCGCCTTGCGTGGACACGGCGCGGCTCCTGGCCAGGTCGATCTTGTTGGCGACGAGCAGCGCCGGGCGCGCGCGCAGCATGTCGCAGTCCAGCAGCCGCGCCAGCTCCTGCTCCGCCTTCTGGAACGACGCCTTGTCCACCACGGAGTAGATCACCACGAACGCGTCAGGCGGTTCGTGCCGCTCGATTTCTTCCTGTTGAATGAAATAAGACGAATAAGATTTGGCACGACTGATCTGATTGACTTGATTATCATCATAATGCTTTCTTAGGTTTACGTGTACGACTATTACTCATGAAATTAAACTACTTATAAATGGATATATTAGCGGTATAATTTTAAACTACCTACATATTTACAGGTTAATCCTGCTGCTGCTGCTAGGTTGTATCCGTTTAAAGTAGTTTTATTTCATTGATTTATCGTCATACTTCATACCAATATTATAAATTTAAAACTTTGTTGAAACTACTGAACGAGTTTGATGGAATGTGGTGTACAGGCAGGGTGGGCTGATTTAAGTGATAGGATACTTTTATCCCGATTAATGCTCCCATGGGATGAAACAGGAATTTTGCAAAGGCGGGCAAAGCCGCAGGTAAAAACTAGTTATTTGATAAAATGCATAATGCAACATACGACAAAGCTTCAGGACGTAAATAAAACACCAAGTCAAATATATAATAAGATCGCCCTGGGTTAGAGTAAATTAACATACTGTCCCTATAAATTAAGTGTTAAGTTACCGAGTATCTCATGTAAAATACATGAATGCAAACTAACGAATTCCAAGTCTAGAAAGCGTTAGTTAAATGCATCGTTGGCGATGGGCGAGAACATAGCACCAGTGTTGTTTACATAAAAATGTATACATAGCAAACATTATCTAATATTCATAGTTAATTATCTTGTATGTTATGTATTTAGGGAGCATAGCTGTAGCGTACCCTGGGCTTCGAGGCATACAAGGAAGAAGATGACGATGATTTTCGCTTGTCTCAAAAAGTGTTATACATAAAATATCAAAATTTTGTTCTATCTAATTCTAAATTTAAAAAACGGTCTATATTTAATGTATTGGTAAATATTGGTGGTCACCAGATTTACCATCATCCTGACCAAATTATAGTATCGAAATATAAAAAGTAGATCCCTGAATAGTTTCACTGCTTTTCTCTAGTACAAAAAATGCGGTTCTCGTTTTGCTTATATGTAGTTTATTCTAGGAGTTTATATAAAAGGGGAGTTCTCCATTGAACCGAAACAAAAGGTTCAAGCGGACGGCAGGAAATATTTTAGTAAACTGGGCCATTGCTCGCCGAGTGTAGCAACGAATTTATTTTATGATAATGTGAACAATGTTTCAAACTTTTTTTATACCACAAAGTTGGCGCAAGCCTCTGGCTCACGGGAATGTAATGTTATCACTTAGTTAGTCGCCATAGCCTCTTGTAACATTAAATAAATTCCGTGGACACACCAACCAAGCCCCAAACTAAGTTCGAAGCTTGTAATATGGATGCTAGGGAACGAATAAACATACATACTTAAATACTTATTTATTCATACAAATATATTTAAATAGATACATATAACACCCAGACCAGGACAAACAGACATGTTACATACTTAAATACTTATTTAAACAAACATACTGATAAAAAAAAGATACATAAAACACCCAGACCAGGATAATCAGCATGTCATGCACACAAAATGTCGGTCCAGTGCGGGGATCGAACCCGCGACCCCTTGGTCTAACAGTTAACTTCTTGACCACTACACCAAGTAGGTCGTCATTAGAAGCATCACCCACGAGATTTTAACCTAAACCCTGCTTCGGACCAAGAGTTAATAATTTAACCTTGATATATTCCTAACACAAGTTTCATAATAAGGAAAATTATGGAAAAATCCGCGCAAAGTTAGTTCATAAATCCCCTATTAAAAGTTTTTCAACGATATATCGCCAACATCCTTGGAAGAAGTTTATCGAAGTTTGTCCCATACTAAATAACATTACATGCGACGCCTAATTAAACGGAGTCAATAAATTTCCAGAAAACTCATGTGGATTGCCGATCAGATGTTCGTTAACAGTATATTGAGGTAGCAGGTGTTTTTGCTTTTCATCCTTATTTCGTTTTTACCCTGAGTTCTTTGATACTGCAAACAGAGCGCGCAATAGTCATCGAACATTATCAAATTTACGATTTTAGATTTGAGTATGTCCGTGGCAACAATTTTTATTTGCAAAAAGGCGGTCTTAGGGTATACTGGGTCCCAAATTAATATATTCAATACTAGAATAAGGATGCGAATGGTAGCAGCTAGCAATTTGTACCCATGCAACTGTCGCATGTATATCCAGAAATATGAGAAATGAACTGTTATCCCACAGTTTTTTAGATACACGTCTAATTTAAACTGCCTCCGTGGCGCAGTGGCTAGTGTGTCGCACTTTAAAGCGGCGGCCGCGCCGGAGGTCCTGGGTTCGAATCCCGGGTCGGACCGATGAAATTGTGTCTATGTTTTCATGATGTGATAGCACAGATACAGTCCGGAGTTTGGAAGTTGGCGGTGTAATTACACCCCCGTGCCTCGGAAAGCACGTTAAGCCGTTGGTCCTGCGCCTGATCTCTCTACGGTCGTGTCAGATTGCTGTCCCACCGAATTATGGGAGTGAGGGAATAGGGAGTGCACCTGTGTTTGCGCATGCGCTTGTGCACTATAATATATCCCGCGCCAGTGGCTAATCGTAAGATTGGCCGCCGTGGCCGAATTCGGCTAGGAGGGTATTAATTAGCTTACTGACCATGAAATTGATTAATGACGAAATTATAAAGCTTTTTAATTTTTTTCTCTTAAACTTTTCGCGATGCTTTACCCAAACCTTTTTATGCCAGTAATGCTTGTAATTCGCTCTCTTAGTTTGTAAGCAGTTGTGATTAGAGAAAATACTGTCCGTGCCCGCTTGGGGCGATAGTAGAGAAGATAAGAAGCTCCCGGAAAGTCTATGCCTCTACTAGCTCCGATTCTATCTACGATATCCCGCGGGAATATCTTATTTTCCGGGATAAAACTAACAAACTAAAACTAAAGGGAACATGCGGGTTCCCTTTATAATTACATGTTTTTTCTTATAATTTCGTTGATTATTAATATCGGGTATAGCCAATTTTAAATAATAATTTAAATTTTATTTCAAGGCAATCATTACCACGAGGTGTTGAGTTTTTCCGTTTAGAGTAGTGTCGATTTATCTTTGAAGGCAAACCGTCACCTGGATCATCTTAGCTGACATGGACTATAATTTTAAATTTGGAATTGACTTAATCATGCTAATACCCAAAACACCTATTTTTGAATTTGAGTGAAGTGTAGTTTTTGTAGGTAAAAGTACATTAACCAACCTTTGAACTCGTGCAGTTGACGAAATATAATTCTGATTCTTCACCGTTGAGCATTATCGACACTTTCTCTTCACTGCTGTCGACATCTGAGGACAAATAATTGTGATAAGTTTACATAATTTTCAAACGTTTTCATCGGATGAATGTAGCTATTTTTTTTATGAATGAGATATACAGGTGATATTTTACATCTGATGGTTGAGAAGTTATTACAAAAACTGACCCTCAAGGTCAAATTAAATATTTATTGCTTCAGTTATAGGTTTAGCTTATTCCAGGTGTTAGGCACTATCATATATGTCATAATTCTTTTGGGACAGCAGTTTGGAAGAAACTATGAGAGTTTGTTAAGGCTTACATCCTTAACAAAGAAAATGCTTTAGGGTAAACTCTGCCGAGTTGTTACACTGTCAAGTGTATTTAACATAAGCGAGTTTAAGCCTCCTGAATTTATTCCATTCTCCTGAGTGTATCTAGTAGGTGATGAACCAAATATTTTGATGTCCCAATCATGGGCGCTTTCAAAGAGTCAATTAGTAGATAAACTAAAACGTATAATTTAAATCTCCTTTTTAAAACGAAATCCGGCATTTTTACTGCGTTCCAGCAATTTTGATCACGTGAATAATGCTCAAAGTGCTTAACGTCATGCAATCTGCTTAATAAATACCCTAGAATGAAAAATAAACGGAACAGAGAAGGGGCCGTAATTGCAAACGTGGCAAATGAGCAGCTAAATCGGTGAGCACAAGATCGATCACAGGCGTCAAATGTGTGCGAATTAGCGGCGCCTGGTGACGCGAGTGGGTACATAGCATTGCCGGTTTGAGTGCGGCCATGAAGTAGGCGGCTATTAATAAATTAATTATAATAGGTTGTATAGAGTGTCTTAGGAGAAACGAAATGAAAGGGCGAATTTTGTTACAACACTCATTATATTCAGGTTAACCTATGTATGATTAATATACTAGCTACAATACGAAAACATAGGATACTTTATCTTATTACTACTCCACAAGGTAAATAATACCCTCCGACTGTTTTATGGCCACGGGTAGAAGAATATACCTATTGTGGTAAACATGTGAGTGCACAAGCACAGGTGCACTCCCCATTCCTTCACTCTCGTAGTTTGGTGGTACAGCAATCTAACACGGCCGCACAGAGAGCAAATGGTTTAACGTACCTTTCGATTTTGAAGCAAATTTTCTTCATTTATATTGTAACATTAATAGGGTAGTGCTATTATTGTTAGGCACTACACGGCTATAGTATAATACTCTGTGTGCGGAATTCCACGCGGACGGAGTCGCGGGCTACCGCTAGAAGTAAATAAATGCCAGCGAACAAATAACTGTTTTTGTGGCCCACCTCCGTATGAATGATAAGTAATTTGATAAGAGACATGGATCGTAATATTGAGAGACGTCGTCGTTACATCTCTGCTCTTCCTAGATCATGTTGACACTGGTTTAGCACCAGTCAGATATGATTAGCACTAGTTAATATGATGAAGAGTGGCGGAAAACAAAGCTGTATAGATTTTATGACCACTTTTAGGGTCAGTGAGGAAAGCTTGATTAGATTCCATTTGTGTTTTTCCTCGATGTATAATATATTTTGTTTGTATCTTAAGCCTAGGTGATAAAAAGTCTCATAGGTGCTTATTGACAATAAAATCTGATGTTTGTTCGAGCTTTTGAGCATTCATTTCTTTTGCCTGCTTAACACAAAAAAATAGCTATTAAATCCCTACTTCTAAAACTTTATGGTTGACCTAATTGTTTTATTAAAAATAGTAAATAAATTCTTTATGACTACATATATGAGTAGAGTAACATTACTTAACATGTATTTCATGTATGTGCAATGAATGAATAAATAAATAAATAAATAAATACGACACCTACCTACAAAAAAAAAATACTATTTGGTCGATTTGGCTTATTGGTCCAATTGGCAAGCATAACAATGCAGATGGAATTATATACCGTTCTCTAAAACTAAATGTCTTGTAGATAACCTTAATAGCAAATTGACCCGGCGACTGCAGTAATCTCTGCCGGTTAAGTTAATAACGTCTTGTAGGTAAGCAATTAGCGAAGACCTGGTAGGCTAGCCAAGATGCCACTTTGACGAATTCGCCATACGCTTTCGTAGCGACTTATATCTCCGTCCCGCTCATATAAGTAGTTCGTGTGCGGGATGGCAATATAAGTCGCTACAAAAGCGTGTGGCGAATTCGTCAAAGTGGCATCTTGGCTACGGGCCCAGAGCTCTCTCGACGACGTTTGTGATAAATTGTTCCGTAATTAACTTTTGGACAGGAAATTATGGTGAATTTGCCGGTGTTATGTCCATTCATTAAAATTCGAGCCTCGTGCATTTGAAGTCCTTCAAGCCGGATAGAAAATATTGCGTCTTTAATTTCAAAAATTGATAAAGATTAATAAATAAATGAATTAAGTTAATTAAGAAAAACTGTGGGATGGTTGATGGGAAGTTAAGAAAGTCAAGCTGTAAAAAAACCTCGTAACGCATTAAAATGGAATTCATTGACAGTGGCATGTTTGGGATAAGGTAATATTCAAATGTTTTTGCCAAATTGTGAACCGCAGGTGCGAACATTTCTTAGGTGGGTTGGCTAGATAGATTAAAAGGATGTAGACAATTGGATCCACTGTCCTTCACAAAAGCAAAGTCGTAGCTTCTGAAATGACAGGCGTAAGCGGAAGTGATATATCCCAAATTGGGCTCGGGATTTCAGCACACAGATTAACAGAGTTGAAAATTACATGTCGAAAAAAGGCAAGTCTGGCTGTTAAGGTGCGGTCATACCAACGTATCATCATCTGAGTATTAACACAGTTTCAGAAACACCTGGCAATTAGGGCTCCTCTTTTGCTAGACATTAGGCAGAGTGGAGCCAATATGATATTGACATTATGAAGTTACTTTTATTTAGGTATTACTAGCGGCCCGCCCCGGCTTTGCACGGGTAAACATTTTACTAAGAAAAGCGATTACTCAGAGATAATGAAATGTTCTGTAATGAAAAAAGATTTTTAAAAGCGAACCAGTAATTTTTCAGATTATTCGTTGCATACAAACAAAAAATGTAATCTTTCGGCTTTATAATAGTAAGTACAGAAAGGGGATTCTGAAAATATGAGTTCATGGAGATCTTCTGGGGGATCGGGTTAAGAGATCCTAGTAAAATCCTTGTATGCAATTGGCGTAACTGGGAATACTTGGTCACCGATTTTTGCACTCCGGCCTCCGTCACGGGTAATACAGATTGGCGTTCCTCGGTTGCCTGTCAGAGGTTTTTTTTCTATGAAGAATGTGAACTCATAATTTGGACGTTATTGCCGCAAACTATTTGAACCTACGACCGCGGGTTTTGCTAAGGCCTAGAACTATCTGACTTATATATTACATAAATATACATAGTAGCGCGGAGACTAATTAATTATCCAAAATGAAGTGAATTGAATTGTTATGCTGCAAGTAAACATACTTATAAGCTATACGTGCAGTGTGAAAGACGCCTTATTGACCAAATATGGCCGTTTCTGTTTACCGATCGTTCCGGGTAATGAGAATTAAGATGGAAAGCAAACATGCCTTCTACCTCGATTGCGACACTCAAATTGAGTCGTAATCTGCCTCTATATTCGTAATGTAATTACGTATCGCATTAACATTTGAAGGTGATTTTGTAAGTCTTCCGAAAATCATGCTTTAATTGAATTCCGTGGATTTATCAATTTCTGTTTGAATTTAATAAACTGATCCATAACGTACCGAAACGGTTTCAAATCAAACTATAATGTAAGCTTAAGAAAACTTATTTTTTTAACTTGTGTTATTAAATTTTTATAACCGATTGTGGTCGATACGGATGGAGAATAAGATGAATTGAATTATGATTGAAATTATAAATCAAACAAAAATAATGAAAAAAAAAATATATCTTTATTTACCAGAATAGCCTGATTACATTAGATGAACGATGACACACACACTAGGCAGAGCCTGTCTCGTGGATGTCATAATATTAAGTTACCCGATTTACAGGTTGGCTAGTTGTCAGGAATATTTGAACAGAAATCAGTACCGAAAGATTTGACAAGACATAAGACACAAACATCAATGACAAGAAATATCAAAGGAGCAGGTAGTTTCCAAATTTATGCAGTTACACATTCTGAACCACTGCGCAAGTTTTGTATTTAGGAGTTAATAAAGTGTGTTATGTGGATGTTGAGGTGAGTGATTGTGTATTGTGTAATTATGTGTGGAGTGAGTGGGATGTGGATGCAGAACCAGGCAAAAGAGCGGATGGGGTAGCCCTACGATGTTACTCTTGGGATTGAACGGACCACTTTACGGCATAGAAGAATAGCTAGTTAACAGGTACCTAACCGGTAACATATAGTCTTATCTTCTAAAAGGCTTCATAGGCAGCCTGTAATCGACACAGATAGTCTAATAAAACCTAAACTTAGCTTTCATCATAAGCAGTTCCCTAATTTTGAAATAGAGCCTCATGCAAAATTCAGTTCAGAACCAAATTTCATAATTACGGGACTTAACTAAATTTTCCGAGCTAAGCTCATCCTATAGTAATATTTAATGCCTTGTTCACGCTCCGTCATAAAACAACTCGCTGTTTTCATACGAACGCACGCCGGCTTCTGAATAAATTATTTATTAAAACAGTGCTCATTTTGCGAGTAAAATGTTTTCTATAAAAATCTGGCATACTTATGATTGTATACAATCCATAGGGTGGTGATTTTGATGTCCAAACGACTCAAACATGTATATACATACGAGTGTATGAAGCTTAATGAGACGGGTCCGTTGGGCTATTGGTCAGAGACTGTGCCTATTAAAACAAGGGTCGCGGGTTCGAATCCCGCTAAGACAAATGTTTGTGTGACGAACATCGGCATTTGTATTCAAGTCATGGATGTTTATAAAAGTATTTAAGTATGTGTTTCCGTTCCCTAGCTTCCATAGTACAAGCTTCGAGCTTAGTTTGGCGCTGTTCCTTTAGAAATGTTCCAGACATTTCAGCCTATGCAAGACAATTATAAAATGAATCGAATAGTACAACCATACGATAAAATGAGAATGAAACGTGAATGTGACTATGTCGCAATGACGTTGAGGATATTGAAGAATCCTCCCCTCCTGCATAGTAAAGCGGAAAGCCGACGGAGCCAATTACTATGACGGTGGTTCAAAAACGAGGAATTCTCGATCCAATTTGATTGTAGCTGCGGACTGCGGAGGTTCGAGTATGGGAGATATGCTGATTGCTTGTGACTTCAACCTAACTAGACCAAAACTGGGCTGCATGCCAGATAATTTTCACTTATCTATACTAATATATAAAGCTGAAGAGTTTGTTTGTTTGTTTGTTTGAACGCGCTAATCTCAGGAACTACTGGACCGATGTGAAAAAATATTTTTGTGTTGGATAGTCCATTTGACGAGGAAGGCTTTAGGCTATTGGAAATAGAAATCCACGCGGACGGAGTCGCGGGCGGCCGCTAGAACGTTAAATAAAAAGTTGTTATTATTGGTGAAAGTGTCGCAACGAAATTAAAAGACAAACAAAATTCGAACGTTCACTTGCTCTTAATGGCAATAAGCTTTACGATTGTTAAAAGACTGAAATATGTACAAAGAGGTGTTGGTAAAATCTAATGTAGAAACAACAGAGCATAGTCTGGTAGTTGGTACTGATTTGTTTTTAGTAAATCATAATAAATAAATTATTTTGGTAAACCAACAAAGCATATACCTTTTCACTATTCAATACTTTTGGAATAACTACATTATTAAGTGTTATCATAGTTAAAGCTGACGACATGCCCAAAAATTATTGCATATTAACAGCTGTTCCTTAAGCAATATTCCAGACATTTCAGCCTATGCAAGGCAATTAAGAAACGAATCGAATAGTTCACCATACGGTAAGATGAGAATGAAACGTGAATACCTAATGTGACTATGTCGCTATGACGTTGAGGATATTGAAGAATCCTCCCCTCTTGCATAGTAAAGCGGAAAGCCGACGGAGCCAATTACTATGACGGTGGTTCAAAAACGAGGAACTCTCGATCCAATTTGATTGCAGCTGCGGAGGGTCGAGTATGGAGATATGCTGATTGCTTGTGACTTCATCCTAACTAGACCAAAACTGGGCTGCATGCCAGATAATTTTTAACTTATAATAATGCAAGACGATAGTCATACATAGTATCAAACTCGTGCAAACGTTATTTGAACTTCATTAATGAGAAAATTAATGAGCAAAATGATTGGGCCATTAAAATTGTGCTAGATAATGACGGTTTTCTAAGGAGGTGGCATCTTTTTTTCTCCCTTCCAAACATGGTAGTATGTATTCTTGAAGGCATTACAAACGATTTATACCGAGGAAGTATAGCTGTAAACTCAGTCCAAACAGAGTTAGACAGGCTTGAACTTTATTTGCTTCATAGATTTTACTATGGGAAGTTGCGTTTTTTCTCTCTCAGTTCGGAATGAGCTTATAGCTATACTGCCTTTGCAAATACCGTTTGTAATGAGCTCAAAAATATATATTACCATGTTATGTAAGTGGCCGTGATAAAAAAAGACGCCAATTTTAGGCAATGCCCTTTGATGACCCATGCAAAAAGGGACAAACATAAGAAAATATGCATATAATGCATAATGTAAAAAAATAACCACAAGCTGGCATAGATTTATGGCAAACAGTATTGTTCAAGAAGGAATAAGGGAAAAACAGCACCTGCACTTCCTTTTAATCGTTGATATGTGCCGCTGTTGCAAATCGTTGTATATTTCGATAATAAGCTGATAAGACCTAAAGATTATTCTACCTCAAAGAACATTAATTTGCGAAGATGCTCAATATCTAAAAAATAAATACGCTTTTGATTTTTTTTTCACGCTTCAAATAAAGCCTTCAGTTACTGCTGGGGGAAAAATGTATGAAACGTTTGTGACTTTGCGCCGTTAAGAAATAAAATAAAATCACAGCTCCTTATGAAAAATAAGCCAGTAAGTTGTTGTTACCATGCAGATATTACTGTTATGAAAATAAATCTCAACATCATTCTATACTAAAATTTAGAAATGTGAAAGTTTGTTTAATGGATGGTTGTCCGTAAAAAAAACTGAAACTAATGAACAGATTTTGATGAAATTTGGTATACGGGGTAATTTAGGTGATAGGACAAGTTTTATTTGCCGATAAAATTCTTTAATGGGATAAAACAGGAATCTTGATAACGCGGGCAAAGCCGCGGTGAAAAACTAGCTGAACATAATTTCAACGATGTCATATAATTTAATTTTCGAAATTTACAAGAGCATTAAAATGCAAATAAATTATGACGGAAGCGTTAATTCAACTCGGAGCGCTAAAGCATACCTAATTCAAATCAAAAGTTGTACAACAATATGTTTAATTTACGAGGCTTCGTTTAATCTGAATTCCGTGGACTGTGAGTTAAGTCGTAAAGAGTTGGAATTGAAAAAGTTTAACAATGATAGCGTAAAATCGCGGAATAATGCCACAATAACCGAAACTAACTTTTATTATTTGATTGGTCAGTTCGCGTTATCAGTTTTAAAAAGGCTTTAAAGCCTATTTATTGTCCCATTGCAGGCAACAAGCCGTCATAATTTAAAATCATGTTTTCGTTATAAAAATGGGTATTGGCTTAATCACATCTCTGATGAAATGTTGGCTACCTCATTTGAATCCACCACTAGAGGCGCTAGTGTCGGGTGTGGTCCGATTACATTAAAATTTGCACTGGACTTAGAGCATTACGTGACAAAAATAATAATTTCTTTAGTAGACCTGTAGAAAAATAATCTCCTTTGTGATATTATCGCAAATATTGAGAACTACTGCTTTACCAGCGACAAACGCGCTTTAACGCGAGCGAATCGCGTTCTTGGCCTGATAATATATCTATAATCAGTATATAAAAAAGATGAAAGACGGGTCATCATATTGAATCCTTTATGTTCTCTTTTTTATAAATCCCAATTTTATAATTTATTGTTTTCCATTTTCTAACGAGTGTAACATCCCTCCTAAAAACATGCAAAATTTCCTCTTCCAATCATTCTGCTCGCTTAATTGGTGTAATTCAATGCGGATCGACTGCTAAACACACACTGCCGAGTGCTTACGTTATTACGAGAGATCGGTCTCATTGTTCGGGGGATCAATTACCAGTAATAGGATACATATAAGCATTCCATTATCTGCTAATTGCAATAACACCTAATATCGTTTATGAGCGGAATATTGACTTCATTTGTTGCATGATTTAATGTCAATCTGTTTGACAATTTTGATATCGAACTTTAGTCTATAGTCGTCTGGCTTTCAACAGTAAAAAAACAAAGGAAGGTAAACGATAAACCACATGGGAAAGCTTATACGGGTATTTATTTACTCGAACTATTTTACTTTTTTGACGTATTGAACAGATATGTTAAAATGTATGGCAGCACCCACATCTAGGTTGAATCAGTACACAATTTTGTAATCTGTATTAATCTTATAAGCAACGGTATAATTAATAAATGAGACTAAGTGATTGTTAGATATTGTTTAATCTTTTCCTAAGTTTGCGAAGGACATACCTACAAGTGGTGAGAAAATTTGTTATTTCAAAAAAAATAAACTGGTAAATTGACATGACCAACGATCAAACGCGTAAACCTCAAGTGTGAACGAAGAAATGGTCCATTAAAGCACCCATAATTCCGGTTGTCACGCGAACAATCTATCACGCAGCAACAGCCTCAGGCAATAACGCGACACGCGGGCTTAATCTGCTGAGGGATTTATAACGGTCCGTATGGTACTTACATAGGTAAGATAAAGAGTTAACATTGCAAATCCATTAAAAAATACAATTACAATTCATCACGCCATAAATCGTCAGGTTAATAGTCAACGGTAAAATGCGTGAACTCAGCAATTGTCCCTTCAAGCGCCAACAATATGGGTTGTCACGCGAACAATCTATCACGCAGCGACAGCCTCGGCCAATAATGTGACACGCGAGCTTAATCTGCAGAGGGATTTATTACGGTCCATATGGTATCACATAGCTAGGAGTAAAAGCAAATACATTGCAGATCTGTAGAAAAGAAATCAATTGTTATAATTCATCACGCCAAAATTTACATATTCATTGACATGCCAACAGCCGAATGCGTGAATCTCAGGCGTGAGCACTGCAATTATGCCTTCAAGCGACTACAATATCAATTAATACGCGAACAATCTATCACTCAGCGACAGGTTCGGCCAATAACGTGACAGGAAGGCTTAGTCTGCTGAGGGATTTATCACGGTCAGTATGGTACTTACATAGGTAAGATAAAGAGTTTAACATTGCAAATCCATTAAAAATACAATTGCAGTTCACCACGCTATAAATCGTCAGGTTAATAGTCAACGGTAAAATGCGTGAACACAGCAATTGTCCCTTCAAGCGCGAACAATATGGGTTGTCACGCGAACAATCTATCACGCAGCGACAGCTTCGGCCAATAACGCGACACGCGGGCTTAATCTGCTGAGGGATTAATTGGGGTCCTACGGGCCACATAGGTAAGTAAAAGAGTTTAACATTGCAAATCCATTAAAAAATACAATTGCAATTCATCACGCTATTAATCGTCAGGTTAATGTAAAAAAGTCAACGGTAAAATGCGTGAACACAGCAATTGTCCCTTCCAGCGCCAACAATATGGGTTGTCACGCGAACAATCTATCACGCAGCGACAGCTTCGGCCAATAACGTGACACGCGGGCTTAATCTGCTGAGGGATTTATTTGGGTCCATATGGTAAACGGCAAATGTACGGTGTTTTTTGTTTTATTTGTATTTTCAGGGTGGCGGATGGGTGTTGGAGATTTATATGTTATTTTGCCGTAATCAAAAAATAAAGACTTCAGGAGAAATGGTCTACGCTAAATAAAAAAAAATCAGGGTACGGAAAAACCAAAAAAAAAACACAAGATAAACAATGAAAATTAAAATGTTATCTTGATTGTTTAATAATCTCAAACTGTGTCTAACAAGAGGGAAGTATAAAACAGTATTTTTTTTAAAACGGAGCTATTTGAAATCACATTTTTTTTAAAATCGACATCAGTTTTTTTATCTCATTGTCACTTTGGATAAAAAACTTACCTACGAGTACAACACGATAGAACCAAAAGTTTCTTTCTAAAGACTGATTTCTTTTTGCATTACAGCTGTTGAACTAATTGTTCATTGTGTCACTGTGCTCGTTCTTACTCGATATCATCGAAAGTTTTAATCCTCAAGGCGCGACATTTTGATGGTAATATTGTTGAAAGTGTTGGCGCGGCGACGGGGTGTTGATTGAATTTCCCCTGCCGACATGGGCATTTGCGGTGGGCCATGAAGTCGAGGGTTTTCTCCTTATCGTGTATTTATTCAATTGGTAACAAAGTAACTTTGACGGGCCCGTTGGTCTACAGGTCCGAGACCCTGGTCACAAGGCCACGGGTCGCGGGTTTAAATTCCGCTAGGGGCAAATGTGTGATGAAAATCGGCATTTGTACTGGAGTCATGGATGTTGATAAAAGTACGAGTATTTAAGTATGTCTGTCCGTTCCCTAGCTTCCAAAGTACAAGTTTCAAGCTTAGTTTGGGGCTAGACAATTGGTGTGTTAGTCCAAAGAATTATTATTATATATTACTTTGACGACCCGCTTGGTGTAATGGTCAAGTTGTTGCCTATTACGCAAGAGGTCGCGGGTTCGATCCCCGCACAGGACAAACATTTGTGTGCATGAACATGTCTGTTTGTCATGGTCTGGGTGTTATATGTATCTATTTAAGTATATTTGTAATACCACTGTTGATTCTGATGTCTGTAACACAAGTGCGTAAGCTACTTAACACGGGGTCAGATCAATGTATGTGATGTTGGGACATATTTATTTATTTATTTATTTATTTATTATTACTTCAAGTCGAGTTCAGAAAAGGAATCTTTCCCCATTTTACCTTTTGTATTCGGTTACCCATTGTTTATAAAGTTTATTAATTAAAACTATCTTTCGTGGGCACAACCGCGGTTTACGTGGCCACAACATAGTTGAATCGCTCAGTATTGCCTGTCTGGATCACTGGGAGCTTCGTATTAGTTCACGGCGGCGTGGCGTCGACTTATAGACCTACTTTCTGTGAGCATTCAGTAATTTTGTTCGATTTTCGCTGCAAAAATGCAGTTTAGGTGCAAATAGTTACTGCCTGGCGATATTAAATATAAAAATATATATAAAAAAATGTACTAAATATAACTACAGCCTTTCTCTAAATCTAAATTTCTTCTTTGGATGCTACAAGGGCACCGGTGTACTCGTAAAAGAAAGATAGAAGACTTTTAGTGAATCATCTACAAATGCCGATGTTCTATAAGTACACAGACAATCGAACCTAGCTCCGTGGTTAGGGTCACAAGTCACAAGCCATTAGATGTCAAAAAATAAACGACAGTTGTCGATGGGTTTTTCTGTTTCGATTAATTGAGTAAACGTGTTGAAAATTATTAGATAAATAGAAATAAATCTTTGTCATTAGTTCATTTATTAAACAATAGACATTTATGGTGATAATAATTAAACCGGTAGCAATGTAACGATTATTTCAAATGGCCGGATTTACCCACAGAGAGCCATTAATACTATCGGCCTAGTAATTTATTGACACGCTAGTAAAACTCGACAGTGCTGGGACATTATTAATCTTTACACAGTCCTGTGGGGGACGATAAAGGGCTTTTGTGACGTTATATGAGCCGACTGAAAGCAAATTAATTCGGTAGGAAACAACTTGTGAAATCGTTAATATTGCAGGCAGTTGCTCGTAACTTTATGTACGTTTATCCCTTGTTTAATACTTCCAGGGTAAATAAAATTAACATACATTTGACTTGTATGATTTTTTCTTGTACTGTAGACCCAATCTAAGAACGAATAGTTTGTTGTTGAATATTCAACTATCATTCTATGGTTTGAACACTTCATTGTAAACTTGTGCTTAAACGATATTATTCATATTTTTTTTTAGCTTTTATGTACTTTATGATAGCTTAAAGGAATAAATGAAAAATCTTTACTTTAACTAAGTCAAAGGAATACCATACTTAAAGTAAATAGTTAGATATGGCAACCAAAAACATTTTGGCACACATTTTATAATTTATCTTTTATTTAATAATTTATTTAATAAAATATCGTTAGCGCCACTTATTTTTGATGTGAACATTGATAACATGTACAAAAAATTATTCGACATAATCTCACGTGAATTCAATAGTATCTTTACAAAGAAAACTGTTTGTGTAGATAATTTGAAAACGAAATTCAGTGACTGGGCTACAAAAGGTATTTATATAAGTAGGAAAAAATTGTTTGAATTGTATGCTCAAAAAGCTCATTCAAACAATCCAGATTTAATAGAATATGTAAGAAAGTATTCAAAGTTATTTAAAAAAGTTTGTATAGTGGCCAAGCGTTTGTATTTAAAGCACAAAATACATACGTCCAGAAATGTAATTAAATCTACCTGGAATATTATAAATAAGGAAACTTGCAGGAACAGATCACATGATAGTAAGTTATCCTTAAAAATTGATAATAAATTAATTAGTACAGATGCCGAAGTGGCTAAAGCCTTTGAGCACTTTTTTTCTGAAATTCCAGTCACTACTACTAGCTTATTAAATTCATCTCCGCATCTTGCTGAATGCCTCCTTAAATCAAAAATAGAAGAATGCAAAGTTGTTTTCAATTTCACGCATATTGATGCTTTAGTCATAATTAAAACATTCAAAGAACTTAAGTTAAAAAAGACAGAAGATCTATGGGGTATTTCAATTGATATTTTAAAAACTATTATTATTGCCATTGCACCATATTTAGCTTTAATATTTAATAATTGTGTCGACATGGGTCAGTTTCCAAATCTTATGAAACAGAGTAAAATAACCCCTTTATTTAAATCAGGAGAAAAGAGTGATCCGTCAAACTTCAGACCCATATCCATACTACCATCACTCAGTAAAATTTTTGAAAAAATCATATTTAATCAATTATTATCTCATTTTAATTCCAATTCTTTATTAAATGAAAATCAGTACGGATTTACTAAAAACAAATCCACAACTGATGCAGGAGTTTCACTAGTAAAACATATTTTTGATGCATGGGAGGCTAAGCAGGATGCTATTGGTATCTTTTGTGATTTGTCAAAAGCTTTTGACTGTGTAAGTCATGAAACCTTGCTGATGAAGCTACGGCATTATGGCGTTTCAGAGTTCGCTTTATCGCTTTTAAAATCATACCTCACTGGCAGAGTTCAAAAGGTGAACATCAATGGAACTAACTCCGATGGCGCCCCATTGATAATGGGTGTGCCCCAGGGCTCAATATTGGGACCACTCCTTTTTCTAATATATATTAATGATCTTCCTGCCTTTACAAAGGGTCTATGTGAGACTGTGTTGTTTGCTGATGATACCTCTTTAGTTTTTAAGGTAAATAGACGTAGAATACAATTTGACGAGATAAATAACGCACTCTCACAAGTCCATCATTGGTTTACGACTAATAATTTACTACTTAATGCTAAGAAAACAAAATGTATAAAATTCACAATGCCTAATGTCCCACTAGTTATTACTAATGTTTTAATGAATAATGAACATATTGATGTAGTCAACTCAACTGTCTTTTTAGGAATAACTATAGATTCAAAATTACAATGGAGCCCCCATATTGTTGCTTTGGCTGGGAGACTAAGTTCTGCAGCATTTGCTGTAAGAAAAATACGACGCCTGACTGATGTTGAAACGGCGAGATTGGTTTATTTCAGCTATTTTCATAGTGTTATGTCTTACGGTCTGTTGTTGTGGGGATCGTCTGCTGATATACAAACAATTTTTGTATTACAGAAAAGGGCGATCCGTGCAATATACGACCTTAAGCCGCGTGATTCACTCCGTGAGATATTCAAGGAGATTAACATTTTAACTACAGCGTCGCAATATATCTTTGACTGCATAATTTATATACGCAAGAACCTACACAATTTTTCTAGAAAAAATGACTTTCATAGCTTTAATACAAGATATAAACATAAGCTTGCCGTTCCAAGTCACAGGCTTCATAAGACTGGGAAGTCTTTTATTGGACTAAGCATCAAGATATTTAATAAGTTACCAGAAAATGTTATTGAATTTTCGAAACAAAAATTTAAGTTGTTTATTAAATCTGCTTTGATGAAGAAAGGTTATTATAAAATAGATGATTATTTAAATGACAAATATGCATGGACATGTTAATCTGCTCAGCCGCACTTATTTTGTATTTATTTTTAAGTTATATTTGACATAATTGTAAAATTGAAATTTATTTTTAAAAAAGGCAAAACTGTCTGAGTTTCTTGCGGCGTCTCTTCTCAGCAGGCCATTCACGTCGAGGCGCTGGTAGGGTAAAAAAAGTTTTGACGTGCAAAAGAATTTACTAAGTGAATCAAATTGCTGAATAAAATTATTTTATTTTTATTTTATTTTATATGCGAGGACGTCTATCTAACTAGTGAATTTAAATTAAATCCATCACTATATCTACCTTTTCCTTTCAGAAATATTCAGAACTTATTCCAAAGCTTCACAGCATATAAGAGGAACTCAAGGATATGAACTTCCAAATGGCGTGAAATTGCAAAAGCATTGATACACACTCGATTAACTTGCGGGAATTCATTGAACTTTTAGTAACGACTGATTTCAATCCCCGTTGAGGCATGGAAGGGGCTGTGAAACTTCGCTCTTGTCATATCAACTCGTAAGAATGTTTGAAACTCCGAACGTATTTAAATATCGGAATAATTTTAGAGATCGGCACTTCTCGGATAGCAAGAAAGGTTTTACATATTTTGCATTAAATACCCAATGGTTTTTGCTAGATATTAAAATAACCACTTGTTTATTTATAAAGTTAATTAGTTTAACGTAGATATGGAGTAGTGCGTTATTTTAACTTGTCAAAAATCAACACACACAATAAAGTTTTAACTAAAAATAGCGATTCTTTATCTACAAATTAAAGTTAATAAAACTAAATAATCATGTTATTGTTTCAAAGATGGATTTTGGCACAACCACCAAATGCAAATCTATAAAAAAACCGACACAAAATTTCTCGACCCGGGATTCCACTCGACTGAGCAGTTTTTTGTGGAAGTTCCTTCACGTTATAGAAGACCCAAGTGAATTAGCACTTTGTAATTTTGCTATGTTTCTGCTGGTAAGCAAGGTTTCCAGTGCTCAGTTATATGGAGGTATATGGGGTTTTAAAGTCAGGCAATGCATCTGTGACCCAGATGCGATAAACAGACTTCCTTGTTCCTATGCCTGACGTATATAAAAAAAATCTAGACGGAACCTTTTAAAAGGAATAAAAATCAGACTTAATTCTGTTTCTCCGTACAAACTTTTTCGTTATCTCATCTACAAATATAAACAGATACTGAAGTCACGTTTGGGACATATGGGCCTGTATCGTCTTTTCTTCTTATACTTCTAAGGCACGTACATTTGCTCGAGAGCTAGATAGACAAATAGGAGGCACTTCAACAGAAACACTATTCTATTTGCGGTTATTTTTTGGATTCCGATACATACCTACGTGTTGATACATAACTTGATTTTTTTTGGTACAGAGAGACAAATAAGAAAGGTTTTTTTCTAATGTGAGGAGGTAGGTATTCAATAACTGGCAAAAAAATAGCTTAAGAAAGTTTCAATAGAAATGCAATATGCATTAAAACTAATATTTGGAGTCACTCGTCGCTTAAAAATAATATACACAAGCTAACCCAGATTACAAAGAATTATCATCTATACAGGAATCGCTTCAATACACGAAAAAGTTTTAGTACTACCATTCAAGGTTTTTCTTTTAATATCAATGGATACAAAACGGTATAACAGGAAACTTGAGTATGGAATTTGATTCTTATGTAGATAAGAACACGACTTACTTTACAGTGTCAAATATTTGCCTTCTTTGCTGCGAAATTACCTTATTAGGCAATTTCGTGCGAGCTGTTTTATCTACACCATACTTTTTGTGACATGAAAGGCAAGTTTGATATTACTTAATAAACAAGAACCAACAAAGACGAAAAGGAAATAGAGTTATATTGAGGTTTTAGTGCAGAGTTATTCGTGCTTATTTCTGCCGCTCTGGTGTATGTCTAGGAAGACTAGGCTGAAATCACGCGACGTTAGTCGGCATATTGACCATTACACCAAGCAGGTCGCCATCTTTATCCATATACTAGCGGACGCGCGCGACTCCGTCCGCGTGGATTTCGGTTGTACTATAGCCTAAAGCCTTCCTCATATGGACTATCCAACACAAAAATATTTTTTCAAATCGGACCAGTAGTTTCTGTGATAAGCACGTTCAAACAAAGAAACAAAGAAACATACAAACAAACAATTTTTTGAGCTTCAGCTTTATATATTAGTATAGATATTTTCGTCTGATAAATTCACGATAAGTTCATCCGATCTCACGTGGCTCAGGCGGGACTCAAACCCAGCGTCTCTTTAATTCCGTGCAATAAAATACCTAAAATTTTATTCATATTTACAAAAAAAAAAATACAAAAGAGAAAATACGTTTCCCACACCAGAGGTGTTAAACAATTTACTGACGTTTCAAAGGGAATACGCTTTTGAAACTTGCCATGTCGTTCCTTATCTGCTGAAATAAATTGAGCCTTAAGTTAGGAAACATAAATATCTACCTGAAAAAATATCGTTGTCTTAAGAATTATAGCTTTCGTAAACACCTGTCAAGAGCGATATCTTTAAATGCCCCAAGAGTGAACTTATTTAAACATTATTTTCCCTTTTAGTTTCGAAATTTGGTAAAAAGTAATTTGATCTCTTATTTATTAAAACGCCTCACTACTAGGCGCCTTGATACTTAATAAAGAAGAATAAGCTTCAGAAAGCGTTTAGGAAAAATGCCAGGTGATTTTGAGCCTTTACATTAAACTGGCGGCCGCCTGCAGCTCCGTCCCGTGGATTTCGGCTTTTTGCACACAGTGCATATTATATCATAAAACCTTCCTCGACAAATGGACTTAAAAACAAAAAAAAAAATTCAATTCGAAAGAGTAGTTCCTGGGCTTAAATAAACGAACACCTTCTTTAGTATACTATAAAGGGGCCCCTTCTACATGCTGGGTCGAAAGTCTGACTTTCCACCCTGTTTCACGCGATGGACCCAGCACCCGCACGGGGAATCCATGGATAGCTAAGAAGTGTGTCTCTTACTATAGATGACATGGAAAAAGGCATGTCCTATGGGGTAAAATTTGAATGCCTAGTAATTAAAAATGTTTTAAACTCAGTAATCAACTTATGACTTACGTATAACTCTGAGTCGGCAACTTCCAAACTTTGCCGCAACGAACTGGCCCTTAATTAAAACGACAACAGACCATGACTCTTGAAATAATTACTCACCTCGGTGACTTTACCCGAATTAACATTTTTATTTAATCAGAAAGGGAAAGTCTATAGCAATTTTATCCTGAATTAAAACTGTCGCTTGCAAAATGTTCCGCGGCCCTGTACAGGGCTCGTAAACATTTGGCGCATTGAGTGTTACACGAGAGAGGAGAATGTGGCAGGGTAAGTGAATTGCTTCATTTAAATTATCTTATTTTACACCCCCAAATAACCCTATTCTGGAGAATACAATTTCGTGTTGGGGAAAGGAATTTATAACACTTCATTATTCTGCCTCTTGGTATACTTACATACAATTTAGATAACGGCAAAACATGTGTTAAACATTTAAGCCGTTCAAGGCGTGGCGCTAGTCGCGTCAACACAGTTTCGGCGTTCCTCCGTTTTATTTATTGTTGTATCAGTAAAAAGTGCAAAATTATGAACAAGATTAGTGCCATCTTGAAGCTAATTAATCATGGTTCAACGTAGTGAAAACAGTTTTTAAATCCGATAACGCGTTCTTGTGCAGTGAAGAAAATCATTACAAAAATTATTAAAAACTGTTCGCGACCCTGACCTACCTCACATAAGCGTGCTTAAATCGGTCACTTGCCCGGTGTCACTCAAGAAACCGATTGTTCCCGACGATTCGCGAGTTTGGCCGAGCCTGCTCGCTGCGACTCCTGCTACGACCACCGAGCGGTAGAAGAAGCTCCGCCCATTCTGCTACGATATCGCTACGACAGTTACGAGCTGTCTGTTTGCTACGCTTGCGCGACCAGGAAGTTGATTGGCTTTTGGGTTTTGGATTTGCTTAATCGCTTTAATAATAACAATAATGGCTTCGGGCGGAATTGTATGCGCGGGATGCCGTAACAAAATTAATTCTCGCATGTACCTAAAATGTAAAGTTTGCCTTGATGCTTTTGATTTGTTGTGTGCGAATGTGTCCGATACTCATTTTCGTAATATAATGACGCCGGCTCTGAAGGCTGCATGGAAATGCCAGGCTTGTAAATGTAAAGAGCCGAAAGGCGATAACTCAAATACTCCACTAAGACAACCAGCATTATCCCAAGATTTTCGACACATTTCCCCCGCAGTAGCACAGAGTGGATCAGATGATGCAAATGTGACTATACGTAAACAAGCACTGGCTTGTTCAAAGATTTCGAAGAGTTCGGATGATCAGTCGTATAATCTATCATTTATGGAAGATATACTGTACGTGGATCACATCAAAGAAATAATTCGCGAGGAACTTAACCTCGACCTGCAGGAACGTATTGATGGACTTATTGCCAAGACTGTATCTAATCACGTTTCGAGCATTATGGCTGACACTATAGTAAAATTGAACAATAAAGTAGCCGAGTTGGAGAGTCGTATTGACGCACTTGAAAAGGGCACTAACAAGACCCCGTGCTCAACACCAATAAGCTCTTCTCCTAACACGTCGAAGGCCCTTCAAGTACAGGTAAAAGATGTTAAAGTTCCTCGAGCAAAAAGAACAGTCAGTAAAAAAGGTAACATGGCCTCTACTATACAACAGAATTCCATATTGTTGGGTACATCCTCACCACCCAATCCTGTATCGGTTGTTCAAAACGATGAAGGCAAGGAGAATGAATGGACAGAGGTAAAGAAACGTCATCGACGCAGTGCACCCCCAAATTTGATAAAAGGCAATGCAGCTCCAGGTAACTCAAAATTGGAAGCATCGGAACGATTTAGTGCCTACCATCTTTGTTATGTGAAAGAAGGAACAACAGCTGAACAGGTTAGTGAGCACATAAAGACCATAATCAACAATGAGTCCTGCAGGGTGGAAGCTTTAAACTCACGTGGCCGCTATGCATCTTTTAAACTAACCATACCATCTAAGCTTTCGGATCAACTGCTAACTCCAGAATTTTGGCCAGTTGATATTTGCCTAAAACAATGGCAACAGCCCTTTCGTTCAAAAGAAAGATTCGGGAAAGCAAGTAACTCGTCCGCAGCAAACAAATAGCTCGTCTATTAATATGAGTATATGCACAAGTACCTCTGCTCGTGATTTTCTAGATCTAAACATTTTTTATCAAAACGTTAGAGGTCTAAAGACAAAAATAAGAACATGGAATACGAACCTATGTATGACGGAACATGACCTTGTAGCGGCCACTGAAACCTTTCTGGATCCGACAGTGCATGACGCTGAATTGGCTGCAGGTGGGTGGAATATTGTTAGACGCGACAGAGAATCCTTTGGTGGGGGAGTGCTTCTTGCGTCGAGGCCAGGCATAACCCTGTCCCGCCAAGCAGAATTAGAGACAACTTCCGGAGAAGATTTATGGGTCAAACTTATGCATAATGGTCGAAACATATACGTTTGTGTCGTATATATAAAACCCAGTGCTTCTGATAGTGAATATTTTAACTGGTTTACGAAAATTGAGGGCTTTATATCCGGTCTTAATAGCAAAGTGTATATCATTGGTGATCTTAATCTTAATAGTATGTCTGAAACTGTCCGTAATTATTACTGTTATTTTTTGTCTTTCTGTAATTTAATTGATTGTAATAATATCAATAACGAATATGATGGGAGGTTAGATGTTGTGCTGACCCAGGACTGCATTGATATCACTACTGTTAGTAACTCCGAATCGGGAGGAATAGTACGTGTTGACAAATATCACCCCCCTTTGGACATTGCAATACACTTCGTGACATCTGCGCACCCCAAATCACTTGATCCCAGTAATATAGAGTCCTCTATAGATTGGAACTTCAATAAAGTTGACTACATACAATTATTCTCAGAGGTAGGCAAGATTGACTGGTCTTCGGTGTTAGATAGTACAGATGTTGAAATTGCTACACAATTATTTTATGATAAGATTTATGACACATTTGACAAGATTATTCCCAAAAAACGTAGACCAAAATTTCCTTAAAAACGGTACCCTGTCTGGTTCAAAGCTGACTTGATTAAAGATATTCGCAAAAAGACTAGGTTACATCGTGCTTGGAGAAAATCAAATTGTCCTTCTAAATATAATGAATTTAGTAAGCTCCGTGCTTCCTTAAAGAAACGAATATCTGAAGCTTACTCCGAGCACATTCACAGCTTAGAAGACAACTTAAGGATCAACCCTCGAGCTTTTTGGCATTATGTATCAGGACTTCGTAGTAACGGTGGCTTTGAGCCTAACGTTACATATGAGGGTATTCCACATTCAGGTTCCAGTGCCGCTGATGCCTTTGCAAAGTTTTTCGAAAGTGTTTACATTTCAGAAGAAACAATAGGTAGTATGAATAACTTAAATAGTTCGTATGCTTTTGAAACACAAATACATGCTGAAAGGTATACAGTAACTAACATTGAGAAGGCCATAAGAAAAATGAAACTCACACAGTCGATAGGCCCTGATGGTATACCTACAAAATTTGTAAAAGTTTGTAGTGAGTCCTTAAGTGTTCCCCTAACGTACATCATAAATTTGATTATTGATACATCAACTTATCCGACTCATTGGAAAATTGCAAAGGTTGTACCGATTCCAAAATCTAATAATAAAACCTCCGTTGAGAACCATAGGCCTATAGCTATACTTCCGGCATTTGCGAAGATATTTGAAACTCTATTGCATCAAACCATATATGATCAAGTTCACCAATATCTTAAGGAAGAACAGCATGGCTTTAGGGCACTCAAGTCAGTAAACACCAACCTTCTCACTCTCACTCAATATGTAGCAGCTAGTCTTGATAGTGGTAAACAAGTAGATGTCCTATATTTCGACTACCAAAAGGCATTTGATCGGGTTGACAATAACATACTCCTTGCTAAACTGCATTTATTGGGATTTTCTTCGCAAATGTTACAGTTATTAAAAAGCTACCTCTCAGGAAGGCACCAATATGTTAGACACGGATGTTATGTCTCCGAACCTTATGCTACTACTTCAGGGGTTAATCAGGGTTCCATATTAGGGCCCCTACTCTTTCTTCTCTTTATCAATGATATCGCAGAGGTCATCAAACACGCAAGATGTCTCTTGTATGCTGATGACCTCAAGATTTATATGGAAATTGAGAACGAATCAGACTGTCATCTCATACAGCAAGATGTTGAAGCCTTAATTGAATGGAGTAAATGCAATAGAATGGAGCTAAGTGTCTCGAAGTGTTTTGTAATGTCATTTACCAGGAAGCGCAAACCGGTTGAGTTCAGCTATCAGTTGTATGGCAACGAAATCACTCGTACGTTGACTATGAGGGACCTTGGCGTAACCTTTGATCCTCAATTAACCTTTAATCAGCACATCACAGGGATTACAAGGGAATGTTTCCGCCGGTTGGGTTTTGCGCTTCGTAACATGCACGATTTTCAAAATCCCCATGTCATGAAACTTCTTTTCATGACATTAATTAGAAGTAAATTAGAGTCAAGTTCCTGCGTATGGAGCCCACATGAAACAAAATATATTCTTATGATTGAAAGAGTGCAAAAAGCATTTTTGAGATACCTATACAAAAGACTTTATGGATACTACCCATATCTTTATCCGACTAAGTTCCTTCTCGGTACGCTCGGTATCAGCTCTCTTGAAGCGAGACGGTGGAAAGACCTAATATTGACAGCGGTGAGGATTTTGCACGGCCGAGCTAAATGTCCCGAAATACTAGAGCAGCTGCTGCGCCTGCACGCGCCGCAGCACGGCGCCCGGCAGCGCGCGTGTCGCCGGCGCCGGCTGTTCGCGCCGCCCGCCGGCCGCACTGTCGCCTACGACCACTCCCCCGTCTGTCAGATGCACGTTGGTCTCAATGCACTCCTGAGTCAGCAGCCTGATTGTGACATATTCGCAGACAGTTGGGGTGCAATTCGGGCCAAATGTTTAGAATTTTCCCAAAATGGAAGCCCTATTGCATGATGGCAATATTGTGTTTTTTTATTGTATTTTTAATTACATTTATGTTTATATTTGTATTCGTTTAGTTTAGTTTATTAAAAGGTTAAAAATTTGTTTTTTTTACTAAATTTTATGTTAAGATTTAAAATTTGTTTTTTTCTACATTTTATGTTTTATATGTTTGTTAGTTCATAGATTATTTGATATGTTAAGTTAGTTACGTAATTGGGTTCCACCCGTGTAAGTAATTTTTATAATAAAAATAAAAAAAAAAATAAAAATTAACTTATTTAATACTAGCGGCCCGTCACGCGGTTTCACCCGCGTCCCGGGGGAACTACTTCCCGTACCGGGATAAAATATAGCCTATGTTACTCTGGGTGAATGTAGCTTTCCAACAGTGAAAGAATTTTTCAAATCTGCCTAGTAGTTTCGGAGCCTATTCAATTCATACAAACAAACAAACAAACAAAAAATCAAACCTTTCCTCTTTATAATATTAGTATAGATAGACTTTTCATTCCATTTCGGTGTGTTGTTTAAAATGTTGAATAATTATTTCGTAATGATATGAATGAGATGTCACCGATAATAAACTAAGCAGCAATTATTATTGAAATGAATAGGTTCTCAACCACTGTCTGGAGATTATAATCCTTTGGTTATTCACCCTGTATCTCGAGTTTACATAATTGATTGTATGCGTTCAAATGTTTGCGGAAGAAAAGAGATAGATTTGAAGAGCTTAGTATTATTCCAACTGTTTATAATAATGGTTATTACTAAAGTAATAATTATTCATTTGTTTCGCGAAGCTGACAAAGAAATCTGCATTTAATATAACATCCCTACCATTAGGGACAGCGTGATATGGAAAGATGCAACAGGCGAATTTTATGGGGACACTGACTATTTTATTAAAATTTTTGATGAATACTATTTTCTTTATTTACTAGTAGTTTTTTTTAGATAAATTTAGGTGAGACCGTTGCCCAACAGTGGGACTATATTGGTTAATTAAAAAAAGCTTTTATTTAGTTTGCTCAAGTTTGAATTCTTGGTTTAGAATCTGAGCCCAGATTTTGTTTAAAAATTAATTATTTACGTAATTGTACCTCAAAACCCGACAACTACAAAACACCTTCGGAACTACTTTAAAATTTATAAAGCGCAGCGGAAACGTGCAAGGTTGATTAAAAAAATAAAGAATGAAAAACAGAAATAAAAATTAAAAATGCATCGCGAAATGCGATAACTTCTGGATTCACGTTGCTTTATTTATTAAAACAAGTTTACTAGCAAAAAAGTATCAGCCTATTTATTTCCGTTAAAACGCAAAGGCCTTCACCATTTGAAAATCATGTTTTGTTATAAATGTGGATGTTGGCGTATTCACCACGCTTGCCAAAAGCGGATTGGTGATCACAAACCCGGGCTGTGTTCGGAAAAACCGACACAAATTTACCTGACCTGGGAATCGAAAACGGGACTCTGAGATTACGGCTCGGTACCACTAGTCCACTTTTCCGTTATCCGTTTCCACTACGTGCAATTTAAAAAAAAACAAAAAATTAAAAACAGAAATAAAAAGTAAAAATGCATCGCGAGGGTCGTGATAACTTCTGGATTCACGTTGCTTTATTTACCAATAAAACCGGCTAAGTGCAAGTCGGACTCGCGCAGCGAGCGTTTCGCACAATCCTATTTAGGACGTATTAAAAAAACTTCTAACTATATATATCTCGTTCAAACCAATTTTTGGTGAAATGTTGCAGGGTAATGACATTTTTTTAGTTTTTTCTATCTCTCAGTTTATTTCAGAAGTTACAACCCCCCCCCCTCCGTACTTTTACTATGATAAAGAAACCTCAATATCATTTTCGAAGGTCTTTCCATGGATACTTCACACGTATAACAACACAACGTATAGGTGTAATGTTTTTTTGAGTTTCAATTCTAACTAGGGAGAGCCCCATTTTTTAAATCTATTTTCGTGTGAAATCTCAATGCGGTTTAAAGAATACATTTTCTTACTTAAATTCAACATTATAGTTCTTACACTTCTGGAAAAAAGTGGTTGTGACATACTGGCGAACGGACAAACAGCCAGACATGACGAATCTATAAGGGTTCCGTTTGTTGTCATTTGGCTACGGAACCCTAAAAACACGTCGCTAGCAAAAACAAAAACAAAAGCAAAAAGCTTCAACTAATTATACGCACGGACAACAGAGGAGTGATCACAAGGAGTAATTATTCGCCGAAGCGCAAACGAGGTTGTTTCCTTTTGTATTCGAAACACTGCGTTTTTTCACCTTTTTTTATATTTGCCGTGTTGTTCGCTGGAATAACAAATATTCAGGCTGCCTCTATTTTTTTTTTTTTTTTTTTTTTTTTTTATGTCAGAGGCGGCAAACGAGCTAGCGGGTCGCCTGATGGTAAGCAATCACCGCCGCCCATGGACATCCGCGACACCAGAGGTGTCGTTGATGTGTTGCCGGCCTTCACCCCATACCCTCCCCAACTGAGCCCTGGCAACCTTACTCACCAGCAGAAACATAGCACAACAGTTACGAAGTGCTACTTCACTGCGGTCTTCTGTAAGGTGGAGGTACTTCCCCAGACGAGCGGCTCATTCGAGTGGAATTTCCACAAAGCTCTACCTCTCTTAAAAAGAAAAGTTCTCTAGAGAAAAGTGGAGCATAGTTTGGCCGATATTTTGAGCAATACAATTGTATAATTGGATATACCTATAGTATCAGCCTATTAATGTCCCTGCACTGCACTGCAGGGCAAAGGGCTCCATAATTTGAAATCATGTTTTTGTTACAAAGATGGGTTTTGGCATAATCACCACGCTTGTCAAATGCGGGTTGGTGATCACAAACCCGGTCTTTGTTTAGAAAAATAAAAACCAATTTTGCCCTACCCGGGAATCGAACCCAAGCGCTCGAGGCCACGGCTCGGTACTAAAACCAATAGACCACCATCGAGGCGCACTCTTATGAGGCTGTTTTTGGTTAATGTCCAGAGATATTTATTATTATTTATTATTCTCATTAATTTCATATAAACGTTTGCAAATATCAACAAACCTGGACTAATTATGTGAACGCCCCACAAGCGAAGTGATTACAAGGATGGTAATTATCCAACGAAGCGCAAACGACTTCGGTCCCTTTCGCAATCGAAACACTGGGTTTTTGCACGATTTCTGTTAACGTGGGAACACTAACCACATCTGTGTTATTTTTTTGTAACAACGAGAGCTAAACAACTTGTGTCTACCTAATCGGGCCCGTTGGTCTAGTGGTCAGAGACCTGGCTACAAAACCAAGGGTCGCAGGTTCGAATCCCGCTAGGGGCAAAGGTTTGTGTAACGAACATCGGAATTTGTACTCGAGTCATGGATGTTTATAAAAGTATTTAAGTATGTCTATCCGTTCCCTAGCTTCCATAGTTTTTATAGCGTATAAAGTAGATGGAGGGGAAAAATGCCTCACAGTGTTTATAAACATTAAAAAAGCATTCGATACTGTTTCTGTCCCCATACTTATACAAAAGCTTGAAGGCATTGGAATTAGAGGTACACCACTTGCTCTGTTTAAAAGCTATTTGCAAGATAGAAAACAAATTGTTAAGATTAATAATTGACGACCCGCTTGGTGTAATGGTCAAGATGTTGCCTATTACACAAGAGGTCGCGGGTTCGATCCCCGCACAGGACAAACATATGTGTGCATGAACATGTTTGTTAGTCCTGGTCTGGGTGTTATATTATTAACTATTCAAGTATATTTTTAATACCACTGTTGTGTCTGATATCTGTAACACAATTGCTTAAGCTACTTAACACGGGGTCAGGTCAATGTATGTGATGTTGTGAAATATTTATTTATTTATTATTTATTTAACTTCAACAAACCCACTAGGCGGATAAAGCTCGGTCGGTTCGGCGCATGCAATGTATTATAAATGGAAGATGGTACACTATGCCGAAATAACGTCTCGTAAATTTTAAAGAAAATGCATTGCTGCCGAACTTCGGCCTCGTAATTTCCGCCTAGCGTGTTCCTACATAAAGGCTCTCTTTTACTTGCATTCCCAACCAGTAATTTAAACAAGACAGAATCAAAAATTAAATAAGTCTCAGACACTTTCATGGCGAAATGTGGCTCATATATCGTATATTGGTAAGTATTTAAAATTATTGTTACTATCTTTGTAAGGTCCCAATATTTTAAGTGAAAGTCCATTAGCCCCAATTACAATAGGTTTAAGTTCAAATTGTTTGGAAACACTATGTTAGTATGTTAATTCTTTCAAATGATTTAAAAGAAGTTGAAAGCTAGCTAAAATGTGACACTGTTCACATTTCCGCTACCCTATAAATGCCTATACTCAAGTCTCCATAGAAAACTCGCTACGACAAGTCCAAGTATATGCTACGTCGTAGCAGTGTCAATGCATGTCGCCTACGTCCGTAGCGATCAGTAGTTCGTAGCAACGTGTATTTGTTAGCCTTGTAGTAAGTTAGTTCTGTTTGCTCTCTAGAATAGGTTAGGGTGTATATTCTCAAGTTCTTGACTGCAGAAAAAAAAGTTATTGGAGCGTCTTACAGGCCCCTTTCTATTTTGATTCGCAATAAAATATTTTCCCATTATCCACAACTGTAGAGATTTGTTTGTTTGAGCTTTTGTTGTCTAACTAGCCATTCTTAATAATCCTATAACCTTTAAATTAGTTAAATTTCCAGAGATTTTATTAAGGGAGTTGGACTAAAATACCAATTGCCTAGCCCCAAACTAAGCTCGAAGCTTGTACTATGGATGCTACGGAACGGATAGTTTTGAAATATCTACTTATAAGTATCGATGGTCTAGTGGTTTGAGTACCGGGCCTTGGTCTCGAGGTCCTGGGTTCGATTCCCGGGTCGGGCAAACTTTGTGTTGATTTTTCTGAACACAGCCCGGGTTTGTGATCACCAATCCGCATTTGGCAAGCGTGGTGATTAAGCCAAAACCCATCTTTGTAACGAAAACATGATTTCAAATGATGGAGGCCTTTGCCCTGCAGTGGGACATTAATAGGCTGATACTTTACTTTACTTTACTTATAAGTATACTAATATAATAAAGCTGAAGAGTTTGTTTGTTTGTTTAAACGCGCTAATCTCAGGAACTATTTGAAAAAATGTTTTTGTGTTGGATAGTTCATTTGACGAGGAAGGCCTTAGTAAATATGTACCTATGTGCCGAAACCGGAAACCACGCGGACGAAGTCGCGGGCGGTAGTGTTTCAATATTTAGTAGTGCGATGAATGTGCACACAAATAGAACGTGCTTTAAATAGGTGCAATTAGTAGTGCGCTGAATGTGCACATTGAAATATATCGCGTTTTAAACTGGTGCAAAGACAACAGTGAAACTTCGCGCCATTCACACCGCAGTGACATAACTTCGGTTAGTTTGTTTTCCTTACGGTTATTGCATGACTAGGCGTGTACACTCTCTACCAATGAAACCTTTTTTCTTGTTTTATTTAAATACACACAACAAATAACAATCATAAAATTAGCTAAATGATGAGTTGACAAATTTTGATCTGGATCGTAATTCAATAGTATGTGTAACATAAAGACATGCAGAAAGGACGTGTTAGTTTAAAAAAAAAACAAAGTATGTATAAGTGTTTTTTATATTAGTTGAATTCAGTCGCTTCTAAATCTTTGTTAAACTAAACTGTTGATATGTAATATTCAAACTATCTTATTTTATTTTCACAGATATAGTCAAAATTTATTATCACTGACTAAAAGCTAAAAATGCCAACATTTCACTTTTTTTTTCTTTATAGGGAGGCAAACGAACAAGTGGGTCACCGGATTGTTAATGGTCACAGCTGGCCATGGACATCAACAACAGCACAAGAGTCGCAGTTGCGTTTCCTGCCTTTGGGACATCATACCTTTCCCAACGGAGCTCTGAACTTGATATAGGATACGCATTTAAACTGAAGATGTAATTAAGTTGTACCTTATTTTCTTCGTTTAAAGTACGTTAACCCAACGGGGCCTGTTTTCCACCAAATTACTATTTCCAAGAAATGTATAACTCACTTTTCACGGCCGCAAGTGTACCGTGTGTTTTTGCCCGACTGTCACTGAAATACCTGGAAAGACTGCGAGTTCTAGCAAGCGGCGTGGGAATATGCAAAGTTTTCAAATATCTGCCTGCTCAGTTAAGTAGGTAAGTAGCCGAGGCACCAGCATGCATGAATACTTATTAAGTTCAAGGAAACAAAAGATTTTGTGGAGTTTGTTAAAGAAGTAAGTTCAGAAAGTTCTTTTTCCAAGATTGGAAAATACAATGAGTTTTTACTGTACAAAACAATCACTAGATATTGTCTAAGGTACCTTGTTGACTTGTATATAAAGGTTCTGGGTATTTCTTCAAAAACTCGTTCGTCAGATAAAATTGTGTCCGGATTTGGCAAAAGGGTTTTTTGGCAGTGACAGTTCAGACAATGCATAGGCGCAAGGGTGCAATAGGGCAAGACAGTAAGAGTGCGAGGCGACAAGGGAGAAATAGGGAAAGGTGGAAAGAGGCCAACTCGGCATGGGATAAATAGGGAAAAATTAAATGGGGGCAAGGCGGAAAAGCATTAAGGGGGATAGGCAGGTGTTAAGGGGGCAAAGTGGCAACTCACCGCTAGGCTCCTGCGGCTCGGGGGCGGACTGGGCTGGTGACGAGGGAGCAAGGGGCCACGGGGCAAGAGTGCAAGGTGGCAAGGGGGAAGGTAGTAAAGGGGGAAATTGGGAAAATAGGGGAATGGGGGCAAGGGGGCGTAGAAACAAGAGGTCTACTCACCACTAGGCCTGTCGTAGGCATTAATACACTCGCTGGTCTGAAACTGGTTGATGAGCGCGGTCTTGCCGACGCCCGGCGCGCCCACCATGGCGACCCGGTGGCACGCGACCGGCCGGCGCTCCTGCGGCTCGGGGGCGGACTGTGCTGGTGACGAGGGGGCAAGGGGGAAAGCGGTCAAAGGGGAAGTGAGAAATGGGAGAAAATGGGAAAGTGGGGGAAATGGGAAAAATGGGGCAAAGTTACTACTCACCACTAGGCCTGTCGTAGGCGTTAATGCACTCGCTGGTCTGAAACTGGTTGATGAGCGCGGTCTTGCCGACGCCCGGCGCGCCCACCATGGCGACTCGGTGGCATGCGACCGGCCGACGCTCCTGCGGCTCCGGGGAGGACTGTGCTGGTGGCGAGGGGGCAATGGGGAAAGCGGTCAAGGGGGAAAGTGAGAAATGGGAGAAAATGGGAAAAGGGGGAAAGAGGGAAAATGGGGCAAAGTTACTACTCACCACTAGGCCTATCATAGGCGTTAATACACTCGCTGGTCTGAAACTGGTTGATGAGCGCGGTCTTGCCGACGCCGGGCGCGCCCACCATGGCGACCCGGTGGCACGCGACCGGCCGGCGCTCCTGCGGCTCGGGGGCGGACTGTGCTGGTGAGGAGGGGGCGAGGCTCCCCGACCGTGATCTTCGGCGGCGGAACGAGTCCCCTCTGTTCACGATTCCTGGAATAGAAGGGGGAATGTGAGACTGTAAAATAAAGACACGTGAATTATTTTTAAGAACAGGTTACAATTTTGAGGTTTAATTTTCTAATATAACAGTGTGTTGACTTTTTTAGTATGTGTCAACTGGATGTATGATAAAAAAATGTCTTGACAGAAGAACAGAGGGAAGTAGAACTTTTTGCCAGTGTTTGAGGAGAGCATGGTGTAAAAAGCTTTCGATTGGTAGCTGTTTGCAAATAAATGAAAAGAACCGATTATTAATTTGAGAAAATAAATCATCCTCCAACATTATCTACAAAACGCCCGCTACCAATAATAGTTTGTAGGTATTATATAACAATCATTGACGATTATGTGCATCTCTTTAGTCGATATTGTTGAAATATCATTGAGTCGATTTTAATATAAAGTAATTCCTTTCTTTTTTTTGTTTTCATTCTGTAATTCATCGTTCTCAAATAACCTACACACATTATTTCAAACATATGAAATGTAGGTTTGGTTTGTTTACCACAAATCGAACCCAACATCACGTTCCCTCCGCTCCCTTGAGTCGCTTGTAAACATTCGCGCCCACGTGACCGCTGCAGCTGACGTCTGCGCCTGCGCACGGCCACGCCCGCCGGTATTATTAGAACGCTTGCGATCGCGAAAACGGGACGTTGGTCCATTTGGCCCGCTGGTCTAGTGGTCAGAGACCCTGGCTACAAAACCAAGGGTCGCGGCGTCAGATCCCAGTCGAACAAGGCTCACACCGATCCTTCCCTGCTAGGGTGCGAAGGAAACCGCAGGAGTTTATTTATTTATTTAAACTTTATTGCACGAAATATTATTTGTACAAAAGGCGGCCTTAATGCCTCATGGCATTCTCTACCAGTCAACCTTAGGGCAAAACAGAAAGTGAATAGTGGGTTGGTAGTTTAGTGTGTAGTGGGACGAACGTCTCTAGGCTGCAGGACTAGGCTAGAACGATATGGCGCGTAAAAGTGTTCTCCTGCGAAAAAAAAAATGGGCACATGTTGGTGTGATGAACTTTATAATTTTTACTCGAGTCATGAATGTTTTAAAAAGTATTTAAGTATGTCGATCCGATCCCTAGCATCAATAGTACAAGCTTCGAGATTAGTTTGGGGCTACGCAATTGGTGTGTTAGTCCAAGGCATTTATTTGTTTATATTGGTATATTAAATGAACACTCAATAAATGTGGAGGTCGGTAATGACTCGAGGTTAATCCTCGAGTCATTACCGTATGCCACCGAGACCCTTACAAAATCCAACGAATGTTTGCTTGATATTCTTTTAAAACTATAATCGTGCATTAAGCACATAAATGCAACAGGAATAGCGTGTAACACAGCTGTAAATTTTCTAAAATCTATGTGTGCGGAAACTATGACCATATTGCGGGTAAATACAACGTCTTGAGTAAACCGGCGCTTAGTAAATTGTTTACTAGTTACACACACCAGCCTGCAACCTAATACGATACAGAGTATTGCAATTCAATTAATTATGATTAGCCTCTGGTGTGTGTAACAAGCGTCCATAGGCGATAGTAGCTGCTTAATATCAAAACTACTGGATTGAGTACAGTCTCCTTCTCCTTTAGTCGTATTCCTCACTACTACGGGTCGTAATCATTGCATGTAATGGTGATTTATTTTCATCATAACTCTCTTGACAGTTTTTAATGGAGTGGTTTGCCATTTCCTTCTCCAAATGAGCACAATCTAAGTGGAATGAAAATATATGACTAGAATATTTCGTGTTTGACTGTCAACATCACAGAAGTAACGCACCTCCGATTAATGAATATCAATCGATGAACCAAATATTTTGACAGTTTTGCTATCCTCTTCCCCCTTATTATGAATCACATGTGATAGAGCAAGATAGCAGACACACGTACTCCCGCCGCCTAAACTGTGAAGTGGGATAACGTCATTTATCGCGTGTTCGTCGTCTGTTGAGAGAGACTGAGAAAGCACCAAACTTAGTTTCAGAGTTAGGTGAATTTTTAACGTTTTTTTGGAGACACTCAAATAGTCCAGGAATTTTAGATTTTGTCTGCGGAATAATTCCTAGTGAGCTGAATTTTTGTATACACCTTTATTATGATATTTTAATGATGATGTGAAAAATCGACATTGATATCGTGCCGGCTAAAAAAGTTGTAGGGGTCCAAACGTCACGAAAATCAGTTTTTCGCAAATATCTCGCGATCTATTGCTCAGAGGTCAATAATGGTTTCATAAAAGTTGTTTGTCGTAAAATTGTCTACAAAAAAGGTCTCTTGCATTTTTCTGTAGAATTAACTGTTTTTGAAATAGAGACTAGAATGCACTCACATAATATGGTATTGTATACCGTACGCCGCATACCAAGGCATAAACCCTATTGTTTGTTTTTTTCCCTTTTTTGTTTGAGTGTTTTTTGTTAGTATGATGTTCTACATATAGAAATATAAAGGACTTGTAATACTAGTACAGTCAGGAAAATAGGAATATCAACTATAAAAAACTAAGTGGCAATTTTTTTTGTCACTTTATAACTCAAGAACGGGCTCACCGATCCAAACCAAATTTTCAGGGTTTGTACAAACTATTTAGTAAATGTTTTATGTGAAGTTTGAACAAAATCGGTCGCTTCACTTTATACGTAGCGAAGCACGTACCGGGCCGCTAGTAATGATGTAGATATGCAATGTGAATTTTAGCAATTTTGATCCAGGATCTACGAAAAAAATCCTAGTGGGCTGAATTTTTGTATACGCCTTTATTATAATATTGTGATGAAGATGTAAAAAATCGACATTGATATCGTGCCGGCTAAAAAAGTTATAAGGGTCCAAACGTCACTGGACATTGCATATCTATATCATTACTAGCAACCCGGTACGTGCTTCGCTACGTATAAATTGAAGCGACCGATTTTGTTCAAACTTCACATAAAACATCTACTAAATAGTCTGTAAAAACCCTGAAAATTTGGTTTGGATCGGTGAGCCCGTTCTTGAGTTATAAAGTGACAAAAAAAATTGCCACTTAGTTTTTTATAGTTGATATTCCTATTTTCCTGACTGTACTTGTATTACAAGTCTTTTATATTTCTATATGTAGATCAACATACTAACAAAAAACACACAAACAAAAAAGGGAAAAAAACAAACAATAGGGTTTATGCCTTGGTATGCGGCGTACGGTATACAATACCATATGTGAGTGCATTTTAGTCTCTATTTCAAAAACAGTTAATTCTACAGAAAAATGCAAGAGACCTTTTTTGTAGACAATTTTACGACGAACAACTTTTATGAAATCATTATTGACCTCAGAGCAATAGATCGCGAGATATTTGCGAAAAACTGATTTTCGTGACGTTTGGACCCCTATAACTATGTATTTTAGCCGGCACGATATTAATGTCGATTTTTCACTTCATCATTACAATATCATAATAAAGGTGTATACAAAAATTCAGCTCACTAGGAATTATTCCGCAGATCGTGGATCAAAATTGCTAAAATTACTGGACTAAAACGTGACATACGGAAGAAATATCGTATTCACTATGAGTAACACACGCATGAATGACAAGTCCTTGATGTGTGGCATGCGTCTCTCTTCGCTGACAGTAAATTTGCTTGTCAGTCAGTCGTTTGTCCCGCATAACAATAAAGGTACATCATCATTCGAATCCCGAACACGTGCCGACGGGGCGGTAACAAAAAGCTCTAATTCTGTTGCCAACCACTACTGAAACTAGCAGCTCAAATATCCGCGAGTTCGCAAAACAAAACTCTCACCTTGAGTAGGAAAGAATCGGGCCCGGATTTAGCGCGCGCATAAACATAGCCCTAAACAAAGCGTTGTTTGTAAACCTGCGGCTGACGTCATCCGCCGCGTGGCAATTGATTTCTCAAGCACATGCCGGTATTGTTTAATTTTAGTACTTACTAGCGACCGCCCGCGACTCCGTCCGCGTTGATTTCGATTTCCAATAGCTTAATAGCCTTCATGGTCAAATGGACTTTCCAACACAAAAATATTTTTTCAAATCGGTCCAGTAGTTCCTGAGATTAAGGCGTTCAAACAAATGAACAAACTAGCTTACAAACAAACAAACTCTTCAGCTTTATATGTATATAAGTATAGAGTATAGATGTGAAACAGAATTTGTGATACGTTACTATATGAACGAACAGCTTTACGAGAAGAAGGATTTTTGATACGACTATATTAATACTAATATATTAAAGCCGAAAAGTTTGTTTGAACACGCTAATCCCAGGAACAACTGATTCTTATTAACAATTGTTTTTGTGTTGAATAGTCCATTTGTCGAGGAAAACTTTAAGTTACATATAAGTATTGTATTATATATGTAATATTGTATGCAAAAATGGCAAAAATCGAAGTGCTCGCGTGCGAAAATCGCTGGCGGCCGCTAGTTGAATGAATAATACGATTCCAATAATCGCAAGAGGAAATAAAAACACTGCCCTATATTTTATAATGACGCCAGTGTGAAAGCTCACGAATTTACTTTTCAAAATTGTTAATTTAAATATGTGAACATTTGGTAATATTTTAATGTAATTTTGTGCCTCATAAAGTCACGCCAGCAATCTGACATGGTTGATGTCAGTCGTAACACAGCTTTACATGGTATTTTACTACCTTCACAAGTGACATCATAGTATTCCGAATATTATTGCGCATATTCAGTCGGTGAAGGTGATCGTTAGTATACTATAAAGGGGCCACTTAAACCTACACGCTGGGTCGAAAGTCCCAGGCGCCGACTGACATTCCTCTCTATTCCACGCGATGGACCCGGCACCCGCACGGAGAATCCATGGATAGCTAAGAAGTTCGTCTCTGATCACTCATACGTCCGAATTAATCGACTCGGACAGTCATCATCTACTACAGCACATTCAAGGATGATTTAAAGTAATATGCCTGTTTATCTGTATGTCAAATGAAAACCCCTTTCAAACGAAATAACCAAACTGTAAACGAAACTGGGTCTATAAAATTCTTATGCGCGTATCATATACGCCTTCTACACGGCTTACAGGCGGAAAGTGGCTATAAAAAGAAGACATTTCGGTTTATTGCGGGGACCGCTGTTACTATTGCCGACTGATATCTATTAATGTTTTAACCTAAGGTATTGCATGATATATTAACACCGTGAAGACTGTAAGTCACGCTCGAAAGTCGTTATAAAACCTTTTATTAGGTGAGAAATGTACCGTAGCATAAATAAATAATTGCCTTGGATTGACACCAGTTGCATAGCCCCAATATATTGCTTTTAATATAATTATGCTTCTGAGTTTGGGTTCATAAAATTATACTGCAAATTGGGACATAAAACGAAGACTAAGTATAACGTCATCTACGAAATGTGTCAAAAATATTTAGTTGGTATTATTGTAGCTACAGATTTAACCTTATAATTATGATAATATTTTTTATGGTTATTGCAATGCGATTTCACTTGGCATTGTGTGCATACTTTTGTTCCCGATTGTTCTAATAATAATAACAGTTTTCAATATAATAATTAACAATTCTTTTAGTCCTTGATCTTTTTAATCTTGCAAAAAATGTCTGTTAACGTAACATACGTTGATCTGAATATACCTTAATACAAATATACATGTTCATCCAGACATATGTCTGTGCAGTGCGGTGATCGAACCCACGACCTTTCAATTCATCCATCAATCAATCAATCCAAGATCAAAGCTTTCAAAACTAAATTCTTACGGAAGCCGTCTTTGTTAAATTGCATTGTCTGATGTATTTTACTATTTCCCTCACTTTATCTTCCTACGTCAAGATTTTGCAACTCATAAACATCTACGATCTACGACTAGACGGACGTCCTCAGTAAATCAAGAGAATCGAACTTGCTGTTTACAGCCACAGTTCAAAAGTTAGAAAAGCCCCGACACTGGAAAACAGTGGCATTATTTTGTTTGAAATGACGTATGTTTTAACATGCTATCAGTGCGAAAGGAAGCGAACGTCGCTCCAAGTTTTAGTGCCCATTTTAAAGCGCGTCGACGTATAGCGAAGGCATATAATTCAACGATTTAAATCTATGTTTATAGCCAATACCGCGCAGACGAAAACAATAAAACCGCTACAATCTGACAATCACTTTGATCTACGCGTCGATTTATAAACGTATTGGAGAGAAGTGTTTCGTTCGGATAGTTCTACGTTTCAAACGGACTCGCCCACTGAAAGTTAATGTTATTCGTCAAGCCTTGAAAGAGTTTTGCGATGTTGAAGCTGTATTTTTTACGATCGCAATTCGAATTTGCAACGTTCGGGAAGAAAGAAATGTTTGTGATAAGGTTAATCTAACCAAAATAACACACAGTCTAAAAGCTTTAACCGGGGTTATTCGAATTTAATTCTAACATTCAAGATAAAAATGTTTGTGTAAATGGAAAGGTAATAAATAGAAAGTTCTGTAGATCAGCACTTTATAAGTAAGCTAAGTATTAGCGTAGAAGAGCTGCCAAAGTCCGTGGTATTTAATTCACTTAAAATACATTTAAAAAATTAAGTATAAGGATTATATTTTCTTAGCTAAGGATTTATTATTACATATAAAGGTATTACTATACTTAGCATGTGATATGCTTAAAAGAAATGTGATAAAGTTCACTTGAAAATTCAATGTAAAGTAATCCCTTGATTCGCTATAATATAACATGAGTATTTGATGTCTCAAAAATATGCTACCGCTGCAACAATTTCACTCAACGTTTTTTTTCAGTCCTCAGTTCAATATTCCCGTCAGCAAAGGCAAAAACAGATGAAAAATCATTTTTATGACACTTATCTTACATACCTAACTGCAAGTGAACTTTTACTACTTTCAAACAAAGGTTGCGAAAATGAAATCCTTCGGTTCAGACTAACAGCTGGTAAAGAACTTAGTTTTCTCAGTTAGGAGACATAAAGCGAGTTTTAATAGTTATAATAAGTCGCCTCAATTTAAAGTTTTAACTGCAAAACTGAATCTAGTCTGAGCTGAACGATAAACTTTAGTATTGTTTTTTTTTGATAGTAGCGCGGTGTATTGGCTCCACTTTGACGTATTTGTCATAGATATATAATAGGTATTTCTTATTCCTGAAAAATAATCAGATATTAACAGATCTTTTTCACACAATATATCGTAGTATCAAGATCGTTAATTTTATCTGTGTTTACATTAATTTTGAGGGTTTTTCCGTTCTCCATGCTATGTAATAAGTGTTATAGACGTTGATAGCCTCGCGGTATTTATATCTTCTGCCTATTAGTTTTATAACGCAAGGTCGGCTTAATGTTTATGGATATTTAAGAGTTACGCTGATTGAGATTGCGTTATAAACAGTTGGGAACATCTGGAGATATGGTTTTCAAACTGTGAAGCCTATCCTTCAAATCCTTCAAATATGCATATTTATTATTCGAAAGGAATTCAAATATTTCCTTCTCTCTTAAGAAAAATGAACTTTCTTTTGGAGGAACCTCTACATCATACAAATTTTATATTTGAAAAAGTTTATTTTTTTGGCCCTAACACGTCTAATACGCGCAAATGACATCTCCGAAGGGAATGTCGATCTTGTACCTATACTATAGTTTTTTCTTTGTACCTTGCACTTGTTAGTTAGCTTAGATACATCACATGCTGCCCGGCCATTGCCTCGGAGCGTAGGGTACAATCATCCTGAATTGACCAGCCTGGTTGTTACAATGGAGCGACTGTCTGACCTCAGTAACTCAGAATTTAGCTTAGGTAAATAAATGAATGCTTTTATGTTCATTATGAAATGTGCAACTGATTGTTCCTTTTTGTATATTTTTTAAACATTTTTACACGCTTAGTATTACTATACCTTAATCAAGAGTCTTTAAAATTAGAAACAAAGAGAAATTCATCTGATCTAAGCAATGCTATGACAAGAAAACGCAGCATTGAGCGTTAAGCAAATAACATGAAAAACACTTCTGGTTCAGTAAGGTTCTCGGTAGCTTAATGGACACTCCGCTTGCCCGGATAACAAGAGGCGCTGGGTTCGATTCCCGCCTGAGTCACCTAAGATCAAATGTTTTTTTCTTTGCTTCTAATCTTTAAAAACTGATTGTTGTTAAAATAATATGTGCTTATTAAAATCACTAAACGGAATGTTTACGACGGCCACGCTATGACTAGCTATCTCAATCCAGTCTATTCCGGGACGAGTAATATCATTGATATTCTGATTACGAGTCCACTTCATTCTCTTGGAAACCGGCCAATAGTGTACCGCTGAACCGCCGTAAATACTTATTGTAGCGTAAATGAAAAGTCTACTGTTTTATAAACAGTGCGTGAATGATTTTTACCAAGCCTCTAGGTTTTGCAGAGATTTGAACATCTTTGTTTCCAATCTTGAAGTGAGATTGAGAACTATGTATACTGTTTGATTGTAAATGCACTTTGATAGATCGGAAAGGGTAACTAATAATTGAGTCATTCTAACTCGTTTTCTATTATGCTGCCATGTGGATCAGTTTTTTTTTCAGATTATTAACTAAAAACGTATCGAAGTATAATATTCCACTACACTGTATAGCGAAGGATTGTAACCCAGCAAAAAATTTAGCAGCACGAAATCTAGTCTAAATCTCAAGACATAAGTTAATTTTGAACCAACTAGGTAGGTACCATTTTACTTTCTTATGATATAATGACTTAAGTTTTATTAAACTAACCAAACTTCCTTTAAAGATTATTTTTGAACGCATTACCTCATCTTGCTTCTTCGCTTGCCTTTTAGTAAGGAACTCCCCTCAGGTTGCTGTGGCAACGGACAGTGAACTTTGCCTGTTCGAGGCGAGTCCGATAGACGTCTCGTTTGAGGAAGCCATGCTTACTATCTATACACAGCAGAAAGATGAAGTGGTCGTCTAAGTAGGTCAAACTACTGCTGATTGAAGAGCGTAGTTTTTTTTGTCTTCGACTAGCGGCCACCCGCGATTCTGTCCGCGTGGTTTTCGGTTTCCGCACACATCGTGTTATACTATAGCCTATCCTCGTCAAATACGCTATCCAAAACAAGAATATTTTTTCAATTCAAACCGGGTTACAGTGATTATCGCGTTCAAACAAACTAACAAACTCTTCCGCTTTATTATTTTAGTTTACATGATAATTCTTTGAAACTTTACAATTTCAACATATTAATCTAGCTTTTAGAATAAAGAATAGTATATCCAAAATGGCGTCTAAGGCCCTGTTCGTTGATTGAAAGATACAGATTTATTAAAATTAATACATACCAAAATCATTATCAATAATTAAAGTGCTTCTCGGATACCAGCCGGGATTTCAACTCAAAACCTTGTTTTCCAGAATGATGCTTAGTTTAAAATAGAAATAACCCAAACAAAAGTAATATAATGAGGTATAAATAACGTATAACTGTAAAAGCAACACGGATGATCGAACTAATAGTATAAACCGCAAATCAGAAAGAAAATGTATTTAATTTTTTACTCGTTATTTCATTGGATTTTTCATATTACTCCTGTTTGCGTTGCATGCATAATGTTTCTCTTCTGATTGGCTTTGAATGATTCTCTATTCAAAACAAGATACGAGGACGGCAATTTAATTAGTATTTTCCTTGTATATCAATGAATGACTTGTGCGTTTGAACTCAGACGTTTTCGAAATGTGTTATTGCTTATTGACCTATAGCATTTGCGCTTAATGATTTGTTAAAGTTACCAATGTAGAATTCGAGAGGTCAAATTATCTGTTTTTTTAAATGCCGAAAACGTATGCTGTGAGGAAACATTTTATGAAATAATCATGTCATCTTACATATTTATAAGTATTGAAAAAAAAGAACTTTTTGATTTTCAATTGGCTATGATGATGGAAACTCAAAAAGTTTTGAGTTTCCATTGTCGTGACTAGTTTATTATATTTATTTAATACGTCTTATATACATAATATGTAAGATCGTAATAATTTTTGTATGCCACCATATTTGATTGCTTACAAACCCATTTACAGTGTTAAATTTGGAAAGAAAGCAAATAAAAACAACAATTTCTTCTTACGTTTTCATACGATTCGAGCTCAATAAAAGGTGTTAACTTGACTAATGGGCCTCAGTGAGACGTGGATTGATTTACGAGCGGCTTCGAGTCCCGACCGAGCCAATGCGACAGACAGACCCTTGTAATACAGAGTTACTGAACTAATGTAGAAAAAGGATTTGTGACCAGCTGTTGTTTAGGAGCCGATGTACAGCGCCTTTCCTTTTGTTTGAATGAAATGACGGAGCCAATAAAAACGACTGCCGTATCCTTTTTTATTAATAACTATGTAAGCCAAAGAATTGTGACCCTTAAAATTATGTGCCAGAAAGTCTGGTTTTATTTGTTTTGTAAATTAAGTACCGAAATTATGTTCACAAAAGAAAACACCTTATATTTTGAATACCCCTCTTGTAGTATCTTATCTTTTTGTGTTATATTTCAACTGTCAAGCAACCCACCTGATCCTACCGGCCGGCCTATTTATTGGAAGGAACACTTTCAATTTCATTGTTTATTGCTTCATTTTATGCAGCACTTAAAAATCGATTAAGGTACTGATACATTATGGGCTACCCCAAGATGAAAAAAACCACTGATCCTAATCAGTTTTTTCAAGTATTGAACTTATAAGAGTGTAAGATTTAAGTTTGATTGTCCGTGTAAATAAGTATATTATAGCACGGGAGTCGGGACTGTATGTACAGTACAGTCGAGAAGCCAAGAGAATTGACCATCTTAACATTGAAAATTATTAGTGCGTTTCATTCACTTTGCCATGAAAAAGCGTATAAATTCAAACTTCATTGGTATTTTCCTTACACCCGAGGTTTTGCCAAAGGTTGTGCACTTTCTCAGCCAACTGTTCGTCTTTACAACACACATACCGCTAGTCTCAGAGCATGAGTTATGTGCTTACATTACTGACATGAGCGGCTGTCCGACCCAAATGTCCCCGTTTACCATAAACGAAGCTTACATGATAGACAGGAAAGGATATTGTTTACATTCTTCACGTCTACTCAGGGTAAATGTACTGGCAAAAAATACTATAACTTCTTCAAAAGGCATATTTTTACCGGCCTGTCACAATTAGCCGCCTCGATGGTCGAGTGGTTTAAGAACCAGGCTTTGGTCTCGAGGTCCTGGGTGCGATTCCCGGGTCGAGAAAACCTTGTGTCGGTTTTTCTGAACACAGCCTTTACTAAGTCAACTGCTGAATAAATTATTTAATTTCATCTATTTTAGTTCACCGTATCTGGCCCATCGTTAAAGATTAGTTACTGCCGTTGAAGTCAAATAAGTGTATTTACTGTATTTCTATAGCTATATTAAAATCACCTCGCCCCAGAAAACCACAAACAAATACAAATGCCTCACAGAACCGAAGATTTATTCAAGCGAAGCGCAGATATGAAAGCTTTTCCGTATCCGTGAGGTGAGAGAAAAGAGAACATTCCCATATTTATGTTCCATATTACAATAGAAGACCTCCTAATGGTAAAAAATATGTATTTGTTCTATGCAAACTAGGAATGACACAAGCGCTCAAGTTACTATTTTTAATGTTTTAAGCTGGTCAACATACGAACAAGAGGGTCACCTGATAATAATATAAGTGATCACACTGCCCTTGTACATATGTACATCAACAATCGTTCAAAGGTCGCAGGTGCGTTGTCTATAGTGTTGCCCAAATTCAGTCTTGGTCTTGCAGTCTTGGTCTTGTTCTTGCGTTTTTGCAAGACCAAGACCAAGAACAAGACCGCGTATTTTTAGCAAAACCAAGACCAAGACTGACCGTGCAAGACTTGAGCAAGAACAAGACATAGCCTGCAAGACTCTTGCGTCTTGCAGCTAGGACTTAGCGCTATTTCACTGAGTAGTTAGGTGTAACAGTTCGGTGTATAGGTAGGTACTCTTAGGAATTCTATGAGACGCAAAAAACGGTATCGAAGAATATGAAAAACTGGACTAATGCGCGTTACGACAGATAAGTATTGTTCTTTAAAATACAGTCAAGTTATTGTAATTAATTTGTTTTTTTACATGTTTTAGCAAATGTAAGCTAATAAAGCATAAATGTTTATTAAAAACAGTTACTTCCATGGAAAACGACGTATAGGTCAGTTGATTTTTCGAATTTCTTATCAAATCTTCAGTTAAGTATTTATTAATCTGCTTGATCTTTACTATGGCTATGTTAATTCAAGCTCACAATGTTCCAATTCTAATACGTTTTTCTAAGATTTAAAGTAAACTTTAATAAATAGTAATAGACTAATAGGTAATTGCAAGACTTGCAAGACTCTTGCTGCAAGACCAAGACCAAGACCAAGACTGGGAGCGCAAGACCAAGACCAAGACCGAGACCAGGTGTATTGGCGCAAGACCAAGACCAAGACTGGCTAAGTCTCGACTTGTTCTTGCATTTGGGCAACACTAGTTGTCTACCTTTAAGAGCACATACCTTCCCAACTGAGCTCCGGCTACCATATTCAATAGCAGAAACATAGCACAGTTACGAAGTGCTACTCCTTCACTGTGGTCTTCTGTAAGGTAGAGGTAATTCCTCAGACGAGTGGCTCATTTGACTGCAAGGTCCCGAAAGCTTTTTCTCTCTTAAAAATATAAATAAATAATAATAATAAAATACTGACGTTTCAGCCACGTTTTTCCCGCATACTGTGTTTCTACGCTTATAGGGCTGCTCAACAATTGGGTGCGCAAAGTGGACTACCTCACGAAATTTGACTAGCTACCTCTTTGTTGGTGGAGTCACGCATACTTCCTTACAATGTATCTAAAGGCTGTTTTTTCGCGGAACTCGAAGTCCAGTCACGTAATGCCTTTTCCGATGTTGGTACTCACAGTTTTGGGAACTCCGCGGTTCGAGTTAACCAGTTGGTTTTATTTTACAACGGAAGGTGAAGTTACTGCGCCTTTTTTTCGTCTTTGTTAGCAAAGTTTATGTTATTAACAAGTGGAGTTTCAGTATTTTCTCTTGATTGCTTTGAAATATGATAACGTATCTGATGTTTACGTATGAACACAATGGTAGAATTAGATTGAATTAGCATGCCATGTAAAATGAACGAGTGCAAAAAATTGATATGTGATTTTTTCTTTAAAAAATACCTTATTATCTTTGACAAGAACACACACCAGCCTCTCATGGCGTGTAAGCGAATTCAATTTTTTAACATGGGTAAATCCACTATTTGTTCAAAGTCATAAATGACCTTTACCCGCCAAATAACCTCAAAATAACTCGTATTCCCAAACAAAAACAGCACTATAACACCCTCTTTTTTAAATCAAATATTTTCCTATTGATTCTAGATCGCTGAAGTCTTCGAGTCTAGCAAATATCATTTAGAACGAGTGCCGGCGACTTCCCTGCAAATGACAGCTGCCATGTAAGATGGCTTCCTGCAGCAAGACGACAGATACCAGAAGTCAGCGGGGCGGGGGGGGGGGATATTCCACCAATATCAACTGGCGAAGGGAGTATATTCTGGTAGGCTACAATTTAAATTTAAAAAAATTCTGATGTCCAAGTCCTGCCGTTGTTGCATCAAAAAAGAAGTATTTTTGGGAATTCCATCTCAAATGTTAATAAAAATAAACTATTTGAAACACGGCTGTTTTATCAGGTCTTGGGAGTTTTTATAAATATGTTTTATTGTTTTCGATACGTATTATGAAAATCTTTACTTCCTTACTAATATTATAAATCGGAAATTAGTTTGGCTAATTTGTTTGTTTGTTTCTTTCTTTGTTCTGCTTTCACTTCGTAACTACTGAACCGATTGCTTTGAAATTTTGCAGAGATAAAGAATCCGGAATAAATAATCGGATAATTTTTATCCCAGAAAATTTGATATTCCCTTATTTTATTAGTAATGAAACAAGAATATTGTTCGAAATATAACCGAATTCCACGCGAGCGAAGCCGCGAGCAGAAAGCTAGTCATTATTTAGTACCTACATAGGTAGGTAGCCATCGTTTCATCGAAGTTTTACAACGTACGTATAAAGTGAAAATGGAATTAAAAAGCCATTTGGCAGGGTTGTTGAAACACCATCGATCAAAATGAGTGAAAGATTGTTATTTCCATCGAGCAAAATGAATTTAACCGATGCAGGGACGCGAATCGCATCTCAATTTACGTCAAGTCGATCCAAAATGAGACTTCCAATATGTGATATTTTAGATATTCGCGTTTCATTTTACACTAGCGGCCGCCCGCGACTCCGTCCGCGTGGATTTCGTCCTTCCTCGTCAAATGGGCTATCCAACACAAAAAGTTTTTTTTTTAAATCGGATCATTAGTTTTGAGATTAGCGCGTTCAAACAAACAAACAAACTCTTCAGCTTTATATATTAGTAAAGATATAGATTAAATATACAGTTGTTGTAAATTGTGGTTGATGCCGAAGAAGTGCGTAGTATTTATTGCGACAAATGTAAAATTGAGATGAAAATAAATAAATGATAAATAAATGCCTTCGACTGACACACCAATTGCCTAGCCCCAAACTAAGCTCGAAGCTTGTACTATGGATGCTAGGGAACGGATAGACATACATAAATACTTTTATAAACATCCATGACTCGAGTAGCGGGATTCGAACCCGCAACCCTCGGTTTTGTAGCCAGGGTCTCTAACCACTAGACATCGTGCCGTCAAAATGCGCGACACTGTCAGCTAGGCAAATGTCAACAAAACTAGATTAAAAACACACTACAAAGCTCACTCCACAGTCGTGGCATAGTTTGCATATCAATGTTTGGTCAGAAACGGATAGAGTGCGGTGGAATTATACCCTTGCATTCTTCCACTAGCGGCCGCCCGCGACTTCCCCCAGTGAATACTGAAAATGAAGGGGACAAAGAAATTTTGTTTCAATTCCAACCTGTTGTTCCTGAGATTGGCGCGTTCAATAAAACAAACATTTCAGCTCATTAAAATTAATTAATAATTAATTTTAAATTACTAATGGAGATTGTAAAATTGAAACAGTCTGAGTCAATACAATCGGGAGAGTATATGTGAAGATAAAACAATAAAAAGAACACAAATATTAAAAAAAATTGGATAACTTGCCAAACATTTTCAAAGATTACTCCAAGTAGGTACATATAATTAACAAATGGCATGTTTAAAACTTCTTAATTAACCCAAATTCATTGTTTGGGCAAACGAGGAATTTGTACCCCCGTCAAACCTTAATACAATGTAATAACTTGCGAAAGGGTTCGACGTATTAAATTACAATAACTAAATCGGCTCATATAACAATATCTATACTGAAATAAATTTTAACGTGTTTTAAAGCATTTACATCTGTACTAATAAAGCTGAAAAGTTTGTTTAATTGTTTGTTTTTTGTTTGACTGTTTCTCTGAACGCGCTAATCTCAGGAAGTAATCATCCGATTTGAAAAACTATTTTTGTGTTGGATAGTTCATTTGACGAGGAAGGCTTTAGGCTACACTTACAGTAAATACCTATAGGTGCGAAAACCAAAAACCACGCAGACGGTGTCGCGGGCGGTAGCTAGTTACTTAATAAAATATATTTTTTTAAAGGTAAATAGTCCGGTCAATTTAGACATTCGAAGTTACATAAATTCCCACCTAGCTGAAAATCGGTAAGATTGTTTAAAATATCATTAAAAACAAAATTTGAAAGTTCCCCATCTTTCCCCTGTAAGGAAAAAAAAATATTCAAGGTCAAAGGTCCAAAAAAAGAGTTTTTCGCGATTTTCAGCAAAAAGGTAAGTTTTATCATAAAAATACCTCAGACAAAATTGTAGATCATAAAATTATCTACAAAAAATGTATTAATACTTTTTTTTCTACGAGCCACCGTTTTTGAGATATAACGATTCTAAAAGTTGCAAAAGTTGTAATCATCTTAATATGCACACGTTTCCTCGCCACCTATGAGGTAGTGTACTCAGCGCAAACAAAACCAAAATTTAATTGAATGTGCTGAAGTTTTTAAAAATAGTAAATCTACTCGACAAGAAATTATTACTAACGGCATTCGCTTTCTTCTTTCTATGTACGGAGCTCCTAAAAAAACTACCTGCTTAGATAAATATAGATATGCATGTTTCGTTAAAAACACCAAAAGTAAAAAACAAGTACAATTAGCTTGTCTTCCTCCAACCTCAGTTGCTGCTCATCAACATCTTTTTAGGGTATATTACCAAGTTCAAGTGTGGCTTGGTTATCAGCTAGACCCTACAGAGCGGGGTTGGAAGTTGGTCAACAATTTATTAGAACCAGTGCACACTTTACTTCCACCTGCGCCGGAAAAACTGCTGAACTCGATTTTTTGCAAATGCAAAAAGGGATGCAGAGCTAAATGTGGTTGCAAAAAAGTCGGACTGTTCTGTTCTCCGGCATGCACACATTGTCAAGGCCAGTTGTGCTCTAATATTGAATCACCAACAGTAGAGGATCCGTTTGATTCCATCGAGGCAACATGCGATACATCGCTATTAACGCAGTTTTCATGCATTCATGCATTCATGTTTTCATGCACTCAGGATGAAGATGAAGAAGAAGAACAAGAACAAGACGAACAAGAACAAGAAGATCAAGAAGAAGAATTTGAAAGTTACGACTCGGACGATTAAATTTCTCTACTTTATTTTTTAACTTAAATTGCTTTTATCTTTTCAATCTCTGCGAATATCCATTATTTTTCATTAGTTTCAAATTAAACAGGATCAAAACTAACCGGTGGAATAGGCCTACTGGGGAAACCATGTTAAAAAAAACGCGCTGAGTACACTATCTCATAGGTGGCGAGGAAACGTGTGCATATTAAGACGATTACAACTTTTGCAACTTTTAGAATCGTTATATCTCAAAAACGGTGGCTCGTAGAAAAAAAGTATTAATACATTTTTTGTAGATAATTTTATGATCTACAATTTTGTCTGAGGTATTTTTATGATAAAACTTACCGTTTTGCTGAAAATCGCGAAAAACTCTTTTTTTGGACCTTTTACCTTGAATATTTTTTTTTCCTTACAGGGGAAAGATGGGGAACTTTCAAATTTTGTTTTTAATGATATTTTAAACAATCTTACCGATTTTCAGCTAGGTGGGAATTTATGTAACTTTACTATTATTTTTTGGTCTAATTTGACCGGATTAAAAACTTACTATTATTCAATTTATTTAGGAAATATCTCTTTGGTGATTATGGGAGATTCATGCACATCAAGACAAAGCATTCCATTGTTACAGTAAATTAAATGTTCACGTAATAATCACAACAATTGGCTAACGACTAAAAACCTTTGTCACTTAACTCTGAAAAACAATTTTCCGTCATGAATGAAAACAAGAGTTGAAAAGGCACTGGCTGTAATATCCGACCATTCCTAATTCAAATAATAGGATAATTCCGTGCCTTACCAAGAGGCGACGTCTGGTTCTCAAGTAGCTTAGTTCAGAATGAATCTCGTATTTTTCTATCTACCCACAGTGGAATTTATTGCAAGATTCATCTACAGAGCCATTTTAATGGATATTTCGTACCTTCCCGACTCTATTTAATTATCTTTCCTTTTGTTATTTCCATTGTTAAAAGATTGGAAGGAAGACACCGTTTCTTACATCCGAGGTGATAAAATTCAGAGGGCTTGACAATCAGCAAAGCATATTATATGAAGTCGTACAAAACGCCTAGCTCATCAGACCTTATAATAATAATTGTCTCGAAGAAAATTTCTTCTAGAATTAAAATCCTTTCAATTTTCAGTTGGTAAAGTTACTTGATCGAAACTCAATTTTGTACAAATGATTTCTTTTCATATCCTTCTTTTTTGTTGCGAATATTTAGTTTATTACGTTATCATCATTGAACGCTAATAACAAATGTTTTTTTGAAATTGTTTTAAAAAGCGATATTAATAAAAGATTCCTTGTACCCGTAGTTAATATCCGAGAACAATATCCGTTGTTACACATCACGAGCAGTTTATTAGTTACTCTTTGGCGAAGTAAAGTTCTCGTCTACATTGCAGCAAATTTCAACGCTTCGATGGAGTGTTAAAATTAACTGTACTTTCAACCTAAGAAGGTTCTAATTAACAAAAGTTCAAAGATGAGCTTCATTAAGTAGTCTATGGATGTAAAACTTTAACTTAGTAGTATTTAACACGAGTACTATGAAATATCTAAAAGAGGTATTTTTTTGTTAACTTAATTGCACATCATTTTCCATGAGTCCTATAAATAAGCTAGTGTCAAAGAGGTAACAATTTTGTTATTTAAAAATTTTAAAAAGTTCAAAGTTATGTCATGTTCAATATCAATTGAGAAATCTTGTTTCGTAATTTGTTTGAGGAAAAACCCTACCGAAATATTGGGCTGATAACATTCTGGCTGGGTTATAAAAGATTGGATGACGAATTCAAATTGACTCGTGGCAGGTTTCCGAGTTACTTTAACCGTAGTTTATTCGTTCGTTAACTTAAGGTAAAAGACAATCACACTGGAAATGCTACAAAGGATTTGCTATTCTCATTTGTTTGTTCTTATAAACTCAAAACCGACAACTTCTTCTCGACTCGGGAATCGATCCCAGGACCCATTAGACGAACGCAGTGTGTTAACGTAACTCGCCTCGCATGTAATTAGTTACTGCAGCCTGCAATCACACTGGAGATGCGACAAAGGATGGGCGTATGCTGTTCTTGGCCTGTGTAAACTGACGGACAGTTACGAGCCATTGACTTCTATTAGCATTCGACAGTTAATCCCAAAGGGGCCTGGACAATATACCATTCCATAGCGTGGGCGTAATTCAAAAAATATAAATTGTATTTTGACAGATGCCGTTGAAACGTAACGCGATCAAATCCATTGGTAAACAGGCAGGGTTGAGCTGGTGATAGGATAATTTTTATCCCGATCAAATGTGGGATAAATCAGGAATCTTGATATTCTTTTTAAAAACTAGTTACTCTTATGTTATATATCTGATCTGTCTGTTCAGATAACTATTACTAGGCAACTACATATCTTTTTTCAGATATACGTTCGTGTCAGATTAGTGAGAGTGTAAAAGTAGCATATTGATTAAAAACGGAGTTCACCTGAAGCTTGCAAATCCTGTCCATTCCAATAAATCGGCTTATTTATCTGTGCCCATAAACTCAAAACCGACAACTTCTTCTCAACCCGGGAATCGATCCCAGATTGCTTTTGACCATCGCAGTGTGTAAACGTAACTCGCCTCGCATGTAATTAGTCACTGCAGCCTGCAATCACACTGGAGATGCGACAAAGGATGGGCGTGAACAGTTCTTGGCCTGTGTAAACTGACGGACAGATACGAGTAATTGACCTCTATTAGCATTCAACAGTTAATCGCTAAGGGGCCTAGATGAAATACCTAATACCTACATGATACCTTAGGGTGTTACCACACCAATCGATCGATCAACATCGACTGATGTCGATCGATGGCGTCGATCGACGATCGAACGATTGATGTGGTAACACCCTTACAAAAGACTTTTTGTGAGTTATGTCCAGTTCAATAATGTATAAAATACTTTGTACACAATGCAGCAAGCAATAAATAAATAAAACAAGGATCTTCTACAATCTGAAAGATAAAGTCAACATGCCTGCATTAATAACTCATAATATAATGTTATGTCTGACTGTTCAGATAACTTTTTATAACTAAGCAACTCCAGATTCTTTTTCAGATATGCGGTAGTATCAGATTATAATACGAGTGGCAAGTTGCTTTAAAATTAAGTTAACCTAAAGCTTGCAAATCCAGTCCATTTGAATAAGTCGGCTTATTTGTCTGTGCTTATAAACTCGAAACAGAATATGAACTGATTATCTGATACTAAATAGTACGAAAAAAGTATGAAATATCTTTTAAAACGTAACAAAAAACGTGAATGAACCTCAAAAAAAGATTCAATTTGATGAATAGAGGTTAAACTACCTCGATTTTTCCCTCACTGGGAAAGAAAGATATTCCTAAGCAGATATTACGAATTGAGTCGCCACTTCAAAAGGTTCAGGTTTACTTTCGGTCGCCGATATTTTACTCAAATAAGAGATGCGAAAATTGTACCATTGAGGAGATAAAAGTGAAATATATCATTCCGATCTAATTATGTATCACTCAGTTGTATCAGTTTCTGATTTAGTTCAGTGATACAGTTTATCATTTAGATATGTACGAGTGATTTATTTGAAAAGATAGATTTGCTACACTTTTGCTCATAATACTTACATACAAATACACTCAACCACTCGAACAACTGACTGATATATATTTCGCTCATTTTCCAATCGTTCTGTCTCAAATTTCTCACCGAGCTAGTTAGCGCTGTATCTGTTGATTGCTACCTGATTTTTGACACTCAGAAATATGTTCTAAGTATTTCATGTGTTATAAAGATACACTTGCGATGCAAGTGAGCTTGAGAAAGGTTTGTTCTCTTGGAAAGATAAATATCATTCTTGTCTTTAACTAATAGGCTTCACTAGGCTAACCCAAAGCCACTCAGAGAGGGCGCCCGGATCTTTCAGTTCAACGGATATTTTATATTTCATAAAAATGTAAAGTGGATTTCGGGAATAAAATAGTGCTAGAAAAAGAATATTCTCTCGTTTCTTTGCAGAACTCGCTTTTATTTTTGATTGATGAAATTATCCGTACGCGGGTGATACTTTTACTTATTTTATTATTATTAAAAAAAAACAACTTTCATTGTGGAAGTAAATTCAAGTTGTCAGAGAAGAATATTCGTATAATTTATCGTTACTCCACAAATATGAAACATTCTTTTTGACGACGATCCTTCTTAGGGTAATATTTGTCACTCATACATAATCATGTTTGAACTTGAGCATATTCTAGTATCAACCTTTTACGAATTTTCACCTCTTATATTTAGGGGCCCCTTAAACCTACACGCTGGGTCGAAAGTCTCAGGCGCCGACTGACATTCCTCTCTGTTCCACGCGATGAACCCGGCACCCGCACTGAGAATCCATGGATAGCTAAGAAGTTCGTCTTGTCTCTTCGTCTCAGAGTAATAGTATTCTGTGGTTTGGGCCTTAAAGGTGGGTGAAAATCTATTTCGTAACCAGAGTTATCAGCTCAACCCATCATCAGTATTAACTTTTTGTACCATATTTCATCACTTGGCACTTTCACAAACTCTTACGCAACGTAAGTGAATAAGATTCACCATTCAATCCCGCATTCCACTCTGAATGAACGTAAAAATATCATTATACAACAAACATATCCACAAACCATTTTATGGCCTATAAAAGATGTGGGAGAGATTATCGTCAATGGAAAACAAAATAACGAGAAATGGGCTCCCTAATAAAAGCCGGCTGCGAACTATTGGAACGAAATGGCAATTTATTTTATATTGGTGGTTTATGTGTTTCTGTTAACACTGCAGACGAAAAATGTACGTCGTAGTCCCAATAGAAGGGAGAAGTAATGAATAATAATTTTGGAGGTCTTTGTCTCTGTCTGTTATGAATAAACTAATTTAGAATTTGGAAGGGCAGAGCTTAAAAAAAAAATACGACTTGAGAGGTAAAATTGTGCGTTTCGTTTAATTTCGAGATCTCACGTTTCGTAATAGTAAAGTTGTTGACACTATTCTGGCCCAAATCTGCATAGGTCTTTTTCAGTATCCACACTTAGATAATTCATGAATGAGCACAAAAACACGGATGAGATCCAAATACTCCCAATATAAGGGAGAAGTAATGAATAATAATTTTGGAGGTCTTTGTCTCTGTCTGGTATGAATAAACTATGATTTAGAATGGAAGGACGGGGCATAAATAAAAGCGAAATACAACTTGCAACGTAAAATAGCACGTTTAATTTAATTTCGAGATCCCACGTGTTGTAATGGCCAAGGTACTTACTCAATATGCTGAAAGGTGCTGACACTATTCTAGCCCAAATCTGCATAGGTCTTTTTCAGTATCCACACTTTGATAATAAATGAAGAAGAACAGAAATACGGATGAAACAAAATCGTATTGATAAAAAATAATAAAGTTGTGTCACTTAAACGGGAACGATAAAAAAATACAGTTAAACGGTAAAAACAGATTTACATGTTTATTCTGTGTGTCTTATAATTAACTTTCAACCTTATATTATTACATTAAATTGATCCTGAAACGACTTTTTCTCTACCGACTGTAATTTGACTTTCAAATTCAACGTACATTTTATAAAAAGAACATTGCAGCAAAATGCATTTTCTCACGTGTCACGAAAACTAATCTAAACTAAATTATCCTCATAAATATTTTCTAGAATACCGTAAAGAGTTCCAATAACGCGAGCGAGACGCAATATTTATTTTATAATAAAATGCTTGAGACAGAAGATTTTCTATTGAATTGCTTGGATTCAGAGATATCCCACGTAGATCGGGTAAAGAAGAAAATGTAATGCAGTTTTCAACAGAAAATGGAGTCTCATGAAGTGTAGATATGATATTCAATTTATTCAAAGAAATGTGGTGCAGACAGTTCCTTTCAATTTGTAGGAATTCAGTATGGGGGTATATTTTGCTTGCATCTTGCACGTCATTTTTGTCTCCGAAGTGGTTCTAATATTGGCATTATAGAAATATTGGCATGGGAAAACTTGAAATAAAATATGCCAATATATATGACAAAGAATTAAAATCGTTAAAACATTGATGGTAAAAGCTTAGCCACCACGCTTATCAAATCGGGATTTGGGACCCTATGTTCGGAAACTATATGACATTTAGCTCAGCCACTGAATAAAACCCGCTATCCGCAATGTGACATTTAAGCCCATAGCAATACGAAACATACATACACACCAATACATAAGTTTTGAGAAACCGGCTGAAACTCAAAATAGGCCGAACCGGGGATCGAAGTCACGTTCTGGGGCTCATCGGGTCACCGGTCACGGGCCGCACCGAATTACCCCTTACCGCTAATATTGCGGCGGGCAGCGACCCTTGCAGGGTTGGCACGGGAAAGGAGAGGATAAATCTATATGTCACTCTGTCTACAGGCACCGTGCGTAGCGATGACTCTGCCATCTCGTGACTCATATTCAAAACTTTTAATACTCAATGTCGGTAATTCTACTGTCAAACCACGGAAAAACACGGTGCCTTATTCTGCCATCTAGTGACTCATATTCGAAACTTTCACGGCAAATGTCAAATTTTACTGTCAAACCACAGAAAAAAAACTGGATTTCAGCGCCCCCTATAGTTTTTGCACGGTGCCTATAAAAGAGTGATTAAAAACGCGTAATTTTATAATGCCTGCAATTGATACCGCCCGCCCGTCAGTTAACTTTCCTTTTTAACTACATATCAAAACGGTTTCTTACTTTTATAAACCGCAATAAAGACTGTGGTTTTTGTGTCTTTTTCAACAGTCATATGGCTATGTCTATTTGTTAACCATGGAAAATATTCTTTTCAAGAACGATAAACAAACAAATACTCTTACATTTTCTTGCGCCTTATTTTTGTGACATCAACTTTGTAAAATTGTAACAGACATGCGTCAACATCTTTATTTTATTTAAATCATCATCATTGTTATAACCAGGCTTATGAAATCGGGATCACAGTCTAATTATGTAAATATTTAATTTCACTATTAGTACCTACTAAAAGCCTTCCTGTACAAATGGACTCTCCAACACAAAAAAAAACAGTTCGAACCTGTAGTTCCTCATAATATTAGCGCATTCAACAACACTTCAGCTTTATTATGGCAGGCCCGTTGGTCGAGTGGCTAGAGACCCGGGCTACAAAACCAAAGGTCGCGGGTTCGAATCCCGCTAGGGGCAAATGTTTGTGTGATGAACATCGGCATTTGTACTCGAGTCATGGATGTTTATAAAAGTATTTAAGTATGTCTATCCGTTTCCTAGCATCCATAGTACAAGCTTCGAGATTAGTTTGGGGCTACGCAATTGGAGTGTTAGTCAAATGAATTTATTTACATTACAATGAATTTATGAATTATACCTATTCGTATAAATAGTAGTAATACATTTACTTTCTTTAAAAGTTGTCAGTCAAGCTGTCTTTACCAGCCCTACTCATCCGCCTTGTGCAAATGTTTGCAGTGCGCTAGACACGTTGTTAGCCGATGTTAGAAAGCGACGTTTTCTATTATTTAGATTGGATGGAAATGGGACGCGTCTCGTGGTCCGACCGCATATGGAATGGTTAAACGGAAGCGATCAAGCACACTGTTTCAGAGACATGCTAGTTTAGAAGCAGAATTAAACCCGAATAATTCTGAGTTCAAAAATAAAACTGAAATATTAATCAGTTGAAGATAATTAAGGCTCTTATAATAGTAGCACAAGCAGACGCCGGCAACTTCGTTCGCGTGGAATTAAGATCCTTTTTTCGCAATAAAAGGTAGCCTATGTCCTTTCTTAGGGTCTTAAGATTGTTTGTGCCAAATTTTATCAAAATTATTTAAGAGGTGTAAGCGGGCAATCGTTAAAGACAGATTGACAGACATAGTTAATTTCGCATTTATCATATTAGTAGTGAATATATATATATTTTATTATATTATAAACATCCAGACACAGACATGCTAACGTACGCGAATGTTTGTCTTGTGCGGGAATTGAATTCTCCAATCTCCAACCCAGTCGTCTAAACGACTATAAACCTTGTAATATGTACATTTAAAGTTAAAGTAAAGTATCAGCCTATTAATGTCCCACTGCAGGGCAAAGGCCTCCATCATTTGAAATCATGTTTTCGATACAAATATGGGCACTTACATATATACCTACTACTACCTACTACTACTACTACTACTACTACCTACTTCACTTTCTGATTTGCCCTAAGGTTGGCTGGTAGAGATTGCCATGAGGCATTAAGTCCGCCTTTTGTACAATATTTTGTGTAGTACAATGTACAATAAAGATTAAATAAATAAATATACAGTTTAACAAACCTTCCAGACATTTAGTGAAAAGGCAACATCGTTAGTGGCTAATTTCCGTATTTCTGTCTAAACACTAGTGTCGCAGTGAAAAATGAGCAACCATTGTGACAAAGCGGGCTTTTTGCGATGAAACGAATCGTGTGACAAAAGGGAATTGTAAAATTGCCTTCTCCGCCGGTGGGACGCGGAAAGAATAATATATCAATCCGGACAAAAACGTTGAGCTAATGACGGGTTTTTAAAGTTTATCGGTCCCTTTACAATAATTTTAGGTTTAGTTATTCATTCCTTGTAGTGACTGTGATTATCATGCCCTTAGCGGAGAAGGGGGGCGGGGGTTTGGTATCTTAAGCGGCTTAGTGTCTAAAGCATAAAAATTTTAGTACCTCCATCTCACAAATAGCCATTATTATAGTCCATTTCATCAGATAAAGTTGACAGTTAACGATAGAAAGGGAAATTAACAATATTCTAAAAACTACGCAATACTGTAAGTTAAAACTTATTTACTAACTAGCGGCCGCCAGCGACTCCGTCCGCGTGGGTTACGATTTCCGCACACAGTCTTACTAAAAATCCTACTACTATTATAAAGGCGAAAGTTTGTATGTATGGATGTATGGATGTTTGTTACTCTTTCATGTAAAAACTACTGAATGGATTTGAATGAAACTTAACCACAATATAGCTTAAGCTTATACATCGGAATAGACATAGGATATTGGAAATCGAGTCCACGCGGACGGAGTCGCGGGCAGTCGCTAGTAGCTGAATAAAACAACTGGGTAAGCTGAATAATCTGGAGACCTTATACATTTGAGAAATCATCTGTTCACCGCGATTCAGATCCGCGGCCGCGCCTCTAGCGAGGTGCGCCATCTATCGGCACATTTTAGAAATTGTTCGCTAGCACAATTTACAATGGTAAAATAAAGGAATATACAATAGGTTAAAGCCTACCTCGACAAATGGTAAGTGGTAAGTGGACTATCCAACACAAAATGTTTTGTCAATTCGAACCAGTAGTTCCTGAGCTTAACGCGTTCAAACCAATTTGGATCTTGAGTTGCACGTGTTATTGTGAGTCAACCATAAAAGATAGACATATGCTGTTGGGGGACATTTTTTAGGAAATTTTATGTAGAATATTTCCATCATACATGATTTCTATGTGACTTTAACCATTAAGGCTGCACACGCGACTGAAGCTTAAGAAATGGGGTAATTTCTCCCGTTTTCCCCACATTTCCCTTCACTACGCTACTCCTGTTGATTGTAGCGTGATGAAAAGTATCCTATAATATGCCCAGGAGTATGAAGAATAATGGTACCAAGTTTCGTCAAAATCTGTCCAGTAGTTTTTGTTTCTATAAGGAACATACAGACAGACAGACAGACAGACAGACAGACAGACAGACAGACAGACAAAAATTTTACTGATTGCATTTTTGGTATCAGTATCGATCACTAAACACCCCCTGATAGTTATTTTGGAAAAATATTTAATGTACAGAATTGACGTCTCTACAGATTTATTATAAGTATAGAAGATAGATGACAGATTAATTTCCATGCGGAGCCGGATCTAAGCTAGTATAAAATAAAATAACGAAATATCAATCCGATGAGCATAATTAGGGATCTAGCGGACGCCCGCGACTTCGTTCGCGTGTATTATGTTTAATTAAACCGATGGGAGCATTTAGTCGGGATAAAAGCCTATCATCTAATCAACCCAAAATCCATGCGGACGGATTCACGCGTGGCCTCTAGTTTATAACATTAGTATGAAGTATGATATTTCAACGAGCGCACCAATGCATGCCAATCGTAACGATAAAGGTCTTCCCTCTGACCTTTTGCCTTATGGCGAGAACGCTATGCTGTTAAAATGCCGTTATATGACAACACACTTTTCTAAGTCTCGTATTAATAAATCGCACTCAACTCTGAGCTCGATCTAGTGCGAACTATATATGTCATTCTCATACAAAACAGCACCTCAAGTTCGCGCTCAAGATCGAGCTCAGACTTGAGTGCGATTTATTAATTCAAGCCTAAGAATATTATTATTACACAGTTTCACACCCTATTCGCAAAAATGTTATAATATAGTAGTAAACAATCTAGTATGGGAGCCCAAGCGGGGTTTTTGGTTGGAACGATTTTTTTTACTGATCAGACGGTTTCCCCTCCACACACCCCACCATATGGACGGTTCATACTTGGTAGAGGTACATTAAAGGATGCTTATTATATATTTTTTTTGACACGCTCGAGTCTCTTCAAAAGCCCACGCTCGGGTTCCCCTACGATTCTTTGCAACTTTCAATCCCATTTGTACTATTCGTCAATGTTCAATTTAGTGCTTTGTAATTAGGTTTACCAAAAATAAACATGCGTCAAGATTTGCATCCATAACATACGAGTCACGTATTAAAGTAAGTGGAAACTTTCACACAGTAAAATATGTTGACAGTAAAGTTTCATTTCAGTTTTTTTACTCCTTATGCAAGCGGGAAATGAGCACGGCAAATGAGTTAGAGTGCCACAAGCCAAAACCCATCTTTGAGACGAAAGCATGATTTCAATCATTGAGACATTTGCCCTGCTGTGCGTCATTAATAGGCTAATGCTTTGCTCTTCTAGGCTGGCATTACACTGTCTTACTGATCCTAAGCTTTATTGTATGTTTCGGTGCTGTATTACAGAGTTACTCAAACCGGCCCACTTGTAGAGTGGAAACTTACCCGTGTTACCCTAGTGAGCTTAGGATTCGACACTCGTGCACTCAGCTTAACAATAGAACGAACGTTACGTGCATTGAGGCAGTTGTTGCGAAATGATGAAGCAGTAGTGTGTTTTATTTGTCATAACAATGTAATAGTAGCGTATTCTAGTTGTCAAACCGGTATATTAGAATAACATTGATGTAACTGCATAGGAGCTGGATGCGAGTCGCCGAGAATCGGGCTAATTGGAGAGCCCTAGGAGAGGCCTATGTCCAGCAGTGGACTGCGATAGGCTGATGATGATGATGATGATGAACTGCAAAAAGCTTTTTATGTGGTTATCCGAACCGATTAAGAGACATTCCAGGGAGGTAAAAGAAACGCAGCGTTCCCTTGTATTTTATGATTAACAGCTTGGTGACTTTGAGCAAACCACCAATGAGTCTCCATTAAGGAGAAGCCTAGGACCAGCAGACTGCAACAGGGTGATAATAATAAACAACAAAAAATAGAAATTTTAGTATCAAAAATGTTATCAAACAATAGTATTTTATATCTACCTACGCTGTTTTTGACCAATATGGTAACATTCAACCTGAGAGGTCGCACATTCGATTCCTACGATGTAAACTGTACTGAAGCCACTCGTTTGAATAGGCATAGGTAAACGGGATACATCGTAAGGTTGCACGGTAGTGTATTGACTCTGGATCTATGATCCAATTGTTTTGGTTCCCTTGCGGTCGGGTTTCAACGTAATAACTGGATTACTCGATAGGACTTGGCCAATCCTACTCTCCAAGGGTATTTTGTCCTGACTAGACAATCTCCAAGAGAATCTATATCGAATATATAGCGTGTAGCAAAGGTAAACAAATAAGTGTGACATGTAAAAGATATGAATAGAAGTGTGTTTCTGTAGGTCTAGTAAGCCATGACTTAAACGCAATTGGGGGGAATGGGGAGTAGCGTTACCCTGTTGCCATTTAATATCTGTAAGTCATGAATAATAAAATTCATTGGGCTACCACACCAATTGCCTAGCCCCAAACTAAGCTCAAAGCTTGGACTATGGATGTTAGGGAACGGATAAACATACTTAAATACTTTTATAAACATCCATGACTCGAGTACAAATTACCGATGTTCATCACACAAACATTTGCTCCCAGCGGAATTCGAACCCGCCACCCTTTTGTAGCCAGGGTCTCTGACTACTAGACCAACGAGCACGTCAAAAGCAACAGGCCCATCAACATATATATAACTACATTTAAACGGATAAAATCGCGGTATAATTTCAAAATACATGTTCTCAGATGCGTTGCCCCCCATACCCACCCCAACTGATCTTTACACATAAACTAAAGCTGTGAGGAACGTAAAAACTAAATTTTGTGAAAGTTATACTCAGTCTCGCACTGTCGACAGCCATTGCACTCTAATTGCGTCGCATTCATTTAATGAACCCATTGAGCGGAGGACACACTGTGAATTTCGACTAGTGTAAACGGTACATTTATAATTTGAAACACTTTAGGAATGGAGAAAGAACACTTTTAGAGTAAACTACTTTTTTTTCAATGGCAGAATTTAGAAGAAAATTTCTCCGTTTTTAAATTATGGCTTTTTTATGGTGAAAAGGAAAGATGAAAGAACGTTTGTCATGAACTTATTATTTTATGTTTTTCGCATTTAGACGCTTATCAAGATCTGAACAACAATCTTATCTGTCTTTTACCTATAAACCATGGCTTGAGTCTATGCGGGTCGGAACCTCCCTAATCGATTGAGTACCTGGTGCGTATTTTATTATTTCAGAGTTCCAGACACGGCTACAAGTAAAATTGATATTGCCTTCTCTATTTTGTGCGTTAGATCTCTCTAAGCTACTGAACTTTCTGTTTATAATATGTATGTGATTATTTCTGAGTCCCACACACGGCTGCAAGTAATGTTGCCATTACCTTCTCCATTTCGTTCACTAATTCTCTCTAGTCTATTGAACTCTCTATCTCTCTCTTAATAATATTAGCCGTTTTAATTTAAATGGCATGGGAAGGTTCCATGCGGAAATACTTCCCTAATAGACGTGTCAGTGAAATATCCCCGCGATGTAAAATATCCAACGAGGCGCGGTAGCGTTATAACGCACATTCCTATTCACATACACATACATGCTCCTATACACATTACAGTAGGATTAGAGATTGAGAAGATACCCCATAAACTCCCGAGGGTGTTGTAAGAAGGACTTAAGGGTAGCCTTTACCAACCCGCAAACTCGAGGGAGAGAGGGGCAGAACTCTTATCTTTATTATAAGAACTGACGAGCCGTTTGGTGTAATGGTCGAGAAGACGGCTTCTACACCAAAGGTCGCGGGCTCGATCCCCGCACGGTTCAAACAATTGTGTGCATGAACATTTGTATCGGTCTGGGTGTTTCTATGTATAATATGTATGTATTTACAAAACAAGAAAAAGTAGATTGAAATGTTTATCCGTAATCTGGCACCCATAGCACAAGCTAATGCTTAGTTTGGAGCTAGATAGCACTGTGTGAATAATGTCCAGAGATATTTATAATTATTATTACTTAGGGGCAGCGTTTACCATACTATGGCTACTAACCCGAAAACCCGATGGAGAAAGGGGCAGAACAATTATCTATAAGAAGTCGCGGGTTCGATCCCCGAACAGGACAAACATTCGTCTGCATGAACACGTCTGTTTCTAAATTCAAGTCAATTAAACATAGTTCAGCTCTAATTCCTGTGTCAATCGTTAATCAACAAGTATGTACTACAAAGTGACACCTAATTACAATTGAAATGTTCTATTCACTGACGATATATCATTAATCATTGAAGTTACAAATGAAGGTGGATCGGGTGGCTATTGGTGGTTGCAAAATAACTTTGACATGACATCACTACATAGTATAAAACAAAGTCGCTTTTCCTGTCCCTATGTCCCTTTGTATGCTTAAATCTTTGAAACTACGCATTGGATTTTGACGCGGTTTTTTTTAATAGATAGAGTGATTCAAGAGGAAGATTTTTATGTATAATAAATGCATAATATAGTTGAGAAACACTAATTAACTTAGTTGCACCCGTGCGAAGTCGGGGCGGGTCGCTAGTTTCTGATAAATGTAAATATTAAACAGTACCTACCATATAAAAAACTTTTTTTTCTGTTTTTAAATCAACGTCTTCATTAATATTGAAAACGATGGAAATTAGTTTTAAGTTTTATTTTATTTCAAACTCGCTAGCGTATCTTTTAAAAATAAAAGTTTCATCACATATTAATGATGTAAGGTTGTCGATTACTGATGCCTACTAACTTTGTATAAGATTGTGCTCGTATTTTACAAGTAAAATACAAAATCGACGTAACTAAGGTATAATACCACACTCGTAGCCAGATTACTTCACCTCAGTTAATGGACTCCAATCATAATTTACACAAAGTTTACCGTAAAATATAGATTCAAAATCAAAATTCAAAATATTCTTTATTAACATAGGCTTCATAGAAGCACTTATTAATCGTCAAAAAATTACAAAAAATGACTCTACCACCGATTCGGAAGGCAGTTACTGCCGAGAAGAATCGGCAAGAAACTCGACAGTTGCTCTTTTCAAATGCCATTTACAATGTTCATATTATAAGTATGTAAAAAATAATAATAAATCTAATATAATATAATAAATATGACAACAACATGTGCAGAGAGGCAAGAAATTGTCAGACCCACAAATTCTTGTCGACATCATTTAAGAAATCTTGTATCCTATAATATCCTTTTCTCATTAAGCAATTCTTTACTTTAAGTTTAAATAGATGCAAAGGTAATTCAACAAGATTTTGTGGTACTTTGTTAAACATTTTTATGCTTAAGCCTACGAAAGTCTTTCCAGTTTTTTGAAGTCTGATTGTTGGATAGGCAAGTCTGTGCTTATTTCTTGTGTTAAACTGGTGAGTATCGGACTTTTTCTGAAAGTTCTCATAGTATTTCCTAACATATAAAATACAATCAAAGATGTATTGAGAAGGAACTGTTAAAATGTTAATTTCTTTAAAAACGTCTCTGAGCGAGTCACGAGGTCTAAGGTTGTAGATTGCACGGATAGCTCTTTTCTGCAATATGAAAATAGACTCAATGTCGGCAGCAGAGCCCCACAACAGTAGACCATACGACATAACAGAATGAAAGTAACTGAAATAAACTAGTCTTGCCGTTTCAACATCAGTGACATATCTTATTTTTCGAACAGCGTAAGCAGCTGAGCTAAGTCTTCCTGAAAGTGTAGATATGTGAGGACCCCATTGTAATTTTGAATCAATGGTTATGCCTAAAAATTTGACTGAATGGACAATTTCCAATTGCGCATTATTCATAGCAATTTGCGTATCAATTTGCCTTACATTAGGCATCATAAATTTAACACATTTTGTCTTATTAGCATTAAGTAACAAATTATTGGTACTAAACCATTGTGAGACTTGCGAGAGAGCCATGTTTACTTTGTCAAATGATTTTTCGTTTCTTCCCGTTTTAAATATGAGGGAAGTATCATCCGCAAACAAAACTATCTCACAGAGGTCTTTGGTATAGTATGGAAGATCATTTACGTATATAAGAAAAAGCAAAGGCCCTAATATAGAGCCTTGGGGCACGCCCATTTGTAGTTTCGCACCAGACGAAGATTGCTACGTAACGAAAGATAGGAGATACGTTTCACAGGGGTAATTTGGGGTGATGTCCCTAGAAATGACAAGTCACTTAATATTTGTAATGACTACATTAACAAGTTTGCCATTTATAATTTAAATATCATTAAAAACTTTAGGTGATGGATGATTTTTAATTTAGTGATTGACGCTAATTTGACAGATCATGAATAGTTACTGGGTTATAAATCACCCAGCATGTGTTTTAATATACCTGTACTAAAATATACTCCGTTTTATGAATTGAACAATGCTCAAAGTAAATACCTAACCGTCCTTCGCAATCAAAAACACATGGGTACACGCATATTCTAACTTTAGAACTTAAGACATTTCTGAAATAGGGTCAAGAATTGCGTCGGCAGCGTGCGTTTTCGTCTATTTTCGGCGCAGTTCGGTCGCGTTCGTCTATTTTCGGCACGCTTCGGCCGCCTTCGGCTATATCCGTATGGCTTCGGCCACGTTCGGCTATTTTCGGCACGGTCGACCGTTCGGTTTGGCCGTTTTAAAATTGGAAAGCTCTTTCGTTCCGCCTTTGATGTGAAACAAATGTTGTTTATGTGAAGCGGTGCATTACCGCGGGGAGACCTATATTTGTTTAGGCTTGTGACGTCATGAAAGTGTGGTTTAACAAAAAAGGTGGTAAAATTTATGAGCAACAGTGTAAATATGGAAGTTAATTAATGTTGATAAAATAGTCGTTGGCAGACATTTGTCAATTGACTTCTTTGTTCTGTTAGGGAAAACATGGGAAGAAATCGGTCTTGTCTGGGTCGCAAATCCCAGGTCCATTCTTCTCTTTTCCACGCGATGGACCCGGCACCCGCACGGAGAATCCATGGCTATCCATAGCTAAGAAGTTTGTCTCTCTTTCGACATCATATTATTCAAAATCTTCTGTATGCTTTTTTTCAGTCTCTCTCGTACCGTGCTGTGTGGTGGAAAAACATCCAAAATGTGTATCCATCTTGGTCGGTACAGTTCACACTCCATTTCCCGGCTCAGCGGCAGCCGGCCGGAAACATTGCGCGCTCGCTGAGCGCGACTGTACCAAGCTTTACAATTGAACATATCTATGACACGGGGGTGTTTTCAAAGCTATCATAAATGGTAAGTGAGTAAAGTAAAGTATAAATATTTATCTACACTAATGTTAAAAAGAGGAAATGTTTGTATTTTTACCCGACTTCAATAAAAGGAGGAGGTTCTCAATTCGTCTGTATTTTTTTTTGTATGTGACGAATAAATTCATTTTCCATTAGAAAGCTTTATAAAGTACTAGAATTTTGTCAACCCGTGCAAACCCGGTACGGGCCGGTATATCAAAATCAAGGCCGCTTTTCAACTTATCATTTTGTTACAAAAACGGGTTAAGGCTTAATCACCAAGCTTGCCATGCAGATTGGTGATCACAAGCCAAAGATGTGTTCAGAAAATCCAGAAAAAATTTGCTTTACAATTATAAATTAAGCAACTCTGCTGTCTGCCAATAACATGAAAAACTTAAGTGTTTGCAACACTCAAAACATTTGCAGTAAAGAGAAATGTCTTCTATTATTTATTTTACAGCCTTTTTTTATTTTCTTTCGTAAAATGAAATGTTGATTGGATTGCACGAAAAGCCACAATGAAAACAAACGATGAAACAATAATGTTTTTTTATGTTCGGTGATTGAAGTGTTTCGCTTAGCGACAAGATTGAACTTGACTTTATTATTATTTATTTTTAACCGGAAATCGTATCTGATTTTTGGGGATATTCGAGCAGGTTAGGGGTCATACGATATAAGTACATGGAGAGAATAAGGTAGAAAAGTCTTGCTTGAGCGACTTCTATAAGTGCAAAATGTTTACAACTATGTGACTACTAAAGAAACTACATATTTGGTACTGATATGTATTCAATTATTAACATCAGCTCGTAGAAGAGTTGATAAAACTTATCCATTACATTAACGTTGGTCACACAAAATAATAGCTGTAATGTTCCGGATATCCGAATCCGCATACGCGGATATCCGCCAGGAAAAAAGCAGTATTCGTATTCGTTCCTGTTCCTGTTACTTTTACGGATCTTTTGTTCACTAATTTACGGAAATACATTTCTTCATCTCTCTTTGCACATTCATTATCATCATCATCATCATCATCATATCAGCCGCACGTCACCCACTGCTGGGTATAGGCCTCCCCTAAGGATCTCCACGACGATCGGTCCTGCGCTGCCTGCATCCACTGGCTTCCCGCGATCTTCACCAGATCGTCGGTCCACCTTGTCGAGGGCCTACCCACTGAGCGTCGTCCGGTGCGCGGTCGCCATTCCAGAACCTTTCTGCCCCAACGGCCATCGGTTCTTCTCGCTATGTGTCCCGCCCATTGCCACTTCAGCTGAGCAATCCTTCGAGCGATGTCGGTTACTTTAGTTCTCCTGCGGATCTCCGATTCTTCGATCGATGATCGAAGAATCATCGTGTGATCGATGATTCGATCACGCAGGGAAGCGCCGAGCATGGCTCTCTCCATTGCACGCTGGGTGACCTTGAGCCTTCTTATGAGACCCATAGTTAGCGACCACGTTTCACTGCCGTAAGTCATCACTGGCAACACACACTGTTCATAGACTTTTGTCTTGAGACACTGAGGTAAGTCGGACGCGAAGATTTTCCGAAGCTTCCCGAATGCTGCCCACCCAAGTTGGATTCGACGAGAGATCTCTTTCTCGATGTTGGACCTACCTAGCTGGACTGCCTGTCCTAGGTATACGTAATGGTCAACAACTTCAAGTATAGTGTTCCCAACATGAACTGGAGAGGGTACAACATGGGCGTTAGACATAATTTTCGTCTTATCCATGTTCATCCTAAGACCCACTCTTTGGGAAGCACTACTGAGATCTTCGAGCATTGTGTTCAGGTCTTCCATGGTCTCAGCCATAAGGACTATATCATCGGCAAACCGAAGGTGTGTTAGGTACTGGCCATTAATGTTGATGCCGAGTCCTTTCCAGTCCAAGAGCTTAAAGATATCCTCCAACGCAGCTGTGAACAGTTTCGGAGAAATAACGTCTCCCTGTCTCACACCACGCTGCAGTTGGATAGGATTTGTGTTCTGGTTCTGTACTCGGATCGTCATGGTGGCATTTTGGTATAAGTACCTCAACACTTCGATATACCTATAGTCCACTTGGCACCTTTGGAGAGACTGCAGTACCGCCCAGGTTTCAATCGAATCAAAGGCTTTCTCATAGTCCACGAACGCCAAGCAAAGTGGCTGATTATACTCCTCAGTCTTCTGTATAACCTGCCGCAGCGTATGGATGTGGTCTATGGTGCTAAAGCCTTTGCACATTACTGACATCAAATACTTTCAATTCAAACTAGTAAACTTCTAAGTAATAAATTGATAATTTTGTCAAAACCCTATATTAACGATATTTACGCGGACCAGTATCTCACAAAAATATAAAGAAAAAGAAAACTAACCACCGTGCGACGCAACTCAAAACAGGTCCGGCGTGTCGTTGCGGCAAGCGAAGTGTCAAACATTGTTTCAAGGTCAATCCTGCATATACAGATTGCATAAGAAAACATGGATCCGTATCCGAATCCGCGGATCTTGACACCGAATATCCGTTTTCCCACATTCTAAGGCATCCGGCGCGTAACTGTAATAGACATTTCTTATTTAATAACTTCTCACTGAATCACTGAAATGAATCTGCAAAATTGCCAGTTGCAACGTTGACTACATTTTATGCACACAATTAAAGTCCTGAACATAATATTCCGTCTCTAAACTAAATACGACAGTTGCAAAACTTTCTTAATCAGAAACTGGGCAAATGGCGATTCTAGATTTGCGAGAATTTCACGCGGGGTTGGAGAGATAAATGGAGGATATTCGGTCAGTCTGCGATTGTTAAGGTTAAGCAACTTTCTAAATGGCCGATCATCGGATGGGTAAGCACAAGTTTTCATCTCGAGTTCTTCCGTGCTTCGAAAGACACGTTTAGCGGTCTCCATGAGTAGTCGTCCATAATCGGCATTCGGCTATGGGTTCACTGTTGATTCATCTCCTCATCCATCCATATTGAAGTTCCGTGTTCTATAAATGGGGACGTTAATGGGCTGATGATTATGAAGCTTGTACTATGGATGCTAAGGAACGGATATACATACTTTTACACTTTTATAAACATCTATGACTTGAGTATAAATGAATATATGCATCACACAAACATTTGCCACTTTTTCGATTTGAACCCACGACCCTTGGTTTTGTGGCCAGTGTCCCTAACCACCATAACAAAGGGTCAGTTGAAGTTTATGCGCACAATTAAAGTCCCAAACGTAATATTTCATACCAAAACTAACTTTCTTCGTCAGTAATGGGCAAATGAAGATACTGCGAGTACATAGAGATGCGAGGAATTTATACGGGGTGTCAGTGGATATACGAGCGTTCTAACACGCCCCGGGAATGTTAACTGCCGTTGCTCCGATTACTCACCCGGTATAAACATTTATTTGGCAGTGTCTGACGAGATTATATCATCACGAGATTTCTTTGGATATTTTTACTAAGCGTTCATATAAGGCGACCGATTTTGCCTAAAACAAGTTCAATGCAAGCCAAAACATGATTGGTAAGATTGCTATCTTGAACATTATTTTTACGAATGTTTGAGATGCCAGTGGCATAACTTTCCTAACTAAAAGTAACATTTGTCGCGAAGTGCTCTTTTTATGTTATAGGGAGGCAACTGAACAAGAGGGCCACCTGATGAAATGGGAAATGATCACCGCTGCCCATGGACATCAAAAACCCCACAAGGGTCGCAGATGCATGCCTGCCTTTAAAACCCCATGCCTTCCCCAACTGCGGTCTGGCAACCTTAATCAGCAGCAGAAACATAGCACAACTGTGACGAAGTGCCATTTCACCGTGATCTTCTGTGAGGTGGAGGTACTTCTCCAGAAGAGCGGTTCCTTCGAGTACCTAAGGTTTTCCTTAGTTCCCACAGTTATCAATCCAGAAAACATATTAACAAAATAAACAGATTACAAGTCTTATTTTCTGTCTTCCTTACTCTTAACAGAGGAACTACACTTCTAATTATTCAGCCAATGGTTTACACGAATCATTTTAACTTTGGTTACAGGAACGAGGGTGCGACTCTACTTATTATACAAAGGAGTTACGCGAACCAGGTGCTAAATTAACTTGGACACGAACATTTTTATACGCACCTGACCTTTCGGTGCGAGTGTAGCCTTGGCTTTATTTATATTATCTCGCGATAAGTCACGATATTGGCGTACACGTTATTTAATTTAAAAATGTCAACTGATTTGCATGAAAATAAGATTTTCCAATGAATTGCAAAGTAATATAAATAATTTATAATTGTAGGGCAAATGATTAGTGATAATTATGTCACTTTCACAATAACCTCTATATGATATTGTGTTATTTCTTTATCGTAAACTTAAAATAAATACGTCTATGTTTATATTCCGATATTTCATTATTTTGATAAATAGAGTAATTAATTATTTTGGTCCATTATTTGGCTAAGATAATAATCTTAATAACTTACCTTAGTACTCGTATAATCAGATAAATTCATTAATCCCAAATCAGAAGATTATTTTCCGTTTATTTACCTGTAACAAAACAAAAAATCATGTATAATTTGAAGTTATAACTTACATTTTAACTCTGTGCTTTTAACCTTAAAGTAAAAAAAAAATGTAACAAACAAGGTATACATACTACTTCTAACTGAAATAAGTCGCCAGTCTCCCCCCGAGGAGATGCCCATAGAATAAGCCCACAAATATGTTAATAACAATGTCCCATATTTTCATTCGTAGATAAGTTGCTCTAATCGGAATGCGGCGTGGAATCGATATTATTAATACAGTTAATCACACACGATGTTACGCGAACCGCCAGAATTATTGGTTTGCGAATGTGTAACGGGATAATTTGATAACGTGAGTATTAGTATGTTAGCCTATTTATATACACAATTAAGGTAGTAAACCAAAAAACTGACTACAAAAGATACTAGAGTGGAGTCGTATAGGATAGTAGGGCCTTGCATGTACATAGTAGGTATTTTATAAATTCTGCCGTGTAGTGATGGGCGGAGAATAGTATTATCCTATTTCTCCCCGTAGACTTCGAAAAAGCGACAAATGGGTATCGGCAGCAGAGTTGACCTGTGTTTTATAGATACAAGAGTAACTGGCAGTAAAAAATAATTCTAGCAGCCAATCCCAAAATTTCAAACGATGTAAACCGAATTTTGTAGTCTCCTAATGCAAAACTCCTCTTTACCTGATATAATAGTATTATGACACTTAATTTATATAACAAAGCATAACATACCCATGTGAGGAGAAAGAGCAGAAAAGCGGACCCTGGACTCCAAGGCAATGGCCGAGGATGCGACCGGGACAAGCGCTAGGATGATGATGAACAAACCCATGTGAAAGGGGGACGCCGGCTGGCCATAGAAGTTTAGGCCCACAGTGCACACATATGAAAGTACTATGGAAATGTAGAGTAAATAGTCATTAGTTGACTGGTTAAAGGAAGGGTTTAAAAAAAGTTAGTGTTTTTGGGTAAATGCATAATTATTTTCCATCAGTAATACAATCTACGATTTCCACCATATTAGCTGTTGAAGGTTGTAAAAAGTATTTGTTTACCTGCTACAGCTGAACCCGGATCGTCGGAGTCAGTATTTATGATGAAGTTGTTTAGTTAAACGCACGAAATAAAACCGATCACTTTGTTGATGCGAGAAAAACACAATTACTTTTTGATATTTTGAACTTTGACAGTTGAATTGGCAGTTAATTTAGTGTTTCCATTGCGTAAAAAAATATCGATATTCGATTTTAGATCTATTCGATTCTAATTTACCTAGTTTAATAAAATAATGCAGTCTAAAATATACGTTTGATTGATTTATGAAAATATTTTACTAAGATTATAAAATATTTAAAAGATAAATAGGATAATGACACTGAAATATATTTATTTTTTTATTTTAGGCATGCTACTCCTCATGTCACGATCGTACGGGATCGTACGGGTATCTTAAAAATTGCAACCAATTATTCACCTCGTTTCTGTAGATAAATTGTAAGTGATATTTTTATTTCTATTTTAGCTAAGATCCACCAACGTAAATAATATTCGATATTCTCTTATAATCGATTATCTGAAAATGTATTTCTGTAGTGGCAACTCTTAACACATACGAGCCCGCCGCAGGTCGGCTCGATACACACGAATTTGAGCTTTACTTCAATGCTGATAGGGCGTAGATAGATTTGTTTACACATAGTTGTCAAAAGGACGCAATTCCGGTGGGGTTAATAAATAGTTGAATTTCTTTTAATTTTTGTTATATTAACCCCAACTTTTAGCGACATACGAATAGCGCGAATAATTAAGAACGAATATTTTAGCTATTTTTATAAAATGGAACATCGTGTGCACTTCTGGGCCGTATTCCGGCATCCCTCTTTAGTAAACAATTACTACTATTACAATTACCAAGTGCCTATTAAATTAGCGACAATAATTTGAGGTTGAACAAAGATTGATGCCTGCCCGACCTGAAGAAGCTTTGTACGTTGTTCCCACGGTTATTATAATACAATCGGAACGTCAAACAATATTTAATTAGTGTAGGTACCCCATTAAGAAGGGTTGAGCGTAGTAGATTTTCCATACGACTGAATAGCAGAGAATGGAATTAGATGAAGGATTCTTCACTATTCTGATAATACCCCTTCCGGCCGTTTTTCGACCATAGCGCCGATCTTACTTCCAACTAGGTACGGAGGATATCTTATAGTGCACAAGTTAGTGCGCAAGCACAGGTGCACTTCCCATTCCCTCACTCTCATAGTTTAGTGGGACAGCAATCTGACACGACCATAGAGAAATCAACGATTTAAAGACGGTGCCTTCCGAAGTAAGCAGGAGCTCGAGAATTCGAGATGTCAATTTTCGATCACCCATCCGATGACTGGCCTCTGCGAAAGTTGCCTTACTTCGCAATCGCAGGCCGAGTGAGGTAACCACTGCTTTCACAATTATAATATTACATAGTATAATATAATAAGCAACGCTTATAACTACAGAGTTATCCGACCGTTAACAGTGCTACACCAACCGACAGGAATATCCATGTACAATAGTACATCCGCAAACCACATGGTATTATTGGTTTGACGTAACAATGTTGGGTGAACCACCAACGCACACTAACAATAATGGTTCGCAGTCGGATGCCGGTCACCGGTTATAATATCAATGATTAATAATAATATCCTCATTGTAGTATCCACATTACCACATACCTACAAGCACTTTCACGTGAATATTATCTCTTCAATTTCTCTAACTAGCTGACCCGGTGGACTTTGTTTAAATGTCAATGTCATGTCTGTCCGTTTGACAGTTTGTGATGGAAAACAATGTTTTTTTTATATGGCAGAGGCGGCAAACGAACTAGCGGGTTATATTTTTTGTTTACCTTTAAAAATGTTTGACATAAATAAACTATAGCGGCCATGACAAACAATAAAAATGTCTTGGATAGTTAATGGCTGAAACTAGGTGTAGCCGCACTTCGGCTATTAGCCGTAACATATACAAATACAAAATTGAATGTAAATTAAACCTGAATAATATATCAAAACAGGCAAATTACCCGTGGTGACTTGAATCAAGTTTAAAGTATGTTCCAATTAACTCCCGGTTAATCCTGAACTCAATAGAATAGGATTAAGTGCAGCTTACAACAGATTTCCTCCATTAAGCTCCTTATTACCTACGCCAAATGAACTAATCCTTAAACAGAATTTCAATTGCGAGTAGAGGAACACACTAGGCAGAAATTGCGCCGCAATGCGTTTTCTATATAAAATTACGCGTCTTAAGTTTGGCATAGTGTGTCATCTTCCATTGAAAATACATTGCAGGCGTACTCACGCTGAACTTTGGTCGCGCATTTTCCGTCTAGTGTGTTTCTATACTTATCTGCACAAAATCCGGTTATGTAAACACGTCACGATATTATAATTTTCTCTGATCACAAAATCGTGAGAAAGAGCAACAGTGTCTTGCGGACCGGTAGGGCGATGCCATTAGATAGGATACCGAATCCGTTGTCATGACAATTAGGGCTCCTCTTTTGCATACCATCAGGCGAAATGAGCCAATATACCGCGCTACTATCAAAACATAGTATCTTCCTAGCCGATTTTGTTTGTTTCGGCTCTTAATATAAATAAATTAAATAAATTCATTGTACTAACACACCAATCTTTCAGCCCCGGGATTCGAACCCCACGCCACTGTTCCATAAAAGTACGAAAGAGGAAACTACGGCGAAAAGCGTAAGCCCCAGCGGCCGATTCCAAAATTCCTTGGCGATTATTTCAAATCGCTGAACTGTACACAGAGCCAATAAAATGTAAGTACGTTATTAAATTATTTGCTGTCAAATCCTAACGTATGTTTAAGCATACAGTTTCGCATAAATTATATATTACCGGTTGTATAATTAGAATTCTTGCGATAATTCGATTTGGGAACGGAACGCATGCGTTTATTTTCACGTTAGATTGCATCATTAAAATGAAATTTGTAAAAGTATACACAATAAAAAATAATTTAAAGTATAAATTCAGCCTATTAATGTCCCACTGCCGGGCAAAGGCCTCTGCCATTTGAAATAATGATTCCGTTACAAATATGGCTTTTGCCTTAATCACAACGCTTGCATGTCCATTGGTAATCCAAGGCCAGGTTGTGTTTTTGAATTATTTTTGTTAATTTTACTTGAAATATAACAACACATATCTATAAAGTATGCCTTGATAGATAACAAGTTAGAACAGGGAAAGAAATTTTATTTCTCGACCCGGAAATGGAGTTTAGGACCTCGAAATACTTTAACAAATACCCCATCGAGTCGTCACCACACCAACCAGAGATTAATTAATCTATTTGCCCTCCGGAACGGTGTTCTGCCCGGACGATTTATTCCGGGCCGATGGGTGGCCGATTGTCGTGGGACGCCACAGATGGCGCTTTCATCTCGCAATTACCAAGTTCCGAGGGTCGTACTGTTTATTAACTATCAATATTTGGTTATGCACAAGTGCGTGAGCTAGCACAGGTACACTACACACTTTCAGTTCGATGGGACAGCAATCTAACACGATTGTTAGCGACCCGTGAACCAAACCCAGGACCTCGCAATCGTTACTAATATTGTAAATTGTAAAGTGAGTTTGTTTGTTTGTTCCGCTTTCAAGCCGTAACTACTGAACCGATTGCTTTGAAAGTTTGCAGACGTTAAGTTAGAAGTCCAGATTAAGTAATAGGGTACTTTTTATCCCGGAAAAAGTCATATTCCCGAAGGAAAACAAAAATATTCCTTGCAATACAACCAAATTCCACGCGGGTGAAGCCGCGGGCGGAAAGCTAGTACTTTGACTACCCCATTGAGGCGTCACCACACCAACCAGAGATTAATTAATCTATTTGCCCTCCGGAACGGTGTTCTGCCCGGACGATTCATTCCGGGCCGATGGGTGGCCGATTGTCGTGGGACGCCGCAGATGGCGCTTTCATCTCGCAATTACCAAGTTCCGAGGGTCGTACTATTTATTAACTATCAATATTTGGTATCGGCAAGTTTCCGCAACAGACGAACTATTTGACGAGATTATAATTCGATGTTATCTTGTTAAGGTTGAAGCGGAACCATTGAATTAATTATTACTGAAGTTAAAGCAGCTTTGGCCGTCTTAATTTTATATTGAATTAATTTGGAGGTAAGGTTAAGTACTATCAAAGCTTGTAAGACAATTAATTAAAAAAAAATACTAACTTGCGCCCGTGACTTTCGCTTCGAGGTTATAATGTATTTTTACATTTCAATCGACTATAAAAACACCAAGAAAAATTGTACACTCGCAGTACTAACCTACAAGTTTTCTACAAAAGGAAAATTCGGTCGTCTTTTGCCTTACACCGTCTTGGTGAAACACACACAATACACTTCAAATGGCTACTTCAGTTGGTGTCTTAATTATCATGTTACCTTTCAACTAAAACAAAGTCTTCACTATCACGAGATTAAAACATATGCTTCAAAATCGCCTAATTCCTCGAAGATCTTCTTCGACGTTTTCCCTACGACGGTTTTTCCTATGAAAGTTAATATATAATTCCTAATGAAGCTTTTGACCTACTACCCCATGGCTGTGTCAGTGACATTTATATTTCCGTGGAAAAAATGAATCGCCCCTCCATTATCTATGGGGCTATAAATCACATCAAACACGGATTTTGTGGAGCTTGCATGTCGGTTGGATAGACAATAATGTGAATGGCCGACAGAGATTTTATAAACATATTTTTTACACTCGTAGATAGTTAACGAGTAAGAGATCTTATTGTGTCTATTTTTTGTTAATATTTATTTATATCGTTTACACAATACATTGTTTTCAAACTCTTATGATGTCAACGTGAGAATGGGGAATATTTAAACTTTTTAAACCATTACCAGTAAGTACAGGTACAATACACAGACCCCCAGACAACATACATTAGACTGAAGTATGTATTAACGTATACTTAAGTCTGTTTATTATGTTATCTGATATCAATCTGATTATAGAAACTGAGTTTCTTAATTTTTTTATTACTATTGACGATTCGTAAGTGCATTTCTGAGGCCTATTTGAATAAAGTATATTTTGATTTTGATTTTTGATTATGTGCATAAGTCACTTGACTAAATAAATATGCATGTTAAAATATGTTTTACCCTGACTTATGAAAAATAATCACATACGACAAACAATTACGCGTAAGTCAACGAAACGCGAATATCTAATTCTGTAGTAATTAATCAAATTCAAACAGTCATTTAATTTTTCATTACTAAGTAGAATTCAAAGGTATTTGATGTAAACAGTCCGACCTTAAACAGTACGGACCTTCGCAAATGTATTAATTAATCTTCGGTTGCGTATCTGTTACGCCGAACTCAATTAAATTTAACGGCACTACAAACAGTTTGGGCGCGGCCATATTGGGTTTAGGTGTGCGAACTATTTTCACCTGATACAGGGACCATTTGGTTAAAAGGGTAAGTTGTCACTTTTAACCGAAATAAATCAATAGTTTATTATTATTAATTTTCAAGTAGACACATCATTTATTGCACTATGCCTATTAATAAGTTTTTAAAAATAATTCCTTACTGATCAACAATTTGACCTGAACATTTGTGTTCAATAATTTAATAAAATTACTTTTCTGTTTCAAGCTATAGATTTATATTGGACATTGCTTGTTCGAAAGTCTGTAATTATTTTTTGTCTTCCTTCATTAGTATAATGGTGCCTTATTCTGTGTGTCACAAAATACACACATCTATACCATTTCTAAACATATCAATTGTTACAAGTATATACTTTTTACACCGTTGCACTATACTATACAAACATACCTACACTCCATATTTATGTCATAAAGGGTATGACGTACGGAGGTAATTGATGAATGACGTGGAAGATAAGTGATGGATGACGCAAACGCAAGGTGATAATATTGATAAATCAAACCGAAATGTAGGTTAGGTATACTCGTACGATTTGTCTCAGTCATATTATTACAATAGTTAGTTTTGTTTTTTATTTATGTGTCTTATATACACTTATAATAAATCTGTAGACAGGTTAAAAAGAACTATCGGAGGGTGATAAGTGATCGATACTGATGACAAAAATGCAATCAGTAAAATTTTTGTCTGTCTGTCTGTCTGTATGTTCCTTATAGAAACAAAAATACTCGACGGATTTTGATGAAACTTGGTACAATTGTTCTTGATACTCCTGGGCAGATTATAGGATGGATCATGTCATATGAACAAAAAAAAAGAATTTGACTCGAATGATGTTACGTTCAATCGCAAATATTCTTATTTTTCTTCTCGTACTATTAATATTTATTACGAGTATGTATGTATCGTCATGTTAAGGATAAATCATCGTTTTAAATGAAGTAAAGTATATCAGTATATATAGTTTATGAATAGTTTATGAATAGTTTGGGATGACACTGTCCTCAAAGTTTGATGCTCACCATTCTAACGAAGTTAAGTAACAAAGTAAGCTACAACAATTACTAACTTAAGACTTAGTTATCACAACAAACTCGGGACTCTACAGATTACGGGACCATTCATAATAAAACAAAAGCAGGCCACGTCCTGACATTTAAGCCTCTTCTGCTACCATTCGTCGCAGCTCGGTACTGCCAGATCACTGAACTGTGTTGTAGGTGCGGTCTAGCTACACCGAATGGGACAAAGTGCAGATTATATTCTTTTGAAAAAGGGGGAGGTTTGCATTTATATGTGATCACGAAAAAACCATGATAAAACCACCAACTATGTATCGGGAACTCGTAACTAATGCTAAAACCGTAGTTTTACTTTTATTTAACATAACAATATCCTAAATTCATTCATATTCACGTTGACAGTATTATACAGTGTCCACAACAAACTGTCTGTCAGTGCGACGACTAAGCAAAGCCGGCGACTCCGCCCACATTACCCGGCGCATCCAATTTCCTGAGCGGTTCCTAGTCCCTAGCTAACCGCAGTCATAGTACAGATAAGTAAGTAAGTACATATTACTAAATACAAAATCCTACTTTCCTCTTAAAATATTGATTAATATTTTAAGAGGAAATTAGTTTGTCTGCGTCAGTAAAACTGATATGATCACGAATATGTCTTCACAGATTTACACGATCAATACCCAAATAAAACAAAAAATACATAAATAAAACTATCCTCTTCTATTTGTTTTATTTAATGTGAATTAATTCAAGTTTATTGTAGGATCACTTAATCCACTAGAGTATAACAAATACATTTCTTCAAAATTACTTGTTCATCCGGTACCCCTGAGTGCCAACATGCAAAAGACTTCAAACTTGGTCAAGATAAAGCAGGTGTAAAACCTACGACCTCCGGATTCGCAAGCCAAATGACAAGGCACTGTTAAACCTACCAGGGAATGGTCAAATTATTTTGATAACAACATTGCTCTTACTCGATATAGTTATTCTCCTGCTACTTCGCTCGTGTACTATGACGCAACGTAAATACTCTCTTGAATCGTGATGTGTATTCCTCTATAAGATAGTCTCTAAGGTCTAAAATTGCGTAGTGATGCTTGCTCCTGACCGCATATAAATCAGCCATTCTCCTATTTGTATCGCACAAATATTGCATGGTGAGTTATCCCTCCCCCTCTCTGTGTTTGTATGTTTGTATTTTCACTTATTTATAAAGCAATAGCAGGTTACCCTGAATATACATTACTCCATTGCTTCATAGATAAGGTGGTGCTCATAAGTTTCCACGGTCCAGTTTGTACAAGGAGTGTTTGTTTGCTTGAAGGCTAATTTTAGGAAGTACTGGTTCGATTTGTAAAAATCTTCTAGTGTTGGATAGAACATTTGTCAAGAAAGGCTTTAACATAAAACTATGTGTACCTGTAACATAAAACTATGTGTGTGGACCTAAATACACGAGGACAAATAGTAGTAGTACTTGGGACGGGTAATACAAATATGATGATAAAAAGTGACGACAGTGTTATTGACCTCAAAACGAAAACGAAAAATATTAGAACCAAGCCCAAAATTCTGACGAGCTACAGTGTATGTACCAAACTAGCAAAACTAGCATTTTGTGGTAAAAAAATCAAAGAATAACTAGGTATGAAATGTTATAGGAAGAGAAAATAAAATGTGGAAAGTCAGTAAAGATAAACTTTCCATAACTTTAATGGTGTCCTATAAAATGCACGCGCGAGTGCAGAGACAACTTTTAACCATAAAAGCCTGTCATTTCCATCCATAAATCTGTCGAGGCTTTCACCATCTGAGCTCATGATAAAGGTTGGCTTCGGTCGTTGGACATACTCTAAACTTCTATATTCTTCTATACTAATATAATAAAGCTGAAGAGTTTGTTTATTTGTTTGCGCTTATCTCAGGAGCTTCTGGTCCGAATTGAATCTATACTAATATTAATATAATAAAGTTGAATAAATTGTTTGTTTGTTTGCACGCGCTTATCTCAGAAACTACTGGTACGATTTGAAAAAATATTGTTGTGTTGAATAGTCCATTTGACGAGGAAGGTTTTAAGCTATAGTGTATGCGTGCGGAAATTGAAAACCGGATCAGTAGTTCCTGAGATTAATGCGTTCAAACAAACAAACAAACTCTTCAGCTTTATTGTATAAGTTTATATAGATCTGCTTAAACAAGTGCTCAAAAGAAAAATCGTTCCACTACGTTTCCACCTTAAAAAAAATAAATGACAGCCAATTAGCTAATTCTGCTAATTCCACAGAAAACCTATCACTTCCCAGCTTTTCCCTTGAAGCACTAAAGAGGCAGAATTATGTGTTTTTAAAAAGCCTCTTGCAAAAACGCGGTAATAGCAAAAGGCATTGTGAAGCATAACTGTCCCATTAGCCGGAAAGCCCTTTTGTTCGCGAACGCTCATTGCATTTACGGCATTATGCTCGATGATAATACGCATGGGTACTTTTCGGATGCCGAAGGAAGCACAAAGGATCCGGTGTCCATTAATATAACCGATAGGAAAAGGAATCAATTTCTTAAGATTTGTTTAGGAAGAATACGCACTGATTCTTAAAAGGCGTTCCTTGGAGATTGAACCGACTTTTATCAAAGAAATGCCAATTTATTGATTAGGAATTGGCATGGGAATTTCATGAAATCTGATAGAAAAATACTTGAGTGTACTCGACTACAAAAGTCATTATTATCAGCCTATTGCAATCCACTGCTGGTCATTGGCCTCTCCCAGAGAGCTGGTACGTCACCACTCAGGATAGTAGATGGGTATGGGTAACCATAATATTTCGTAGTATATTCTAGTTAATAACGCCTCGATGGTCCTAATCCCCGGACCAGATCCTGGGTTCGATTCCCGGGTCGGGCAAAATTTGTGTTGATATTCCTGAACACAGCCCGGGCTTCTCTTGATCGCCCGTATTTGGCTAGCGTGGTGATTAAGTCAAAACCCATTTTTGTACACATTTCAAATGATGGAAGCCTTTGCCTTGCAGTGGGACATTAATAGGTAGATACAGTACAGTTTACCAATAAAACTAGCTTCTCTATAGTTTTTGCCTTACCCATGTCGGAGATAAAAAGTTTGCAACTGCAGTACTGAAGTCATGTTTCAGCGAGCTTCACGCAAGAGCAAAACGTTGGAAACACATTAACAACGACGCTGGCGACTGAACAAAACGCTTCGACGCCGGCGGGTTTTTCATCAATCCAATGGTTCTTTTGCTCTTTGCAATGGCGAAAGAATTTATCGAAAATATTCGTATTTCCAACACTTTTGCAGCGTATGCAGAACTTGGGACTGTGCGATTATACGGAAGGGGTGTTTTTGGAATCTGAGAAGAAAATACGTTGGCTTTTTCAAATACTATTTTAGCTAGCAAATTTTCAAGCAAAAAGTGTACTATTCACTTTTTAAATTCACCATTCTATATAATAGGCCTCGAGAGTTTGTGTTTCTGTTGGTGCATAGAATACAATGGAGCAATTTTCCAATGACCTAGCTAACTGCTGCGAACATTTTTCGCTGTTCGAAATTTGAGGCACTATTTATTTTTGCAAAAAGGACAGAAAAAACTAGCTGGTAAAAACAGCTTGGTTGGCGCGATTATAGCTATTGGCCTATATAATGGACTTAAGATTTTTTTTCTAGAGCCTTAATTATCCGTTTAAAGTGTAACGAAAAACAACTCTGACTTGGCTATTTTTTGACAGTTTTTTTTATCAGGCCAACAAAAGTTTATCAACTCAGTTGCGTGCTCAATGCTTAACTTTTTATAATCACAGACCCTTTATCTGACGTTATCAGAGTTGCGCGTAGCACAGCTACGTGACGTAGAGACTACGACGTAGCAGCTACACGCTACGAGAGGCGGCGGCCGCTACGAATATTTATTTTTGCCCGACAATAAATAAAACGAGGTGAAGAGGTCGTCACAGTGACGCAGAAGGCTATAATTGACGTAGTGCGTGGATTTAATATAATTTTATTTCGCTTGTGGTATTACGATATATTAAAATATTCACTTCAGAACACGAGGTTATAGAGATTACTTATATGAAATCTGAATGAATTGAAAACACGGTTTTATAGACTTAGCACTTCCGTACACACCTAACCTACTTCGTGAAAACGCAGTATGTTGTCACTGGCTATCGAGATGATAGTTGTGATATGTCACACAGTAATTACACTGTATTCAGAGATAATTAGAAAAGATAGGAGAAAGGGAAACACCCTTTCCTCGAAAACCAATTAACGAAATGTCAAATAACGAAATTGTGTCTATGTATGTTTCCATGTTGTAATAACACAGACACAGTCCGGAGTTTGGAAGTTGGCGGTGTAACTACACCCCCGTGTCTCGGAAAGCACGTTAAGACGTCGGTCTTGCGCCTGATCTCTCTACGGTCGTGTCAGACTGCTGTCCCACCGAATTATGAGAGTGAGGGAATAGGGAGTGCACCTGTGCTTGCGCACGCGCTTGTGCACTATAATACATATATCCTGCGTACTTGGCTAATCGTAAGATTGGCCGCCGTGGCCGAATTCGGCTAGGAGGGTCTAATATTATTATGTGTAATTTACTTTAATTTAGCAATATTACATTTAAGTGCTCCAACAATTCACATTTTGCTAACGTAAATCCGCTCAGTGGGATTGCTGGCACAATTAATTAACTTTTCAATAGTTTCCAGGATAATCCCATTGATCGGCTTCCGATAAGGCTTACAGATAAGTCGAGCAATATGATAGTTAACGATTGTCCCCGTGGTGGATTAGTAGGTCGCAATTTGAAGAGATTATGAGGAAAGGGATTCTGAGTTCAAATCCAAGATTAGACTAATTTTGCCTTTAAAACTTTTTCTGTTTTTTTTTTTATCTATAGATTACGCTTCGTTATCGCAGGGAAGCAAATAAAATTGTCAGTGGTCCTCTTATACATGACGTATCTGTTATACACATAAACCTTCCTCTTGAATCACTCTATCTGATCAAAAAAACCGCACGGAAATCGGTTGTTTAGTTTAGAGATTTCGGCATACATAGGGAAAGACAGGAAAAGCGACTTTGTTTTGTACTACGTCTTGTGATTTATGTACATTATTCGGTGAATAATATTGAGTAATTAGTAAAGAGTACAGAATTTAGCAATTGGGGGCTCTACTTATGCTCGTACATCGGAAAACTAATATTTTTTTAATATGAAGAACATTTCATAGTATTTATTTATTGCACTAGTTGAAGATTTAATGAAAGATATTACTTAAGCAGACATGCATATGCCGTTCTTTGTTTATTTATTTTTAAAGATTTGACATACTTATTTTACTTCTTTAAATTTTTAGGTGCAGCCCATGTGCGGCCAGATGATATGAGATTTTTCATTGTTTATTATTAAAAATGTGTACATTGACCCCGTTGGGTATAGCAAGAGGATCATGCATATCCCTTAACCAGAGGGATCGTTTAACCCAATCCTTAAATCGTTATTTCGATTAATAAAACAATTGAACCCTTGGTCCCTGGTACAATTGCTCAAAGTTGCTTAATAGTGCCCTGCCGCTCCATTTCCCTCCACTGCAATAAATTGATTCAATTTTATCTAAGACCATCGAATTCAGAATCAGTTTAGAGTAAATTGAGGAGAAAGCATTGAGGCTTATATTTGATTTTGGTGTTGGTGATTCTTGATTGATGTATTCAGGATTGTTGCCAATTTTAAAACACACTTTCTAACTCTATACTTATACAATAAAGTGCACCAAAACCAATAATACCCCTCCGGTCGTTTTTCGGCCGTAGCAGCAGATTTTCCTATCAGTCAGGAACTCAGGATATAAATTATAGTGCTTCCGCACGGAGGAGCAGGAAGGAGCTCGAAATGTAAATGAATAAATTTTTCGGACTAACACATGCCTAGCCCCAAACTTAGTTCGAAGCTTGTACTAGGGATGCTAGGGAACGGAATTATACTTTTATAAACATCCATGATCATCACACAAACAATTGCCTATAGCGGGATTCGAATTCGCGACCCTTGGATGTGAGATGGCCTCTGACCACTCGACCCACGGGCCCGTCAAATCAAAAGTCGACGAAGTTCGAGCTCCTTTGTACCAAGTACAATAAACTTAGGTAAATAATAGTCCACTGCCTATTCCAGTACCCAGAACATTAAATTGGTTCGACAATAACACGGCACGTCCCCTTGCAATTGATTCCATTACATCTAAAACCCATCCGAGGTTTCGTTTGAAATCTTCCTTCGATTTGCAAGGAAAATATTTGATTGTAGTAAATTGCTGGCGGGAACTTTCCTAGTTGTTTGGATTCACTTCGCAGCCGATTGAGGGGATATCGTTCAGTTTTGCCTAGGAATGTTGGCTGCGGGTTTTCTTCTTATTTTTAAGTTGGCATAACTTTGTAGTATTGCAGTGATTGTGAATTGCAATAGATGATTTTTAAGCCAATGCTTTCTTTAAAGTGAATCCTTTTATCAGGATATATCAATGAATATTTTATTTTTCGATTAGGCATTTCCCTTGTTAATATATTGATACAATAATTTTCCTGTTAATACATTTGAATCTTTTTCAACATTGCTTACGATTAGTTCACAAGTTTTTCCTTGTTTTTGATTAATTAACACTAGAATTAATTTAACCATCAGATGTTCGTTAAATTCAGTTATAACAAAGTTACTATATTCGCAAATTAATTGTATTTCCGCGTCCAAAAAACTATCGTCGAATATTTCGGTACAGTCAACCGGAAAATTATTTAACTAGTATCATCGAAAACAACTTTAGTCGAAACGACAAATTGGTGCTTCATAAAATCAAATATCGATAAAGCTGGCCGATGCCCTTCGGCTAAATTTCGATACGATTTTATTTCGTTTTTCTGTTTGTGATGTAACCATTTGCGGCATCCGTTCGTGTTTATGTATTTAAATGTTTGCTGTACTTATGCGAGATAGTGAAAACTTTTTCGGTTTTTCGTTTTGTATTTTTATTGCGGTATGTTTGAAGTTTTGTGTTAAAAATTGGAAAATGGAACTAATGAATTAAACGGGGCTGCCGATTAATTGGCCCGTATACAATGTGATAACTTGTGAACGAAAATTTTCAAATATAATAATTCACATACCTTGTGTATTAAAAAAATTGCTTAAGAATTCATTTAATGAAGACCTTGCTTACCTGAAACAAAAAATAACAATGTTAAACACTTATCTCCATTCACATTAAACGTGTATCAAAACTTTTGTTCTGGGTGTTGTGTCTACGTTTTCTAAAACATAGAATTGCGCTCAGCTGGAACCCTAATCATAAAAGTCAATAAACTCAAAATGTATTTGGAATGCAAAGGATATACCCACTTGTACTTCAATCCCGCAAAATCGGTAACCCTTAAAAAACCCCTAAACCGAAGTAGTTGAGTTACAACACATTTCTCTCGTAAGCGATACCCATAAAAAGACCCAGTGACATTCACACAACAAACGAAATCACAAACAGCTTAGCAAACAAAACGCTTGGAAATCGTGTCTGCGTGGAATTATTTCACCAAAATCAAAAAGGATAACTTGGTTTAATAGTTAATTCTTAAATACTACACTACTTTACTTTACTACACCAAGGGGCTCGTCAGATGGTCCAATGTAATAAACAACCAGGCTTGATTTCTTCCCGATGTTGTGTTTGCACACACCAAAATCGGCCATCTGGTGCAAAGACTAGCAATGTATTATTTTGTTTTATGTTTGACTGTGTCCTTGGTGTAACCATTAGATCGCTGCGCTCGAAAAACTTCGGACGTGCAAAAGTGTTCCCCACGGGATTCAAATCCTGCGGGGAACACTTTCGCTTTGTGAGCTTTCCATTTTGGGTAGGATGTCTTGCATCTACAGGCTTGAATCAACTGATCATCTGATCATGTTCATGCATACACACGTTTGTTCTGTGCGGGGATCGAACCCGCAACCTCTTGCTCCAATAGGTAACGTCTTGACCACTACACGCGGCTGGTCGGATGGTCCAATGTAATAACCAGGCTGGTAAATGTTTAGTATCGTACAAAAAATGAACCACACTTTAAGAGAAAATATATCCGTTAGTAGTCAGTTTTCATCGAATTCTTTCCCTAGCCTCGTACAAAATGAGTAAGCTTCGCTGTCATTTATTCAAACTGTTGAAAAGGTGAGGGAAAAAATAAATTCCGTAGCAAGCGGAACGTATTTTTATTTGATTGGAGGAAATGATTTGACAAAGCCGCCGTGGCGTGAACGAGAGAAGCAAAGGCATGCTTCCACTACAATGAATATCGCTTTTTCAGACCACTATTTTCTTTTTTTTATGTTTAACTTGAGGGACTTTTAAACGGAGAGGGGCGAGCTTTGTATTTTTATATAGAATCAGCAGGTTGGAAGAAATGTGGTCTGTTTTGTACGAGACTATGATTTTGGATCCACAAGAAAAATATATTTTTAAGTAATAAAAATAACAGCATTTTTATTTTAGGCATTTGGGGCATCCCAGTTCCAGCTATGATGTGATTGCTTTTAAGTTTCTTTATTTGCTATAATATGAATTTGTGCCTCATAGAGGAAAATAAAATGTTTTCCCATGCAACAAAATGTAAAAACATTTATTTTCGTTTAATTAATATAACAAGTTCCGCGGTTTGCTAACATGCTTCGCAGTTGTTTTTTGCGCCAATTAGCGTAACAATGATATGTGTATGCTCCCTCAAATTTAAATTAACGTCCAGAGCAGTAATCCATGTCTAGGTTTGGACTGTACCGTCCCAATGAGGTATCTTTAACCAGCAGTAAGCTATATTGTGAATAAATATAAAATTATTAGCCTATTAATATTCCACGGCAGGGCAAGGACCTCCATAATTTGAAAACATGCTTCCGTCATCACCACACTGCCAAATACGGATTGGTCACAAATACTTGCTGTGTTCGGAAAAACAGACACAAATTTTACTCGACCTGGCAATCGAACCCAAATTGAGATCGAGATCACGGCCCCGTACTGAAACTACTAGACCATAGGGTCGGAGTACGATATGGGCTGAATGTTTATTTTTATTTAAACAAAACAAAGCCGCTATTTGCAGTTATTTTAAATAAATGTAAGGTTTGGCTTCGTTACGTTAGGCCTCATTTACAAAATGGTCCGTAAGAATGGCTAAGAACAGGGTTGGTTAAAACTTTGGAAATATTTCTTGGTTTAAAAATTTATAAAGAAATAATGTAAAGTATCAGCCCATTAATGTCCCACTCCAGGGCAAAAGCTATCCATCTCCATCATCTGAAATCATGTTTTCTTTACAAAGATGGGTTTTGGCTTACTCACCATGTTTGCCAAATGCGGATTGATGATCGCAGACCGAGGCTGTGTTCGGAAAACCAACACAAATTGACCGACCCGGGAATGGAACCCAGGACCCCGAGACCACGGCGCGGTACTTCAACCTCTCGACCATCGAAGAGTTGAATTATAAACAAAGATTAAACCATCTGATCTCAGGCATCAGGCAGGATTCAAACTAGACTCTTGCAAGCGCACTATATTTCTCGAAAAGCTTTTTGATTTCATTAGACCGCAGTTGCAGTCGGTTGTCCGGTGTTTTATAAACTTTACTTCCATTGTCGAGAAAATATCAAAGAAGAATGTCACATAAATTGTTTGAGAGCACTCGGAAAAGAAATGCCAGCTAGTTTCTGCGTTCTTAAGCATTCCGTAAGAACTTTCAGTAATAAAAGAAAGAAGTTACAATGTTTTTACTTTTCTTATTGTCTCAATCAATACAAATTAAGCCTGAAATACTTTTATTTATTTATATTTATTTGGAACACTAACAGCTAAAATAACAAATGTTAGTGTTACAATGAATCCTTATATGCTAATTATAAGTCTCCACCTCCATACTAATATTATAAATGGGAAAGTGTGTCTGTCTGTCTGTCTGTATGTTTGTCTTTCTTTCACGGCAAAACGGAGCGACGAATTGACGTGATTTTTTAAGTGGAGATAGTTGAAGGAATGGAGAGTAACATCGGCTACTTTTTGACTCATTCCAAAAAATCGATATCCACGCGGACGAAGTCGCGGGCGGCCGCTAGTAACCTATACGATCCAAAAGAAATATATGCGAAGTGCTCATTTGTAACCGAATTTAAAAAAGGTGCATTATTTTCAATGAACGAAAGTAATGATTGCCTGTATCTAACTTCTAGCGACGGCCCGCGATTCCGTCCGCTTGGATTTCGGTAATACTATAGCCTAAAGCCTTCCTCGTCACATGGACTATCCAAAACAAAAATATCTTCAATACCAACCAGTAGCTCTTGAGATTATCGCGATCAAGAAAACAAACGTACAGACAAACAAACTCTTCAGCTTTATTAAAAAAATAGTAGTTTAGGCATTTGCTAAAAATCTGAGCTAATTTCTCTGTTCCTGGCTTGATGTATGACGGGTAATACAAATGACTTATGAACTATCCCTTTTTTGTCAGTAAAATGCCTCTGATGGACATCTTGCTCTCGGCTAAAAACCAGACGGTAGTCCTATGGTGCCTTGAAAATCAGGGAAACTGGTGGGTCAGCTGAAGGCCTGCGGATAAAAGTAAAAATCTCTTCAGAGAATGCCATCCCTAGCATAACGATAGTCTGTTGAAATACGCATCCCGTCGACGCTAATGCATTGTGTATTTATGTGCAGGTTTTGCATAATAGGTCAAAGTATCTACGAGCTCGGTTTACAGCTAACTGAGAAAAGGAAACGATTGGGCAATTTACCAAAAAGACATCTTTAGAAAGTCTATTGTGAAGGTAACAGAAAAATTTTAGGAAAATCTCAGTTATGAAAAGTATGCTTTGAATGTAAGAATACAATACGTGCAAGATTTGTTTTTATTTTATTAGAAAAAAGCAAACGAACATGGTGAAATCATCATCACCTGATTAATGGAAATTAATGAAAGGAAGATATCATCGTCGAATATAACACGATGTTTGGGGAAACCCAAATCCACGTGGTCGAAGTCGCGGGCGGCCGCTAGTTTTAATCGACTTCAAAAAAAAAGGAGGAGGTTCTCAATTCGAATGTATTTTTTATTATGTTTGTATTATAATATAAAGACAACCATAGTTTGTCATTTAATATGTACTTGCATGCCTCATTCCATTACAAGTGCCACGCTAATTATATTTTTGCATGTTCAAACTTACTAAATTTTGACACAGGAAAAAGAGTTCCAGTTACGGTGTAACTTTATTAAGAAAATAATAATATAAACTTGTCATGTTTTGAGCCCACTGTTCATTATTTATTCCAGTCCATTATTTAAGCACAGCGGATCCCAAACGATTTATCAAGGTTAAGTTTGGTGAAACATGGCCAGATATTTATAGCGTCTGATTTTTTCTTTGATATTGACGGGCCCGTTGATCTAGTGGCCAGAGAACTTGGCTACTAAACCAAGGGCCGCGGGGTCGACTCCTGCTAGGGGCAAATGTTTGTGTGATGAACCTGGGCATTTATACTCGAGTGATGGATATGGATGTTTATAAAATGTTCAAAGTATGTCTATCCGTTCCTTAGCTTCTTTAATACAAGATTTACAAGCATGCATTTATTATTATTATTATCATTTTTTAATTTTTAAAATATATTCAACATGTTTTTAAATAAAACCGCTTTCTAATGTGTCATTAAAAAAATACACATATTATAATTATTTTGTATCTTTATTTCAAAATTCAGCGGACATTTTCGCGACCATTTTAATTAAACCTTTTTGTATTCATTCAACATTTAGACCATTCACCGGTAGATAACTGCTAGCCTTTGATGTGGCATATCTTTTCGGGTGTTCATTAGAGCGGTGAACCATAGAGGTGTATATTGAGTGATAAGGTTGGCAATATCACCATGCAAGTGATTTTATTGAGTAATAGAAACACTCATGTCAACAGCCTCCGTGGCGTAGTGGTTAGAGCGTTGTGCTCAAAAACTTCGGAGGTCGTGGGTTGGTTCCCGCGGGGAACATTTTCACGTAGTGTTGGTTTTCCCACTTTTGTGAAGACATTGCAGGCTTGAATCATCTGAGTGTCCGATGAGAATATGATTCCGTTCTTCGGAAGACACGTTAAGCCGATGGCCCCGTCTATGATCCAAATGGTCTGTGGAGAACTCACTTTTAAAACAGGCCTCACCAATTTTGACTTTGGTTTGAATACCCCCCCTACAAGGTTTGTGGTTTATTTACTGTCGAACCAATTGACTACCTAATTGTTTAACTGCACGTCGGGACTCTGCAATTAATCGCAATGAATCGCAACTCGAAACAAATCGTACGCTGAACTTTTAGCCGTTGCCAATTTTGTGCCAAGTTCTGGTTAGTACCGAAGTTAGCGGGATAGTGATGTTCTGTTTATCGACATTGACGATAATTGTGACAATTTAAAGTTTTTAATGGACGGTTTTAGATTTGGTTGTTAGATCTGCCACTCGTTACAGATATTTTTTAAACGTTTTTTAAAATTCTCTACTGTCAACACAACGATTTTTTAATGATTATTACATAGTAAATGTTGACAGTAGAGAATTTGTTCTTTTTCCCCTGCTATTGTTTTAAATAATTAAGTGGCTTCCTGCTGTCTATCCTTATGTTTTTTATTTTTGATCAGTTATTTTAAAGACCTATTTTATTCAAGTGTATTTTGACTCATGTATAGTGGAACACTATAAATTTTTGAATGCGCATGGCGGGCATGAATATTTTATGATATATTAAATTTTGTGTTCAAATTCAAATCGCGCAATGTTCCTTTTATTATACACACAACATATAGCTTGCATTTATTCAAATTTAACACCTAAATATTTAGTTACCGATTCCTTACCCTCAGTCAAGAACTATTCATAACTCGATAATATGTCAGCACCTCCCTGTTACCAAGTTGGGCGGGCTTCAGAACCCTTTGTGTATTGACAAAATCTCGGAATATCTTTTTGTTTCGTTGTATCGATTCCAGAACACTTGGGATTTGACGTAACGCACTTAATGCTTTATTCTCTTGGGCTGTGGCGAAACAATGAGATACCAACAATGTGTTTGTTTTATTTAGTCTCTGTTTTCCATTTTTTTTAATATATTAAAAAAAATATATGCAATCATACGTTTACTTAAATAGGTACATGTAAATTTTCAGAAAAAAGCAATTAAACACCAGACAGGCCATCTAACAGACACGTAGAAAAAATCCCAATCCATCATATTTTGATTTGATAAAATGTTTAAATATATCAAACATTACTTTGATTCATAATAATTGACGCAAACATGACCTGAACACATATTTACTTTTAAAACTCGGTTAATAATCTCCCGACCTCCCAAAATTAAACAACACGCGACTCGCCCGCACTTTTGAATCTGATTATACAAAGAGTGATTTATAAATAGCAATACATTCAATGAAACACGAACGTAGACTCGAAACTCACGCGACTGGCCCCACCGAGCACGTCATAACACACCTTCAACTGTTATAAATAGAGTTTACAATCGAATAAACCGCAATTTATGTTTTGTTGTAACACTTCCTCTGATTCTGATGCGTGTAAAAGTTGAGAGGAGGCTTACAGTTGAGTAAACAAATGTGATACGAAGAGTTTAGAGAATAACGCAAAAAGAGCTATTGTGAGTGGGATATACAGATACACATTTGAATGAGCTTTAGTATATTTTTTACACCGCACTGTACATTGTTCAATCGCAATGAAAATGAGCGTCAAAATTATCGGGTCAAAATAACTACTGATATATTATAATTTAGTTTTCTTGTATTCTAAAACGATTGCCCAATCGCCGAGCGAACGACCAAGAAGTCCCAAAGTTTTAATCAATTGTTTTGTAGTCCCAGCATAAACAACACTTAAATTCAGTCAGATCAACAAAATTTGAGCGCAGTGAAAAACGTAATTTAATTATTTTTCTCTCATTTTGTATCACGAACACAACCCTAGAAAATTACCCGATAAAATTAAAACCGCTGCTCTTTTTACACATTTTGTGACCATCTGGACCGCGGTTACAATTTGATGGCCACAAATAAAACATCGGATTGTAATGTTATCGTCGAACGTAAATATTTAGGTGAAAGTATTTGGTTTCATTCGTATACAATTTTGTTACAGTTTAGCACCGTGCTGTAAAACTTCTGATTGCTGTTTTTTTGGCTGTTTTGCTTGAGTGGATAACTGGAAAAAATATCATATTCAATTGTCATATGTAGGGTGACCACTGGGTGAAAAAATAAAGGCAGACTTGTGTCTAGCTGCGAAGATGAGCACAAAAAACCGACGGCTCCAATAAGGTTCAAGTAGCTCAATACAGAAAGAACGGCAAGTATTAAGACCTAAAGAAGGGTTCTTACAGATATATTTTTTAAAATGTTATAGGGAAGCAAACGCACCAGAGGGTCACCTAATCGTAAGTGATCGCCGCTCCCCATGGGCATCGACAAACAAACAATGGTCGCAGATGCGTTCCCTGCCTATAAAACCCCATACTCTCCCCAACAGAGCTCTGGCGACCTTACTCACGAGCAGCAACATAGCACGACAGTTTCGAAGTGCTATTTCAGTGTGGTCTTCTGTTAGGTGGAAATACTTCTCTAGACGGGCGGCTCATTTGAGTGGAAGTTTCACTTAGCTCTAACGTACGTATTTGTAAATGTCAAATGTTAGAAATGAAGTGATAGTGATAGATGATAGGACTGATTGGAAGAGAAAAAGATGTAGCACCGACCCACCGAGTATGGGATAAGGGCAGGAGAGTGATAAAAATATGTTCAGCCTTTTTACAGTCCATTGTTGGACAAAGGATTGTTGCTTTCACACAATATATTTATTCATTTTCACAAGTACAAAAAGACGTCTTACAAGAACCTATTAATTAGTCACATTTTTTTCACAGCCGATTTCTTTCTAAAAAAGTTCGCAAAAACCAATTATTTTCAATTTCAAATGATGTGAATTTAACAACACAATGGCGGTTGAAAGAATCATACGTAATACTAACATACTCGTATAATACGAAACCAATCTGATTTGCTAATAAGCCTCTTTATCAAAATACTTTTAAATGTCGCGCAAATTTATCCTCTGATCTTTCTCTAATTTTTTAAACGAATTCAATCAAATATAAGCGGGTTTGTTGGTTTTATTTCATATGAGTTCAGTTATACTAGTTAATCAAAGTGCCCTTAGATTTTTCCAGCGGTCTTAATCGCTCCGTGTGGCAATTCTACAGTAAATACAAATTGAAATAGGTATTCTAGTCCCCACATAGGGTAAGTTCGCCAGTTCGCGTCCATCGCCCGGTTCGCGTCCACTTTTTTTTTAAATCCTCGAAAATAAGAAAACTGCTACATCAATCAAACGAAAAATCATTACCACTTATACCTGTATGTTTAATAGGCTAGCACATATAAACAAAAGGTCCGTACGTCAAACCAAAATAAAATGAAAAAATAATTTGTCCTTGCTGTTCAACAAAAAATGCGCGAACGCGGGCTTTTAAGAAAAAAAATAGTGTGCAGCGGCGCGTTCGATGGTAAGTATTTTATTGTTTCATATGTATTTTGGGAAACTTAAATATTTTAAAACTTTTATAATGAAAAGAGGAATAATATTAATTAAGAATTTGTTTATGTTTTTTATATTTAACCAAAAAAATAAGGTGGACGCGAATTACTACATCAAATTTTCAAAATTTCCACTTTGCGTCCGGGTGGACGCATACTATAAACATAATAGACCAAATTGCGTCCACTATGTATTTTTGTTTAAAACAATTGACTTTCTTGTAAAAATAGTTTAAATGCTTACATTCTTAAATTAAAAGTGAATATAATTTCTTTACCACTTATTTTGTCTTTTTTTGATTTTCTGGCAGTTACCGCGACGTTGGTTCTTTGGTGTCCTTAGACGACGAAAGAATTCTCACATTAGAAGATATTGCATCAAACCAATATTAAGTGATGAAAAGGAAACTCTCCTCTGTATCGCTACCATCTTTTATACCCTCAGAGTCTTTATTACAACCATTTTCAGCCACTACACAAAAAGGAACCACTGATTAATTTAAACACCACCTGATGCTGGCCAGCTGATCTGTATTTTTAACAATGCCGGAAAAGATAATCCCAGTACTCCAGCAACCATACCTTCTGCTGCATGAAGAAAGTGGGTATTAGGAAAGAAAAGCAGGAAGCGCATTATTATTAACCAATACTGATCTTAGATTAAAATTAGGATTCGTCCATTGCTGTGGAAGGGTGGAGGGGGTCCTTAAAAAAATCACGAAATTTCACAAGGGGGAGGGGGCGTAGTAATATATTATGTTTATTTTGTTTCCGGCAAATATGTTGTGATGTGAAGACTTTATTAATAAAACTAGCGGCCGCCCGCGACTCCGTCCGCGTGGATTTCGATTTCCAATAGCCTACAGCCTTCCTCGTTGAATAGACTATCCAACACAAAAATATTTTTCAAATCGGACCAGTAGTTCCTGAGATTAGCGCGTTCAAACAAACAAACAAACTAACTAACACACTCTTCAGCTTTATTTATTAGTATAGATTATGTTCATCTAGTGTTGTTGCGTGGGGAGGGGGGGGGGGGTTCTTAATAGCTCATGTATCACCAAGGGGGAGTGGAGTCAAAAATGGCCAAAAAATACATCACATAATAAATGGACGGCCCCTTAACATACCTAGTTATCTAATTTTAAGTTCAATCATTGTTGAGAATTTATTATTTAAAGTGATTACAATGAGAATTTTTAATTAAGATTTATATTTTTAAATAAAGACACTGATAGAATACAACCTTTCTTTGAATTTTTCTTCATATCACCTCTATAATCCCTTACTAAACTGGTGGACGCAAACTGGTCCATGGGTGGACGCAATCTGGATTTTCGTGGACGCAAACTGGGAAAACGCCAAATTCCGATATTTTAATTTTTTTTAAATAAATACAAAGTGTTTTAAGCAAATTTGAAAGAAAATCTTAAAATAGACTATATAATGAACTCATTAAATAATTTTGAGATTGATACTAGTGCTGGGTTATTTTTATTTTCGCCGTCAAACTTGGGAACTGCACTAAATGGACGCAAACAGGCGAAATGACCCTATTTGTATTTATATTCATTTGTAATATGGTCAGTGTAGACAAAATAGGCAGGGAAGTCATCGTCTTCATCATGATTTCTTATTCATCAAATTAGTAAACTTCATTCAAATAAATGATAAATGTTTAATAAATATTATTATTATTATTATATTTTGTAATAATCTAACTATCTAATTTTGCCTATAGTTAGGACAAGCAGTCGTTTTACGTGATTAACATCGTCATGACGAATTATCATGTTCTCGAGGTCCTGGGTTCGATTCCCGGGTCGGCCAAATTCTGTGTCGATTTTTCTAAACACACCCCTCGTTATTGGTCACCAATCTGCATTTAGCAAGCGTGGTTATTAAGGCAAAAACCATCTTTGTAACGAAAAAATATTTGAAATGGAAGAGGCCTTTGACCTGGAGTGGGACATTAATGTTTGTGGGCTGATACTTTACTCTCCTTTACCCATAACAGTAAAGTTCATTTTGGTATCACAACTCAAAAATAATTAAAAGCAAAATAAGATCATTTCAACACTCTTCAAAGCGTTATTCCGGGGAAACCCTTCAAAGAGCGTTTTACGAGTGTCGTAAAGGTGGCGTAGTGAAGTAATTTAGCGCACATAAAAACGTTAATAATAGTAATGGTTCTAAATTTTCTAGAGGCCCTTAAGAACCATTCTGAATGACTGTCCGAAGAATAGCCATAACTTTTCGCTCTTTAAGTTATAAATGGTGACTTTTTAAAGGGACGCCTTTAAAATGTTTTCTGTTAAAGTATCTGATCTTTGTGCACTTTTACACTAATATTATATAGGGGAAAGATTTTGTATATGACGAATAAACTCAAAAACTACTGGACCGATTTGAATAATTCTTTCACTGTTGGGTAGCTACAATACAAGTTGTAGTGTAGTTGTAGTGTTGTAGTCTACAACACATAACATAGAACATAGGGTACTTTTGAGCCCGGAAATTGGGGAAGGGGGGGATATTTGAAAAAAGAAATTACGCGCGGGTGAAACCGCAGGCGGAAGGCTAGTCTGAAATATAGTCAAGACAGTGTTATGTTGATTCAGCACAGAAACAAATATAATGTCACGGCCAGACTTCTTAAAAAAATTCTAAAATGCCTATAGAATACAATGTAAGAATAAAACTATCAAAACTTTTATAATAGAGATACAGAATCCCTTATTTGTTGTAAAAGGTCCGGTCAAAGGGAAAGGTCTCAAGTTTGGAAGGCGTATATTCTCCCTAATATTTAAAGAGATAAAGTATTTTTAGAGGGCCTTTCTAAGCTTCTTTCAAAGATCACTGGGTAATAATGGAAATTGGCTTTGAATATTTACCTACTTCAAACAAACTGATCAGCGTAACAAGTTGCAAGATGATGTGATGAAATGGCGTTTCGTTGCATATAATAATATAACACGTTGTTAAAGTTTGCCCTTCTTGTGAGTATAAATATTTCACAACATCGCATACATTGATCTGACTCCGTTTTAAGTACCTAGCTTAAGCACTTGTGTTACAGACATCAGAATCAACAATGGTATTACAAATATACTTAAATAGTATATATATTATACATATAATACCCAGACCAGTACAAACAGACATGTTCATGCAAACAAATGTTTGTCCTGTGCGGGATTCGAACCCGCGACCTCTTGCTCAATAGGCAACATCTTGACCATTACGCCAAGCTCGTCGTCAAACCGTTAAGAGTTAAGAGTAATTGGAACAAAAGTAGACTTAAGTGCACAAGGGTACGGTACAAATTTTGAATGTGTTTAAAAAAAATGCATATAAAAGTACAAACAAAGTCGCTTTCATCTGTCTGTCCACATGTATGTTTAAATCTTTAAAACTACGCAACCGATGTGCGTGCGGTATTTTCTTCAGATAGAGTTTTTTAAGAGGAATGGTTATAGTACATGCTTCTATGCTTCTTCTTTAGAATACTTTAGAACCAGCATTGCACCCGTGCGAAGCCGCGGGGAGTCGCTAGGATCATAATATGATTCACCTCACCCATCAACGGAAGCATAGCAAAACAGGTATAAATACTTATTAATTAGTAACGACACCCCACAACACAGGCTTGTTTGTCCTCTGCTAGCAAAAATTACGTAAAGTTCGTCAAAAATTTTTGTTTTCTCATTTAAAAATATGATATAATCTTCCGATTAATAATTTGATAGGAAAACTTTGCAATCAACCATTTTGTCGTAAGTTGCTCTTAAACAATGAACATTACATAAAGACCTCTCAAGTTATTAAAGTAACATGGGAAATCGTTTTGTGCAAACTTTTTAAGTGCTTAGAACAATAAAATTGTTTACAAAATGTTACATCTTCGTGTACGCGTATTAAAAGTTACAAAGTGTAGAAAGACATCAATAAGTTCGTTATCTGTATCAGCCTAATAATGTCCCACTGCAGGGCAAAGTGTAAAAACAAAATAAGCGGGAAATACGCTACCGAAATTCGGCCGAAGTTAATTTTCTATAGAATATTTCGCGATGGATGGATTGCGTGAAGTATGATATGGACGTGAAAGGAGTAAATGAAGAGTTGACGAATGATAGGAGCGAGTGGAAGAAGAAAACATGCTGCGCCGACCCCGCCTAGTGCGGGATAAGGGCAAGAAAATTATGATGATGATTATTACGCGATGTAATTACGGCATAGTATGTCATCCTCCATTATAAATACATTGCGGCCGTAATCCCGCCGAATTGCGGTCCCGCTTTTTCAGCCAAGTGTGTTTCTGAACAAAGGTCAATCACCACGCTTGCCAAATGCAGATTGGTGATCAAAAACCCGGGCTATGTTTGGAAAAACCGACACAAATTTTACCCGACCTGGAAATCAAACACAAGACATCGATACCAAAGCCTGGTACTGATACCATTAGTAGACCATCGAGGTGTTATCTGGCTATTACGCAAGTAATATCAGTATCAATTATTTGTTCTGAAACAGAGAAAACCAATTTATCCTTGTTTCTATCTCGTTTACTGCTAAAGACGTCTTCAAGGAACTTTGTGAATTAGGAATTACGCAATTAATACACAGTTGAGGAATAGTTGTTTCTAATTAATAAGTAAAGCTGCCAAGTTTCTAATTGTACATATTTCGTAATTAAGCAGTGATTGCACTTACTGTACGAGTTTATATAAAAGTTACGGAAAGGAGTCGCTTCGTTTAAATCCTTATAAATTGATACCCAAGGGACTCAATATTATTTTTCATCTTTGTATTTCGTCTGGGTTCTTAAGTATTACCAAGAGGATATTGTAAGAAGTCGCAAAATATAAGAACCTAACGTCTATCCTTAATATTATTCAAAATGCGAGAGTAACACTGTCTGTCTGTTACGCTTTTCTGCTTAAACCTTCCAACCGATTTTGATAACACTTGGCACAGACAATGTTTAGACCCAGGGAAAGAACATACATAGGTAAGCTACATTTTATTGTGAAAAACAGGGTTCTGATCTACGCGGACAAAGACACGGGCGGCCGCTATTTAATAATAAAAACTCTTTAAAAATTAACCTACGGAAATATATGGAAATATTAGAAACAAGTAAAATGGATTTGTTTACTGGATGCTCCACTCTGCCACTTAATCAGGTCACTTTAATAAAGAATTCTCAAGTAGAATGTCAACACATTTGGAAAGCACGCACCCTCCTTTGTTTTCGAAAGGTAGGCTTTTTGGCTAAAATCGCTTGCGCATACCCAGCTCCCACCGAAGTAGTTGTATGGCAAAATTGTGTCATGTGCAAGGGAATTTCGCCAGGAACTTAACAGGAAACGTTTGCAAAGTCGTACCCATTCTCACATGTCAATCTTGGGGAGAACAAAAGTATCTTCGCCATATTGTTTCGCCAGCCAGTGTTCTGTACCCAATTGTCACTTGTTAGATAAATTCCGGAATTCTTTGGAGAATAAAGAACATTTTGCGAATTCAATTATAACGGAGTTATGATAATGGAATTTGGTTTTATTATGTATGTAGCGTAAATAGGGGTTGCTTTGTACTTTTTGGTATTCGATAGAACAGTTTAAGTATGAACATGAGTTCTTATTTTCTAATTAATAAAAAAGAAAAAAATTATCTTGTCCTAAAATAAAATTGAATGAAATCTTTTCTTTGATTTGAAAGAACATCTCAATTGGAAAAAGACGTGTAAATAAAATAGAGTTAAACATAATATAACGGCTGTATAAATAAGATCCCATGGGTAGTTTTCAGTTTTAGGTCAAACCTTAGAAGTACAATGGATACTAGAGCGATCTGTAACTCAATATGCCAGCACGTTAATTTGAGAACAACCTACTATCAAAACTATCTACGTTGAAATCCTTCAACACTTCAAAGAACCTCTGTGCAACAATTTAAAACTTCTCACTACACCGAATTAGGTTATTTTGTAAAGCCCGTCGCTTAAGCTGGGGGAAGCTCTTAAGCTCCCACTTAAGAGAGCGCTGTGTTTCGACGGTAACCCATCAGAATGTGTAATGAACCACTAAACGGTTGTAGCTACTCTGGGAGTACGACTTTCATAACGGAATTATAACTTCGGTTGGTTAAGGAAATTTTATCTTTGTTGTACTAACAATTGTAAAGTTATTCCTTAATTTTCATTACTGATGACGGTTATTATGTAGGTACTCTTTCGAGATCACGGGTCCAAAGGGACCCGGTCCTTTGAAGCATGCGTGGGGCCAAAGCCAACAGCGCAGAGGCTTTTTTGTACCATTTGATCTAAATGAAATGTGTACATCTGCCAGGTTCTATTATTATTATGTTTTGAGTACAAGTCTAAGTCACACTATGTATAAATCAATTATCTTAATATCGGTGAAAAAGGCCCCTTATTGATATTATTCTTTCTCAAATCAGGTTAGGATCTTTTAGAAAGTCAAACAGATGTTTCTAGCTTCTATTTAATAGATAGGACATTAGAGCTCTCTAGGGGTATTATTGTGCTTAAAAGTACTTCAAAGTAACTAATTTTAAGTACTTTTAAGCACGACTATAAGTACTTTTAAGCTCTAATGAGTTATGTTACTAATTAGTATTAGTCTCTTGTTAATTAAATTTTGTTAGTTGCTTGTATCGTACCTAATCGCTATTATAACTAAATATGTTTTTGACTGCATCAAAAGTATGGAAGTCAATACACCCGAAAGCTAGTAATAAAGTATGGAAATCCATTTAGGATTGATATTTGGTGAGATTACTTGATTTTACGAGCGTTTCGATGCAGAGATGGTCTGGATTGTGGACCGAGACGTGGATTTACATTGGAACGTCTGACGTCAAGACTCTTTAGCAGCTAAATAGTCCGTTCCGAACATGAAGTGCAGTCAGCATTACAGCGTACTTTTAATAAAAAGTTATTAACAAATGATTATTTTGTTCAATGTGGTAAAAGTAACTACTTTATATGAAAACAGACGTTTTAAAAATAGTCACGCTAACAATGGAAAATTTAATGAACTAAGCTAATTGTTAATACGTCTGTGGTTCAAAGGTTTTCGTCAATGGAAATTGGACTAACCATGTCATAGATTGCGCAACGCAAATGAATGATGACAAATCCAAACTAACTAGATATATACGAAAAATATGACAAATACTTTGCTCGCCCCAGGAACCAAATGAACTCATACTCGCGTGTAGGTATAAACATAATAAAGTAAGGCATAATAACATACAAAAATAGAACAAGTCAACAAACCAGACAATTTATTGATAACGGTAATTTAACAAATTAGAGAAATCCTCTCATCTTAGATAATATGTATAATGCTCTAATGAGTTATGTTTTTAATAATATGTATAAAAAATGAGGCCAACAGACATAATTTATAAAAGCTGTCAAACATATTTAAAATATCACGAAAACAGGGCCGGAGACACCACCTCCGGAATATGATTAAAAATGATTTATACCATTCATTTTCCGGATGGGCAGTTGGCAGTTTCGCCTCCTTCCGCCATTAAAGATGTCGAGTTGAATTTCCACCAGACATAAGTATTGGCAAATTATAAACGTAGGTATTCCGTCCATGTGGAATACGGTTTCCGCACATATAGTGTTATACTATAACTTTAAGCCTTCCTCGACTTATGAATTATCCATTCTTTATTTTTGACGATTAGTAAGTGCTTCTTTGAAGCCTATATTAATAAAGAATATTTTGTAGTCGAGGATCGTTGGTTTCAAGTTACAGAAGAAGTTAGTTTGGCACTTCAAATCCATTCTATAAAAGTTTCAGTACTAAAGCTAACTCATGTTAGTGAATGTGAGTTAAAAATTGTTTAGAGAATAGAAAAGTCAATAAATTCACAGGATCATTTGATAATACAGATATGCTGCAAATATATATTTCACAATAATCACAATTCCGTCTCCTTCTCCAAAGAAATATTCATATTTCTTGATTTCAATAGATTTCCGTATCGCTCGTTCGTTCAAAGCAGAAGTCTAAAAAACGTATAAGGTCCTCATAAAAATAATTCACCGTTTGCTTATTCCGAGAGAAAATTCCAAACGAATGCTGACGGCATATATCCTCATAAAGGTATGCAGTGACTCCATTCAATTTTGAATCCTTTCTTCTGAGTGATAACGGTTATATTGCTATTAAATGAATATATATCGGTGTTTTAGAATTGCTGAGTGGAACATTTATAGCGGTTGTTTGTATAATATAACCTGAGCCTGATGTCAATATTAAAGGGTCAAGGTTTTTGGCGCTAGGATGATGATGAAGGGTTTTTAGTAAAATTATGGTAAATTTACGCTTGATTGAATGATTGTGTAATTTTATCGAGGGTGAGGTGTAGGTATAAAAAGTGTCAAATCGCCGTTTTCAATAAATTGTCTGGTTTGTTGACTTGAAATCCAGCGAGTTTCGTACGTGCTAGTTGACAAATGAATGGAAGATCGTAAAATAATTGATGATGACCAATGATCAGACGGCTTAGTAGCAAGATTCGAACCCTTAGTTTTATAGCCAGAGTCTTTGAACGCACCAATCAAAGATTGTTAGTAAGTACTCTAGTGATTTACTTTACTTTATATCTTACTTACTTCTAATTCTTTACCATGTGTTTTCTATCAACAGACTTTCTATCTTAAAATAGTACTCAAAGAACACCAACTCTCAAATTAACAGTAAACACATAATTAAAACATCCTTTTCGTCGAGTTTCATTTTACATGAGAATCACGAACTTCATAGCTCATCGTCGGCTGTAGTTAATGCGGAAGCCGTTGTGGAATGTCAGCGTTTTATCTCTGCTAATATGATGGGTTCAAAGCCCGGGCAAGTCATAAAATAATGCAAGTGCATACGGCCTAAGTTTAATCGTTGAAAGTCTGCAAAAGACGTAGGTACTATTTTGCCTTTTGTTTGTAACAGTAAGTATTATGTTTTTATTAATTCTATTTCTTTGTACAGAAACAGCCCTTGTACAGATCAGTGATCACAAAAGCGACAACGAGCCAATTATGGTTGATATTGGCGCCTGTTAGACGCACGCAAGTCGGTAAGGAAAAATCTATATCACTACATTGTATAAAACAAAGTTGCTTTCTTCTGTCTGTTTCTCTGTAAGCTTAAATCATCAAAACTACGCAGCCAATTTTCAAAAATAAAATCTCTGAAGCCTACAGGAGTTATAGTATTATTATCAACTTGTTTGTTTGTTTGGATGTTCGTCTGTCAATCACGCTGAAACTATTGAACAGATTTTGATGAAATTTGGAATACAGGCAGGGTATGGACTGACTTAGGTGATAGAATTTGAGATATCATTTTTAACGCGGGCAAAGCCATTAAAAGAAAACTAGTCTAACATAATATTTTGGTTGTTTGAAACGGTAAACCCTAAAAACTGCTTACCACACCAAACGGGTATACCCAAAGATGTCCCTTCAAAGACGGTCATTACAATGTGACAACATTTAATGGTGAATTCTCGTGAATTCGCGTCGTTCCTCATCTCAGAGTCCTCTCACGCTCTCAACAGTTCGAGCGTTTTCAATTACGTGAGATGTTTCGCCGAGTGCCTTTTACATTGCTAACCCACGGGTTAGTGGTTGATATTGTGTAATTGTAATGTTTTCGTCAGTTTTGATGGTATGAAGATTGATTGGGGACTGATTATTAACCATTGGATAAGTTCCGTGCAAGTGCCGTTACGAAATTTTACATAAAATGCAGTGCAATTTTTTACACTGGCAATTTACTGGCAAGCTAATGCAGGCATGTAAAGCGTGATTAACTCATAAAAGAGATAATTTTGATTATTAAAAACATTGTTAAGTGTGATTTGCTTGAGTAGAATGCAATGGCTTTTAGCCAGCATTAACTAAACATGGTCAAAAGTTAATATATCAATTAATCTTATCGAAGATAGGTAAAAAATCAAGACATCGTCACTAGGATACACGCACTCAAAATATTAGTATACTTATTATATGACGATTTATTTTGCATTGTTGACGACGTTCAGGCAAAAGGTCAACCAGAAAAATGTAATTTACATCAACAAAGTGTGATGATGTCCGACCGATTTCGGTCATGGCGACTGCTTCGACTCCTAATCGTTACGGCGCTGGTGCGCCCGAAGATGGCTAGAGTAGCCAATCTTATTGGTAAACACCCGATCGCAAAGAGCGCACGTGAGTTTTGTAGAATCCTCGTTGTTTGGATATTTTACGGCTCACCAACACTACAACACGCGTACCAAGTACAGTCCCGCCCGCTCCGTTCTCCCGCCGGACGGAATGTCATTCTGACACGTGACGTAAGCGCCTGAGACAACCAACACTATACAGCCAATACACTACATCCCTTTCTTGATTTAATTTAGTTTTATTAAAACGAATGTACTTACTTCATATAATCATGAGACAGTTTTATCTATGTGGAAAGTTTACTACTAGTTACATTATTTTAATTGCTTATTAATCAAATCAAATCTTAATTTACGCATTAAGAGGTCAACCAAAATTTTACACCATTGTGGTGCCTGAAGTGGGATTAAGTTGCAAGATTCCTTTCTTCGTCGTCGATTTAATTTTAATCTTACCACACGCTCCATTCGCCCTGAATAAGTGCCTTATATTCCTTCTACGGACTTGACCAGTTTCATCGTTTCGGACTTGGATAACTCCACTTCATTATTTCCACTGTATGCGTTTCAGGATTGTAGTCCTAGCATAATTTATTCTGTCTATCCATTTTACTTTTTCTGTTCTTAATATAAACTTTATCACCTAGTACCTACTAGATCACTTTCTTCTGCCTTTCTCCATAATCGATAATCCTTTCCTCTTTCTTTCCTTTCTTGATCCCTGTCCTTGACCGCAGAGTCTTTTGATATCCTTTCCAATGTATCACTCACTACAGGAATTTTATCTCTAAATCTTAAATTATTCTTCCGGTGACAGAATGTGGTGTGCTATTGTACATAGTTAGATAGTCTAGTCTAGTAAACTTTCCTTCCAATCTTTATTTTCAGCTATGCTTATTTTTTAACCGCTTTAATGTATCGCGATTTTGTCTGTCGACCTCTCCCTTTTGTTGTGGCCAGTATGGGATTGTATTGAAAAAAGGTGATGTTTCTTTCTGTTAAAAATGTTGAATTCTTCGCTGATCATATCCGCCATATGTCTTCCATTATCCGCTGTTATTAAAGTTAAATTTCCTAAACGACTAAATATTTCTTTGAGATTTGCCACAATTTCGGTAGGGGTGACTTTCCTACAAATCTTAACTTCTTTATATCTGCTGTAAGTCTACTACAGCAACCAGATGGTCACCGCTAGGGAGGGGCCCATCAAATCAATCGCAATGTCAATCCAAGAACCGTCAGGCATTTCTCGTTGTTTCATAGGATTTGAGGCATGTAGTGCAGATACAAGAGTGCATCCTTTACACGCTTTTACAATGTTTTCGGCATCCTTGTTACATTTAAGCCACCAAACTTTTGTTCGAAGTTTTGCCTTCATCGATACAATGCGGAGATTTATAATGAGTCTGCGATATTGGTCTTACCCGATTGTTAAGCTACTTTGTAGCTATACGACTGTACTATAACCCATATCTCTATCCTAGCACATGTTTTGAACTTGATTCAAATATAACCTCCGACGGTTTGTGGTCTGTTATAAGTTCGAATCTTCTGCCATAGAGGAAAATGTGAAAATGCTCTACTGTCCATACACATCTCAGTCTGGCAGTAGCGGCGTTTACAATCAGTACGAGTCTTGTGACCATATTCAATAATCCTGGGGTTGTCTTCAGAATCAGTTTGGACTAGCACTCCACCCAGGCCCACCGGGCTAGCGTCTGCTATGACCATCGTACGATCGTTTACATCGTAGTAACCTAAGGTAGGTATATTTGTCATGATATCCTTCATTCAATGAATTGAAACATCGCTGATTTTCTGGTCGCCAATGATCTGTAATATTTTTTCGATCTCCATTTTTATTTCGAAGAAGTGCTTTCAGAGTTTCGTTATTGTCGCGTAATTGGGGATCCATTTGCTGACGAAATTAATCAGGCCTAAGAAGCTTCGTAAATATCCGGCAGTTTTTTTGCCCTCTCTTTTATCGAAGAAACGTACTTTTCCAACGGTCTCACGCCTTCTGCTGACAACTCATGTCCCAAAAACCTCACTTTACTCATCCCGACAGAACATTTGTCTTCTCTTACTAATACATTAATCTCTTTCAGAACTGACATCACTTTCTTTACTCGAGCATCATGCTCCTGCCTGTGTTTCCCGTAAATCAAGATGTCATAATTTACCACTCCTTCACAACCTACAAGCATGTGCTCTAATGTTTTATGAAAGATTTCCTACCTAAATAGGCCTTTATTATTGGTTATGAGGGTGGTTATATGTCTTGAAGCCATTTTATGAAATGCGTCTTTTATATCCAATTTTGTGAAAACTTGCATTTTTCATCTTTCGGTATTAATTTGTCCATTGTCGGCAATGGGTGGTTTTCTCGTACAGCTTCATAAGATCGACGCATGTCTTCACAAAGACGTATTTCTATTTATCCCCACAAACTTTGAGACATGGTAATCAATTGAATGGTTCAGATAAATAGGTTTTATCTGCTTTGCACATCAATTTAATGATTGGATTATTTATCCCCACAAACTTTGAGACATGGTAATCAATTGAAGGGTTCAGATTGAGTTTAACAATCTGCTTATCACTTTAATAAGCCTTCAACACCGGCACCACAGGGTATACCCATTTGGAAGAGCTTACGGCTGGATCTATAATATCCCATTGTTTAAGCTATTCAATTTTCCCCTCAATTTTAGCTTCTAAAGGTAGCGGGGTCCTTCTAAAAATGTACAAACAGGAGTAGGTAAAGATTAATAACACATAATAATGAAACAACATCTAAAGATGTTGCAATATTATGTTTAATAAATAATTTAAGGTATCAACAATATTTATTTGGACTTATACCTCACCATTATCATTTATAAATATATATTAGATACTTTATAACAATGAAATCAATACCTGTAAGGCTTTAGTGGTGTGGTATTGCCAAAATGTTACAGTAGGATTTAGTTGTTGATTAAACATTAAACAAACTAACTTTGTTCTACTTCATTGTTTACCAAGTTGATTCCTGTTTGAGCAACCTGCATGAATGTCGCTTGTAGATTTTGCTATGTTTTGGAGCAGAGTATGAATCTAGTTTAGATATTGCAACTTCAAACACGTCGACGCCAACACTTGACTCAATATTAGCACCAGAAATGTTCTAAAACACTTCTTGCGAATCTAAACTAGCGAAATGTAGAAGAGAAGCCCTTTTCTTGATGTCTTTATCAATGTTAGACGCTTCCAAGAATATGAGCAATGCTCTTTTCCAGCGTTCCCATCGTATACCCACTGAAGTGGATTCCCCGTAACAATCAAACTTTTCCAATGACAGGAGTGACATCTTTGGGCAACCTGGAGTGATAAATTTAATGATTCAGATATGTTATCCGCTATTTACTCATCAATTTAATGGTCGGATTATCTGCTATTATTCCTGAATTTTTTAGGTCAATTCAGAATAATCGATTGAATGATTCAGATTGATCCCTCCAATCTACTTATCAATTTAATGATTCAGATTGATGCCTCCAATCTGCTTATCAATTCAATGATTCAGATTGATACCTCCAATCTGCTTAACAATTCAATGATTCAGATTGATTCCTCCAATCTGCTTATCAATTTAATATTTCAGATTGATGCCTCCAATCTGCTTATCAATTCAATGATTCAGATTGATCCCTCCAATCTGCTTAACAATTCAATGATTCAGATTGATTCCTCCAATCTGCTTGTCAATTTAATGATTCAGATTGATCCCTCCAATCTGCTTGTCAATTTAATGATTCAGATTGATCACTCCAATCTGCTTGTCAATTTAATGATTCAGATTGATCACTCCAATCTGCTTATCAATTTAATGATTCAGATTGATCACTCCAATCTGCTTATTAATTAAATTATTCAGATTGATTCCTCCAATCTGCTTATCAATTTAATGATTCAGATTGATTCCTCCAATCTGCTTATCAATTTAATGATCAGGTCTTCATCTGCTTTTATATTTATTTTCATTTAATCAACATGTATATAAGTGCGGTATGGGAATCGAACTTGCACCCTCATGCACAAGCGGCCGTTTCGTTTCCAGCGACGTCATTGGATTATAATTGTTAATAATGCAACAAAACTAAAATACAAATACATATTTTTAATTTGAGCATTATCGTTACTTTTCTACTACGAAATAGGTATTTCATGCCCAGCATCTAGCATAATCCAATTAAATAACGTGATTACTGTCGCCAGGTATTTCAAATATCCACACATAACTTTTGTAGTCAACGGCCCAAAGAAGCAAAATAGAAATTTAAAGTTAATTTCTTAAACATCTCTGTATGTCTTCATTCCCATTATTTAGTTCGCCCTGTTGTATTCAAATAGATAAAACGTAAATTATTATTTTAATAATCAACGTTTGTCAAAACCGCCTTTGCACAAAGTATCTACTTTGCCTTACTACATTGGCTTTTTATTTTATTTAAATAGCAAAATACTGTTAAAATTAAATGTTGAAATTATTGTTTAACATGTATCGAGACAGTAACTATACTCATAATTTTTATGTTTTATTATTAACCATCAAACCTTATAAGAATCAGTGTTAATAAAAACATAATTAACTGAACCGCTCAGAAGTCCGAGCTGCACTCGAAAAACCGACACAAATTCCCTTCGACCCGGGACGGGAATTGAACCAAGACCACGACCCGGTATCCACACCGTTAGGTCAACAAAGTGAGGCGAATGTTGCAATCGTTTCCTTTTGTAAGCCTCAATGCCAAGTTATTAACCTACGTTAAAGTTTGTAGGTACCAGGGACTACCCGAGCGCTGGAATGTTATTGTTAGAATTTGCGCTCGAACTGCAATCAATTTCTTTGTGCGGTACTTATAGATTTACGCGTTTCTAATGTTTCTTTTTCGTTTTTCCTTGAATACATGACCCTTTAACGTTAAACATTTAGTATATCAACAATCTTATCAGTATACTGAGAAATACATGCAAACATCGTGGTTTTAGGGATCACTGATTTTTCCTTTTTTATTTTATTTTTTAGTTAGTTGTATGATGTACCTTTCTCCTCGTCGCCACATGTAGAATCCTCGTTGTTTGGATATTTTACGGCTCACCAACACTACAACACGCGTACCAAGTACAGTCCCGCCCGCTCCGTTCTCCCGCCGGACGGAATGTCATTCTGACACGTGACGTAAGCGCCTGAGACAACCAACACTATACAGCCAATACACTACAAGTTTACCTTCAACGTAATTATATGGAATGGACGCGGGTTGTCGGGCTTTTATGTAACAACAAAGTGTACTAAGAATGTGTAACCATGATCCAATCTGTCTGGTTCCCCTCTATGGGTTACGAAGGTCTGATGGCAGTCGCTTCACTGTAATAACTAAACTTGCCAAATCCTGGATCATGGTCAAAGCAAACCCCGTATAGATACGGGATAAACGCTAGGAAGAAGAAGAAGAAGAAGAAGAAAGTGTACTAAGAAAAGATAGTAGTGGGTGCTAACTGCTACCACTTTAAAAGACAAATGACAACAGAAGTTTTCTAAATTGAGAATCTTCTCACACAAAATAGGGAAAACGGAATCACAATTGTAGTCCAATTTTAGCGGACAATAAAACGGTTATGGAGCCTTAATTAATCCAATCGTTAACAGCCTTCTCTCATCGTTAAATAAATCTTATCGTTAAAGAAGGTTTTATTGGATTTCATACCCAAAATATACGAATAAAGAGCGTTTTATAAGGTTAATTGTAACTAATGATTAAATTATTTGGTGAAGTATTCATGTGAAATAATTATTGTGTTATTTTTGGGATTAGCACTCAAACATAATTATGATGTTATAATTATGTACCTTCTTAAATAATGTTTATTTAATCTGCGTATTGCCTATTTAATGCTATTTGATTCCAAATATAAATAAAAACCAAAACTATGCAGCCATATCTTATGATCAGAGTTAGAATCATTGAGCTATTACCAATGATGGAATATGTATGATAATAGGTACCTACTCGTAGTACATTATATTATCGGCCTAGCTTAGTATATCCTATTCATTTTAAAACTCTATTTAATAAGCGGTAATCTGAGAAACCACCTCACAAATCAATTTCAATACAAGTTGCTGATTGATTTAGTTCGAATTGCAAATTAGTTGAGTCTCGGGAACGTGACAAACACTACGGTTAAGGGTCGCCAAACACGAGCATTGTAGCCTGGGGGCACAATCATGATTTAGATAGAACACACATGTATAGATTGAGAGAGGAGATACAGACGAATAGATAAAGATAGAGGATAATCTCGTTTTGAGGAGCTCAATGGAGCAGTGGTTAACGCGCTCCGCCTGCGATTGCTAAGTTAAGCAACTTTCACAGAGGCCGTCCTGGGATGGGTGACCGAAAAATTTCATCTCGTGCACCTCCGTGCTTCAGAAGGCACGTTAAGCCGTTGGTCCTACGCCTGATCTCTCTTCGGTCGTGGCAGATTACTGTCCCACCGAACTATGCGAGTGAGGGAATAGGGAGTGCACGCGTGCTTGTGCACTCACTTGTGCACTATAATACACGTATATCCTGCGAATCTGGCTGATCGGAAGAACCGTCTTGAAGACAGGTTAATAGAAGATAGACATATAGATTAACAAGAGCATACACAGATATATGCTTAGATGTAAGATACACACGTATAGATTAAGATACAAGGGGCAACCCTCGTTGGGAATGAACGCAGAAGTTCTTCCGCAAACTTAATTTAGTTTAAGAAACTTTCGACGGGCTTACTACTTGTACAATGGATCTGTCAATGACTTACACTGCACGGGTCATATAAACTCAGAATGATGCTTTATAAATAATACAAAAGCTACTAATTGTTTCCAATGCTTTGGGTTATGATTGACTAAAGTTTTTAGGTTTAAAATAGCATATTTTGGTCAACCATAACTTATGACGGGCCCGTTGGTCTTGTTACAACCCTTACTACAAAACCAAGGGCCGTGGGTTCCTGCAAGGGGCGAACATAGTCATAAACATAGGCATTTGTTCTCGAGTTATGGATGTTTATAAGTATGTACGTATGTCTTTCCGTTCCCTAGCATCCATAGTACAAGCTTCGAGCTAAGTTAAGGGCTAGGCAATTGGTGTATTAGTCCAAAGAATTCATTAATTTATTATAAAAAAATATTTCAATTTTAAGTTCATCACAGAAAGATTATCGGAATCAGCAAATCATTCCGTTGTATCAGATGAACTTCCTCCCACAAATTGCCTTCAACCCAAGTCTCTAATTGATTTACATAGTTCTAGTTGCAAATTAGTTGAGTCCCTGGCGAGCACGTGACAAAACAGAATTTAAACACCGTTGGTGATTTTGCTTTGTAGTGTTCCCGAAGGAAAATTATTTGTGACAGGCTCGTTGGTTTAGTGGTCAGAGTGGCCTGGTTGAAAAACCAAGGGTCGCGGGTTCAAATCCCGCTAGGGGCAAATGCTTGTGTGATTAACATTGGCATTTGTACTCGAGTCATGGATATTTATTTTAACAAAGGCGGTTGTACTCCAGTCATGGTTATTTATCAAAGTATTTAAGTATGTCTGTCCGTTCCCAAGCGTCTATTGTACAAGCTTCGAGCTCAGTTTGGGGCTAGGCAATTGGTGTGTTAGTCCAAGAAGTTTATTATTTATTTGTTTGTTGGAATTGAAGGTACTTTTTTCAAGGGAATTTACTGCTTTAGGAGTAATTTTGAAATGGGAATTCCTAAACGTCGTAATCATTCAGCTATGAAAATAATGTGAAAAAAATAACGAAAGTGAAAAAGATCATTGTCCATTAAAATAACAGTACTGTTAGTAACAAAAAGCAATGCTACAAAAGCAAATACATGCCTTTTCAGACGAAGCATCCCACTGAAAGTGTAGTTTGTGTTTATATTGAAATGAAAGTGGAACGGTTAGAACAAAACGTAGCTATGTAGTAGGTGTCTAAAGCATTTCCAATGGAAGTTATGAATGCAGTCAAGGCATTTCAACTGTACATTTTAAGCACTAGTAATTTCTTATGAGTAAAAAAGTAGACTCTAGTCTGGATTGGGAACATACTTAGAATTTAAGTAGGTTTTTTTAGCCTCAATAGTGTACTAGTTACCATTTATTACAACATACGTTGGCTTATTTACAACATACGAAAGAGCTTTTTAATTTGAACCAGTAGTTTCTGAGGTAAGCGCGTGCAAACACACAATCAAACAAACTCTTCATCTTTATTATATTAGTATGAGTATAGATATGTTATACACATGACACCTTCAGAAAAGACTGGCCAGAGTCTGTCTTGGACCGTGTAAACTGGAAATCGGAGGGGGAGGCCTTTGCTCTGCAGTGGGACGATATGGGCTAATATAATAATAAAAATAGATTTTTTATATGTAGGTATTTGAAATAATAAAAGTAACTTGTACGCACTGAAAAAAATATCAATCAAAAAAAGCTATAATCAGAGTCTACATACACTTTGTCATTCATCATGATTAAAAAGGTTAAGTAGGTATATTCATGAAAAGACTTATACAGTCTCTAACGTAGTTAGTTCTATCGAAAGGTTAACCATTCCATTAATCTTCACAATGACGTCAAACTAAAGCATATCTAATCATATTTTATTACTATTATAAATGAGTTTTCGAACCTCAAAATAAATAATAATAAACACGCAAAGAACTCGTTTACTTATGTGACCTTCTTAAGGGTGCCTATTTAATATAATTATTTATTTGAGATGAAATTATTAATTGTATGCAGTCAAACGTAAAAGTCAGATGAAAAAAACACCTTTTGACCTGTATGTGCGGTTAAGGTAATTAATTATACCCCTGACCATAGATATAAGGGAGCTCCGTAACCGATACCGAAAGGATTAAATATAAATATTTCACAACATCACATACATACCTGTAGGTATTCTTAATTATTCCTATATTCTATATTTTTTTTTGATAGTCCATTTGTCGAGGAAGGCCCGTACTATGTGTGCGGAAATCCAAATCCACCCGGACGAAGTCGCGGGCGGCCGCCTGTATATAATATAACAAAACACACAAAAATACTTAACACTGCGCGCGAAGGAAGATGATTTGATAACAACCCAGGAATACTTATTTAAGTATTGCTTAAATTTTACAGTTCTTCATAAGAATGAGATCATCATTGAGAGTTTAAGGTGACCTCATTTCTAACTCCAAAATATTTGATAACTTTTCACATCTTGCTGTTATAAAAAAATATATTGTCCATTTAAGTTTTATAACAAAAAAAAGTTAAAAAAGGTCTTGAACAAAAGAGATAAGACATTCATTAAGACGAGATTTAAGGAAGATTTCGAGGAAAAAAGGCTAATTAACACATCTCGCAATTATAAAGAAGCCGAGGTGTTTTCTTCAATTTTAGAAAAAGTATTTATCAAGAGACGGTAACTGGGGAAACAAAATATTCTTTTTAATTTTTGGAATTCTTCTTTCGGATAATTTATTTGCGTTGATTTTTATGCCTCGTTTTTTCGTTGGGTAGATGACAATGTGTCGGTATCACAACTGGCTATTGAAATTCTGGTAATTGTTATAAAGGTACTCGTTAATGAAACATTATTTCTTTTATAAATGTGGCCCATGACTCCTTAGCATTTCAAACAGTCATAGGAAATTAAACAAACATCAAACAAACAATTATTTTAAATTAACATCACAGATTTACCGTACAGAGTTACCGTTTTCTATTTCATGAGCAAATAATGATATCATTCGTTAAGTTGACTAAATTAAATCATAACATTGTTAAAGCTTTATCTATAATTGGATTTCTTTATTGCAATCAAACAAAACAACCCAACTGTATTTGAAGTTTCAATAAAGCACTCTTTACGTTAAAACATGGAAAGTTCATTATGCCTTTCTGCCATTACTCAAATATGAATTGGTTTAAATACGAGTTCGGAAGTAGTCGTTTATGTCTTACATTTTCATCAAGAACTAACACTAGTTTTCTTTGAAAATGTAAGGTATAAACTTACTACACAGTAGGATACACAAGACTTTGAAAGGCGAGCAAACTCGCTCATAAAAGCATGCAAAACATTTGTGACACCTGATGCGAAGGAAATTTGCAATGTTTGCTATTAAGGTAATGTTGTTATTTTGCCAAGCACTTTTTAAATTAAATTCAGAGGTAAAATATTGTTTCCTGCAAGAAGCTAACTCAGACTCCGTTCTATTTCTTATGCTTCCATATTCATTGACAAAAATGTTTTAATTTCAAGTTCTGTCACAGTGTAATTTGACTATTAATTCTATTATCATTATATTATGTTAATTTGTGCTTCTGTAACAAACCGAATGCTGGCATAACAAATAACATTTTAACAATATGGTGGATAGCCCTCGTCTGCCACATATCTCATAAATAAATATTTCCCAACAAGGTACAAAATGAAATAAGTCTAGCGTTTAAATGTATGTAGAAAACGTGAGCGAGGTTTCAGCAAAACCTACGAAAATATACGCTTCAAAAACAAAATTGATTTTAGAAAACACGTGTAAAAATATTGTTCTTTTTATGATCCAATTTTATGTTGCGTTTCGTTGCGTGTATGTCCCTAATCCTCAGAATATATAAAAAATATATGTATTTTTGCCTGTGACATTTTACAGACTTTCGCATAAAATTTTAAAAAATTGGCCAAGTGCGAGTCGGACTCCCGCACTGAGGGTTCCGTACAAATTCTATTTTTGACGTATTAAAAAAACTACTGAATAGATTTCGTTCGAACCAATTTTCGTTGGTAGTTTTTATGGTAATGTACATTATATATTTATTTCAGATTTATCATCCTCTTACTTTAGAAGTTAGAGGGGGGGACACACTTTTTTCCACTTTGGAAGAGTCTGTCACGCAAAGTATTCACTTAAGAAAAAAATGAGCTTAGAAACCTCAATATAATTTTTAAAGACCTATCCATAGATACCCCACACGTATATGTTCAATGAAAAAAAAAAACAGTTTCAGTTCTAACAATGGGGACCCCCCATTTTTTTTTTTTTTTTTCTGTTGTCGTGTGAAAACCTTGTTGCGGTTCACAGAATACATCTACTCACCAAGTTTCAATAGTATAGTACTTATAGTTTCGGAAAAAAGTGGCTGTGACAGACTGGCGGACAGACAGACAGACAGACAGACAGACAGACATGACGAATCTATAAGGGTTCCGTTTTTTTGCCATTTTGGCTACGGAACCCTAAAAATTGACTTTTCCTGTTTCAAACATTTACCATCAGGAAAATCAATAGGAAAATGAATTTAGTCTATGACTACATCTACACTAGTGGTGGTGACTCATGCTTAAAATGATTCAGTAATTTGGCACTAATATAAAGAAACGTATTCCCCGTTGAGGCAGTGCCAAACTATTGCATTATGCGCGTCATACGTCCTGCTAGCAAGAAGGCTTGAATTTTTATATATTTAAATGTATTCATTGAGCAACTTTTGAGTTTCTAGACCTTTCATCTCGGATTACTGCATTCCGAAGCCAGAAGTATAAACAATCTGTCGACGATAGGATGAGAAGTGGGCTGTATGTTATGAAAAAGGAGATGCATAGAAAGAAAAGTCGAGGGCAGCCGCTAGTAATATAATAAAAAAAACAAACGCAAACCATAGTGAACTTATAGCTAAGAAGAAGACAGACAAAGAAATAAATGCCAGTAAGTGACAATATATTTCGTATACATACTCTTTAAAGTTCCTAGCCATCCTGTAATCGACACTGTCTTGAAAATAAATGTACATATAGGTGAAACGTCATTTAGGTTTGCGGCACTCATAAAAAATTTAAGCACCCAAAACTTTGATTTACTCTCCCCTCGCGAAACTGAACTGGCATTAAAAACAAATTAGATTCTCATAATTCAAAACAAAGTTAGAAAGAGGAAGAAATACGAGTTCATTGAAGCTGGTATCTTGGCATAAACTCATAAACCACTTCGTCAAACAGACATAAAAAATTAAGCAGCTCGTCTGGGAATCGAAAGTACATAGAATTTCATAACTGTTTTGCTGTGTTTCTGCTGGTGAGTAAGGTATCTAGTGCGCAGTAGGAAATGCTATGGAGATTCAGAGGCAGGCAACAAGTCCGTCTTTTGTATTTTTTTTTTGATAAAGTTTAATTAAATAATTTGTACTAATATAATAAAGCTGAAAGTTTGTTTGTTTGAACGCGCTAATCTCAGAAACTACTGGTTCGAAATGACAAAATATTTTTGTTTTGTATAGTCCATTTGACGAGGAAGTCTTTAAACTATAGTATAACACTATGTGTGCGGAAATCAAAATCCACACTTTACAAAAAAACACATCTTTTTAATAAATAACATTTTAATTATTCGATAGGTACAAGCGACTTCATAAAACAGGCATCACATACATATTTCTTTTTGTCGCGTCAACTTTCGTTCACTGATCGATACACAGCTGTCTGCACCGGGAACTTTAACGCCCAACTTAAGACTTAGAGAGCATCTTCTGAGAGAACTGCTTTGTTTGGTGTAGTAACTTCACTATCTTTTTGTTGCAATGCGAAAGAAGTTAAGATCTGAGAGTGATCGACATTTTGTAAAAGTTTATTGCTCGAAAACATTTAAAGTAGTAAAATAATAATAGTAGTAAAACATTTTAAGTAGTAGAATTAAAGTAATGAAATTACTTAATAAGCATATTATGTGCAATGTGCAATGCACATTATGGCCTATGACATGGAATGCATGCTGGTGATAATGATGATACAATCAGTCCGAAAGCCCAACCATTTTTGTTTTAAGTGGGACCCGTTGTGCCGTCGAGCTGCGGAGTATAACCTCCGGAACCCCGCAGCTCTATCGATGATAACACGAGTGGCCGAGTCGCTGGTTGGTTTGGTGGGTACGTCTCGAGAGGCTAACCCGACACTGCCTGAGTGCCCTGGGCAGGGCCAACCGACCCCCGTCGGTCAAGCGTGCATAAGGGGGTCTCAGCCCACCCACCACGGGTTAAAACCCACGTCCTCCTGGCAGCCCCTTTGCTGGAAGGTCGGCATACCACCAGCGTCAAAAAAAAAATGTGCCGTTGAACAAGAACAACTAGTTGTATACATACATAACGTAACATATCAGTTGGTCCAAAGTTAATCATAAAGTTTTTAAGATATATTCAGAATACCTCACAGACCACACAAGATTGTTATTTTTCATAATATTCCAGTCAATATAAAATATGTATAGCTCTTGAAATTTTCCCTAAAGAATTTCTTTTATAATTCAATAAAACTAGCTTAGTTGATACTAATGAGGTTCGGATCTCATATGAATTGCACATACTCAAAGACTCACGCCAGATAATTCATATGTGCTAACCATTATGAATCGTCTGTGACTCAGGTGCACAGTCAGCAGTAATCAAATGAAGATCAATGAAGCCTTATGAGAACGGAGTAAGGTTGAAATTTAAATGTGTCTGGTACACGATACATCATTCCACTTGACTGTATATAAAATGAAGGGTTTAATTAGGCGGCCTACGATGGTGTATGGGTAGTTATTTTTATAACTCTCTTGGCCTCTGTATTGTTATTCGATTTTGAATAAGGGAATCATGGTGTAGTGGTGAATATATATTCGAAACAGTACTTTCAGAAATAAGCTTTCAAACAAACAAACTCGTCAAGTTTAATATATTAGTATAGATTAATAGATCCTGGCTCAATTATGTGGTCGATCGAAATCACTCTCTAATTTTACGAACATAACTAGATTTTGATGTGTTTTTTTGTCGTAAGTTTCAGGTATAAAATTACTAAGATCAGAATTTTCTAAAGAGCTATACAGCGTGCGGTATGTACCATCATTATATTTTTTCGTAATCATTGTCATATGGAGTATTTTTTTTAATAACCAACCAATATTTTGAATGTTGCCTGAAGTCGTGATTTATTTATTGCGTGGGAACAACCCGCTTTGGTTTATTTTCGGGCGGGTCATAAAGAATTAGCGAAATCACTCCAACCGTTCACGCGGGATGCCGCGACAAAGAGAAATGGAGATTAATTTTTATATATAGATGTTGAACCTTTATTTAATTCTGCCTTTTTTCTTGACAACCTGGTTTGGTAAAGAAGTTTTGATTTGATTGCTGATTTTGTTACCCGGCGACATTGATATAATGCCCGGCGACGACATTTTTTACAAGTGAGTGCGCAAGCACAGGTGTACTCCAAATTTCCTCACTCTCATCTCATAGTTCGGTGACAGCAATAAGACACAACCATTGGGAAATCAGGCGCAGGACTAACGGCTTTTTAGAGCACTAAAAAGAAAATTCACCGAGGCCACAGATCTTCGCACTTTGTAAACATTTTATGCATAAACATGTCTGTTTGCACTAGTCCGGTTGTTTATCTAGATTATTTAGTAATTTAATAATTCCACTGTTCGTTCTGACACTCGAAACACCAAGTTCTAAAGCCGATTACCACGGAGTCAAGTCTATACTTATATAATAAAGCTGAAGAGTTTGTTTGTCAGTTTGTTTGAACGCGCTAATCTCAGGAAGTACTGGTTTGATTTGAAAAAATCTTTTTGTATTGGATAGTCCATTTGATGTGTAAGGCTTTAGTTATTGGAAACCGAAATCCACGCGGGCGGCTGCTAGTCAGTGTGTGTAGTGTATATATTATTGCTGTCAGATTTTTTTATTTATTCAACATGAATTTTACTCAATTCTAATAGAATTAAGCCATGACATGACCATTCCAAAGCAGTATGAACGTATTGCGCACTCGATTATTCTTTCGACACGAAATTGTAGGAATTTTTCGCGTGAGCTTGATGGAAATCAGAGATCATAAGGCTTCGTAGGATGAAATGAACAACGGGTAAATGAATTTGATGCTATTCTCTCTGACAATGATTTAGTAGCGATTTACCGTTATATACCCATGGGTATATTTTATAAGGGTTATTAGGGATATTTACCTTTGTTTGAGTTAAAAATGAAGATAAATAATGAGTGTAAAGAATACATTTTGGAAGGTAATAGAACGGTAATGATGTAATATACCTGTGATAATAGAGGCATTTATTTTTGTGTTGCTTGGAACACGGAACAAACATTTGTTCTTGTCTTGCCTTTGTTATTTTTGACGTTTTCTTCAATCAAGTCTACTTTACAGAATAATCCAACGCGGTTAATAATTATTTATAGTTTTTGGTTTCAACTGTACTATATATTCGAGCTACTTGGCGTTAATAAAAATAGATAAAATTTAAATGTGTAATTTTGCTCGCTTTGACGAATATCTCTTTTTGACTGCCTCCGTACCGCAGTAACTAGCAAAAATGAACTAGGTTCAAATCCCGGTTTAGAAATAAATTCATAAAAACAATTCTATTATCAAAATTTTAGCTACATTTCATATTCAGAAAGCAAACGGTGTAATTGCTAGACTAATTTGTCTCGAAAAGCAAGCCAATTTAAATTGCGTTGTTTCTACGTGCGACCTCAGCACTTAACATAAATATTAAACTACTCCTTGTTAGCCAAATGCTTTGATGGAAACCACTCGAGATTCTTAGGAGTGAAATGAAATGGTTTTATAATCTATACTAATATATAAAGCTGAAGAGTTTGTTTGTATGTTTGTTTGTTTGTTTGTATGTTTGTTTGTTTGAACGCGCTAATCTCAGAAACTACTGGTCCGATTTGGAAAATTCTTTTTGTGTTGGATAGTCCATTTGACGAGGAAGGTTTTAGGCTATTGGAAATCGAAATCCACGGGGACGGAGTCGCGGGCGGTCGCTAGTATGCAATATATTATTAAAAATGTTTTCCTGACTCCATTGTGTAGTGGTGCCCAAAAACCCCGGAGGTCGTGGGATCAAATCTCGCAGGGAGCACTTTCACTTTGGTTTTCCCAGTTTGATAAGGACATTGCTAGCTTGAATTACCTAATTGTCTGATAAGAATGATGATTCCGTGCTTCGGAAGGCACGTTAAGCCCCGTCCCGGTCCCGCCTACGATCCAAATGGTCTGGTTTCCCATGTGAGGGTTTCAAAGGTCAGACGACCGACGCACCATTGAAATAACCAGGCTAGTCAATTCAGGATCATGATCGCAGCGTACCCTGGGCTTCAAGGCAATGGCCAAAGATGCGACAGGGAGAAGTGCTAGGATGACGATTACGATTACGATTTAAAAATATGTAGTAAAAGGCCTGTTGCAACATATTTTGTCTAAAAAAACAAACAAAAATATTATTTACTGGCTTTCCGCCCGCGGCTTCGCCTGCGTGGAATTCGGTTATATTGGAAGCAATATTTTGTTTTTCCCTCGGGAATATCATTTTTTCCGGGATATAAAGTAGTATTACATTATTTAATCCAGACTTCTAATTTTACGAAAAATTCTGCAAAATTTCAAAGCCATCGTAATCAGCAGTTACGGTGTGAAAGCGGAACAAACAAACTGACTTTCCGATTTATAATGTTATTAAGGACCGTCCACTATATTTGATGGACTCGTATTATTATTCCTTTCCAAATTAATAGTAGAAGAATAATAAAAGTGCGACCTTCCTCAAGATGTGAATACATTTTTACCAAAACGGTTTAGTGCCTTTTCCCAAATTCAAAGCAAATTTCCTTTGCCGTTTAAAGCATACAGACTTTCGTTAAAGCCAGTCTGTAGGTAAATCTCTGTTCAATAAATGGAGATTTAAGGACTTCGTTTATTCGGTTCATTTGAAGACTTGTATTCGCGTCGAAAACGAATGATTTGTGCTATTTGTGATCTTAAATTATTTTAACATTACTCTTTTGAAGTAAACCTTATGTTGTAGGCGTGTTCAGTATAATATAAAGCTATAGTTTAATAGTTTATGGCAAAAGAGAGCATTATTAGCTAAACATAAATATTAAATATCTTACAGTTAAGCTACGAAGATTTTTTATGAGAAGTTCACAAGGTGCAATTTGATATTAAATAAATCGCATAAAAACTTTCTAGCATAGAAACACATCATGCGGAAAAACGCGATCGAAGTTCGGTGTGAAAATGCCTGCAATGTATTTTAAATGTTAGACACACTATGCAGAATTTACGTCGCGTTATTTTGCATAGAAATTGCATTTCCACCACTTCGGTAGCGTAATTTCAGCCCAGTGTTTTCCAACACTAATAGCATACACAAACCAACTAGCTCAATCGAGACTTCCACAAATTCCACAAAGATTCCAACAACATTCGTGATGTGTTCCAACGTAATGTCTCACGAACACGATAATATCTGGACCTCAAACTAACTGGATAATACAAGACATTTATTACATAAATAGCAGGTACAGCGTTCTTTGTTTGGAGACACGAGACTTCCCTAATTGGTTTGCCTGAACACATCTGTGGCTTATTAAGGGTGCCAAATAAAAAGATTTCTCAGTACACTTAGCTGTTGAGATGTTCCTAATATGCGGAGATTCGTTATATTGGTTAATTGTTATGATAAGCTTTGGATTATGTGGGCTTATACCTATGTAATAAAAGTAGAATAATATTAAAAGGCGGAATTAAGTTTGTGGCATTCAATAAAAAATAACCATAGGGATTCATCCTAAAGGGAGTTCGGAGGAATCGTTCTGTGGCTCTAATTTATGTTTTGGCGATCTAAGCACTCTTAAGTAAATAGAACCGGTATTGTCTCCGACCAGTTTGATTCCTCTGTCAGCTGCGTTTGATCTTCCAAGCGCAAATACATACCTACCTACCTACGAATGAATAAATAAGAAAATTCAAAGCGTTCACAAGAACGGGACGACAGAGTCACACTTCAAACGACTTAGCCGACGCTCGAATCGAAGCGATCAAAGACAATATGGATACAAGCGAACAATGCATGAGTGCGCTGTTTGGATTAAGGTATCGTCAATATACATAGCGCATTTGATTTCCAAGTGCCACTCGGCAAAGGAATAAGACATCGACGACACGAGATCCAAGAGGAGATATTGTTGGAAAATGTCGAATTTCTGCTCTTGTTCTACATATTATCTATTGTTAAAGTAAATAAATAAATAAATAAGTAAAAGCATAATGATCCTTAAAATAAAAAACTCTTCTTTAAGTGGACTTTGATAAGCTGATGATGATGATTACTTATTGAGGTAAACTATTACGTACGGAGTAGACACCTCGGAGAAAAAAAAAACATTTAAATGCACTGTTGTCCATGGGAACAGTGTGTTATTTCATAGATAAAATGACAAAAACACCTTCCCAAGTTGAATTATGTTCTCGGTGTCCACTCTATACGTAGTAGTAATACCTCAACAATATGAATAATTAAGCCGATTTTACATATTATACATATTTCAATCGTAATACTTGGGCCGCCCGCTCCTACGCAGGTCCTGTACGTAACGTCAATTATGCTACAGTTTTCTGATTTTAGGGCATGCCTAACAATTTAAATCTATAGCTTTTTGTGCCCAAAACCCAACCTAAATATACCTACACAATAGTTTCTTTATCGTACGCATTTCCGCACAAGTGATGTTAGTGAGTTCTGACGGGCGCGATGCCGTAGTGACATTATTCCTAGGTTCCGTGCCAAGCTTGTCACGCTGACTAGTGCATTAACAAATGGGGTCGTTGTTCTTAGACATCAGGTCATTGCTATTATGTTTTATTATTATACACGGAGACATACATCACCTTCATTATCAGGCTGGTGATGATGAATTCACTGATGGACGTATGCCTCCTTCAAAAGAAGGGTTTGGTAACCAGATGGGAAGTGATCACCGCTGCCCATGGACATCAACAACCGCACAAGGGTCGCAGGTGCGTTGCTTGCCATTAAAACCATATTTTAATCAAGCTAAACTGAGCTAAAGGGTAAATGGCTCCCCTATGCTCCATATTTCAGCGGAGTATAATAATTATTTCATCATCATTTTTCAAAACTAAAACAGTTTTACAAGAATACTCGTTATATACCCTTGGGATAGAAAGTTGAGCAGTAAAAGTATTTGGAAGCTCATCAAGTTAATTCGATATTTATGCATGAACCAAAATATTATAGACGGGCGGATGAAAAAATCTCCTAATAATCTCATAATCTCATAGTCTCCCTGACAGTATTAGGAAAGCTCCAAGTAAGTTTGCATTTAAAAGGAAGGTACGTGAGTTTCTGTTAAAAGCCTGATGTGGTATTATTTTTTACTCCCTTTATCAGAATCATTTTATTGAGGACTTCATCATCAATATTATATGTATGTATGTATATGTATTTATTCTATTATAAGTTTGTATTTGTGTTTGTCTATTATCTGATAATCTTATGTTTGGTTTAGATAAATTAATGTCTTTTAAAAATTATTTTCTTATTTGCTGTTTGCCGCGATTAGCATTTCGTTTTTCCTAAAGGTTGACTTACAGAGAACGCTTTCAGCGGTAAGTCCGCCTTTTGTACCTACTTATTGTGTGGTCAATAAAGTTTTATAAATAAATAAATAAAAAAAATCTACAATAACTCTCTTAATATCATTAAATCAATCATTTATGTTCATGAAAAGCCAATAAAAATATAACTTACTTGCTATAGTAGCGAAGCGACCCAAAATGAGTCCTCCAATAAAAATAATAGTTCAACATTGTATTGTCAATCAAAAAACTAACAAATATGTTTTTCGTCATAAATCATCAAAAGCAAAGGTCTACAATAGACCTTGTACCAACAACCTGTAACAGCTGAACGTTTTCGAGACAATATAATCAAAGCCTCACTGAATGAGGGTAGTTTTATCTAGACAGGCGGTAGTCTATTCACTGCATTATGTTAAACAGATGCGACCGTCTATTGTGTACGACGGCCATCTTTGAAAACAGTGGGTCGTGTTGGAAAACTTGTCGGGACGATAAATCCATAGCTTACACCTTGAACTCGATTATAGTGGCCTCTTTCTGCTAGTAGACGTGGGATTGTCAACTGTTTTTACAAAGCTTTGGATAATAATAATACCCTTCCGACCGTTTTTGGACCATGGCGGCCGATCTTACGAGCAGCTAGGTATGCAGGATATATTATAGTGCACAAATGAGTGCGCAAGTACATGATAAACCCCTATTCCCTTACTCTTATAGTTCGGTGGGACAGCAATCTGACTCGACCGTAGAGAGATCAGGCGCAGGACCTACGGCTTAGAGTGCCGTTCGAAACACGGAGGAGATCGAATGTTTTTTTCTGTCACCCATCCAATGAATGGTCTCTGGGAAGTTGCTTAACTTTGCAATCGCAGACCGAGCGCGCTAACTAAAATCAAGACGATTTGGATTGTGGACCATTTAAAAGTATAGAAGTATGATACGATGTCTACGATTAGGTTTCAGAGAGTAGGTATTACTTTTAGGCTTTTTCGTCTTATTTTAACAAATCCAATAGCTTTTAATCGTCATCTACTAATGATTACAATGCCCTAAACAACGGCTGGCGCTACCCTCAAACAAATGAGAGGTATTACAACTTTACATAGATTTTGTTTACTCACAAAAAGAGATTTATTTTTAAGGTAGTTAAACTAGAAAGCAGAAAAGTAGTTCTAACCGAAATTGGACTTAACTACTTTAACTTTTGTAACTTTTGTATACTTATTTTCTTTTAGTCTAAAGGTAAAACAAGGTCTATTTAAAACTTTGTGCATTGTTTATAAAAATACTTCGAATTTGTTTTCTTAGTAATTTTGTTGGCAACTTACTAGTTCTGTCATTTATAAATGGGTATGAATGCTCTGGCGTTTTATATTTTCACGTTTTGCAGCGAATTCTAGTGTATAAAGAAGTTTTCTCGGAGTTTATTGTAGCTCATACAATATTTTACGGGATAAGGGGGAAACGAGAATGTGGTTATGCGGTTTATCTTAGTTATCAGCAAATTAACTACGTGCTACCGTGCTGAAGTTTAAAATACCTATGAAAAATAATTTTGTAGAATATGTCTCACTAAAGTGCCGTTTTCGGTTTTTCATTTCGAGAATAACATTAAAGTAGGGTATTAAATAAAAGACTACAAAAGTTGTTAGTTTTAACAATCTATACAACTGAATATGTATGTTTGTTTAAAAACACAACAAAAGCCATTTTCTTGTTCTTGCACTCAAAATGAAATATTTGGTTAGGTTTAATAATGTAATTAAGTGGTTACTGGTAATATTCAATTTTTAGCACGTCTTCAAATAAATAATAATCTGTATCGTGTAAGTCGTAGCGATATAAAAATAATGTTATATAAGTTTTCATAAAATTATGGAATGATAAAAAGCAACAGGCCGTTGAAGTTTTATAATGCATAATAAAGTCCAAGGAGGCAGTAAAACCGACATTCAGGTCGATGCAGTTTGTCCACCAACAAGCTATTTGACGCCAAAGTATCGATAACTCACTCAAACTATCCCGATCATAATAATAATACCTACCTCTTTGATGCGCATAACTGAACATTACTGAGATCACAGATTTCAATCGTTAAATTAGCCGTCGCCATACTTCGTCCCGCTCAGAAATTGACACAAACATTTGAAGCGACTGTGACTTCTTATCACTGGCACAGCATATTGAAGCGTTCGTCATGTCAAACAAAAAAATGCCACAGCTTTCTGTTGTCGATGGTGTGAAAACATTGCTCAATAAACACAATTCAATTTCTTTGTAACTCTGTAACAGTGGCACAGTTGGTAGTGCCAAGGGGACCAAAGTTGTGGAGACGGAACTGTTAAGATTAAAACTTGTAGGGACGGACTTTTATATTGAGTTGTTTCTGATAGAATTTCTATGAATTTCTTGTCAATATAACTTGCATGGAAAAGATGGCGGGGTAAAAAAGTTAGGGAAAACAAAGATGAATAGATAGATTGTAAGATAATACCATTCTCGAATTCATCAACTACTCATAGTTATACATATTCAGATTCAATAAAATTGATTGAATCGGGATGTTTATTTAATAAACATCTAAGACATTTAATTATATTATGACCACTCATGTAGATACTTGTTTAATATGGTTCATTATATTCCGATACCCACAACTTATAACAAAAAATAAACATAGACTAGATTTCGTTCGTATTCAAAGATATTAATGATGGTAAATTAATGTGACGAAGAAACAATTTAATATTTATGAGTCAAGGGTATTATGTTGTCAGAAATAATAACTTGAAGGTGTTCTTTTAACTTGGCCCATTTTTTTAGAAACATAATGGTATCTGTTAATGATACTGTAATTTAATTGAGGAGCTCGATGGCGCAGTGGTTAGCGCACTCGGCCTGCGGTTGCTAAAGTTAAGCAACGTTCGCAGATGCCAGTCATCGGATGGGTGACCGAAAAATTTCATCTCGAGCTCCTCCGTGCTTCGGAAGGCACGTTAAACCGTTGGTCCTGCGCCTGATCTCTCTACGGTTGTGTCAGATTGCTGTCCCACCGAATTATGAGAGTGAAGGAATAAGGAGTGCACCTGTGCTTGCGCACTCATTTGTGCACTATAATATATCCTGCGTACCTGGCTGATCGTAAGATCGGCCGCCATGGCCGAATACGGCCGGAGGGGTATTATTACTGTAATTTAACAAAGCAATTTAAGTTAAGTGACACTGAAATTTCCTAATACTCGCAGAGCTTGTTGGTTATTTATTGTTTAGATACGTTTTCACAAGTTCAATTCAATAATAGACGGTTTCCGGGAAAATGAAGACATTTCGAGGAAAAAACATGGCGGTTATAATGTTACGAGCAATAAGGTGACGCCAGACTCTGTCTGTTGTGAAACTTGTGAACAAATGCTACCGTCAGGTCAATGAACTGCTCGCCTTGCAATAAGAGTAAAAGTAAATAAGAGTGAAAAAATAAAAACAAAGCGTAAAAATGTCACATCAAACAAATTTGTACCGTTTCATAAGTTGGTCCCGTCGAGTATGAAATAAAAATATGTCGTAAACTAAAGTGTTTCTCATTTACTACACGATTACCAGTCATTAGATTAAATAAACTTCCGGCAATACAGCTATGAAGTATCGTCTGTAGAAATATCATAAATACTTGATGATTAAAAGAGCAATGATCGTGATAATTTTAACTGCTTTCTGAAGTCGGCGGCAGAATAGTGGTAAATGTAAATTATTATAATGATAAATAAATTAAATAATAAAATCACCTTGCCATACCCTAACAGGGTCCATATCCATCCTATTTAAGTTATATGTTAAGTATGATTGCGTTGTATGTATGTTGCAAGAAATAAATAGTTAAGTGAACCTGTATTTTTGTAACTGTTGATATAATTTGTAAGTGCATCTGTGTAGGCTAAATCATAACAAGAATTTACTTTCGTTCCCTTTTCAAATTTAGAAATTGAAAAGATCGCTACCAAAATGTATATTTTAATACACTGAATGACGGTTTGTCTGTTTATCATTAGCAGTAATTGAAATGCTATTTACCCAGACGTAAAATGTATTAAACGTAAACATTTGACGGGCTTCTCTTGATTAAAGAAGCTGACATCCCCCCGGGTGTAATGGTTCGGACGTGTCCGATTTGTCAGAATCCGAATACTACTAAATTGACGGCTTAGTCGTCGTTTTGCACGAAAACAGGTAAAATCTGGAGTCATAAATCTCTTACTTTGTCTGGTTATATATTTATTTATCTAGCAAACCACCATGACTTCGGACGGGTGCAATGCTGGAACTTAAGTTTATTTAAGAAGATTCATGTCTTATACACATAAATCTTCCTCTTGAATCAATCTGATCAAAAAGCGCATGAAATACGGTTGCGTAGTTTTTAAGATTTAAACATACATACATTAGATATTACAAATATGAAAAGCCAACAATATTGTGTGGCAAAATTTTTATTATATCAGAGGTAAATGAGAGCAGGTGAGTCGCCCGACAGTTAATAATCACTGCCACTGATGGTAATTACGCAAAAGGTATCCCAAATGCGTCAAATATAAATTTGACGCATTATTTGCCTAAATTTTTTTTCTATAAAATCTGTTATTTTCAGTGGTCGCCAGAGTTCAGTTGGGGAAGGTATGGTTGGGGTCTTAGAGGCAGGCAACGCATTTGCGACCCTTGTGCGGATGTTGATGTCCATGGACAGCGGTGATCACTCGTGATAGCAAAAATAACCCCGGTGTGTGTATTAATCATTCAGTTAAAGTACGCACTAAACAAAAACAATCAAATGAGAATTTTAAGCCCTTTCAGTTCCTATAAGAATGTCAGAAACTGGTTTTTTGTATATCTAAAAATAGATCCATGTTCTGATATTAAATCAGTGCACTTGAAATAAAAGAGCTTAGCAAACATGATGGAAGCGTGTGCACAGATTTGAGTTATCTATTACGTTGTTGTAGGTAACGGTTATCATATCGCCGTTATTCCACCAGATATGACCCATATTTAACATTTCAATCTGTCAGAAATGTCGCTGTATTTTGTTAAAGTTTGTTATGATAGTAAAACAACTGGAAATAGGCCAAATTCTTAGAACTTGTGCATTTGAACGAGTGATTCTTGGACTGTTATACATACAACAGTAGACAATAAGATTGGGGATAATGAGATGATTGCCCTTCATGCATCAATTGACCTATCAGATGAAACAAAACGATGTGTTTATAGTAAGTGTTATTTTTCTTCTATTGTAATGTTTTCACAAAGTACCAGTTTTTGAAACTGTTTTCCATATAGATTTGTTTGGATGAACATAGATTCAATTTCCCTGTAGTGTAGACATTGATGTATGACTCATTCAAAACAAGTTCATTATCATCTCACAACCACAACATGTTGTTCTTGTAGATAGTGGGTTAAACCGTTCATAATCAACACGACTTTTCAAACTTTGGATGACGGTACAAGATAAGATTCGGTCAAAGCCCTCGGGAGATGACTTCGAACACCTAATTAGCGCAAATGCTTCGCCAGGGCTGGCCAAAAACACTTCCACATCCGATTTGACACGTTCAAAGAACGAAACTCACTCACACACTTCGCCGTCGCTTCACTCACGAAGTTCGCAAAGGACGAGCGCGGGAGGGCACGCGCCCGCGCCCGTCTATTTTTACCTCAAAAGTAAACCCGAACGCTCCCGTATCGCGACTGATTTATAGTGGCCTCGTAAACGCTATGCCCAACGTGATTCACGATAGCGCGGAAAGCTTTTAACGATTCTAACCGTGTTTCGCCGATCCCCGGTCTTCCGCTTACGCCGAAATCCAGAATCGGCACTCGAAAACTCACCGCGGGACCGGCGCGGACGACTGCCAAGTTTCGCGTCGAACCGAAGGAAAGAAAATATCACCGAAACCGTCAAATATAGGCGGGGGCGAACGGCCGGCGCCGGCACTGACCTCCTTTCTGCGTGATGTTGAACGTGCGGAGCCGGTAGGAGTCCTCGTCGGGCTCCTCCTCGGGCTGCTGGTGCGAGCGCGGCACGTCGAGGAAGGCGTTGGAGCGGCGCGGCTGCGCGTGCTGCGCCGGCGGCGGGCGACGGCGCGCGGACGCCTGGCGGCGCACCTGCGGCGGCGTCTCGGCGTCGGCCAGGCGCGGCTCGGAGGAGTAGCGCGCGCGCGCGTCGCGGTCCAGCTGCTGCAGCTGGCGGCGGTGGCGCACGGAGCGGCCGCCGGTGATGCGCGCCGACTGCGAGCGCGCGGCGGGGCGGCGGCGCGGCGCCGGCGTCGCCTCCGCCGCCAGCGCCTCCATGCTCGCGGACGCGGGCGCGCAGATCGACTGCGAGCGCTTCGTGCGTGCGTTCGATGCCATCGTCGCGCCGGTACTGCGGTCGCCGCGACTTTCCCGAGTTTCCCGGCCCCCGCCCCGCCGCCCGCCCCGCCGCCCGCCCGGCGAACTTGTTGCATCGCGGGTTATAAGATCGCCGCTCTTTTAAATGTCACTAATTCGCTTCTTTATAGGCGGGCGGCGCTTTGTTTTCGGACGTAGTGTGCGGGCGACGTGTCGTCGGGCGGGCGGGTCTCGGTTCGCGTGTTTACTTTTCAGATTTACTCGTGTTTTCGACTCCGTGCTAACAAAATAGACAAAATGTAACGTTTATTTTAGTTGGTTATTGCGTTTTAATTGATTTCTGTTTTTAGAGATGACTTCTCGTAACCGGTTTAGTGGTTTCCGCGGAATGACCGTAGACTTGATTGCTAGGAAAATACCGACGCGTGGAAATGTAGCTCATTTCTAAAGTTTCGTAATTTGTAGGTAAGTTTAATGCCGTATAATTAAAGTAAAGTTAAACCTGGCAAGAACAGTTCAGTTGGTAATCCTCAGATATTGTTATTATAATGAGCAGGAAACTTGTTAAGGAAGGATATTCCTTTTACTTTGTTCATGAATTTTGACTTATATCAGAATTTCCAGACTTATCCAGAAGCAAGCATAACGTCGAATGAATGGTGATGTATTTCTTTTAACAAAAGGGTCTTGTTTGTACATATATTCCATTTTAATTAACAATGGAAATTAATTTCGATTTCCCTAATTTTGAAAAACCGTAGCATCTACAGTCTACGTCCAAGTTTCAACAATATAGTTCTTATTATAGTTTCGGGAAAAAGTTGCTGTGACATACGGACAAACATACAGACAGAAGACAGACAGACATGCCGAATCTATATCTATGCTCGGGTTCCGTTTTCAGCCATTCGGCTACGGAAACCTTAAAATGTGGAGGACGCATAACCACATGACTTATTTACACATATTTTAATTAAATTAATGTTATCAACGCACAATACGGGGAAAGCCATGGACAAAAGCAAGGTAGGTATATTTTTATTTTTCGCTGCATTAATGTATTCCACGTCTCTCCACCAATCAAATGGATATTAAATCTTATTGCTAAGGGAATAGAATTTAACATCAAACGGGGCCCTTTATGAATGGTCGGCCGAGCTTATTATTTCTAATAGGAGAGCCACGAAAGTATTAAAAAGCCTTTTTCTTTCAACAAAAGTCATTTCCGTGATGTAAGCGTGACCTGTTAATGTAAATGCTGGCCATTTTCCCCGACTTGGAATGGTTTCCGATAATTAATTATTTTTGTACGTTTATTTACTTTTTGTTGCCGAAATGAACAGGGGAAATATGATTCTGAAATGCACTTCCTACCGTTTTATCATCATATTCACGTTTGCAAGACAGTGTGTGGCCGAGGCGCTCCACTAAGCCCGATCAAGTGGAGAGCCCTAGGAGAGGCCTATGTCCAGCAGTGGACTGCGATATAGGCTGTTGATGTTGATGAAGACAGCAGGTACCTATGGTGAAAGATGAAATTCATGGGAACACTAGTGCCCATCTCCTGTATGTTTCTTAGTCGCTTCTCACGGAAATAAACTCGAAAAGAAATCGATTACTACTACTCGTATTCCAGGTGGACACTACATAGAATAGACACGACAGTTAAAATATACTACTAACACTACCACTTCTCTGGATACTACACACACACACACGCCATTTACATATAGGTACATACTACTAACAATACTATTCCTCTGGCTACTACCCTAAAACGTAAGTGAAAATTTTACTTTTTATTAACACTTACACACAATATTATTAAATTTATTTTGATTGGCCTAATTTCTCCCCCTTTTCTTGTCAACTGATTGTTTGACATTAAATTTAATTAAGCAAGCACAACTTTGCAAGGACCGGGCGGAGACATTAATAAATTATGCCCGCCTTAGTGGAATGACGCTTTCACCCCTCCTTGTTCTCCCGCGGGTCGTGGATTTGATTCCGGGTTCAGCTGATAAGGGTGTAGGGACACGATTTTAAACATGATGCTCATATTTGTAGCCGTGGTTATCTAAACTAATATAATAAAGCTGAAGAGTTTTTTTGTTTGTATGTTTCTTTGTTTAAACGAGCTATTCTCAGGAAGTACTGGTTGGAATTGAAAAGTTATTTTTTGTGTTGGATAGTCCATGTGACGAGGAAGGCTTCAGGCTATAGTATAAACGAAATCCACGCGGACGGAGTCGCAGGCTGTCGTTAGTAAATAATATGTTGCAAGCAAGACTTCTGTTTGAAATATTACCTATTTCCATCAACTTGTTGATAAACAGTGGTATTGATTTACAGAATTAACTACTGGTGTTACTAAGTGTACGAAACTACACATATTTAATTAAGTTGATCAACAAGCTACACTACACACAGTTGATTTCACTGCTGAAATTTGTGAATTGCACATAATTCAAATAGAATTGACGTCCCTTTTATTGATGTACCGAATAGGGTCTGAAATTATCGTGACTTTCTTTAAGAAAAACTCTTTCGTAGTGATTTGTCTACGAGGAATTTAATTTCCTTGCTGACCTAATATTTTATATTTTCTTCAGAATTACTTTTGGCTTGGCATCAGTTGCCGATCAGGCTCCAATGGCCTTCAAAACTGTTGTGTTAGATTTCTGCTGATAAGCAAGGTCTCCAGAGCTCAGTTGAGGAGGATATGGAGTTTAAAAGGCAGGCAGGCGACGCATTTACCTACAGCGGTGAACAATTAGATTTCACACACTGGCAAGCAGGAGAATGAATCGTCACCAAGCTGACAATTTTCCACCTGTCGGAGACTTCTTCTGCAAAATATGCGGTAGAATCTGCTGCTCTAGTATTGGTCTGCATAGTCATGAAAGGAAATGCATGGCCTTGTCTTCTTATGGCAATGAATAAATCGTCTGAAATAGACGTAAATGCCAATGATGATGATGATGATGAACAATTAGATAAAAGAGAACAAAATGCTTGTTAGCCGGCCTTTTTTTAAAATAAAAATTCGTTGTTTCTCTTTTCCAAGATAGACATTGCTCACAGTTTCAGATCAAGCTCGATTGCATATGTAACACACGGGCGGGATAGTGCATCCAATCAAGGCTGCCTTTGTGAGTAATCCCGGCAGGATCACAGCCTTCTCAGATGCAATTACTGACACACTGCGCCATTGTTCCAGGGACCTGGCGTATATTAGGTAAACTAGTAGAGTGAGAACTTGATGCTTGAGATTCGTCACTGGATGATACATACATATTCAGTTTTAAGAGGGAAGCTTAGTAGGACTTTCACTCAAATTAGCCAATCGTCTTGGGAAGTACCCCTTTCTTACAGAGAACCACATTGAAATGTCCCTACATAACTGTTGTGCTATATTTCGTCTGATAAGCAAGGTCTCCAGATCTCTTTAGTTTAACAGGCAGGCATCGTATCTAACCTTGTAGAGTTGTCGATGTCCATAGACAGCAGTGATCAATTACAATCAAGAGACCATAATCCCCTTTTGCCGCCCTCGTACTTAAAAATAAACATTGATCTTAGTTATTTGCCTTTTCCAAGATAGACATTGCTCACATCAGTTTCAGATCAAGCTCGATTGCATATGTAACACACGGGCGGGATAGTGCATCCAATCAAGGCCGCCTTTGTGAGTAATCCCGGCAGGATCACAGCCTTCTCAGATGCAATTACTGACACACTGCGCCATTGTTTCAGGGACCTTTTTTTTTCTGGCGAATATTAGGTATTTTAGTAGAGTGAAAATGCTGAATGAATTTGATGCAAAAACTAACAACAAAAAAATTGTTTGAAGTTTTTATTAATATTTGTATATCTATATAAGTCCACAGGGATAGTGACAGATTCTTTAATAAACAAAGTTTTTCGAATGTCTTGCATACCTACTTGATGCTTGAGATTCGTCGCTAGATGATACACAATAAGTTTTAAAAGGGAAGCTTTTAGTAGGACTTCCACTCAAATTAGCCAATCGCTTTGGGAAGTACCCCTTTCTTACAGATAACCAGATTGAAATAACCCTACATAACTCTTGTGCTATAATTCTGCTTTTAAGCAAGGTCTCCAGAGCTCTGTTGAGGAGGATATATAGTTTAAAAAGCAGGCAACGCATCTACCCTTGTAGAGTTGTGGATGTCCATAGACAGCGGTGATCAATTATAATCAAGTGACCATAATACTCGTTTGCTGCCCTCATACTTAAAAAAAGATGTCTTAGTTGTTTTTCTTTCCAAGATAGACATTGCTCACAGTTTCAGATCAAGCTCGATTGCATATGTAACACACGGGCGGGATAGTGCATCCAATCAAGGCTGCCTTTGTGAGTAATCCCGGCAGGATCACAGCCTTCTCAGATGCAATTACTGACACACTGCGCCATTGTTCCAGGGACCTGGCGAATATTAGGTAAAATAGTAGAGTGAGAATGCTGCAATGTGCAGGCTTCGGGAGTCACATTGCAATGCTGAATTAAAGTGATGCAAAAACTAACAACAAACACAAAAAAATTGTTTGAAATTTTTATCAATATTTGTTTATTTAAGTGCACTGGGATAGTGAGAGCACAGATTCTTTAGAAAATAAAGATTTTCGAATGTCTTGCGTACCTACTTGATGCCTGACATTCGTCATTAGATGATACATATTCAGTTTTAAGAGGGAAGCTTATTAGGCCTTCCACTCGAATTAGCCAATCATCTTGGGAAGTACCCCTTTTATACAGAAACCACATTGAAATAACCCTACATAACTGTTGTGCAATATTTCTGCTGATAAGCAAGGTCTCCAGAGCTCTGTTGAGGAGGATTTATAGTTTAAAAGGCAGGCAACGCATCTCCCCTTGTGAAGTTGTCGATGTCCATAGACAGCGGTGAAAAATTACAACCAAAAGAATTAAATGATCGTTTGCCCCTCTTACGTAAAAATAAACATTTATCTTAGATATTTCAGATAAAGCTCGATTGCACATGTAACACACGGGCGGGATAGTGCATCCAATCACGGCCGCCTTTGTGAGTAATCCCGGCAGGATCACAGCCTTCTCAGATGCAATTACTGACACACGGCGCCATTGTTCCAGGGACCTGGCGAATATTAGGTATACTAGTAGAGTGAGAATGCTGAATGAATGTGATGCAAAAACTAACAACAAAAATTTTTTTGAAGTTTTTATTAATATTGCACTGGGTTAGTGCACCGGGTTAGTGATAGCACTATCCCGGTGTAGGTTAATGTTCTGACTCCTGAGAAAAGACAGATTATTTAAGTAAGTCGCTAGATGATACACAATCAGTTTTAAGAGGGAAGCTTAGTAGGACTTCTACTCAAATTAGCCAATCGTCTTCGGAAGTACCCCTTTCTTACAGAAAACCACATTGGAATATCCCTACATAACTGTTGTGCTATATTTTTGCTGATAAGCAAGGTCTCCAGAGCTCTGTTGAGGAGGATATATAGTTTAAAAGGCAGGCAACGCATCTCTCCTTGTGAAGTTGTCGATGTCCATAGACAGCGGTGATCAATTACAATCAAGTGACCATTACGCTCTATTACCGTCTTCTAACATAAAAAAATAAACATTGATCTTAGTTATTTGCCTTTTCCAAGATAGACATTGCTCACATCAGTTGCAGATCAAGCTCGATTGCATATGTAACACGGGCGGGATAGTGCATCCAATCAAGGCCGCCTTTGTGAGTAATCCCGGCAGGATCACAGCCTTCTCAGATGCAGTTACTGACACACTGCGCCATTGTTCCAGGGACCTGGCGAATATTAGGTATACTAGTAGAGTGAGAATGCTGAATGAATGTGATGCAAAAACTAACAACGAAAAAAATTTTTGAAATTTTTATCAATATTTGTTTATTTAAGTGCACCGGGATAGTGAGAGCACAGATTCTTTAGAAAATAAAGATTTTCGAATGTCTTGGGTACCTAGTAGATGCTTGAGATTCGTCGCTTGATGATACATATTCAGTTTTAAGAGGGAAGCTTATTAGGCCTTCCACTCGAATTAGCCAATCGTCTTGGAAAGTACCTCTTTCTTACAAAACATCACAGTGAAGTAGCACTACATACATTACTGTTGTGCAATTTTTCTTCTGATGAGGAGTAAAGTCTCGAGGGCTCAGTTGAGGAGGATATCTAGTTTGAAAAGCAGGTAACGCATCCGCCCTTGTGAAGTTGTCGATGCTTACCGGCAGCGGTGAACAATTAAAATCAAGTGACCAATACGCTCTATTATCGTTTTCTAACATAAAAAAATGAACATTGATCTTAGTTATTTGCCTCTTCCAAGATAGACATTGCTCACAGTTTCAGATCAAGCTCGATTGCATATGTAACACACGGGCGGGATAGTGCATCCAATCAAGGCTGCCTTTGTGAGTAATCCCGGCAGGATCACAGCCTTCTCAGATGCAGTTACTGACACACTGCGCCATTGTACCAGGGACCTGGCGTATATTAGGTATACTAGTAGAGTGAGAATGCTGAATGAATGTGATGCAAAAACTAACAACAAAAAAAATTGTTTGAAGTTTTTATTAATATTTGTATATCTATATAAGTCCACCGGGATAGTGACAGATTCTTTAATAAACAAAGTTTTTCGAATGTCTTGCATACCTACTTGATGCTTGAGATTCGTCACTGGATGATACATACATATTCAGTTTTAAGAGGGAAGCTTAGTAGGACTTTCACTCAAATTAGCCAATCGTCTTGGGAAGTACCTCTTTCTTACAAAACATCACAGTGAAGTAGCACTACATACATTACTGTTGTGCAATTTTTCTTCTGATGAGGAGTAAAGTCTCGAGGGCTCAGTTGAGGAGGATATCTATGTAGTTTGAAAAGCAGGTAAAGCATCTGCCCTTGTGAAGTTGTCGATGCTCATCGGCAGTGGTAAACAATTAAAATCAAGTGACCAATACGCTCTATTATCGTCCTCTAACATAAAAAAATGAACATTGATCTTAGTTATTTGCCTTTTCCAAGATAGACATTGCTCACATCAGTTTCAGATCAAGCTCGATTGCATATGTAACACACGGACGGGATAGTGCATCCAATCAAGGCTGCCTTTGTGAGTAATCCCGGCAGGATCACAGCCTTCTCAGATGCAATTACTGACACACTGCGCCATTGTTCCAGGGACCTGGCGAATATTAGGTATACTAGTAGAGTGAGAATGCTGAATGAATGTGATGAAAAAACTAACAACAAAAACAAAATTTTTTTTTGAAATTTTTATCAATATTTGTTTATCTATTTAAGTGCACCGGGATAGTGAGAGCACAGATTCTTTAGAAAATAAAGATTTTCGAATGTCTTGGGTACCTAGTAGATGCTTGAGATTCCTCGCTTGATGATACATATTCAGTTTTAAGAGGGAAGCTTATTAGGTCTTCCACTCGAATCAGCCAATCGTCTTGGAAAGTACCTCTTTCTTACAAAACATCACAGTGAAGTAGCACTACATACATTACTGTTGTGCAATTTTTCTTCTGATGAGGAATAGTCTCGAGGGCTCAGTTGAGGAGGATATCTAGTTTGAAAAGCAGGTAACGCATCTGCCCTTGTGAAGTTGTCGATGCTCATCGGCAGCGGTGAACAATTAAAATCAAGTGACCATTACGCTCTATTACCGTCTTCTAACATAAAAAAATAAACATTGATCTTAGTTATTTGCCTCTTCCAAGATAAACATTGCTCACATCAGTTTCAGATCAAGCTCGATTGCATATGTAACACACGGGTGGGATAGTGCATCCAATCAAGGCTGCCTTTGTGAGTAATCCCGGCAGGATCACAGCCTTCTCAGATGCAATTACTGACACACTGCGCCATTGTTCCAGGGACCTCGCGAATATTAGGTATACTAGTAGAGTGAGAATGCTTAATAAACGTGATACAAAAACTAATAACAAAAAAATAGTTTGAAGTTTTTATTAATATTTAAGTGCACCGGGTTAGTGAGACACTATCCCAGTGTAGGTTCGTATCCTGATTCCTAAGAAAGGACAGATTCTTTAATAAATAAAGATTTTCGAATGTCTTGGGTACCTAGTTGATGCCTGAGATTCGTCGCTAGATGATACACAGGAAGCTTAGTAGGTCTTCCACTCAAATTAGCCAGTCGTCTTGAGAAGTACTTCTTTCTAGCAGAAAACCACAGTGAAGTAGCCGTATATAACCGTGGAAACTATATTTCTATTGATTTATTGACTATTTAGTTGCGTGCGTCTATTTATTTCAATACCCTGAGTGTCACTACATACATATCTATCTAACTCTGACTGTACATACCATTTTGTACGCATCAATCAAGTACGTTATTTAATTATGCATGCAAATTTTCATGGTTCCTGATGTGTGATTCAATAAAGGGTAAGCTAACTCTCCTGGTGTGTATGCAAATTGCAATGATCAGTATAAGAACCTTATTTTCACGTAATAAATAAAATAAATTCCATACACACCAACTACCACGCCCCAAACTGAACTCGAAGCTTGTCCTATGGATGCTAGGGAACGGAAATACCTACTCAAATATCTATTACTTAAGCACAAATGTTGATGCTTATCACACAAACATTTTTCCCCAGCGGGTCTCGAACGCGCGACCTCAAATAATGTGGCCCGTGTCTCTAACCAGCCTGGCATTTACTTGAAATGCTGGCTGTTCCAAAAGCATTGAAAAAATCGTTTACCCACTATTTTTCCGTGTAAAAAGCGTCTGTTTGTTTTGTCCCATGGTCGCAAAAGTATTTTAGAATCGAATAGAGACCAACACGGGCGCAGTACTAGTGTTTGTGATGGAATCAATTTACACTAAACTGGAGTTTGCAGCACTTTGAGTGAGTGGGCAGGGATGCGTGTCACACCGTTGTTTTATAATAGTTGGTTGATGTTTGTTGTCAAACGAAAAGCTGCTCATTCACTTGTGAAGATGCAATTACTGCTTACTCTATAGATTGTCAGCTCAATTTTAAGATTGTCAGCCTACTCATTAAATAAAACTACTTTTAAACGGATAAAAGTCGCAATTTTATTGAAACTGTCAGAAATGTGGATTAGTTTCATTACACGTATTTTCAAGAAGTAACAGGAATTTCACTTATTGATTTCGCAGTGATTTACGGAAAACATCCATTTCTAAACATATTTTAGGGGAAACCCTATACTTAGTTGTACATTTTTTTAAAGAAACCTGTCAAGATGTTTTGTAACTGTAATGTGATTGACCCTCAAAGTTGAAGATTGCTAAAATACGATACTTATTAAACTTGATAACTACTTATTCAACTCGGGTTCGTTTCTGTGTAAGCGCCGGCCATGTCCGCGATAGTTTGCATTCAATTTCGCACGTCCACACTGCGGCTGCGTCTACCCGCCCGCTGTTATTGTAACACACCGCAACTTATATTGTTGTCGATTGTTCGAATTTACACAATAATAGCTCACACTTACTGTGAATAATGTATTAATTTAGTGGAAATCAAAGCAGGAGTTACTGGGTAATAGTTTATTCATAAATTATAATTATCAAAGTTTTAGAAGGTTATAGCGTAAGTTCATAGAAAAAATATAGGACCCCTCCGGCCGTTTTCGACAATGGCGGCCGATCTTACGATCAGCCAGGTACGCAGGATAAATAGTATGTGGCCTAGTGTGTAGACATCCTGACAACAAAATGAGAAATGAGATTTATACCTTTGATTTAATTTTCATTTCATCTTTAGGTTCATCACCATCACTTTTACTAATAGGATACAGGCTTCCCCTATGGATTGGGAGGCTGAAGATCCTGGGATTTCCGTTCAAAGTCTTCTTGAAACACCAAAGAAGATCCCTTGTAGACGGTATTTAGGCCAGCAATCGCTGCTTCTGAATTCTCGAATTCTTCTTTTGCTAGTGGTGTGCCAGTCTGTCTTCTCGTTCTTACTTCGTTAAATTTTTCCCCTTCCTTGATCAGTTCTGGAAAATATTTCGTAACTTTCAGCGTTGCATCAAGATACAAATGATATTTAATTTATAAATTAATAAATTCTTTGGACTATCAAACCATATTTCCTTAGCTCGTAGCTTGCATTATGGAGGCTAGGAAACGGATAGAAATACTTAAATACCCTTATAAACACCCGCTAATTACGTATCGTGTGATCTATGTGTCGTAGTTTCGATATTTTTACTTGAATTCTCAACAGTAGGTACCTTCGATGTGAGACACATCAATCAAAATGTCTGATGTTATTTGAAAGAAGGCGTTCGTTTCTCATTGAATACCTAAACATAATGTAACAATAAATATTATAGACAGACATCTACATGTCTCACCCATCAATTCACTTCAATCTCGTTATTTTCGAGTTATTATATTGGCACATCAAATAAGAAGAACAGGAAAATCCATATTTTATACTCGAACGACACAAAATACTTGTGTCTTTGTTAAAATTGTATTAACGTTCCCATTTGCATATAAATTGACGTACAGGTAGGGTGTTACGAGTAAGGTTTAGTAAGTTAGTTTTTTGGAATAAATTATATTGTTCTTAATGTTATAAAGATGATCCCTGAGTCAGGTGTACTTCTTATACGAAATTAAACTTTATTTCAAGGAAATACGATCCACGAGCTGTATCGATTATTTTTTGTAGGGTCTTATTACTTTAGAATAGTGTCGATTTTCCTTAGAAGATATGAATGACCTTAGGCTGTTAATAGCTTTAATTAATTACTATAAATACGTAAAATAATACCTGAAATAGATTCTTTCAGTTCTTGAACGTAGCTAGTTCCATTGTCGTCAGAATAACGATTGAAAAACTTATCAAACAGGGAGCTTTCAGCTTGATAAAAAGAAATTAATGCAACGAAACAAACTGCTTTAAACGCCATGGCGGCTGCACTTCGGGAAGGTAAACAGCAAACTGACACAAAAAAACTTTACAAACTATAAATAAAGAGTGGTCAAACTTCTTTAAAAACCTTAAGGAAAATATACAGAGTGAGCAGGCTGCTATATTAAGGTGCCTGATCCCATGACATTACATTCAGGGTCGAGGGGTCATTACCACTAAAATGGATTCCACAATAAATATACTTTACTTATCACAGGTAAAGATATTAATAAGTGCGTGAATTTTTTTAAATAAAGTGGTAAGAACACAAACAAACACCACATATATTTACTCGCATGCATTACAAACAACACACATCTTTTATATTTTGAATTATTAACTAATTAGCAGCATTATTATCGTTCCTAAATGTTAAAAAGTTCGGCATACGTACCACACAAACACATGCATTCCTAATGTTTAATAGTCCCTCAATTTAATATGCCTCATAGTTGTAAGTTCAGATTTCCTGGGGATTTCTTGTACTTAGCCTCCAAAAAGAGAATATGCCTCATACCACGAGTTTTTCCTGCTCTGTCATTATTATCATCATCATCCTAGCGCCTTGCGCCTCCAGTTGCATTCTCGGCCATTCCCTTGGCGCCTAGGGTACGCTGCGACTATGATCCTGAATTGACCAGCCTGGTTATTACATAACAATGCATGCTCTGTAATTACAATTATGGAGAAGGCAATGGCAATCCAGTCCATTAAAGTTGCCAAGAGAGTTGTTGTGTGTTTCATTACATACAATGATCACGACCTTCAGTGATGAGGAATACGACTCAAGGAGAAGGAGGATTTACAATCAATCCTTGTAAGATTTTTTAATCGATAAACTATCAAAACACTAAAGAGCACTGGATTATAATCATTAAAATATTAGAAATCACAAAAATTAGACGTAGACTTAAAGGAATAACTTTATTGAGGTGCAAAAACAGAATCACAGACGTAGTTTCCAAGGCCAGAGGCCTCACAGTGCGTAGACCTTCACGTAGTCGACAAGCATCCTGCCGTCGTACCAGGTCGGCTCCCAGGTCTTCCGCGCCTTCCAGAAGTTGAGGACGGCCTTGCTCGCGCGGTTCGTCCAGGGTTTGTCGGGAGAATCAGGGAAGTCGTGGACTCCGCCCACGCGAAGACCCAGGGATATGAAGAACTGTGGGGATAAAAAGAAGATTTAATGTAGGTAACTGCTTAAAGATTGAGCTCATATCATAAGATAAGCATTGAAAAATTGGTCAAAAGACATCATCTAAGATACAAGTAACTTCTCTCTCTAATCTCTCTCTCTGGCTGTAATCTGCAAACTTAGCAATATTACATACCATCTCGTCAAGAGGCGCCATAATGGTTCCTTTATTCCAAAAGCTTGCATGAGGCACAAGGTGTTCCCTCCCGCTAGCAGAAAAGCCATCGCCAGGGTCCACGGTTCCGTAGCGATCTCCGTCTACCAGCAGCTCGAGTCCATCTGAATTGTTATGATTGGAATATTAGAGATCATACAAATAAGTATATCTTTTTGATAAGTTAAACTCTCAACGGAAAGCTGTATAAAAAAATGCTGCTAGGTTCTATTTTTTGGACTTTTAAAATTTAGTAGTGGCCGCCCGCGACAACACAGAAAGTGTTATATTGTAGCGTAAATTCTTCTACAAAAACTGGACTTTAAACACAAAAAAACAACTCTTAAATTCTAACCAGTAGTTTATTAGATACGAGTAAGTGCGTTCAAACAAACAAATAAACTAACTCTTCATCTTTATCATATTAGTATATCGATAGCCCCAAAGCAAATGGACTGTTCTAAATGAGGTTCCTCCTCCAGAACTTAATCAGGAAGATTGTTATACAGTCGCTTTGATGTATAACATGTTCCATAAATACCCAAAATAAAGGCAACCGGTAAAAAATACTGCTTGATGCAATAGTTTCTACAGTTTGCAGAGTACTAAGTAATATGAAGACTGATGTACTCACTTGGTTTCCAAATAAGCGTGTACACGTGGTAATCTTTGTTCCAGTTATCGATGCCGATCTTCTCCTTCAACAAGAAGGTCCGGAAAGGATCAGCATCGGAGAGGACTGGACCTCCGTAGAGTTTCTTGGCGTAAGCTGGGTTGCCTTTCGCGAATGCAACCCTCATGAGGCCGGATTCATATCGCTGCGAACCGTAGATGTTGTCGTGAGGCTCTAAGTTGAGTTCTGAAATAAAAAAAGAAGTGTAACATTAATTTGTTGTTTAATTAAGAAAAGTATAAGCGTTCGTTTGGGAAAGTACTTCCACCCTACAACAGTAGACCACAGTGCAGTAGTACTTCGTAACTGTTGTGTTGTTTTTGCTGTTGAGTAAGGAAGGACGCCGGGGCTCAGTTGGGGATGGTATGGTGTCTTAAAGGCCGGCAACGCATCTGCGACCCTTGTACGCTTGTTGATGTCCTTAGGCAGCGGTGGTCACTTGCCATCAAGTGACTTGCATTTTCGTTCGCCTACCTATCACATAAAAAAAATAGAGGCAAATGAGCAAACGGATATCCTACTAGGTTTCCGTTTTCAAAAAGGTAAGAGTGATACGAGAGCTAACGCTACTATTCAAAAACGCCTTACGTTTTAGCGTAGGCTACTTTAGTAGCCTGAAGCTAGCTCTGAAGCATGCATACATGAATATTTATTTATAAAGTATTTCTTACCAGGGATAAGCCAATTCCCAGCAGGCAGTCGGGCTTTGATCTCAATCTTCCCAAACTTAAAGTTGAACTTGTTCTTAGTAGTGATCTTCCCTGTCATAACTGGCGGCAGGATCTGGGCTCCGTCAGCTTTCCTCCTGCATTGTGTCGAGCCAATATTGCCGGTACATCTAGAAATATTCATCATTAAATAAATAAATAAATGTTCAACTAAGTACATCGCATACTTATATTAACTACTAGCTGACCCGACTGACTTCGTCCTGTCAAAAAAAAATGTAATCTGGTAGGGCTGTTTTTAGGGTTTTCCCGGTATTTATTCGATTTTTTTCTCGCCGTAAGAACCATCCTTGGACTTCAACGAACAATTACAAAAAAAGAATTGGCCCAATTGGTCCAGGCGTTTGAGTTACGCGCTTACCAACACATTTTGCGATTCATTTTTATATTATAGATATAACACCCAGACAAGGACAAATACACATGTTCATGACACAACATAACCGACAATAGGTAAACCCCTAGGAATACATACAATGTTTATGAAGAATTAGGACAGTCGTTTGTTTTTATTTGTTTTCGCAATCTGATATCCATTACCAAGTGCTTAAGAGATTTACGATAGGTTTAGTTTCAAATCTAACAGATTCGCTCTGAATCACGTGCATTGTTAAATAAATTAAATATTTAGTACATAAGCCGATCTAATATAGAATAAAACTATGACCGGATTGATAAGTTATTGTAATACAAACATGTTTGTAAAGTGCAAATGTTGGCTTCTATGTATCTTTGACGCATTTCACCCGCGACTCAAGCCGCACCATTAAGCATATCTATTATCAGGTAGCATATCTTCCACTGAAAATAGTCTCCCCGCTGGGCAGGCCGTTTAATGACCGTTCGTGTTTTTTTTTATGTTACAGGGAGGACAACAACAACCGCACATAGGGTCGCAGATGCGTTGTTTGCCTTAACCCATCCCCTCCCCAACTGAGCTCTGGCGACCTTACTCACCAGCAGAAAATGAAATGAAAATGAAAATGAAAATATTTATTCAGCAATTTGATTCACTTAGTAAATTCTTTTGCACGTCAAAACTTTTTTCGCCCTACCAGCGCCTCGACGTGAATGGCCTGCTGAGAAGAGACGCCGCAAGAAACTCAGACAGTTTTGCCTTTTTTTAAAATAAATTTCAATTTTACAATTTTGTCAAATACTTATAATAACTACAAATTAAGTGCGGCTGAGCAGATTAACATGTCCATGCATATTTATCATTTAAATAATCATCTATTTTATAATAACCTTTCTTCATCAAGGTTGATTTAATAAACATCTTAAATTTATGTTTAGGAAATTCAATAACACTTTCAGGCAATTTATTAAATATTTTGACACTAAGTCCAATAAAAGACTTCCCAGTCTTATGAAGCCTGTGACTTGGAACGGCAAGCTTATGTTTATTTCTTGTATTAAAGCTATGAAAGTCATTTTTTCTAGAAAAATTGTGTAGGTTCTTGCGCGTATAAATTATGCAGTCAAAGATGTATTGAGACGCTGTAGTTAAAATATTAATCTTCTTGAATATCTCACGGAGTGAATCACGCGGCTTAAGGTCATATATTGCACGGATCGCCCTTTTCTGTAATACAAAAATTGTTTGTATATCAGCAGACGATCCCCACAATAACAGACCGTAAGACATAACACTATGAAAATAGCTGAAATAAACCAATCTCGCCGTTTCAATATCAGTCAGGCGTCGTATTTTTCTTACAGCAAATGCTGCAGAACTTAGTCTCCCAGCCAAAGCAACAATATGGAACATAGCACAACAGTTACGAAGTGCTATTTCTCTTCTGTAAGGTGAAGGCACTTCCCCAGACGAGCGGCTCATTTGAGTGGAAATTCCACTAACCTACCTTTGTTAAAATGGGGTGGGGGTGTATGATAAACGAAAAGCACAAATGAACGCTGCTGCCTATCCCCCAGAATGTTCCTAAGTCGCTAGTTACGCCACCCACAAGATGAGATGTGATAGTGAATCTTACCTGTTGGTGAGATCTAGCTCCCCACTGACAAAGTCTTCGGAGAAGTGTGTGTCTAACAATTTCGGGGCGATGGAGAGACTGCCACCGTCCAGCTTCACATTGTCTTCAGTCATGTACACGTTGAAAGGATAGTCCTGAAAGGGAGAAGATATATTAGAAGAGCTCTTGCGATCTTACTCACCAGCAGAAACATAGCAAAACGTTCACGAAGTGCTACTTCACTGTGGTCTTAAGTAATGTGGAGGTGCTTCCCCAGACGAGCTGCTTATTCGAGTGGAAGTTCCACTTAGCTCTGCCCCTCTTGAAGGGTTTGAGTCGTATGGATGTCATGTATATTCTGTCACTATAACAGACTTCAGGCTACTTTAGGCAGACTTACAGGCTGCTCCGGGAACTTGATCTCAGCATCCCAGTTCTGCAAATCCTTCAGACTGGTTCCATCGAACTCCTCGCTGAATATGAGTGCGCCGGCGCATACAGACGCGCGGCCCTGCACCACTGTCTGTGATTGCGTGCACGCCGGCGGCGGGGGGGTGGTCGGGACTGTTGGCGGACGGGTAGCCGATGTCGGGTCGGGTTTGGGTACGGGGCGTTTGGATGTGGTAGGTATTCTATCTGGGTCCACCTTCTCGCCTTGCTCTGTGACGAATTCTGGAAGGCAATGAAAGAAAAACATTTATTTTAGATGTTTAGCTTAATTTTTTTGTAGAACATACTTGAGAGCGCCAGTATAATTGCTCTTGAGGTCAAATTACAGGTTGCAACAAGTGTTTGGATTTATCACTTCGAAAATTTATAGTCGACGTAGTTACGGTCTAAAGTATCGTGCAGGACACCTGCTATAAAAACTGGGTGTTTTTGCGATAAATCTCTCTACGCCCATGTTGTCTAGCAGAGCTTTAAGATAATAGAATGGAGCGGGCGTTAGCCTAAGATCATTGCTGACAAATGAGACATTTACATAAAATTATAAGAAATTGCGATTGAAACCCTATAAAGCCACATGATTTCTGGATACATCATTCGTGTTGAAAAATAGCGTTAGGCAGGCATTCCCTACGGCAAAAATCCCATTATTTATGACTTACCAGTAACAGTCCAGACTCCATCGTCCTGCCTATACCCAAGCCCGTCTTTGATCACATAGGTCCAGAAGTAGATCTTGTCTCCCAACTTGAGCTGAGCGTTGCGGTCTCTGAACCAGAAGCGACCATCTTTGGGTTTCACGATGTCCCTTGCCCATTGGCCTGCTTCGAGCCCGTCCATCTCCTCATTGAGCTTCCCGTGGAAAGCGAACAAGCTAAAGCCCTCATCTAGAACATAAATACGATGGCGTCGTTAGAATAGTAAAAATTTAAGATGGAATGTTGCATGAAAGAATGTCAGTAGATTAATATGATTTGTATTTCCCCCTTAAATGATAATGATCTAACTAAGGGAATAAACGGAGAGAATCGTGGATAAAGGTTTACAAGAAAGCCTTCTTCCTGTAAGCTTTTGAATTATACCGCGATTCTATCTGTTTAAAAGTAGTTTTATTTCAAGTGTAACAGACGCGTAAAATAAAGAAAATATGAATATGTAATGTAAGTTACTTTTTAAGTTCGAGAAGTTAACTTTATGAGGGTGTAAAAGTCCTTACAGATCAGAAGAAAAAAATGGCATCGGTGAATCTAAATTCGTATAGCTTGTTCTTAATCCTTAATAAGTATTCTCAGTCGTTGTGTCGATACCGGTCGTCCTTTATTAGATCATTACCCCCAAACAAGTGTTCAGTGCGACCTGTCCCGGCTTCACACGGGTATGCATGTATAATAAATGCAATAACATTTCTCTTGAATCACTCTCTCTGATAAAAAATATCCCCGCTAAAAATCAGTCGCGTTGGTAATATTAAAGATTCATCATCATAACCCTTACGCCTATCTTGCATCCTCGGCCATTGCCTCGGAGCCACGACTAATGATTCTGAACTGACCAGCATGTTTAATATTATAAAGGTGTGACTGTCGACTGATTTTGCTGGCGGTGGCTGAAGGCTACCTCTACAGCTCAAGGGGAACGAAACAATTTGGATCTTGTATGATAGTTGAATTTGAGAGATCAATATCTCGTTCCAAATTTTAATTAACATTGCGTATCTCTACTAAAGTTCCCATAGCCAATGCCGGCACTGGTTTTTGATTAGCATAAAAGACTAAGCAAAAAGTTCGCGTCCAATGTAATTTTTATTGGATTGTTTTGAACAGGTCCGACGGATATAATAAAAACTCGTTTCCCACCGATGCTTCGCTGACATTATAGTTCATTGGCTTTTGACAATTTTGTTACCGTAACCATAGATTTACTTGGCTTGTAAGGCCGAGTGTCTATTCAACTTGAGTCTCATAGCTAGCATGGTTGATGTTGAAATACGGCCTATGATTTTTTTTAAAGCTTTGTCGAGTTTGTCTTTCTTAGTCATAAAATTTAACATGATTAAATATTTTTCAGTTCAAAACATAAATTTGAACTGACTAAATAATATTAGTTAAACACTCTAATCGTGCGTATTAACAACAACAAATAAACAGCCTGTAAATATATGTCATCATATTTTGTCAACAATTAATTCACCTTAGATATCTAAATTCTATCCATTAACAGTTCAACGCTATATCGCTTCGTTACCTAATTGCTACCGAGTGCATGCGGTCAAGATACCTTATACATACTATATCGCTTCACCACAGCTAGCAATCTCCACAGCTCGTTCTAATAGACATTAAGCATAGAGGTATTGAAAAAGTTCTGCCAATGACCGCCACTGACGACTCGCAGACAAGTTATTAATTACTGACTGGCTTTTTACAATGTTACGAATCTACGGAATATTATTAATGCGATAGTTTACAAGACAAAATGCTACTATTATGTTCTACTAGCGGCACGGTACGTGTTTCGCTACGTGTGGTAAATGAAGAACCAGTAGACCGATTTTTTTGCAAACTTCACATAAATATTCTACTAAATACTCCCAACAAACCCAGAAAATTTGGTTTGTATATGTGAGCCCGTTCTTGATTCTTAATTTATGTATAAAATGACAACAAAAATGCTACAATTTTAAATATTACGAAGATAAGAATATGTCGACTCATCCGTAGAACAAAGTCCGATCTGCAGGAATGCTAGTTTTCAGTAGAGGGCAAAGAAGTTTTAGATCTTTGTTTTCGGGCTGCGATCAAAAACGGTAAGACGTATCATTTTGAATTTTAGATATGTTTATAAAGCGCAATAGCGTAATTAAATGCTCTTTAGTGTATATTTCTATTGCTTTTATTTCACGAAATAGTGAGTTCCATATCAACATCGGACATTTTCTAGCGGAAGACCGGGAGTCCTTGGTGAACATAACACGTTGTTTTACGGAGACGTCCGAATTAAGTGCCGTTCTATATGAACTTGGGGCGTTTTTTGATTGAATAATTTATCACTTTAAAGTCCTATGTGAATACTTATCTGGTTTGAAATGTGTTTTTTGTAATGTTAGCCATAACATAACATAACACAATCTTTTATTCGGGCTTACACAAGGTTTATTCGTTAAAAAAAACCGAATTAGGAACTTTATGAAGCCCGGTGACCTGCTTGGTGTAGTGCTCAAGAGGTTGGGTTGGGTTCGATCCCAAGATTTGTTGGCATGAACATGTATCCATTTAAGTGTATGTATTTGTATAAATAAAATATATTTAAGCATGTCTTTCAGTTCCCTAGCTTGCCATGGTACAAGCTTCGAGCTTAGTTTGCTGCTAGGCAATTGGCGTTTTCAAACCCATTAGGCAAGGATCTTCACAGAAATCAACTCCGTGCATTTATTTATTGCCAACTGAATGGTGATTTTTCATTTGGTATGAAAAATCACCATTCAGTTTAAAGATTTAAAAGTTCCACATCACAAATATTTCCCGGTTAATATGGAACTGTCAGTACCAACTCTTCCAAATATCCTTGCCTAATAATACCTATTCAGTCTGTGATAGTTAATTCTGGCGATATATTATGGAGAAAGTTTCTTTGTGATTTGTTCGTCGTCATTTAGCACCTCTAATTAACTAGAAAACCATTTAAGTAGAAAACCCGTGGACCCTAAAACCAATAGAAAAATGCAGAGATGCCCTAAGTAATGAACAGACCGTAAGCGCAAATGGTTCAAGAAACATAACGAAATAATCGAAAAAACGATGGGACCATCTTACAATGTCGTTAGTCGTTACAAATCTTCTTCTTCTTCCTAGCGTTTATCCCGTTAGTCGTTACAAATGATCCAATTAAATATCTCACCAACAGTACTTGGTACAGTAAATTTTTGGCAACTGGGAGATCGAGTTAAGCTATGGGATATCATCATCAAGTTTTCAGATAAAATCAAAAAGAAAATATGCCTCAAGTATCTCCTAATAAATTTCAAAGTATTATGGTCACAGGCACCAACCAATCTCACTGCGAGAACATTGAAGTATGTGAAACAATATTTATTACACTTAAGTTTATATACTTTTGCCGAAACAGCTTGTATCTTAAAGAATGTGTGAAATACAAAGCAGGTCAGCGTACAAATAATAAGATACATTTATGAAGCACTTCCATCGTACTTCTTCCACGCAGTCTTTAAGATACGAGCTAAAACGGCAAGATATTGAAACATTGTTTGATATACTTATATTTTCTCTCAAAAAGATTCCTTAAAGCCTGTTTATTTATAAAATTTTATCAAATAACTTCATGATGCAGTTTCTTTCCACAAAAACAGAAACAGTCTAGGCGCTGTTGGTGAGATATTGTATCGAATCATTTGTAACAATAAATGGCATTTTCTACACGGTCCCATCGCTATTTTGACTTTTTCATAACATTTGTCTTGCCTAGGTTTTTAAATCACTTGCGTTTAAGGTTTGTCCATTCTTTATTAGTCTCTGCCTTTTTCTAGTGGTTTTAGGAGCCACGGAGCTACTGCTTCAATACGAAGACAGAGGTGAATTTAGTGGTGCCTCATGACGAAGAAGAAGACAAAGAGAAACAGTCTCTATGATAAGGGCAGAATAAACTATCACAGACAGAATGGATGCCCAATGCCCATTGCTATGCCTAATCCTAGTAGGAGAGGATCTAGGAGTTAGTACTGACAGTTCCATATAAACCAGGGTAGATCTGTGGTACAAAATATGTTAATCCTAAAACTGAATGAATGGTGAATTTTCATAATTTGATGGCACTTCTAAGGAAAACGTAAGTTGATTGCTGTAATGATCCACACCTAGTGTGCCAGGTATGGCGTTGGATATTAAGCTGTAGCAGGAAATTTTCTCGGTCTCGTCATGGCCATCCAGATTTTTTTCCATTCTATCAGCTCATTACTTAACACTAGCGGCCGCCCGCGACTCCGTCCGCGTGGTTTTCGATTTCCAATATCCTATGTGTTATTCTGATGTATAAGCTATATTGTGGTAGTTTCATTCAAATCCATTCAGTAGTTTTTACGTGAAAGAGTAACAAACATCCATACATCCATACATACAAACTTTCGCCTTTATAATAGTAGTAGGATTACAACGGGACTAAACGCGATATTATTTTCGCTTGTGACCACGCCACGGTTGTAGCATCACAGCCGAAACGTCAAGCAGAAAGTACTCAGTAATATATAAAAATAATATCGCGTTTAGTCCCGTTGTAATGTTAAATAATTAAAACGCAACGCGAAAGTATAAAGTTATATATTCTCAGCTGATTTTTCTTCATCAGTAGGTAGGCAAAGGTGACTATGGTGGAGTCAAGTTTTAACAAAATTCTCAATAAAAATAATAGAAAATGTATTATTACTAATAAGGCAAGACTATATACCTGCCTAGCAATTCATTACACAATGTTTAATTCAAATATTTGAATAATTGAGGATTTTTTTAATTGAACAACGTCTTATCTTATTCCGTTCTTCTAGTAATAACGTCCCATTTTACCATCGGACTAACAAATCGTCTCATAGATTCCGAAGAAAAGTGTTCTACATTCACATGCAACACTCAGAAGTACCATTAATTTCGTATAAAATGGTCCTAAGTTCTGTTAAGACTTCTACTTTTTACTATTTATTTTTACAGTCATAGTGGTTATCCTGCGAATATGCATTACAACGCATGTATTTTCGTACGAAAATTACGTTACTTAACTTTTCCATTAAAAAACGCCCTATATAAAAATCGATCACCCACAAATAGGAACGGAGCCAAAAAGTATGAATAAAGAGACAAATTGATTCTATATTCTAATTTCATTTTTTCGAAGAAAACCTAAGCCCGTGAAATGTAAATTTCCTTCCTCCACTGAACAACGGCCGGTCTCAACAACACACGTGGCATCCGCACCGCCCCCACTGTCCCTTGGTCACATGAAGCGTTTTTTTACGGAAAGTTTATCACATGTAACGTTATTCGACTCTGTAACTCTGGAACTAAATAAGATAGAAAAAAAATAAAAATGTACGTCGATAGAGTTCGTTATCCTTATACTGTTAAGGTATTTAACTCATTTTTGCTCTATAATCACATCGGACTTTGTTCTACGGATGAGTCGATGTATAAGATGAAGATGTACTTACTACCTTAGTAAGTATAAGAAAGAAGAAGGTATCAAAGATTTTAGAATGTGCAGTGATGCAGATTGCAATTTTTTTAATTCTTTAAATGTGGTTGATCTTTATCATACTAATATTATAAATGTTAAAATGTTTTGTTTAGATGTTTGCTGAACAGATTTTGATCAAATTTGGTATACAGGCAGGGTATAGGCAGAATTAGATGATTAGATACTTTCTATTTCGATTTAATGTTACTATGGGGTAAAACTAAATTTTGATAACGTGGGAAAAGCCGCTGAAAAACATTAGTAAAACATGAGTTTGTTTACAATGTTAAATAAAGGTTGTCTACCAAAATAATTTTGAAGCGTTAGATTCATATTAGGTTATTAATAAACTAAAAATAAACTGTTTTTTTTATGCTAGAAGACTTCTCACAACGGGTATAATTTAATTATCATCTTGAACACCTATCTGTAATTTGTTATGATTCACTCTGAATCCACATTTATGAGGAAAAAATAAGAAAATAAGACTGAATTGGGAAAAACCATTGAGAATTGTTAAATGGTTGGATATTATAACTTATACTTTAAGGAAAAAACACATTTTTAATTAGGATAATTACTTATGCCGACTGCAGACTACTATGTTAAAGGAGGACACTTGGATTGTAAAATATTATATAAATAAAAATATTGTAATAATAATATTGATAAAAATATTGCAGAGGTAAGAGCTATTTACAACGGAGTTAGAACAACGTACAACCTATCTGTTGCCGTCGAATATTTCTTTATCTACTACAGGTACTCATACATATATGTACAATAAAGCTGAAGAGTTTGTTGGTTTGAAGGCACTAATATCAGGAATTACAGGTTCAAATTAAAAAAATCCTTCAATGTTGGACAGTCCATTTTGAGGAAGGCTTTAATATAGCTATGTGTGAAGAAACCTAAATCCGGGGTGACGGAGTCGCGGGCAGCCGCTGGTGCACTTCATATTTTTAATTCCTTAATTGATCACTGCTTACCATAACTTTGTTATTTTCTATTTATTTTTTTATACATAGTCATTAAAAATGCTTAGTAATAATATTCTCGCTGAAATTGTAATACTATTAGAAAACATTATTATTCGTGTTTAAATTTCATGCACTTTACAATACTTTATAGACTCAGCAATATTTAGCGGACCCTGGACTCCAAGGCAATGGCCGCGGTTGCGACCGGGACAAGCGCTAGGATGATGATGATGAGTAATATTTAACAAGTACCTACTCGTATTACGTTCAGCATTTATTGTAAAAGTCATGACACTGAAACTGTACAACTTGTCGACAGATCGCGATGACGAGGGTCTAGATGGAAGGGTGAGTTTGTTTAATTCTGATTTTGCGACTCCATTTTGAAATTTCCGGAGTAAAATTTTGACAAGCCCAACTTTTACTCGCTGCTCGAAATGTGAAACCATTGATAATAATTGGATATTTGGGATATTTAACAATTGGGAATGTGATTAAAATGCTAAGTCTTAAACAATTTAGATCGTTATTAAAATACCAGGATTTATTCGTTAGAATACAGGCATAATGTATTTAAAACTGAATTCATCGTATTCGTGATAGCTAAACATGAAAAACGATAAAATTATCTAGTAACTAATAAAATTATAACTAATAAAATTATACCTTATACTGTTTCCAACCCTTCCTGTTCCTTAGATCAATCACACTAATATGGTAAATGTGAAAGTTTTGCGTTCAAACAAATAAACATAATCTGAGCTTTATTATATGTTCCTACATATATATATATACTCCCCAGCCGTTTTCGGCTATGGTGACTGCAAATAATTTTGATTTGGAGGATTGTGTTGCTTAGCCCTCTCATGTGCCCTCAGATGACTGCAGTAGCCAATCTTATGTGAAAACGTGCGTGAACAATCACGACACGTGAGGACACCGTCGACATAACAATACGAAATAGCTGCTGGAGGTCTACTGTTAAGAGCATCCCGCTTCGTATCCAGCTCGGATTTCCTTTGCTCTTCAAAAGCAGCCACTTTCGAACGTACCAGGCGCCTCCACTCCGGGCGGAGACTGGCACTGTCTTGCCATTTAAAAGGGTCAATAGCGCAACGCTTCATGTGTCTTTTCTGAACGTCCTTATAGCGTAAGAGCTGTCCGCCCGGCTTCCGTTTGCCGTCATGGAGTTCAGAAAAGAAGATGCGCTTAGCCAACCTGTCGTCTTTCATCCGCGAGACATGACCACACCATCGGAGCTGCCGCCGAATTAGGTACGACTCTATGCCGGAGACATTAGCACGTCGAAGCACATCGGTATTTCTCACCCGGTCCGACCACTTGATATTGAGGATGTCTCTCAAACACTTTAAGTGAAACCTGTCTAGCGTGCGTATATGCTTCCGGTAAAGCACCCAAGTCTCGGAAGAGTAAAGCAGATTTGGGAGGACTATGGCTTTGTAAACGGAGATTTTTGTGGCAAGCTTCAGATCATGCGACTTCAGTACCTTGGCACGTAATTTACCAAAAGCCGCCGCTGCAGCTCCAATGCGATGATTAATTTCGGCATCTAGGTCGCACTTAGCTGTTATAGTGCTACCTAGGTACTTAAACTTCTCCACCTGTTTCAGCTCTGTACCACCTACGCTAATCTTCAGAGATCCTGCAGTGTCTTTAGAGTCTATTGCCATAACCTCGGTCTTAGATACACTGATTTTTAGACCGAAGCGACAACAGACTTCATGCAGCTTTGTGACCAGAGACTGAAGATCACTTGGAGAGTTCGCCACAAAACACAGATCATCGGCGTACATTACCTCCGTTATAAGCGCATGTGACACTTTAGTGTGTGCTTTTAGTCTGGCCAAGTTGAAAAGCCCCCCCTCAGTTCGGAAACGTATTTTAATGCCAGCAGAAGTCTGCCCTATAACTTCACCCACGGCGACCGAAAAGTAGAGCGCAAACAATGTCGGTGCAAGCACACAACCCTGCTTGACGCCACAACTCACGGTGAAGAAATCTGACTGTTCACCGTTATAGGTAACGCAGCAGGTCATCTCGTCATGTAGAAGACGAATCATTCTGACAAACTTCTCAGGGCATCCTAACCTTTCCAATAGGGCCCATAGGGCTTCCCGCGGAACACAGTCAAATGCTTTTTCCAAATCCACAAAGCACAAATACAGTGACTGGTCTTGCTCCCTACTCTTTTCTTGAAGCTGCCGGATGGTAAAGATTGCTTCACAGGTGCCCCTATCTGGACGGAACCCAAATTGAGTTTCTGGTAAAATACGTTCCGAAATTGGTAAAAGCCGGTTCAAAAGAACCCTGGCAAATATCTTTCCAGGTACAGAGAGAAGCGAAATACCCCTATACGAATTGCAATCGGAACGATCCCCTTTGTTCTTATACAATGTTTGTATACGGGATATTTTGAACTCAGGTGGCACTACTTCTTCGTTCCAAATGCGTGTGAAAAGTTCGAACATAAGTGTGTGGAGCCGCTCCCCTCCATACTTCAGCAGTTCCCCAGCGATGTTGTCAACACCAACTGCTTTTTGATTTTTTTGTTCTTTGATAGCGAGGACTACTTCCTCAAGCGTCAAGGGCTCAATAAGGACATCATGCATTGGCAGGAAACGCATGGACCTGAAATATTCCATATCAGCTTGCCTATCAACGTTGAGTAAACTGTTGAAGTGTTCCGCCCAGCGATCCAGTATGTCCTGCTTGGTGGTCAACTTTTGCGTGCCGTCAGCCGATGTCAAAGGTACGCTGCTGCTCTGAAAAACGCCAACCAGCTTTCGAACCTCCTCATAAAAAGCACCTATTTGGTGCGTATCAGCCAGCCACTGGATTCGTTCCGCCTTTTCCAGCCACCACTTGTCTTTTAATTCCCTTGTGAGTCTTCGGAGTATAGAACTACTCTTTTTGATCTCTTCCAAGCTGTTAAAACTGTGTTTTTGCTGTAAAAGAGATCTATGCTGGTCCAGTGCCTTGGTCAGGGTACTATTATTTTGGTCAAACCAGTCCTCATGAATCCGCTTCTTGGTGCCAAGTACCTCCGAAGCGACCCTCAATGCACAGGAAGACAGGAGTTCCCAACTTGACTTTAGCTCACCCTCCACTGCACTAAACGCAGAAAATGCTACGACCAAGCCTTGTTGGTATGAGTCTCTGATTTCGGAACACTTCAACCTATCTAAATTGAGAGATCTTGGTTTGGACCTGCAGGGTCTACGGGGTGGTTGCAGACTGAGTCTCAATTTAGTGACCAAGAGTCGGTGGTCGGTCCAGCAGTGCGCGCCGCGCATTACTCGAGTGATGTGCACCTGGGAGATGTCTCTGCGTCGCGTGATTGCATAATCCAAAAGGTGCCAATGCTTAGAGCGTGGGTGCATCCAAGTGGTTTTTAACTTGTCGGGAAGTCTAAACATGGTGTTGGTAATTGCTAGGTCAAATTGAGCACAGAGTGTTAGCAGTAACTGACCATTCCCATTCATGTTTCCTACGCCATTTTTCCCAATAACACCTGGCCACGAAACCTGATCTCGACCAACCCTGGCATTGAAATCACCGAGTATCAGGATATGCTCGCTAGGACAAACCGCACCAAGGCACCGACATAGTTCTTCGTAAAATTGGTCTTTAACGCTATCATCGTTACTCATGGTAGGAGCATAAACGCTTAGTATATTTAAGTAATTTTTATTTTGAAGATGCAGGCGCAGTGTAATAATTCTGTCCGAGATGTATTGAGGATATTCTGCAAGATTCTTTGCAATCGAAGTTTTGATTGCAAACCCCACCCCTGCCTGTCTTGATTCGGTCTGAGACTTGCCTTTCCAGAAGAACGTATATCCTGCTCCAACTTCTTCGAGCTCACCTTGATCAGCTAACCTAGTTTCGCTGAGAGCAGCCACGTCAACATTGTAGCGACCAAGTTCACGAGCTACGATAGCAGTTTTACGTTCCGGACAAAGGTTTCGATCATTGTCAATTAATGTGCGTACATTCCAAGTACCAAAAGTCATGGTAGAAGTTATAACGTTACGTTTGCTGCGTCGACCGCGAGAAAAGGGGTGCTCAAGCAGCCGCGGTTGCTACTTCCCCTATACCTGTATAGAGGACGAACACTTTTTTAGGGCACCTTTTCTAGCCCCCTCCCCGGCTGAGCGGGGGAAGCAGTGCCTCCCTTAATAGGGCTGCTTCGTCATCTAAGGTGCTGCCCAATCCACACTGTCGTCCCAAGTGCAGTGCAGAGACGACCACTCTCCTTAGATCGCCAACGTGCAGGCTTTGGACAAACCCGGGTGTGCACCACTACCCGACCTCTCTACCGCCGCCCATCGCCGCTGGACTTTTTAAAACTCGAGATCGTAAAATCATAAGCAGTCAGTTACGCGTGACATATTTAAGTGCCTAAGCGATTGCGCAGACGCAGAAGCACTCTCTCGTCCTACCCCCCCTATTCCCAATGGAACGGAGAACCGTTACGACTGGAGAGGGGTTCGGATGCAGTGGATGGCCGACGAACACTATTGACCCCTGCCGTCGCCCTAAGCCTTCCAAGAGGCTCCACTGCCCCGCTGAATCAGCCAAAGCCGTTTGCTTATCAGCGGTGGCTTGCCTTCTTCACCGGAGCAGGTTGGTTGCATAAAAGGGGAGGTACCCATATTAAAGCTACTGCCTGAACAGCTAGCTTCCCTTCACCGGGTTTAGCCCACGAGTCGACGTGGTTTACCAGGGTGTGGCCGCTGTGTTATCAACAGCTACTAGGAGCCACCGGTGAAGGTTTACGGGCCGTTTTAGCCGAGGAGTCACCTGACTTGACAGGCCGACTGACTACGCAAGACCTTTACGCCCCGCTACACCCCAACATACCTATAATATTGAAAGAATAAAGTCACATTTAATCAACAAAGCATATTTAATTTGACTTTGAAGCCGGATAAGAATAACAGTTTTCCTCATCATATAGAACAGGTTGATACGAATGGGTCAATTACTTATAGCTTCATAGTTTTAGATAAGAGGAATCTGCAGAATTACTCAAACAAGGAAAACACTGTGCATAGATTATGTTATATTGCGTAATCATGTATCGTCTATAGGTCTTTGTTATTGTTTATAAGTTTTGATAAAAGAATGTCAGATAAAATATTATTGATCTCAATATCGATTAATAATAATAAGGCAGTAATTGTTACTATTATTGTAACTAACCATGCGAAATTAATATGATTATTGTATAAAACATCTTGAGCCCACTTCATTTCAATAACATGCAGAATCAATAAATAAATATAGGTACATTCCTTCCCTTAAATCTCGTAGTGATCAGTCTGATAAAATTAATTCTAAACCAATAAATAAATATTCATAAAATACAGATCAATCCATTTTATTAACAAAGTAGCGACCGCCCGCGACTTCGTCCATGTGGAATTCGGTTTCCGCACACATAGTGTTTGTTACACTATAGCTTAAAGGCTTCCTCATCAAATTGACATTTCACTACTGTAGTAGTTTCAGGGATTATCGCGTTCAAACAAACTCGCAAACTCTTCAGGTTTATATATTTCCTACCGACTTCAACTGCGTGTACGAATAAGTATTTTTATACTGTCGGTAATTTCTGTTAAACGTGAAGCAAAAGCCCTTACATAAATAATTCCAGCGTATTTTCGTCATCTTTCTTCATATTCACGACAATGTTCAATCTTACAAGAGATGTCACGAACAAATATTACGTATTTCTTTGACTCAGCACCTCAATTTGGCGGAACAAAAACAAAGCTGTGTTTACAGGTGAATCAACTCGAATTAAGATTATGATATAACTGGTGTGTTTTTGTGCTTTTATTGTTGTATAGCAAACCGGGAAAGGCGGTGGCTTAAAGAATTATCTTTTCTTTCTTTCCTTCTGTCTTATTTAAGATACCTATATCTATTCGTTCATTTCTTTTTTTGTAGTATCTTACGGTTTTTCTATGGCAGAGGTTGCAAACGAGCTAGCCGGTTGCCTGATGGTAAGCAATCACCGCCGCCCGTGGACATGCGTTGCCGGCCTTTAAGACCCCATACCCTCCCGAACTGAGCTCTGGCGACAGTAATCACCAGCAGATACATAGCAGAACAGTAATACGAAGTACCATTCACTGTGGTCTTCAGAGGTTGGATTATTTTTCGATTAGGTTAAAGGGTTAAAAATTACAATCATTAAATGTATTTTGTACACCTATGCATGCATATTAACAGTGTAAGCAATTACTGACTATCAATATCCCGTTGCAAGATAAAATCTTTGAAATCATCATTAAAATAATCATTTGTACAATCATTTTAATTGCTAGAGCAATCTGTTGATTAAATATTCGAAACGGGTTAGAAAAAAATATGATGTCCCTTCATCAAACGATTTAGGTAGACACAAAATGGTTCAGGACCATGGATAAGAGGGATCAAATCCAATTTTCATATTATGTGCCCGCATTTTAAAATTTCCTTGCACACTTTAATTTATCTGTGTTTAGGTAAGTAGTTAGGTTGGTACTTATTATAACTTAATCACAATCATGCAAGTCTTTGCCCTAAAGCGGCATTATAATCATGTACTAGATATTTGCTCGTTTAACATAGGTAACTTATTCATATTCTTTTATATGTCTTTTTATATTTCTGTGACGTTTATATGAACTTTTCACTATTGCAGAATACAAATCCTTGGAATTATTGATATCTGGACCATGGTTCTTACGCAACTTAATTAAACTTTACTAATTGAGTACTTGAGTTAGTACTGTTGTTTTTCTTATGTGTTATATTTTTTGCCATCATTATAAAAGGCCTAACATACAAACACGGACGTGGTTTTGTCCAAAAAACTTTATTACGAAGACTAAACCAGCTACACCATCCTTCTCTATAAACATTCTGTTGTACTAATTTCATCATTATCAATATTGAATATTGTTATATTAATAATTAGCAGGTAACACACATGCACGTGCAACATTTTTAATTATACCCGTTTTACAAATTCCTAAAAACTTTGGCAATTTTTTTTAACTTACTTTAATTACCCTCTTGAAAGACACCCTCACTCGTTTGTTTTGTTTATATGATATCTTAACTGATATTGTTTAGCGGACCATGGACTCTGAGGCAATGACCGAAGAAACGACCGGGACAAACGCTAGGATGCTGTTGATGATCTTAGTTACTACCCATCACAATTAATGCGTACAAATCACCAAGAACTTTTCCCATTATAATTATTTTTCTTTAATTATTGTCAATAATTATTTTTTTCCTGTATTCTAGTGGACATATTATTTTCTGTATCTATTTTTGTTTGTCACATTCCGTGTTTGGTGCAATAAATAAATGCTTAACTATTATTTTCATTTAAAATTATTTAAAAATCTCACCTTTGACAGACACCCTCAGTCCTCTCGGGTAAATGGCTTCTAACTTCGCCGGCGGTACTTCGTACTGCGGTATCTGTGCGTGGCTGAGCGAGCAGAGCGCGATCAACGCCAGTAAGTGTGCGACAGCCATGACGTCCGCTCGCTACGACAGCCGCCGGCAGACTAGCGTTGCAACCAATAGTATAAAATATCGATAGTCTATCGATACTATTGTGACCTTGATAAAAAGTAATACTATCGATAGGACTATCGATAGTATCGATAGTATCGATACTATCGATAGTATCGATAGCCAATAGTATGCAATACTATTGATGGGCAGCAATATTTTCGATACTATCGATACTATCGAATTTAGATACTATCGATAGTATCGATAGTATTGATAGTTTTTAATTGTCTTGTTCAATGAAGATATTTATTTAAAATATTTAACAACAACGTCTATTTGATTTTTGCAGTAGGTCTGCGTATGACATAGAACGAATAAAAAAAAATGGTATGGGAACGAATTCAAGTAGGCCACGACCGTGAGCCGCCACTTTAGGTTGGTCATGCATTAGCGCCATTTAAAAATACGGATAATAGCGTTTTTTGTGTTCAGTTGCAAGTGCAAGGCTCTTAGGGATCATGGAAGAACAAGGTTACGTTAACATCTGACGTTTTAGTAAACAAGTATTTAACTTATCAAATTCATTCAGAAATTAATACTATTGCTTATTCGCCTAATATCGATGTAACAATACTATCGATAGTTTTTAGCTATCGATAGTTCTTCATAAAAATAGTACTAATAGTATCGATACTATCGATACTATCGATAGTATTGATTAAAAACTATCGATACTATCGATAGTATCTAAATTCGATAGTATCGATAGTATCGAAAATATTGCTGCCCATCAATAGTATTGCATACTATTGGCTATCGATACTATCGATAGTATCGATACTATCGATAGTCCTATCGATATTGTGACTATTTTTCGAGGTTAACTATCGATAGTCAAACTATCGATAGTTCTGCAACGCTACGGCAGACTGACGTAGACGAGCCTTCGATGTGCGCACGCGCAGCTGTAGGATATAAAAGCCGTAGAAGTGACCAAACAGTTTATTTATTATTTATTTAATAAGAATAGCCACATGTTACATATTAATAAAATGCAGTAAAAAGATACAGTTCTGATATGCATCAAAACAACGGCGTACATAGCACTTAATACACACACACACAGTTAACTAGCGGCTGCCCGCGACTCCGTCGGTGTTAATTTCGGTTTCTGTAAATACATATGGTGTTAAACTATAGCTTTAAAGCCTTCGTTAAAAAATGGACTATCCAACACAAAATCTATTTCTGTGATTAGCGCGTTCAAACAAACAAACATCCAAACAAACTCTTCAGCTTTATTACAGTCAGTGTTGTTACTCAGCAACTGATACTGATTGTGGAGTAGAAAGACTAGGTAAGAGGGCCCTGGACTTCGATACAATGGCCGAGGAAGTCGCCGGGACGAACTCTAGGATGATGATGATGATGACGAAACAGCTGATACTGAACTGATAGAGTAACTATTATTCACAAGCGGCCGCCCGCGACTCCGTCCGCGTAGATTCCGGTTTCCGCACACATCGTGTTATACTATAGCCTTCCTCTTCAAATACACTAGGTAACCAACACAAAAGCATTTTTCAATTCGAACCGAACCAGTAGTTCCTAAGATTAGATTAGTAAGTATAGATATGTATTGCATGCATAAGCGGACCCTGGACTCCGAGGCACCAGCCGAGGATGCGACCGGGACAAACGCTAGGATGATGATGATGTATTGCATGCTCAATATATTATTAAAAAAAAATTAAAATATAACTCTTCTTGTTAAATAAACTTATTTTGGATACGAGTACGTAGTTAAGTAATAACGTATGAATTAAGGAAGTCAAGTTATTTTGTGAAGAGCAGGTAGACGGATGTTCTGTTTGCATACATAATTAAGTTAGTATGGAACTCTCGGGGACGAGTTTTGCTTGATTAATTTAGACATCCCAAATATGTAAATTCATAATGATGAAAGTGAATTTTAGCCGTAGAATAAAGTTGTTATACAAAAACCCTTTTAGGCTGAGGATACCGCTGTGAGTTAAAGAAATGGACTATGTGGCACCATATACACTTAAATCCTAAGCAGTTAGATGTTACACTTTCTGAAAATGCCAAGTTTTATTTTTTCTGCCTTAGAATCTTAGAAAACTGTAATTTTTTAGATGTTGGTGTGGTATATATATTTCCACCTCTCCCTTACCTGATGATAAGCAAAAGAGGAGCCCTGATTGCCATAACAACGGATACGGTAGTGCCAAAGTGGTTTGCTATCTGCTGGCATTGCCATCAGGTTATAGGAGGTTTCTATGGCGGAATTTAACTTTAAGCCTTTTTTCTTTATGTGATAGGAAGGCAAACGAACAAGAGGGTCACCTGATGATAAGTGATCAGCGCTGCCCATGGACATCTAAAACCAAGGTTGCAGATGCGTTGCCTGCCTTTAAAAACCTCATACCCTCCCCAACTAAACTTTGGCGACTTTACTCACAAGCAGAAATAAACCACAACCGCTACGAAGTTTTGTGTATTAAACAACTTTGATGGGTCATGTCTATAAATTATTAACTCTATGTATCAAAGCAGGATAATGACCGCTGGTTGCATCGCGGGTCTGATCAGCGAGATCTCCAAGTATCATGTCAGTAAGTTTTGACAGAAGAATCACTTGAAAATTGTATGATAATTACGACAAAAACTGATGATTAGGCAACGCATTTAGTTACGAGCTATTATGATGATTGAATGGAATCATCTTATAACGCGATAGATAAGAATGCATATTTGGGTAGCGCAACGGAGTAAGTGGTAGAAATCATATTTACTAATGTGGTATAAAACCTGTTTAACAACAACGTCAATTCGTCGTACAGACAAACGTATAACGACTTCAAGGTGCAATATTTCTGCCGAAGGCCGAAAAATATGTTTCTTAATTTAATAATAAATAAATTATTTTTTAGAAGAACAGTTAAGTATGAATTAAGTGAGTCAAGTTATTTTGTAAAGAGCAGGTAGACGGATGTTCTGTTTGCATACATAATTAAGTTAGTATGGAGTTCTCGGGGACGAGTTTTGCTTGATTAATTTAGACATCCCAAATATGTAAATTCATAACTACGAAAGTGAATTTCAGCTGCAGGATAAAGTTTTTATACGAAAACCCTTTTAGGCTGAGGATACCGCTGTGACTTAAAGAGATGGACTATGTGGCTCCATATACATTTAAATTCTAAGCAGTTAGATGTTACACTTTCTGAAAATGCCAAGTTTTATTTTTTCTGCCTTTGAATCATAGAAAACTGTAATTTTTTAGATGTTGGTGTGGTATATAAGTATACCTATTTCCACCTCTCCCTTACCTGATGAAAGCAAAAGAGGTGCCTAGATTGCCATGACAACGGATACGGTAGTGCCAAATTGGTTTCCTATCCGTTAGCATCGCCATCCATCAGGTTATAGGATGTTTCTATGGCGGAACTTCACTTTAAGCCTTTTTCTTTATGTGATAGGAAGGCAAACGAACAAGAGGGTCACCTGATGATAAGTGATCAGCGCTGCCCATGGACATTTAAAACCAAGGTCGCAGATGCGATGCCTGCCTTTAAAAACCTCATACCCTCCCCAACTTAACTTTGGCGACTTTACTCACAAGCAGAAATAAACTACAACCGCTACGAAGTTTTGTGTATTAAACAACTTTGATGGGTCATGTCTATAAATTATTAACTCTATGTATCAAGGCAGGATAATGACCGCTGGTCTGATCAGCGAGATCTACAAGTATCATGTCAGTAAGTTTTGACAGAAGAATCACTTGAAAATTGTATGATAATTACGACAAAAACTGATGATTTGGCAACGCATTTAGTTACGAGCTATTATGATGATTGAATGGAATCATCTTATAACGCGATCGATAAGAATGCATATTTGGGTAGTGCAACGGAGTAAGTGGTAGAAATCATATTTACTAATGTGGTATAAAACCTGTTTAACAACAACGTCAATTCGTCGTACAGACAGACGTATAACGTCTTCAAGGTGCAATATTTCTGACGAAGGCCGAAAAATATGTTTCTTAATTCAATAATAATAAAAAATATTATTTATTAGAAGAACAGTAAGTTATTAGTTTCAATTAAATTGCAAATTCTTTGAATGTTTTCATTAAGTCGAATCTCTGTTTTGATTTATATGCAGCCATGTACCCATGTAATAAATAACTTTTACTAACAAACTAACTGTTAGCTCCAAGCTAAGATTGTTCTACAGCTGCTAGGGAACGACTACTTACATATTTGAATACTTTTATGATCAGCCATTATAATACTACGCCACTAAAACAAAGAAGAGCAGAATTTCCTTGGTCTCAGGTAATGGTCTAACTTAGATCAAGACGTGACGTAATTGTTCGTGCAAATGAATAAAAGCAATCCTGTTATCGAAAAGAGACTGTAATTATAAATTCTGTTTTTTAGAAACAAACAAGCAACCCAGTCCGGGGAAGTACCTGTACACCACAGTGGTGGAAGAACCACACACGGCAGACCACAGTGAAGTAGCACTTCGTAACTGCTGTGCTATGGTCCTGTTTTTAAGATCTCGAGAGCCCAGTTGAGGAGAGAAGTGGCTCTGGTATATTTAATTTTCTTTTTGTAATTATGATATTAATGCTGAGAAACAATACCCTGTGAGTTGTCAAACTAAAAAAATAGGTATCACGAAAATAAGTATGACTTAAGTGTTTTGCGTAAATTCTTGGAGAATAATTTAAAACCACACAAACTACAATCACGATGCTTGAATATTTTCCTGTTCCATCCATCTCATTACAATATAACATTATGCCTTTCCTTGTTGTCCTTATGGTATACACAGTGAAATAAGGACCCCATAATTTCTCCTAACCTTCGGGTTTTTTTCACCAATCATCATTTGGCAAAGGGTTGTGATTAAAATGATACCTATCATAAATGGGCAAAGTGAACTTAAATGATAAGCATATTTACCATTTACTCTCTGCATATGTTAATTTTAGTACTACATTACGAAAACAAAAATCTAGCTTAATAATAAAACAATTTTACATTAATTTTGCAAATAAAGATAGAATAACAAATGAATACAAACCTCTAAAAAACAACATAACAAATACTATTTTCCTTAATCCAATAAACGAAACTTATATCGCTAAACTTATTATGAACTTAAAAAATACTCCATCAGAAGGTTATGACTCAGTATCAACCAAAATTCTAAAGTCCTGCTCAGCTGAAATAACGAAAGTAATAACACATCTAGTTAATTTATCCCTAGAATCTGGCTGTTTCCCCGAAAAGCTCAAAGTATCAGTTGTCAAACCGATCTACAAAAAGGGGGATGACACTGATATGGGCAATTATAGACCAATAACATTAGTTTCCATTTTCTCTAAAATATTTGAGAAAGTCATTTATGTGCAACTTAACAGCTTCTTTGAGAAATATAAAATCATTAAACCAAATCAATATGGATTCCGAAAAAATAAATCAACAGCACATGCCGCTTTTGATCTAATCAGCAAAATTCTACATAATACTAATCAGAAAAATTTCACAACTGTGCTTTTCCTCCATATGTCTAAAGCTTTTGACCTAGTATTGCACAATATTTTAATACATAAATTAGAAATGAACGGAATAAGAGGCCCCGCATTAAACTTAATAAGATCATATTTAGAAAATAGAACACAGTACATTGAATTAGAACAATTGCAAAAACAAAAAAATACAGCCATCATCCAAACTTACCGATCTGAACTAAAACAAAACAGCTATGGAGTTCCGCAAGGAAGTATTTTAGGTCCACTTTTATTCCTTTTGTATATAAATGATCTACCCGAAGCTCTACAGAACAGATCGATACTTTTTGCTGACGATATCACAGTTATAGTAAGTACCAAAAAATCTTCTACCCTAGAACAGCACAAAAATGACATTCTCAATACTTTACACAGCGTCAATACCTGGTTAGGAACAAATAATTTAAAACTAAATGTAGCTAAAACCAAATTAATTAATTTCAATAATTTCAAAAACAGTTTAATCTATACTTATAATAAATCTGTAGAAAGGTCAATTCTGTACATTAAATATATTTTCAAAATAACTATCAGGGGGTGATTAGTGATCGATACTGATGCCAAAAATGCAATCAGAAAAATTTTTGTCTGTCTGTCTGTCTGTCTGTCTGTCTGTCTGTATGTTCCTTATAGAAACAAAAACTACTGGACGGATTTTGACGAAACTTTGTACAACTATTCTTTATACTCCTGGGCATATTATAGGATACTTTTCATCACGCTACAATAAATAGGAGCAGAGTAGTGAAGGGAAATATTGGGAAAACGGGAGAATTTACTCCATTTTTTAAGCTTCTGTCGCGTGTGCAGCTTTAATGGTTAAAGTTACATAAAAATCATGTACGACGGAAATATTCTTCATAAAATTGCCTAAAAAATATCCCTAAACAGCATATGTCTATCTTTCATGGTTGACTCACAATAACACGTGTAACATCCTGATCCAGATTGGTTTGAACGCGCTAATCTCAGTAACAACTGGTTCGAATTGACAAAATCTTTTGTATTGGATAGTCCACTTACTATTTGTCGAGGAAGGCTTTAAGCTATCTATAGTAACACTGTGTACGGAAACGAAACCCATGCGGACGGAGTCGCTGGCGGCCGCTAGTTGATAATATAAGCTTAGATGGGCACGTACTACAAACTACTAATAAAACAACATTTTTGGGCATTGTTATAAATTCACAACTAAACTGGATAGAACATATTGATAAAGTCCGTAGTAAAATTAACAGATTCGCTTTTGCTCTCTACAAACTTACTAAAATCGCCAACAGTGAAACAGCTCTTACAGCCTACTTCGGATATGTAGAGTCTGTAATGAGATACGGCCTACTAGTTTGGGGCAATGGCACAAACATACAATCGGTCTTTATTGCACAGAAAAGATGCATTCGGGCGATTTGCAACATAGCATCCGATGTGTCTTGTAGGCCATATTTTAAATTATTAAATGTACTAACCTTGCCCTGCCTTTACATACTTGAAACCTCTCTATTCGTAGTTCACAACAAACACTTGTTTTTACAGGCAAAAAATCACACTACCAGAAACATTAGACATACAAACCACCTTACATTTAACGTCGCTCCTACCACCACTCGATATTTAAAAAATAGCTATATAATGTGCATAAAGATTTTTAATAGTCTACCAGAGAACATCAAAACATTACCCACACATAAATTCAAGAAGAGCCTACGAAGTTGGCTACATAATCATACATTTTATTCTATAGAGGAGTTTCTAAATTTTAAGGAAAATTAATATTAATGTTAAAATAATTAAAATTAATATTAATTAATATTAATGTGTTAAATGTTGTTTCATTGTGTAAATAATAATTATAAATATTTTGTTAGTTTTCGAGAAGCGTTGATAAGTAGGTATTTTAAGTATACTCGTACATAATAATGTTAATATAGTTAAGTGTGCCTAGTTTATTTAATTTTAATTTAGTTTAATGAAACTTGTACTTATTAACATATTTTGTACAATTTCTATTTCTATCTGTAAAATTCACATGCTTTAATTTTAAGGCTAAGTAGGTAAGAGAACTACCACAAAATTTGTACCATCCTTTGTAACCCTACTTATTGTGAATAAATGATTTATGATTTATGATTTAAGCATGGCAAGATTGGTTCGAAATAATAAAACAGCTAAACACACTTTTCCTTATGGTTTACACGCCAATCTTCCGTATAAATATGATACACACCGATTATAAAATCAATATGTTAATGTAAAAAATCTAACAATCCGATCTATCGAGTAAATTACATAGATCATAATGAACGCAGAATCAAGTCTGTGATCAAATATCACAATTTAAAGCATGACAGTAAGTAATGTTCAAAAGACCGAGTCTATAGGTATTTTTTGATATATTTATATTAAAAGGAAAATGTTACAATATCAGTTTTTTAATGTACACATTTTAGTAGAGCAAAAGCCAATATAGCTGCAATTATACTATTATGTATAAAATAGGTACTCACATAAATATAAACTTCGCGACGCAAAACCGATTTCAAACCTACTGTCCGAATAAAACGGTGCCACTACTCAATACCAAAACAAGTAAATTGTCAAAAAGATAAGATTTTCGTATTGTATTATTGGTAGACAAAATAAATTAACAGATACCGAAAATGATTGCCTTCGGTCATTTGAGGATGAACTTTGAACACGAACAAAAAATATCTTTTAATATTTCTGTGAAACGGGTTTTACAAGTAAGACTGGGTGCCTTTGCCAAAGGTCGAATTGCAATAGGTTTTTCCCTAAGTTCTTACTGATTTTACATTGACTGTGGCATTAGACACTTAACAGCACATCTATCAAGGTTCCCAGTTCACGATTAGTCGTGGTGCGAAACAGACCTGCTATAAAATAATAAATAAATAAATTTATTTATTTTTAGTCTAATCTAAATAGTGATGCGAAATTAAATTCATAAACATGTTCGTCACTGTAGTCATATGTGTGTTGTTGATTACATTTAATCAATATGGTTTGTGTTACGAAGTGCCTGAAGCTAAGTTAGAAGCTATTTATCCTAAAGGATTGAGGGTATCCATACCAGGTAAGTTTGTTAAGATACGGTAGGTTAGTAAACGGACAAAGGAAAAGTGCTCTTCATATTTTTCATAATATGTGTGACCATAGTAGGTACCTATGAAAACACACACATGAATTCGTTTCACATAAATATTTGATATTCACATAAATTCGGGAAAACTATTTTATAAGAAAGATAGATAATAATTAATAGATTATGCTCATTAAGAAAATAATTAACTTAAATTAAATTTTAAACAAGTGATTTTAGATGAGAACTTAAGTATGTAGGTACCTATGGTAAAATATATATCAAAATCGGTGCCACTAATGAAAATATGAAAATTGTAGAATAGAAGGATTTTGAATTTTTCTCTTGCTTTTAATTGTTTTTTGATAGAATACGTGTATAGTATTTTTTACATTTTTTAAATGTTTATATAAGTGCAGAATATTGGCTATGCACAATGTAATATATTTTTCCCATACCTAATAAGTTTGTATATTTCTCGTCTAAATATATTTTAACTTTTAAATATTTCACAAGTTATTAGTAAATAATAACAGAATTCTGACGTTCTATCATTAAGACACTGCCATTAACCACAAACCCGAATCAGTTGATGGACTTTTGTGGTCAGTTTTATTACAAAATGATTGGTTAATTATTGATAAAATGATTGTTCAATGTTTACCTAATAACAAACTAGTTAAATAAAATATTTTGGCCATGGGAAGCTATTTCCAACAATTCCGGGTATAAGCATCATGATTAAGAATTTGGATTTTTAATATACATTAGCGAGAATCGAAAACAGCCGGTGAGCTGTAGGATGCAACCGGAAAAGGAGCTAGAATGATAATGATTACTTAATGAAAACAATTTTAATATCAACAGATGACGCCTTCACCATATTCGCCTTCCATGGTAACCTGAACCAGGAAATGAACGGGCTAGAAGCTGGCTACTGGTCCCGAGATATCACCAAGCCTAATCAGGATGGGCGCTGGGTGTTCAGAGACCCCAAAGTGCAGCTGAAGGTTGGAGACAGAGTCTACTTCTGGACTTATGTGATTAAAGATGGAAAAGGGTATAGGCAGGACAATGGGGAGTGGACTGTTGATGGTGAGAATATATTTTATTTTGGTTAATTATTTTTAGTTCTACTAACAACAAATATCTATTTATAAAGATCGTGGAAGGTGAGCTCGGCAATTCTACTACTTACAAGTACGTGAATTGTTTATCGACTTATCATGGTATCGTAAAAAAGGAGTTTTGACTTAACCGAACACATGAGCCTAACAATCTGTCTGCATTTTGTCATACTATAATTTAAAATGCCCTGACTACCTCTAGAGGGATTTTCGAAAGTCAAAAAAACAAACAGTAAGGTTTCACGTAAAGCCTTTGGTACTACGCCTGATCTCTCTTTGGTTGTATCAGATTGCTGCCCCACCAAACTATGAGAGTAAAGGAATAGAGACACACACACTCTTGTGGCTTATACTTATAAAATACTCTTCGTTGATCGTAAAATTAAATGGTACCTCATCCGTTGTTGTCACAACCCGGGATCCTCTTTTGCTTTCCATCAGGCAGAGAGAAGCCAAAATACCAAGTCAATATTTGAAAAAAATATAATTGAGAATACTTCACGGGGTATTTTAAACTTCAGTGTAGTGTACTTAACAAAAAGTTTGAAATTATGGCAGTTTGATAAGTTCGTGCAAAAATAAAAAGTATGTTACTTTTTGAGGTTAATCTTTTTTATTCTTCGACATAGACTCCTTAGAGGCTTATACACGTAATTTAACGCTTTTCGAATTAGTTAATCCTTTCCAAATAATAGGATTTGTAAAGGTCTAAAAATAGCCAAATTTTTCAGCCATCACCTCCTTGTTTGAACAAAATCTTATTCATGCAAATATTTTTTTTAAATAAAGCGACAGATTATAGTCAAAGGGAGTCAATTCTGTAGAATAACAGGGATATAAAACAAATTGGGAGCCTTTTTCTACTAATTTTGGGACCACAACTTCTGGGGTGTGGGCTGGTACATTTCCATAATAAAAAATGACTTTTTCAGACAGCTTTCTCGTCTCTGAATGTTGTTGAATAATATTATGTACTCGTTGATTCGAGATGTCCATAGCAGTAGTAATCTCATGCATCTTCACTTTTCTGTCATCTATCACTATGTCATGGATTTCAACCAACATTACTGCAGTAGTACCCTCTACAGGACGTCCAGATGGCTTAGCATCACTTGGACCCATAAGATCACTGCAATTTTTTTAAAACACTTGATAATGTAAGGTGCAGAGTCTCCATAATGTTTGTCAATCATCTTTTTTGTCTCCTGAGGAGTTTTGCTTTTCAGACAGTAATGTGAAATCACCACACGAAATTCTGTTTCACAAAATGTTCTGAAAATCACTCGACTTCCTTTACGCGAATCAATGCCAAACACAAAGAAGTAGGCCGATCAAGCTGAAACTTTGCGTATGGTCCTCTAAAAGATGCTAGTAATCAAACATAAACTCAAAACGAAGCAATAGCATAAGCTCTCGGACTTTGCACGAACTTATCAAACCGCCTATGTATTTACAATGTGATTCCACAAACAGGTTACGTAAACGAAGCCGGCGTGCCAGTGGAACCAGACAGTATTCCCGCTAGTCCCAGTGGACCTGGGGTTGTTCCTGAAGGCCCCCCTGGCAGCGGTAGTCCCGATGGCCCCATGCCCTCAGAACCCGTGCCTCAATCCCTCTCCGAAACGCAGAGCTTGAGCGTGTCTCCTGATTTGCTGTTGCCATGCGAGGTATGTATTGTTCGAAAGAAAGATATAGAAATGTATAAGGTGTTCATAAAATTTTGACTCAAGAGACAAAATATGTATGTCAAAGAAGAAATTTTGGCAGGCCTGTCGCGTTGACCTAGTGGCCAGAGACACTGTTTGTTTGTTTGTTTGTTTGAACGCGCTAATCACAGGAACGACTGGCTCGAAATGAAAAATATTTTTGTGTTGGACTATTCCATTTGACTAGGAGGCTTTAAGCTATAGCATAACACTATGTGTGCAGAAATTGAAATCCTCGCAGAAGGAGTTGCGGGCGGCCGCTAATATTCAATATTTTTTACATTTTACAGCAAAGATTGCAATATTAATATAATTTATGCTCGCTCAGATTTCAGCATCAAAGGTGTCAGTGCCAGGTTTTGTGTGCAAAGGACAGCTGCTCTTCGAAGATAACTTCAACGGTAAACTGAAGAAGGGAAACATTTGGACCACGGAGATCATGTTCCCAGGAGAACCGGTGAGACTTTTTCCTGTATTTGAGCATCATCTACATTCATGAAACTAATAGTGGCTAAACGGGACTAAAGGCGAACTGGCGAAGTGGTACTCACTGCCAGGTTCTTTGTTTCCTGATCTTTCTAACCTGGATATCTTAAAGGCTCGAGTGAACAGGCATCTACTAGCCTGCTCCAACTTAGGCCTCATCTACACTCTCCGACATGTGTGAATGGGGTATCAAGAACATTTAAAAAAAGAAAGCGGTGTTTTTGTATCGTTCTTACTGGTTAACGGTTTGTTTGTGTAACAACTACATTAGTCATAAGCGGACTGTCATTAGTGTTAGTCCTATTGGTCAGTCTCATTGAGCATGTAAGTATATAAAGATTGAAATTCAATTCATCATTAATTTTCAGGATTACCCATTCAACGTGTACTTGAACGACAACGTTCGTGTCAGAAATGGCATTATTCGCATTAAACCTGTCACTCTTGAGTCGCTTTATGGAGCCGATTACGTCAGGAAGTCACTGGATCTCACATCAAGGTATCTTTAATTAAATTAGGCATTAAGATGCAGTGTGATCTTACAAGAAACATCGGTAGATTTAAGAATCTCCCGATTTCGGAAATCTCTGGATGTTGCATGGAATTTCACACTGCTAAGATTAAGCAAGCTACAATAAGCTAAAAGTTAAGAATTGCCGATGTACGTATATTATGTATGTTTGTATCATAGAAGGAAGGGCAGACTGAAAAAGGCGTATATTGCAAGAAGGCAAAACGATGACTCATTTTAATAGAAATATCTTCATGACATTACCATTCGTGATCACTTACTGATTAACTGAATTTATCATGCTAACCAACCTTAAACTTCAAAACACTAATCAAATAGTCAGAAATGCTAACAACTACTTTATTACTATTTATCTTTTATAAAAATTCGATACAAAAAAAGATTTGCAGAAATAAATGAATTTGAATTTTTAATTTGAATTATCAGATGTACGGGAATCGTCGGCAGCGAAGCCTGTGCCCGAGAAGCGTCAGGTCCCCAGATCCTGCCGCCCGTCGTCACTGCCAAGATCACCACCAAGAGCCGGTTCTCCTTCAAGTACGGCCGGATTGAGATCGGAGCCAAGTTCCCCGTTGGCGATTGGATTGTGCCATGTAAGATCTTGCTGCTCATGTAAAATACAGGATAGTGTTTTTTTAAACATCTGTCAATTTAAAGTTAAAATGAGCTGTCTTCTATAGAATCCCTTCTTACCTTATAGAACAATACAAACAGTTTACTTCTTGTTTCCATGGGCGATTGTTACACTTTGGCTCGTTGGTCTCTCTCTTTTAAAGATCTGTTTTTAGTGAATTCAAATTCAAATTAGTTCATATTCATTACTCTCCCATACCTACATGCAATTTTTTTGATACTAAACTTATCTCTATCATACTAATCTACTCATATTTATCATACTAATTTACTTAAATAGGGCAGCAAATGGAATTAAATCAACAGGCGCTGACAGAGGTCAGCGCTGATTTTCAGCCACCCCCAGTCCTCTTAGGTGTCTTGCGAGGGTCAAGGATGAAGATGTTATAACAAGATTTCTCTCCACAGTACTGCAACTAGAGCCTCGCGACCATGTGTACGGTATCCGGAACTATGCATCTGGTATTCTTCGCGTCGGCTGCGCGAAAGGCAATGCAGAGTACTCTAAGAAGCTGATGGGTGGACCCATCTTGTGCGGCGAAAATCCTTACAGGTAACCCGTTTCTTACACTTTCATTGAAAAACTTGTTTTCCCCGCGGTATCAAGACTCCTTGCGAATCCCATGGGAGTACTTAATCGGGACAAAAAGTATCCTATCACCTTAGTCAGCTCATACCCTGCCTGTATACCAAACTCCATCAAAACACATTCAGTGGTTTCAGCGTCATTTTAGTATAAACATCCAAACAAACAAACTTTAACATTTACTTTTGCATAATTTTAATTATTGGCTGGTAGTAAATATTGGCATCGCAGCTACAAGGAACTAGCACATGCAATTTTTTCCCAGTCAAGCTCAATAAGCCATATTCTCTAATTATAGTATTTTTTCGATTGGTTGTTCGCTGTAGGTTGTGGGAGCAGATGGCTTACCCCACAAAAGTATAAATCAGACTGCTAGCCAATTGTATATGTAAAGAGGTTATGTTCTTCATTGTAGTAATGGATACAGCCAGTAAACCTACTTCTTTTCTTTTCCTAGGACAAGTCACATGAAAGAGAAGATTGGATATGAAAATTGGGCTAAGGAATTCCACAACTACACTCTTGTCTGGAGACCAGGTATGAATAATATCTTTTCAGTCTCAATAAGGGTTAAGGCCCTTTTCACCGCTTCCGAGATAAGCATTTGCATAAGATTGAACAGACTTGCAGAAGTATCGCTCATCGTTCTTTCGATCAGTGTGAAATGATACTTTCGCACCGTTGTCATAATGAAGATGTCCTTAAATTTTCTTACTCCATATCACTTTGAAATAGGTCTACTACCATTTACGATGGGTGACCGAAAATTGTTAAAATCCTCCGCGCACGGAAGGGACGTTAAACCGTTGGTCCTGCGTTACTACCAACCACGATAATATTCCCGACGAAATCCCATGACGTCATAGATTCCATTTATTTCCCAGATGGTATTTCCACGTACGTCGATGGAGAAAAGTACGGAGACGTGGTGCCGGGAGAAGGCTTCGCCCAGGAAGCGAAGCGGCAGAACATTACCACCGCGTCACAGTGGTTGAAGGGGACCATCATGGCGCCTTTTGACGAGATGGTAAGCAGCATTGACGACCCGCTTGGTGTAAATCTCAAGACAAGACGTTGACTATCAGACCAAGACGTCGCGGGCTCGATGACCGTACAGGACAAACACTCTTGAACATGACTGTCTGTCATGTACCTATGGGGTGTTATATATGTTGATATTAAATATTTATTAATAAAAAGAAGAATTTAAGTACATCTAACCGTTTCCTAGCATGCATTGTACAAAGCTTCGTACAGCAGCAGAATGAAAATTGATGAAGAAAGTATCTTTAAACCATGTTTTAAAATTAGTTTCTTCCTGTTTTAGTTCTACATTGCAATCGGCTTGAACGTTGGCGGTGTGAACGAGTTCCCTGACGGAGAATCGAAGCCGTGGAAGGACAAGGGGTCTAAGGCCATGCTCAACTTCTGGAACGCGAAGGACCAGTGGCTGCCTAGCTGGTTCCAGGATACTAGCAACCTGGAGGTGGACTATGTGAGGGTCTACGCGTTATAGGATCGAGGTAAGTTTCTTCTTTGAATAACATAATAGTTTTTTTTTAATAGTGAAATTAAGTATCAGCCTTTAAATGTCCCACCCACTGCAGGGCAAAGGCATATATTATTTGAAATCGTCATGTTTTCGTTACAAAGATGGGTTTAAGCATAATCACCACGCTTGCCAAATGCGGATTGGTGATCACAACCCTAGGTTGTGTTCGGAAAAACCGGCGCAAAGTTGCCCGACCCGGGAATCGAAACCAGGACCTTCCAAGTTCCATCGCCTATATAAATGTTATGGTTAAGAAAAAGTAAAGTAAAGTATCAGCCTATTAATGTCCCACTGCAGGGCAAAGGCCTCCATCATTTGAAATCATGTTTTCGTTACAAAGATGGGTTTTGGCTTAATCACCACGCTTGCCAAATGCGGATTGGTGATCACAAACCCGGGCTGTGTTCAGAAAAATCAACACAAAGTTTGCCCGACCCGGGAATCGAACCCAGGACCTCGAGACCAAGGCCCAATAGGCCAATGGTTAAGAAAATGGGAAGTAATTTATTTTTTAGAGCAAATAGATGATTTTAAGAATTCAAAGAAATTGAAAAGTAGCTGTAATATAAATAAAACAGAAATCTTTGTAAAACATTGGATAACGAAATACATTAACTTAAAAATATTTTTACAGATTCTCTGTAAGGGAAGACATGTTCTGCCAAGCCTACAAATCGAAGTCAGCAATCAAAACAGTTACCTATTTTTTTGTAATGTTTATAGTAAAATGTTTTCACTAAATATTTTGTTTTTGTTATAACCGCAATAAAACCCAAAACCAAAATGTCAAATGACCAGGTCCAGTCGAGGATTTAGTAGTTTAAGGCCTAGAAATTAGGTACTTCAAAAAGACCACGCTTAGGTGCAAGATGTCATCTATCTAAGAAACCCTTAAAACGCCTTATAAGTAGAGCTCAAGCATACGGCCCCCTCCCAACTGTTGTTCATTAATGCGGTTTTGATTCACCGGGAATATTTTAATGTTACTAACCCCGTAGCACGTATTAGCCCCGACCACAAAATAAAGCTTTGAGGGAAGTGGCTTTTATTACGTTACAGGGAGGCAAACGAACAAGTGGTCCCCTTATGGTAAGTGATCACCGCTGCCCAAAGAACCGTCAAAAACCGCACAAGAGTCGCAGATGCGTTGCCTGTCTTCAAACTCCATAGTCTCACCAACTGAGCTCTGGCAACCTTACTCACCAGTAGAAACATAACACAACAGCTATGAAGTGCTTCTTTACTGTGATCTTCTGTAAGGTGGCTGTACTTCCCCGGGCGAGCGGCTCATTCAAGTAGAAGTTCCACTAAGCTTTACCTCTCTTAAATTAACAATCAAGACCATCAATTTCTGAGTCAACCTGCTTATAACAATGATTCAATAATACCGCGATACTATAATTAAGTGTAATTATTTACGTTTGAAATTGCTTCTTCGGCGATATTAATAATTGCAGTTATAGATTTGCATTGTATTGTCTCAGACGATGATATTCTATCGCAGTAGTTTGTCTTGATGGCTACGGGGACGCCCTAGAACTAAGATCTGGAAAGAACAACTAAGGTTATTTTGAAGGACGAAACTTTAGTAAAATATCTGAGCAAGGTCTGTACAAAGATTGTTACAAAAATGGCTAAAGTTAAGCAACTTTATAAGTTGAGACTGAAAGATGTTTTCGAAAAATCTATACCTACTTTTTACATAATAAAGATGAAGAGTTTGTTTGTTTGAACTCGCTAATCTTCGGAACTATAAGTACAAATTGAAAAAAAAATGTGTTGGATAGTGCATTTGTAAAGGAAGGCTTAAGCTATAGTAAAACACTATGAGCGCGGAAACTGAAATCCACGGGCACCAAGTCGCAGGCAGCCGCTAGTTTATGATATAAAAACTTGTCTGCCATGGTGTTGACTTCAGTACTGATTTAACCTACCTTCTACTAACTAATAATATTATTCTTTTACTAAATATTTCCACTAAACTTCAAGTTATTTTTGCTTCAAAATTATCCTCAAACATTTTTGATTTATTATGCAAATTGCAGATTTCTTAGAGTAACGTCTTGGTCGTAAAAATATTCGATTGAATTTAGCGTTGCAGAACTATCGATAGTCAAACTATCGATAGTTAACCTCGAAAAATAGTCACAATATCGATAGGACTATCGATAGTATCGATAGTATCGATACTATCGATAGTATCGATAGCCAATAGTATGCAATACTATTGATGGGCAGCAATATTTTCGATACTATCGATACTATCGAATTCAGATACTATCGATAGTATCGATAGTATCGATAGTTTTTAATCAATACTATCGATAGTATCGATAGTATCGATACTATTAGTACTATTTTTATGAAGAACTATCGATAGCTAAAAACTATCGATAGTATTGTTACATCGATATTAGGCGAATAAGCAATAGTATTAATTTCTGAATGAATTTGATAAGTTAAATACTTGTGTACTAAAACGTCAGATGTTAACGTAACCATGTTCTTCCATGATCCCTAAGAGCCTTGCACTTGCAACTGAACACAAAAAACGCTATTATCCGTATTTTTAAATGGCGCTAATGCATGACCAACCTAAAGTGGCGGCTCACGGTCGTGGCCTACTTGAATTCGTTCCCATACCATTTTTTTTTATTCGTTCTATGTCATACGCAGACCTACTGCAAAAATCAAATAGACGTTGTTGTTAAATATTTTAAATAAATATCTTCATTGAACAAGACAATTAAAAACTATCAATACTATCGATACTATCGATAGTATCTAAATTCGATAGTATCGATAGTATCGAAAATATTGCTGCCCATCAATAGTATTGCATACTATTGGCTATCGATACTATCGATAGTATCGATACTATCGATACTATCGAATTTAGATACTATCGATAGTATCGATACTATCGATACTATCGATAGTCCTATCGATAGTATTACTTTTTATCAAGGTCACAATAGTATCGATAGACTATCGATATTTTATACTATTGGTTGCAACGCTAATTGAATTCTCAGAAGAAGTCAATGACCAACGTGTGATAGTACCGGGAATACCCCGACTTACGCTTGCGGTTCTTCCCAACACAGCTGGGTTTAGCGATATCTGATTTGGCAAACGTGATTATAATAAACTAGCGGCCGCCCGCGGCATAGCCCTTGAGGAATTATATATATTGCAAACAATATTTTGTTTCCCCCCAGGAATATTTTTTTTTCTCGAGTCCATCTACAAAACTTGTTAATTTATAATTCTTGACGGCATTACGAACAATGTTTGCAAAGGCAGTATAGCTGTACCCTCAGTCCGAACTGAGTGAGACAGGCTTGAACTGTTTTCGCTTCATACTACGTCTCTTAAGTCTCCCTCAGTCCATTCGGATTCACTATTTTGATCCACCAGTGGATTGAATAGCACGCCGAAGTTCACTGATTGTTTACAAGATCATCTAACACCTTTGTCTTGCAGTTACAAAATAGTTGGTGCCTATTTATGTAAAAAGTACTACCTATAAGTGACCATAGATGACTTGAGTCCAGTACTAAATGATTCATAAATACAGATATTCTGAGAATACGTTTAATTATTTTAAGACTGTGATTTAAAGTTTGATACTTTATCCCAACACAAAGGTTATCGTTTTATTATCTGTTTGTATAACATGGCCAGTTAACTTTGAACACTTGGAATAAGTAATTATTTAATACATAGTATTGACTTGTAGCAGTTATCAATGTGAAACCAGACACTTGGATCACCTGAGGATCTACCAAGACCGTCTTTCACCTATTAGGCCTTGGGCACTTGGGCCTTTGATCCACTTGGTAAACAAGAAGTTTAAAGGCCCAGAACCTGGTCTGGGGGCCTCAATCGATCTTGGGACCCTGGGCACATGCCCATTGTGGGTAAGACGGGTCTGGAATCTACCTAGGTACTGAATTCTGGCGACTTATATGCTGAAGTGACGGACTAAACGAGTACTACGCCATCTCTTTCTGGGTGTTATAAGAAACGACTAAGGGACATTATAGGAGAATAGGCCTCAGCGATCTTCTATGTTATTACTGTTGACCATTCTAACAGTCACCTATCCATCGGTACAGCCTAGTTACTGTGGGCTTAATCCCCCCTCTGGGGTACTACAAAAGGCTGATAATGATGATGTTGTTTCGAAGAGCACTAGCTTTGCTTATAGTCCATTTCAGCAAAGATGATCCCGTTGACAGTTTGCCTTCAAAAAAAAATCGACGCTATTCTAAATTAATAAAACCATACGGAAAATTATAAAAATTGTGAGAGGGGTCTCAAAAAGGGTGGCGATGGAACTTGCATCCAGCTGTGGACTGCAGAAGGCTGTTCGTGGTAATTGGAGCAACGTGAACAAAATTCAATTATATTCACATTTTAATTCACACGGCTTTAGCAAACAGCAGTGACGCGTCCAAATGACTAATGTTACAGCCGGTTGCAGTGAACTCGTCTTTGTTTTGCGCGTTTTATCAGACGCTCAGTGGCAAGATGGCCGCCGCAGGAGACAGGCGCGTGCGCATCTTTGCGCTAATTGCGACGACGCTGCATCTGACAGCGGCGCAAAGTTTCGTCGTGCCTGAAGTGACGATAAAAGCCTTCACGCCTAAAGGGTTTGAGGCGTCTATACCGGGTAAGTTTAGAGAGTGGAGTTTTTGTGTGTTTTAATGAATATTTTTTGCCGGTTGTTTACCTTTTTGAGAGATTTAGTGGGTAATTAATTTAGTTTGTTCAGATAAGGTACTGGCTTTGAAATAAATAAAAGGTAAAGTGTGTGGGATGAGCTGACTAAAAGGAATATCGGAAATTTTCATAACATTTTCTACCTGTTTAAAAATATAATTAAATGTAATTTTTTGTTTAAAATATGTTTTTTTAATACCACTTTAATCTGAATCTATTTGGACCAACTGGAAAAACGCTTGAACATTCAGGTGCATGCATACAGCAAGCAATTTTAGGATTCCCGTTATGTTAAACTGGTTAGCGCATTTTTTTTCTGCATTGATTTCCGAAATAAAATAAGCTGAGATCGAAAGGAAGCAAAATAAATTTATTCTTTTAAAATCATTTACCGTAAAACACATAACACACGTACCTCATGCCAATCAAAGATATTGTTAATAAAATCACAGCTGTTTCAAGGTCTCTCATTGAGTAAGTAGGTAGGTACCTATTTAGGTATTTGCCAAAGATAAAGTTTAAGCACAGAAGTTTTCGGTCATATCAAAATTTTAAGAAGAGTAGGTACTGCGGGTGTCATTATTTTATCAAATGGCCGCTCGGCTGTGAAGTGGAAGTCTAAATTTTATAAATTTAATTAACATACTGTAGACTTTACATATCGTCATCGCTTGCAAAAAAAGTACTTCCCCAGTGGTTTTTGCTATCGTACTTGTAAACAAGAAGTTGAAAAAGTTATCTCCAAATACATGTAAGTATTATTTCGTATACCGGTTCTGATTACTTTTTGTATAGTTACATAATATGTGTATATCAGAACGACCACTTAGGTCAAAACTTCGAAGTTAGTGGATTCGAAACGGGCGGGGAACACTTTCACTTTGTGAGTTTTTCCCAGATCGGTTAGCAAATCGTAGGCTTGAGTCACTTGATTGTCTCATACGAATTCCGTGTTTAGGAAGTTACACTAAGCACTTGGTCCCCATCAAACATGGTGTTAAATCAGGATCAAAGCTGCAGCTTACCTTGGATACAATGGGTTGGACCATTTGGGTAATAATCGGCCTTCCGAAGCACGCAAACGTCATTCTTACCGAACAATTAGATGATTAAAGCCTGCAATGTCCTCACCAATCTAAGAAAACTGAGTACCCTGCGGTATTCGAACCCACGACCTCCGTGGTTGTTGACCGCAACCCTCTACCTATTACACCACGGGGGCAGTCGCCCTGGATATATTGGATATGACAGTGCTAAAAAAACAAAATATGACACCCAATATTAAGTTAAGTTTTTTACCTCGCTCCAAGCAGTAACCGACCCCATTTTCCCTCAACAGATGTCCCAGGGATATCCTTATTCGTCTTCCAAGGGAACGTCAATAGAGAGATCAGTGACACCAGAGTGGGAAACCTCCAGGGGGAAGTCTTGAAGGCCAGCGGTGGACGATGGGTGTTCAGGAACGACAACATACAGCTTCAAGCTGGTGACGTCGTCCATTACTACGTCTTCGTATCCCACAACCGAGCTGGGTATATGAAGGATAAACTGAAGTATACTGTCACTGGTAAGCCCAAACTGGATTGTGCCTTTTATTAAATAACAGGATGAGCTGTTCGTTTACCTGATTGAAAGCGCCATTTCTTCCTATGACAGTCGCGAGCCATGGTTATAATAAAGATAGATAAAACGTTACACTAATTTCTTTGGCAGTCGACTTAGTAATCCAATTGCCACGACATCGTTGTAAAGAACGGGAAAAACGTTGACGAGTATCGTAAAATAAACTTACCTATCTACCTATACCTACAACAGCTAATTTCCTTTGTCTTTTTTAAGGAATATGATTAAGTCGTAAACAATGATGTACTTGGATTCAACTTTTGAATTGCCTAACTTCTTACTTGATTGTAATAATAAAATAAGGAATCATAGTCAAAAGACGGTTTTTTGTAGCTACAGCTTATAATACCTAATGTGAAGAAGAAAGGTTTGAAATATAACAATCATACTTACCCTTTCAGACCTAGTCGACAGAACAGCTGCCACACCTAGTCCCGCTCCCACGCCCACTGTTGGGCCTATCACACTGCCCCCGCCTTGCCAGCCAACCTTGACGCTGGTGCGTGGGGGCAGAGCTTGCGCGGGCCAGACCATCTTTGAGGAGCAGTTTGATGATCTTAGGACTGATCGGTGGCAGATTGAGCAGTACATCCCTTTGACGCATCCAGTAAGTTTTAATATCTATATACCTATTAAGAGGGGAGCACTTACTTACCTCGATGGCTCAGCGAACCAAAATGTGTCTTGAACTTCGTAGAAATACAATAATTCGCTTGTCCTCACTCACTTGTGTTTTTTCACACCAGTCTCCAGCTTGCAACTCGCGAAGATCAGCCTCCACAACATCGCTACAGCGATACCTAGGGCGGCCAACGCCGAGGGAGGGGAGAAAGTCTCTCAAAATCCAAAATAAAATCAGGATATCGTTCCATCATCTCTTAATCCTTGCAAATATCATTTGCCCCATCTGAACTCAACCAATGAAATGACAAACATAGAGATATAGGAGAAGTGGAGGAGAAAGAGCAGGAAATCGAACCCTGGACTCCAAGGCAATGGCCGAGGATGTCACCGGGACAAGCGCTAGGATGATGATGATGATGAGAGATATAGGAGAACTTTATATAGAATACATCATTTTGAAATCCTATACATAGTCATGCACTGTGGGCTGCCTAATCCACGAAACCAATAGACCAAGGGCCCAAGATTACAGGAACCACTAGTACCTACAACAAATAAAACATTTTATTTTCCTTCCAGGAATACCCATTCGTCTCATACCAAAGAATGATCTCAAGCGGAGTGGTGACCGTGTCTGATGGTAACCTCCGCATCACGCCAAAGCTTCAGCAGAACATGCCGGGGTACTCGAACGAGTCTATATTCTCGGGGAGTTTGGATTTGTTTAGCGGGTTAGTATGTATTTATTACTATGACATGATTAATTTCTCTATTCTTTTTAGAGATTATGGGACAATTTTATATTAGGCGTTCCATTTGATCGTTGGACCTCTTTTTTATTCTTACAATTTTGTGCTCAGTTGGGGATGATACAGTATATCTATATGTATGAGGTTTCAAAGACTGGCAACGCATCTCCGACTCTTCTAGACTTTGTAATATCCATGGGCACCGGTAAATGATCGATCACCATCAATCGATCCCCTTGCACGTTTTTCTCGTAGTTAACGTCTTTTGACTAACATGGTAATAGCTTTAATGCTGATAACTGCTTAAAAAAACTTAAGACTTCTCATATTGTAGCAAACGTGTCACGCTGGCCCTCAAAACGGCAATTTTCTTGGTGCATAGTTTTCTTTTAAAATCTTCCATCCTTTTCCAGATGCACAGCAAGCGCAGAAGCTTGCTTCAGACAAGCGTCGGGGGCGGACATCTTACCGCCGGTGGCTAGTGCTCGGCTCACTAGCGCCAGCTTTGCCTTTCTCTATGGCACCGTCAGCGTACGGGCCAAGCTGCCGCTGGGGGATTGGATATACCCTGGTCAGTTTATTTTTTATATTATTTATTACTCTGGCGAACTTACCCTCCAGCTCAAAGCTACAAAGTGCTAATTCACGTCTGTAAGGTTCCCCAGACGAGCGGCTCATTCGAGTGAAGTTCCACTAAGCCTTACCTCTCTTAAAGTTTAATGAATCAGCTAGATGCCCATAACAGCCAATGGACATTAGCAACACAATAAAAAAGTACCACGCCTCATTTCTTTGGGCAGAAAGGTTCTTATTCTACCAGTATGTCTCGCATATATGTAGTTTGCCAGTGTTGCCACTGTCTGCTAAGCAAAGCATAATTATATGGTTTTTCACAAAATGGTCAGACTTCTTCGTCTTGGCGTGATTAATGATGAAATGATGAAACAATTATTTTATACCTTACAATTCAAAATCTGTATGTTGCAGAAATCTTGCTAGAGCCATTTTTGAAGAAATACGGCAGATCCAACTACGCATCAGGCGTCATCAAAATTGCTTCAGCGAGGGGCAACAGAGAACTCCGGGCAGCACCGGATGACTACGGCAATAAGGTGAGGAGTACCATGGATAAAACCATGACGTACCTAAGTGTGAATAATTGAAAAAAACAAAAACATTTTTAGCGAAGCCTCTAGGTTTTTGATCGATTTGATTGATATCAGTAATCATTCATTATCGGATACATCAGAAAAGTTCAATCTAATTTTTAGAGATCAAACAGGACTTGCATATCCTTCAACTCTGTGTATATCTGGCGATACTAATCTGAATTCCTTAATAATTTGAAGTTCCTTAATAACTTTGTTTTGTTAATCATCAGGTTCTTTATGGAGGACCAATCATGGACTTCCAGTGCCGTCATGAACTGCTCTCGAATATGATCAAACCTGGAGGGCGGCTATGGGGAGAGGACTTCCACGTCTACTCCGTTAAATGGACTCCAGGTGTGTATTGTATATTTTTGCCTCCCTCCTTGAGTCGTATTCCTCATTACTAAGGGTCGTGATCATTGTATGAAATGAAACACACAACAACTCTCTTGGAAATTTTAATGGATTTGTTTGCCATTGCCTTCCCCATTTTTTTTCTTTTATTTGAAAATAACTACTTATATAATATTATCTGACTATAAATTATTACCTCTAACTCAACTCCGCATCACCACTGGAAATAGCGTAAATGATACCGTTACTTCACAAGGATCGCACATGCGTTATACGAGTATGCCTTTCAACTCCAATGTCATGATTTTTCGCTAAGCTCATCCCATCCAGAGAACAAAACAGATTGCCAAAAAATGCGAGTACCTATCAACATACTGAAAAAACTGCACAAGTAGGACATCCAGTTTAAAATACATAGCAACTTTATTAGCAAAAAATATAAAATCCAATAAGTTTTTGACACTTAGATAAATTCGATTTTATCAAGAAACCCTAAGCAATAGTTTAAATAAATATAAATAAAAACCGTTCAATCCACAGAGCAAATAACACTATCAGTAGATGGTGAAGAGTGGGCGCGAGTGGACGCGAGACGCCCTCTGAGCGAGCGCTTCCCCGACCGCTGTACGAGACTCCCGCGCATGCTGCTGTCCAAGGGGACCAACATGGCACCCTTTGACGACTACGTGAGTAATATCAAGTCGGTTCTTATTAAAATTAATAACAAAGGTTTCTATTTGCCACAAATGTTCCAAACTCGCACTCTAGAAAACCAAAAGCCTACTTTAAAACTTTGTTTTCTCCTATTGTTCATCTAAGGAACAAAATTAGTTAAATGATTCCGATTTGCGAATATCTATTAAAAAAAAATTGTAGCCCGGTGTAGGGGTATACTTCAGGATAATTTCCTCAGAACTCATAGGTAGGTACAGATTAGCACAAAATTTCTCATGTTCAAATCGGCACTAAAAGATGTAACGCAAATCATTGAAGAATCAATTTAACAAACTGATTCGGAAGAGACAAAATTATTTGGAAACGGAATAAATTATGAAGTCATACTATTTGCAGTTATCTCTCTTCCCAGTTCTACCTAACCCTCGGGGTAGCAGCGGGCGGTATCAGCGAGTTCCGAGACGGCACGTACACCACCGGCGGGAGACAGAAGCCCTGGGTCAACTCGGGTCGGAAGGCCATGCTCAACTTCTGGGAGGACCTGGCCAACTGGCACGCGACCTGGACACAGCCGGAGATGCTCGTCGACTACGTCAAAGTTGTGGCGCTTTGATTTATCTACTTTACGATTTATTTAAGAATGCTCAAGTCATAGGAAATAAAGAAGAGAAGCAAGGTTGTGAGGAGAATGGTTGTGTTATAAATATTTGAATTAAGAAAAAATAATAAACCTATTCTTGGAAAGAAATTAACATCTTTTTCTGCCACGTAGACATTCCGATCTGTGGTGCTTAATTTACTTAGGCCCTCATGAGTAGGCAGAAACTTAGTTTGAGATCGTGACGGCACGTACACCACCGGCGGGAGACAGAAGCCCTGGGTCAACTCGGGACGGAAGGCCATGCTCAACTTCTGGGAGGACCTGGCCAACTGGCACGCGACCTGGACACAGCCGGAGATGTTCGTCGACTACGTCAAAGTTGTGGCGCTTTGATTTAGTTTAGGTATTCGCTATCTATTTAAGAATGCTCAAGTCATAGAATGTAAAGAGGAGAAGCAGCTTGTGTTATTAATATTGTAAGAAAAAATAAAAAACAATTTTTGAAAAATTTCGGTTGATATGACATTGAAGCATGACGCAAGATTTAACAACATAGAAAAAAAAATATCATTTGCAGCTTTAAGATATGTAAAGGAAGAGTTTTTTTAGAGGAAAAATAACTGCGAACGGTAGAACAATCATATTTTACTATTTATTTAAGAACTAGCGGCCGCCCGCGGCTTCGCCCGCGTTAAATTCGGGGTCGCACAATGTTTCCTTTTCTGGGCACAGAGGAGAACTCAAAACGGACTTTTACACGTTATACACTTACTTTCGTTCCCGTGGGAATCTGTTGCAGCTAAGCTATACATTTACTAAGTTATCTGCATGCCTAATTTCAAGCGTCTAACTTGAGCAGTTTCGACTTTTCATACTAATGTTTTTTCCTGCTAACTCCAGTCTCCAGTCGGGAATTCCTTTCTTAGTGCACCTACGGTACCTAAGCTACGTCCATTCCTAATTTCAAGTGCCTACGTTAAGCCGTTTAGGCTGTTCGATGATATGACAATCAGTCAGTTTCTCCTTTTATATAGGTATTTAGATAAGAAAAGGTAAAAAAAAATACTTTTAAGAATTTGCTATTTGCCTTAAACAAAGTAACTGAAGTTGGTGCTTTTTTCTTTTCTTTTTAGGCAGGCACCGAAAATTATTTTTTATTTTGAAGTGCACTTAAGTTAGTTTTGTAATTGGTTTTTTGTTATGAAGACGGTTTTTTTTGTACAATTTTTTGTATATTTTTAGATTTTTTGTTAATCTGAATAAGGTAACTAAATACGGGTAGACCTAATATTGTGCTGCTCATATGAGACAGCGCCTTTTACGGACGGTTAATTGGTTGAGCACGTACTTAATGTAAATTTCAGACTTTCAGTTTTTTCACGGATGCCACTGTCAGAACTGGACCAGATTGCTATGGGACCAGCTTTCAAATAAAACCACAAACATCCAAATCGGTTCACCCAGGCAAAAGTTATGAGGAAACAAATATATAAAAAAAATACAGTCGGTCAGAAGTGAGTAAAAAAATTATATTAGTAGAACTATTAGTAAAATCACGCAGGCGGCCGCTTGTACGTACATATAAAACACACATATATTAACACACACACGTTCATTTGACGGGGAAGGCTTTAGGCTATACCTATGTGTATACCTACAAATGTGTGCGGAAACCGAAAACCACGCGGACGGAGTCGCGGGCGGCCGCTAGTATATATATATATATATAAATATATATATTGTATATAATTGATTTATTTGCCTAAATATGTGTAACCTAATGCGTGCTACTAATATGAGATTATACTAATATAAGATTTGAAGAGTTCCGTCGCTTTTTCATGGATCCTATTATGAAAATCTAACCAAACTCTTATCAAACTGCCATTAAATAACATCCTTTCCAATAAATAAATAAATTAATAAAAAAGAACCATCGAAATCGATTTATTGTGCATTTGTTGAGCACAAACTAAATGTAAATTTCAGACTTATTTAGTTTTTTTATGGATGCACCAGTTTTCAAATGAAACCAAAAACATCCATATCAGTTCACCCAGGCAAAAGTTATGAGGTAACAAACATTTAAAAAAAATACTAACCTCCTCCTTTTTTTGAAGTCGGTTAAAAAGTAGCCTAAGTTACTCATCATCCCTTCAACTATCTTCTCTTAAATAAAAATTGGCCAAGTGCGAGTCGGACTCCCGCACTGAGGGTTCCGTACAAATTCTATTTTTGACGTATTAAAAAACTACTGAATAGATTTCGTTCGAACCAATTTTCGTTGGTAGTTTTTATAGTAATGTACATTATATAATTATTTCAGTTTTATCATCCTCTTATTTTAGAAGTTAGAGGAGGGGGGACACACTTTTTTCCACTTTGGAAGGGTCTGTCACGCAAAGTATTCACTTTAGAAAAAAGTGATATTAGAAACCTTAATATAATTTTTAAAGACCTATCCAAAGATACCACACACGTATATGTTCAATGAAAAAAAATAATTCAAGTTTCAGTTCTGACTATGGGGACCCCCCACTTTTTTCATTTTTTTTCTATTTTCGTGTAAAAACCTTGTTGCGGTTCACAGAATACATCTCCTCACCAAGTTTCAACAATATAGTACTTATAGTTTCGGAATAAAGTGGCTGTGACAGACTGGCGGACAGACAGACAGACAGACAGACAGACAGACATGACGAATCTATAAGGGTTCCGTTTTTTTGCCATTTTGGCTACGGAACCCTAAAAATCACGTCAATCCATCTCTCCGTTTTGCCATGAAAGAAAGACAAACATACAGACGGACAGACACACTTTCCCATTCTTATAATCCCAACTAATATTATAAATGCGAAAGTAACTCTGTCTGTCTGTCTGTCTGTCTGTCTGTCTGTCTGTCTGTTACGCTTTCCCGCTTAAACCTCGCAACCGATTTTGATGAAATTTGGTACAGACAATCTTTAGACCCTGAGACAGAACATAGGCTACTTTTTGACCCATTCCAACCCCCCACTTCCCCGAAATGAGGGGGTGGAAGTTTGTATGGAAAATCTAAACTACTTGAGTTAGACGCTTGAAATTTGGCATGCAGGTCCCTTAGTAAACTTGATGCTTAGTTGCAAAAGGATATTGCAAAATTCCCACGGGAACGGGAGTTAGCGGGAAAAAACATTCGTATAATGAAAACCGACATCCACGCGGACGAAGTCGCGGGCGGCCGCTAGTAAAAAATATAAAATATATAATATAGTATAAAATAGTATATATATATTAGTATGGATATAGTAATATAGTATATTGTAATAGTATTTATAATATTATAGTATACAGTATAGAAGAATAGTATAGTATGGATTAGTATGGAATTATGGATAGCGGCCGCCCGCGACTTCGTCCGCGTGGATATCGGATTTCACGAAACAAATGTTTTTTCCCGCTTACTCCCGTTCCCGTGAGAATTTTGCAATATCCTTTTGCAACTAAGCATCAAGTTTACTAAGGGACCTGCATGCCAAATTTTAAGCGTCTATAAATACATATAAGTAGTATAGATTTTCCATACAAACTTCCACCCCCCATTTTAGAGAAGTGGGGGGTTGGAATGGGTCAAAAAGTAGCCTATGTTACTCTCCATCCCTTCAACTATCTTCACTAAAAAAATCACGTCAATCCGTCGCTCCGTTTTGCCGTGAAAGAAAGACAAACATACAGACAGACAGACAGACAGACAGACAGACAGACACACTTTCCCATTTATAATATTAGTATGGAAGTATGGATGCTCAAGTCATAGAAAATAATGGAGGGAAGCAAGGTTGTGTTACCTATAAATATTTATGTACGAAAAAATAATAAACCTAGTTCTGGAAAGATATTGACAACTTCTTTTTCCACCTACCCCGTTATGTTGCTTTTAGTCTATTCATGCCCTCATGAGCAGTTTTATTCCATGACGGCACGTACACCACCGGCGAGAGACAGAAGCCCTGGGTCAACTCGGGACGGAAGGCCCTGCTCAACTTCTGGGAGGATCTGGCCAACTGGCACGCGACCTGGACACAGCCGGAGATGCTGGTCGACTACGTCAACGTTGTGGCGCTTTGATTTATCTACTTTACGATTTAGTAAAGAACGCTCAAGTCATAGGAAATAAAGAAGAGAAGAAAGGTTGTGTTAAAAAATATTAAGATAATTAAAAATATAAATATTTTTGGACAGAAGATCATTTTATTGCACGTTATCCAAGCTGTTCAAAAAATTTTTTTTCACTCAGGAAATAAACTGGCAGGGCTTTACATAATATCGGATGTTATGTATTTCAACGAAAGTATCACGTTCATACATTTAGCTGTCTGAAGATTATGACACGAATTCAAAATGATTTAACATACAAAATACATAGTCCCTGTGGTTCGTTATAAGATCAAATTCATATTGAAAATAAATAAAACTAAGAAAGATGGAACAACATGCTTACAAAATAAAATCCATAATGTTATTCGGTATATTGTTTATTTGATTCATTTAGCACACTGCATGGTCGCACGATAGACTTAGGCAAATTGGTGCGTAATTAATAACCTACTTAAATATGTTAATGATTCCCACTAACCGGACTATTGTACTCATTTAGTAAAGATGACGCTATTATTATTAAATTAATAATAATTTATAATATTCAATAGTAGCGCCATCTATAACACATTGATTGGTAATAAACAATGGTAATAAATGTTCATTACACTAAAATTATACCATAAAAACTTTACCATCATGATGTCATATTTGAGTAGTAAACTTATAACTTAGAGAATCCAGGAAAATCATAGCAGTGTCGAGCGCAAGCATTTTCTTTAAATTCCACTTATATAAGGTGTAACAAAATATACTGCAAATATTTTAAGGGCGAATTGTTTAGTGGAAATGTAATAAATTTGTCTAGTAAAATTTTTTTGTTAGTACTCTAGTTTCCGAGAAAATCAACAAAATAAATTGAGTGAATAATTGGGAAAAGTACAAATTTTGTCATATGCAAGACAGCTGGTCGTGTCTTATCAGTGTAATACAGTTACTACACTTGTCCTGCCCCAAAAGGAAAGTGGTGGAGAGGGGGCGAAGCTTACAGCACGAAAAGAGCAAATTGGCCAATGCAGAAAATGCAAAATTTTTAGGTATTAATTTTGACTTTTTAATATCTGATATTGATTACATTGCCACTAAAGAATTCGCCCTTAAAATATTTGCAGTATATTTTGTTACACCCTATATAATAAATACAATAAGGTACAAATTACTTTGCATTAAACTTCTGCTCAAAATAAAGTATTTTTAGGCTTTCTTAGCGGTCCTAACACGCGAACAGTCAATGCGTAACATGTGAATTGACTAAATAGGTATTTTGTTTGGACGATACACACCACACATTTGATTAGTTTCTGACTGACCTGGGTGAAAATAAAAATAATCATCATTAGGCTGTACCTTACCAATAAAGTACATTGGTTTCACTTCAATATTCACTCTCATAAGACACCATATCTTGTCTTGGGGATATCCTTACACCCACTGGATACCTGATACGAGTAGGTATAGGCCACTTATCACGACTTATCCTATTGTGCAATAGGTACTTCACCAGAATCTTTATAGTCACTTACAGGCACTTTTAATTATGTGACATAACATTTCTCGTTACATAAAATAAAGAATTTTAATTTGGTATAAGTGCTACCATAGGCTTCCATGACCTAATATTTAGTTGGAGAAATAGGAACAAATCAAATGTATGGCGTTAAAGCGTTCGTGCTGATACTTTATAATTGTTCTTCCTCATATCTAGCCATAAGTAATTAAAACAGAGCCACTCTAATCCTTCTTGGGTGCTATATTAGATATATGTAAATATTAATTATAATAAAAGGATGCAACGGCCTGCATTCCATTTCAGCAGAAACCAAGTTTAGGTACAATATATTCCTGACTGTAGCTAAGTTAAGGGGTATCTCTGCTTTAATTACTTCAATGCCTAACTTTGTGGGATAGCCAAGATATCATTTCGCGAGCGCGAGCTATCGCTATTGTCGCGAATTATATCTCTGGACATTATTAACACAGCGCCATCTAGCCCCAAACTAAGCATTGGCTTGTGCTATGGGTGCCAGAAAACGGATAAACATTACTTATATACCTTTTTTGTAAATTCATATATATTATACATAGAAACACCCAGACCGATAAAACAGACATGTTCATGCACACAAATGTTTGTACCGTGCGGGGATCGAACCCGCGACCTTTGGTGTAAGTAGTAGCCGACTTCTCGACCATTACACCAAACGGCTCGTCTATCGTCAATTATATCTCCATCCTGCACACAAAGTATTTGTGTGAGTGGGATGGAGATATAATTCGCGACTATTGCGATAGCTCGCGCTCGCGAAAAGGCATTTTGGCTAGCCCACCTTATATTAAATAATGTGTCCGTTTGTTTTATTTTAAATCTCTTAACATTACAAATAGAGGTGAAAACAGTTGAGAGAATTTGTATGTAGAATACAAAATGGTCGACTGGAAATGAAACATTCCAAAGTTTTTTGATTTTATTTTTACTTTGGGTAAACTGCACGACATAGGTACTTAACATTGGTGTGTCCTATACCAATTCTATTAAAATATATTTGATCTCTTTTTTAACATGGAAAAGGTGTAGCACACCTATCTGTAAGGAATGATTCACACATTCAGGTTTTGTTATATCGATGAAAAAATAATATTCAAATTCAGGTCAAATTATGCCAGCAAAACTTTAATAGGTGGTGGCGAAATCACTTCGCTTGCAATAAATTGTAAAGTAGTCTTCCACTTTATCCTATTTCTACCGCGGCAGCTTATTATGTGAGAACTTGAAGCCTCCTGCATAGATCTAAAGTATTATAACTGAGAAATTTTCATTACCAGTCGACGTTATAAAAGACTACAAATACTTTCATTAATATTATATTCACGTACATTAACATTTCTACATTAAAGATAAAATGAGAGATGCCTCAATATCTTAATATCTACAGAGTCAATCCCTACATACCATTATAATATCTTGGTATATTTAAACATCGAAATGTACGCTAGAACAAATGTTGTACGTAGAGAGCGTATTATTCTTTATCTTTTTAATAAATTGTTTGATGAGTTTTTCTACTGATTTTTGTATGACATGGTGTTGTCTAATGTCAATATAAAGAATTGCCAACAATGAAGACCAGGTTTTAGTACCCTGATATAACTGGTTGTATAACCTACTTTTGCATTAAATTTAGATCAACTTTGAAATAAGGGCATGACATAGTTGTTTTATAGTTATTTTTGAGGAAAATGTACCAACACACCATAATTTTAATGTTGATCGAACGGAATTTATTTCAATAGTAAGACACCAGCCAATAACCAAGGCAACAAATTATTTTCGGACAGTAAATCTGTTTACTATTAGCTCTCTATGCGATACGAAAGGAACAACAGCTAACTCCAACGAGGTTGGACTATCCTTACGCTAATACAAATTCTTTAATACAGATATGACTTAAAATCACCAGTAGCAAATAAATAAATATAAATATAAATAAATAACACTGTCTGCTAACCTATACAGGTTCAGAAACGTGCAACAACACATCCGTAACACCAGACCAAGTTATGTACAGTCATGAGTACCAACCAACATATATACAAACACATTCAAATATGAACTTTACTGCTTTGACATAAGAGTCGATGTGTATGACAATGTGTAATACATGTTGGTGCTCATGACTGTAGGTACCTATTATTCGAAAAAAAACGTACACTGAAGCATTTTATATGAACTTTCAAGTCAGCATCAACGCTCAGTAGCATACAACGCCTCTCAATGACATAGCTTGTATTACAAGTTAAGCGTGATTATAAAATTACTCATGAGTTATTCTCCAAAATAACGTTCCTTTCAAATTGTTTTTGAGATACAACATTTTTTACCGCGGCCGTGACTACCTCAAAATGTTTTAAGCTTGCTTGCTACAGCTCGGATTGTTTCTGATGTGGGAACTGTGACCAAAAATATTCTATAACTTAGTTCTTCAAACAGTAGAGATTGAGTTGTATAATCACATTTGAGCTCTTTATGTATGTAGAACAACAACTGAATAACGACATTTTGGAGAACCACCTTCCCTTAAAGAGCAACAAAAAATATTATATTATCATAAGAGAACAACTAAACTCTGACTATTATAATGTCTATGACAACGAGGACGCTATTACATGCCGCCACAAGCTCATGTTTTATACTTAGAGAGATTTAAAATTTACAATAAATATTCACAGAAACACATATTATTACAAATCAACAAATTACAAGGACATTTTAACCAGTTCAAAGCAACAAGAATAGCCGCCACCACGATAAGCCATGCATTTTTCATTACAATAATTTAGCGACATAAATAAAAGCTTACTTTTTTATCCATAAAATAGAAAAGTGAAGCTTGAATTCTGATATAATAAAAAAAATTGAGCAGCCATTTTGAAATTCGTGCACGTTTCATTTGAATTTAGAACACGCACGTGATGACGAAATATTTTATTCCTTTTTTTTATTCCAATCCTGCTCACTCATTTCCTTTACATAAATTTTTTTTTAGCTTCTCGTGACAGAGACTAGGTAACAAATTTTATGTCTGTCAAATTTTAATCAACCGCTAGGGGCGCTAGTTGACATACATTTTTGTAAGTTATTTTTATTTAAACTCATAATTTGTAAAGTATTGAGAATCATAGTTTACATTTTAACTAAGATTATAAACTTTCAAATTGAATAAATACTTATCCTACAGCATCCACGATCTTCCATCAAGCACCACCCTTAGACCAAACAAACTTTAACCCATCTCAATAGAGTTCAGTTTTGAATGTTTCATTTCTATAAAATTTGTAATGAATGCATAACATAATATTTGTGCGTGAATAAGACAAGTATACTTTATGTGACGCTAAAACTAGATGAAGTTGCATATTGTCACACAAGGGACTTGTAAGAAGATTTTTCACTTGATTGGAATTGTCAAGTCTGCCTTTAAGAGTTATAATATCAATTAAAATCATCGACGCAAAAACTGTAATAGTTTGCCCGGAGTGGGAATCGAACCCTTCTCATGTGTTGTGCAGGGTCATTTCAAAATGCACGATCGAGAGAGTGGTGAAATATTTTAACTCACTCTACACTCCAAAATTACAGGTACATATATCATAGTTTTAGAACCTCTGGGACATTCGAATTTTGTTTGATATTTGCAATGAATTTTAATGAATCTATTAACCGCCTATAATACCTGGTTGACATGAATGATATCTCTTTCTACTTCTACTCACTCTGATGATAATACCATGATTCCTTCCAATGTACATATCACAGCCAACAGTTTCGAGAAACTTCCTCCCTATGTATTACTCACTTCCATTTCAATATTTCATCTCAGTTCATTTTAGTACATGCATCTTAATATATATAATCTATCATTTAGATATGAAACTGATTAACTGAGAGTGCAAGAAAACAAAAATAAGTAAATTATCAGCCTAAAAACGTCCCACTGCAGGGCAAAGGCCTCCATCATTTGAAACATGTTTTCGTAACAAATATGGGTTTTGGCTCAATCACCACGCTTGCCAAATGCGGATTGGTGATCACAAACCCGAATGTGTTCGGAAAAACCAACACGAATTTTGTCGACCCGGAAATTGAATTCAGGACCTCGACTCACGACCCGGTACATAAACCACTAGACAATCGAGGCGTTAATAAAACGAAGTCGAGTAATATTGGAAATGAAAACTAACTAAATGGCAATCAAGTAAGTCAAGCAATAATGAGAAATTGATCAGTTTCCAACATTATGCATGTGAAAGCACTCACACATAACACTCAATTGCACACACACACAAAAAGATATGCATACGCACAAAGATTTGTGAAAAATATAATCTTTCTACCTATGGCAAAATGGTTTTTATCATGTGTATGATTCTGTCTGTGCTTTAAAATAGTGCGAATTTTTGAAAAGTCAAAGACTTACTTTATACTCGTCCTATAAGGTATAATTCATATTTTCAACATGTGAGATTTTAGTGTATTTACAAAAGACTTTGAAACTATATGATATTTTCATATTCATGATATTACGATAGAGCTTCTAAGATGTTAATTTAAATTTCAATTAGGTTATGTCTAAGAATAGAAACGCACAGGGCGGAAAAAACGCGACCTAAGTTCGGTGGAAATGCATTTTCTATTCAAAACACGCGACGTAATTTATACATGGTGTGTCATCGGTTATTTAAAATACGTTACAGGCGTAATCCCGTCGGACTACGATCGCGTTTTTTTCGGCCTAGTGTACTTCTAAACTAAAGTCTACTGGAAATGGTAGTAGAAAAACCTAAAACACTTTGTTCTAGATTTAACTATGTTTTCCTACTATTTTAAGTTCCTACATTTATTGTACTTTTTAAAAGATTTTAAGGATTCATATCTTAAATTATTTTAAAATATGTTCTCCTAACCATTTGCTAGTCACTCGATTGTTCAGAGGGCGCAAATTACCTAACTGTCACCACAACAAACTTATTTGTATTGGTGGTTATGTTAATAATTAAAATGATGATGATGATGATGATAACAATGATGGTAACTATAACAATGCTCTCACGACATCAAACATAGAATGAGTACATAGACACAACATAACACCACCAATGATCCATTCAAGCGAATTAAAAACCACGTCAACAAAAGATAAAGAAACAAAAATAGAAGGAATGCTGAGAATTTTTTTATTAAATCATCTTTTAAATTTTCTTCAATTTTTTTATTGTGAACTTTAAAGCACGTCTTTCTCGTCCACATAGCTGAAAGCCAATCAGCGAAAATTCTACGGACAAACTTCAAACTTCACTGTCAATCAACTTTGAACATTATAGTCCTCGCATTAGAGATCAAAATTTTTTGACGACTGATTGGAGTAGTCTTATTCGCAGTAGCCGAAATATGTGAGAGAGATAGACGCACTTTAATGTTCTAAATGCCATAGTCTACATCTAGATCAGATCCGATATTTACTATAATGTACATTTGCTATGCGACAACATATATGTCAACGAACTTTGTTCCCCAATCTTTGAACATTTTGAGACTTTCTTTATGCTCAAAGAGTGGAGAACTGGGTATTCACTAAGTCTATAATATCATCATTATTTAGTAGACACTACATATACCTTGAAAGTATTATAATATTACATGGCTTAATATTAAATGTCACTAGATTCCTTAAAACATATTCATGGACAGCAATGGATAAATAAATAATATTTTATTCTATAAGAGCTGCCACTTATTTAACACTTGTACGAAATAAAGATATAAAAGAAACATTATGGCATATTTCTTTAAGAAAGGTATCGCTATCTCACTCCATCATAAATTATGATTTCATTAAATTGTATATTATTATAATATGACTGGAAAAGTTAATTCATAAAATTATAATTACTGAGGTAAACCAGAGGATATTCAAGGTATATGTAGTATTTACACATTCACAATATTTATTCCTAACAATATTTTTGTCCATGACAATTCCATAACTCATGCTGAGACATCAAAATGCTAAATTCAAAAGCACTAAGTCACATTTTCAAAGTAAAACACCAACATTCACTCACTGGACCCAAATTCTACTAAACATCACATACTCCAATTCGCTAACTTAAAAAAAACACAAGTCACTATTACCGCTTACGATTACGATTTAAAAATTAAAAAATAAAAATACGAAAAATAAATAAGTATCGCTAAGACGTTTACAAAAAAAATAAAAATTAAAAAGAATACTGCGTTCCTAATTTGAATTTCGAATGATATACGAACGGGTGTCATTGGCCCGTCGTATATCGAGTACGGTCCGTTCCGGCCGCGGGGAGGCACTCACAAGCGTCACGGCCGCGCGGTCACGTGATATGATACCTGTGATCACGGGACGCGGACGCGCGGCGGTCGCTAGACTAGTTGATGCCTCCTACCTGAAATAAGAATATTACGCATGCATTATTATGATGAATAAAATTTAAATGTACACTCATACTATTGAACATACAAATCAAAGTAATCGACAGGTTACATAATTCACTCGCAAATCAGGCGGGGGAAGTTTCACTTACAGGTTGTGCTTATTATGAAATACGTGCCACCCATCCTGGCATCGCACGGGTACTATGAATGACACATTTACACAAATATCTTTTGGACCATTTTTTTTACCTATTCATTACAACCAAACTAATAAAGTTTTCCTGTTCATGATATTAGTAATATAGCTTCTATAGCAGCGAAGGGACACCGCTGGGTTTTAGCATGTTTAGGTCAGTTTCTGAAAGTACACCTGATAGTATCCATAAACTACATTATTAATAACGTGTCCCGTAACATAAAATTAGTGTAATAAAGTCTAAAGTCTTATAGATCTGCATAGTCGGCCCACGTCGCAGAGTCGACGCATATATGTATTTACTTTATTTTAAATCAATATGAATTAGATAACTTAAACAAAGAGTATTGCAAACCACTTTCGTAGTTGACTGCTGACAGTTGAGTGCTATCATGCAATCAGGCACATACATATAAAGATCTTAGGAACGTATGTATAAACGCATTTTCCATACAAACAACAGTCTCTGTATCATCGGTCTTACTTACCGTACAGCCACTCCGTCCCCGCTTACTGCGCCTTGCGCTGGCTCGCGTGTCATACGAAGTCCATCGCGTCGTGCGCCTTGGAGAACTTGCCGTACGCCGGCTTCTTCAGCGACCGCTCCACCAGCTTCTTCACCTCGCTCACGATGAACACGCTCGACGTCAGGCAGACGAGGAATATCCAGGTCTAAGGTAAAGTAAAGTATCACCATATTAAGCCTTACTTACCATGCAGCCACTCCGTCCCCGCTTACTGCGCCTTGCGCTGGCTCGCGTGTCATACGAAGTCCATCGCGTCGTGCGCCTTGGAGAACTTGCCGTACGCCGGCTTCTTCAGCGACCGCTCCACCAGCTTCTTCAACTCGCTCACGATGAACACGCTCGAAGTTAGGCAGACGAGGAATATCAGGTCTACGGTAAAGTAAAGTATCAGCCTATTTATGTCCCACTGCAGGGCAAAGGCCTCCATGATTTGAAATCATGTTTTCGTTACTAAGGCTCGCATTAATAAATCGCACTCAACTCTGAGCTCGATATTGAGTGCGAACTAGATATGTCATTCTCATACAAAACAGCACCTCGAGTTCGCGCTCAAGTTCGAGATTAGAGTTGAGTGCGATTTATTAATACGAGCCTTAGATGGGTTTTGGCTTAATCGCCGCGTTTGCCAAATGGGCGATCACAAACCCGTGCTGTGTTCAGAAAAAATTACACATAATTTGCCCGATCCAGGAATCGAACCCACGACCTCGAGACTATGGTCCGATGCTTAAGCCACTAGACCATCGAGGCGTATAAATCTAGGGTACCAATATTTATAAATCTGATTAAATTTATAAGGGAGAAAACATCGTAAAGAAATAAAAATAGTTTTGATTGGGCAATCGAAGATTTTTTGATATGAATTATTTGCTGAAGACGAACGAAACTATTTAATTCTCAGTTCATATTATTTATCTTCAGTCATACGCACCATGTCCAGTTAGCGCTTCGGTCTGGAACACGCGTTGCAGCGGCGGGAAATATACCACGAGCATTTGTCCGACCAAACTGAGACTCACCGCCACCAGGAACATTCTGCACAAACACAATCACAATAAAATTGAAATATTCAATTCCAATCAGCTCGTTGCAGTCCACTGCTGTCTAAGTCATCATTATTCTAGCGCATATCCCGGATGCAACCTTAGTCTCGGAGCTCAAGGTACGCTACGACTATGATCCTGTATTGACCAGCATGGTTATTACAATGGAGCGACTGTCGTCTGACCTCCGTAGCCCTTACAAGGGAAACAAGACAATGTGGATAAAAATCGGGACCAACGGCTTAAAGTACCTTCCGAAAACGGGAGCAACAAGCAAAAATTTAAGTATCAGCCTAATAATGTCATACTGCAGGGTTAATGCATCCCACATTCACATAATCGTTGCAAAGACAGCTTTTGATCACCACGCTTGCCAAATGCATACTTACTATGGTAAACACAAAACGCATACTTTTTCAAAACAACCCAGACCATTTATTAGTCCCAGCAATGTTCTCAATGTTCAGCCATGTTCTCGAGATCACGACCAGTTAATCACCATTCTATCGTAGTCACCAAACCTTTGCGAATCAGACGCTACTGCGGTACTTAAACTCGCTAGTCTAGGCTAACGAAGTTATCACTGACATAATAATAATAATAAACGTTTGTTGCATGTTACAGTTTTTACAAAGATGTTTTCTTAAAATTAAGAACCATGTGAGGCCCTGTAAAATAGAGGCTTACTAACTTATTTGTTATTTACCAACTTAAGTAATATTAATTGCACATTATAATAATATTATTCTCTATGGCTTGTAGAGAGAGATCAAAATTAAATTTATAATTTTATTAGAATAATGATACCTATAATTTGCACAAATTTATTATATTTATTTGTGTCCTTTTAAGCTTATTATTTTAATGTTTATCATTGAAAAAATCAGATATCTATACTAATATATAAAGCTGAAGAGTTTGTTTGTTTGTTTGTTTGAACGCGCTAATCTCAGAAACTACGGGTCGGATTTGAAAAATTCTTTTTGACTTGTCACAGTCCATTTGACGAGGAAGGCTTTAGGCTATTGGAAATCGAAATCCACGCGGACGGAGTCGCGGGCGGCCGCTAGTGTGATAATAAAATAAGCTTTACTTAATAGAATTTTTTTAAGATGTCGCATAAATAAGTTCGTGTTTTCTATATTTTTAATGCTATTTGGGAGGTGGTTGTTTATAAAGGCATAGTACACAAAAACTCCTTACTTGTTAGAGAAGAGTCCGACTTGGAAGACGGACTTGGTCTGCGAGCGGCAGGAGAGCGCGTTGAACATGTCGAACAGCACGAAGCACGTGAACGTCATCGTCGTGTCGCGCGGCGTTATCTTGTTGTCCGACATCTGGCACACAACAATATGACATCAGTTTTTTTTATAAATTTAAAGCTTTGGCTTTCGAGGTATCTACCAAAAAACATACATAAAAATAGTTACAGGGTTAGTAGTTTAAGTATATTTGGAAAAAAGTTTAAAAGGGAGCAAAATGCGGCCTCCTCCGGCCTCCTTCGGCCGTATTCGGCCATGGCGGCTGCTCTTACGATCAGGCTGGTACGCACGATATATTATAGTGCACAAGTGAGTGCGCAAGCACAGGTGCACTCCCTATTCCTTCACTCTCATAATTCGGTGGGACAGCAATCTGACACGACCGTAGAGAGATCAGGCGCAGGACCAACGGCTTAGCGTGCCTTCCGAAGCACGGAGGAGCTCGAAATGAAATTTTTCGGTCACCTATCCGATGACTAGCATCTGTGAACGTTGCTTAACTTTAGCAACCGCAGGCCGAGTGCGCTAAACACTGCGCGTCTTTCGCGCGGTGACGTACAGGCATGAGCACCAACATGTATACACATTACATAAACATCGACTCTTACGTCAAAGCAGTAAAGTGCATATTTGAATGTGTTTGTTTACATGTTGGTGCTCATGACTGTACAACATCTTGATTTACTTTTATTACCATATCAAACAAGTCACAGTTGATTGTAATCATCTCACCTCTCTATTAAACACCCAGAGCGTTCCAGCGATAATAATAGCAGCGGATAGCAACACATTGAGCAGTAAACTTCGGGAGAGGATGCGACGGGCGGGGTCTCTAGCGCGACGACGTACAACTTCGTGGTCTACTGGTTCCACTCCGAGAGATTGTGCTGGAGGACCTGCCAATGAAGAAGGTTTAGTTAAGGATTAGTCTTCACATCAGGGTATTTGACAAATGCAAATAAAAAACTGATAAAAACATTCCAGTAAAAAATTAAAAGGAATAAAGCTTAATGTCAGCTTAAAAATATATATATTATTATGTGTACTCGTTTGTGCAATATTAATATCCATCATCAAGTTGCAGTCCAATCCTATTAGTAGGCTTGTTATACTTTGTCCATTTTATTGAGCGTCTTTTGACAGCACGGCGATTGACAAAAATGGTGATGTTCAAAAGTATTTCAAATGTGATAACACTCCGATTGATTTACATTTGTATCCTGTGGCACAATCGTAGTCATCGTTATGCGTAACCCATCACTAACTGGGTGGTAACTGTCCTTGAAGTTCAATTTATGAGACAGTTGGACGTAAATAATACAAATCTTCATGAACGTGAGCTGTCAAAAGACGCTTGATAAAATGCTGTGAGTATAGTGACCGCAGTTTGGAGAAAGACTGTTACACAGGGAAGGATGGAATTGACATGTTCGATTGCTCAATTTCGATTGTGTGATGCAGCTTTCGCTAATGGGGAAACGTGTAAGGCATCCACGAATTACCGTAGTTGTAATTTAAAGCATATGAGCTTTTCGAGGAGCTCCTTGGTTTTCTAAAGTTTGACGTTATTTTTTTGTTTTACTGACCGTCCATGATAATATTGATCCAGAGTATCTGCATGGCGTTGAGCGGGTTGGGGATGCCCATGAGCGTGGCCAGCGCGATGAGCGACAGCGCCGCGATCGACGTCGACAGCTGGAAGCGCACGAAGTTGCGGATGTTGTAGAATATGCACTTGCCCTCCTCGATTGCCGCGCTGGGGGGGAGAAAGACAATAATCATTCAACATCAGCCTGTTGGAATCTATTTTCGGACAAAGGAGAACAATCAATACGGTATTTGACTGTCAGCTCAAATCACCTTCTTTTATCAAATGTCAAAAATGCAACGTTGTAGGAAAAACTGTATGAAATACTGGTATGTGACGTCACAAGCCAGTATTGTCAAATCAATACTTTTTTAGTTTCAATTAGCTGTAAAAATTATTTAAAAGCTCAATAGTAATTGTGGCATAGTGCTATGTGTGTAATTTTTGATGTCGTCTTTAATGTTAGAATATCATAATTTATTTCGTATGCAGTCAAATACCCAATTGCCCTGATTTCCTGTACCTTACAAAACGATAACAATTGAAATTTTCGTCGAATAGAGATGATAAAGCTTAAAGTATGCGATGCGTTGGTTTGCTTTCTATTTGAATAACTTATAGAATGAACTCTATCGTTTTGTATATGACAGATAAAAACTCACACAAAAACATAATCTGGGACGATATAAACGCAGTTTAGTTGGAAATCACAAACAGAATAAATAGTCAAATTGTCCGCCATTTTAACTACAGCTGAAACGACGTGACATTCTAGTATTTACTTTGTGCGCCTAAGCTTAATTTAAGCTTAGACCATCGGGAATTGACTGGCTCTTACATATTTAAAAAACACTTACATGATAGTAGCAAAGTCGTCGTCCACAAGGATCATATCGGCCGCCTCTTTGGACACGTCTGTGCCGTTCCTGCCCATGGCTATGCCGATATCTGCCCGCTTCAGAGCCACGCCGTCGTTCACTCCGTCGCCTGGAATACAAGTGTTTATTACAGTATAAATAAGTACAGTACCACTATCATTACATCACAAAACATTACCGTACAGAATAGTGCAGTACAAATTATGCATGTATAAATGACTACACTATGGATAATTTCTGTAAAAACCATTGCAATTTCGGTGCACAACAAAAACAGGTTTGATTGGATCCTAGTTTTGTTTAAATTATTTTTTTTCCGACCATGATTTTACGTAGTCGGGCGCTACTAATAGCCTTGTATATCAAATAGTTATAAATCCCAGCATATTCTGAATTATATACGCACACACAGTATGTAGATATGAAGTTTAAAAACATACCTGTCATCCCAACAATGTTTCCAAGTCTTTGTAGAGATTTCACTATCGCCAACTTATGTTTCGGTGTCACTCTGTAGAATACGCTCACCTGTAAAACATAACAAATATGTAATGCCACACGAGACGAATTCTGCCCAATCAAGCTACTAAGCCCCGGTATTTAAAACACTAGACCACGATACATATAACTGAGTAAATTGTTGTTTTTCTTTTAGAAAAATTGGACATACCGTGTCGATAATCCTGTCCAATTCGTCGTCAGTCATCGTGTCCAACTGCTCGCCGGAGAGAGATTGTGAATGCATCACATCCAAGCCGACCATTTGTGCTAGAAAAACATAAGTAATTTACATAAATATCTAACTAAATTTGCCATGATATAAATATTTTATAGCTAGAACGATACCTACTCAGGACAGTATTTTTACAGAATTTGTTGTGTCGTTAAAAACCGCGTTAGAATCGTTGCGTAGCTCAACTGGTGGGCTAATCAAGATTCGCGGCGGTTTCGATCGCGGGGCCCTGGGCACGAGCTTATTATACCCAGTAGGAAAGATGGGTCTGCCTCGGCAATACAACATTTCACTCACCAACTGTCAACGCAGTAGTTTCATTATCTCCAGCCACCATCTTGACGTCAAGCGGCTAGCTTGAGCGTGACCATAGCGTCGCGCACGGTACCTCACACAAGCCGCACACGCCCGCGTACGTTAGAGTTTCCAGACCAACCATTATTACAATCCACTCACCAACAGCCAAAGCCGTAGGCTTAGCATCTCCAGTGACCATCTTGACATCGACTGCCGCTCGTTTCAAGGTAGCAACTGCGTCGCGCACGGTGGGTCGAAGCGGGTCGCACACGCCACACACGCTCGTGTACGTCAGACATTCCAGACTAACCATTTTAACAAAACACTGAACAACAGCCAACGCAGTGGTTTTAGTGTCTTCAGTGACCTTCTTGACGTCAACAGCAGCTCTTTTCAAGGTCACTAACGCACACTTACAGAAGCCAGACTGTCGCCTCTGCACAATACAACATAGCACTCACCAACTGTCAAAGATGTAGGTTTAGCGTCTCCATTAACCATCCTGACGTCGAGTGGCATGCTTGGGTGTGGCACGATTTATCACACACGCCAAAAACGCTCGTGTACGTAAAACATTCCTGTCGCCTCAGTAATACAACAGGTCACTCACCAACAGCCAAAGCCGTAGGCTTAGCGTCCCCAGTGACCATCTTGACGTCCACGGCGGCTCTCTTCAACGTAGCAACTGCGTCGCGCACGGTGGGTCGCGGCGGGTCGCACACGCCACACACGCTCGCGTACGTAAGAGATTCCAGACTAACCATTATTATAACAAAACACTCTGGAATGCAGAGGTTTCAGTATCTCCAGTGACCTTCTTGACGTCAACAGCAGCTCTTTTCAAGGTCGCTAACGCGCACTTACAGAAGCCAGACTGTCGCCTCTGCACAATACAACATAGCACTCACCAACAGCCAAAGATGTAGGTTTGGCGTCTCCAGTAACCATCCTGACGTCGAGAAGCATGCTTGGGTGTGGCACGATTTATCACACACGCTACAAACGCTCGTTTACGCAAGAGATTCCTGCCGCCTCTGCACAATACAACAGATAACTCACCAACAGCCAACGCAGTAGGCTAAGCATCTCCAAAGACAATCTTGATGTCGAGTGGCTTGCTTGGATGTGGCACTATTTATCCCACACGCCACAAACGCTCGTGTACGTAACACATTCCTGTCGCCTCTGCACAATACAACAGATCACTCACCAACAGGGAACGCAGTAGGCTTAGCATCTCCAGTGACCATCTTGACATCGACCGCCGCTCGTTTCAACGTGGCAACTGCGTCGCGCACGGTGGGTCGCGGCGGGTCGCACACGCCACACACGCCCGTGTACGTAAGAGATGTATGTCACCTCTGCACATTATACACTCACCAACTGTCAACGCAGTAGTTTCATTATCTCCAGCCACCATCTTGACGTCAAGCGGCTAGCTTGAGCGTGGCCATAGCGTCGCGCACGGTGGCTCACACACGTCACACACGCCCGTGTACTTTAAAGCTAGGACAGCATTACAACAAACATTTTCCCACCTACAGCCAACGTAGTAGGCTTTGTATCTTCGAAGAACATCTTAACGTCGGTAGCGGCTCGTTTCAACGCCGTTCTAGCATCTCGCACGACGTCGCGCACGATGGGTCACACAAGCCGCACACGCCCGCGTACGTTAGAGTTTCCAGACTAACCATTATTACAATCCACTCACCAACAGCCAAAGCAGTAGGTTTAGCGTCCCCAGTGACCATCTTGACATCCACCGCCGCTCTCTTCAACGTAGCAACTGCGTCCCGCACGGTGTCGCACACGCCACACACGCCCGTGTACGTAAGAGATTCTAGACTTTCGGTTACAAAACATTGCCCATCAGGCAACGCAGTGGTTTTAGCATCTCTAGTGACCATCTGAACGTCGATTGGCTTGCTTAAGCGTAGCCACGGTGTCAGACATGGTGGAAAACACACGCCACACAAACCCGTGCACATAAGAGATTCCTGTCACCTCTGCACATTAAACACTCACCAACAGCCAACGCAGTAGGCTTAGCGTCTCCAGTGAGCATCTTGACGTCCACCGCCGCTCGTTTCAACGTAGCAACTGCGTCGCGCACGGTCGGTCGCGGCGGGTCGCACACGCCACACACGCCCGTGTACGTCAGAGATTCCAGACAGTCCATTTTAACAAAACATTCACCAACAGCCAACGCAGTGGTTTTAGTGTCTCCAGTGACCATCTTTACGGCGAGCGGCTTGCTTAAGCGTAGCCACGGTGTCAGACATGGTGGAAAACACACGTAACACAAGCCCGTGTACGTAAGACATTCCTATCACCTCTGCACAATACAACAGATCACTCACCAACAGCTAACGCAGTAGGCTTCGCGTCTCCAGTGACCATCTTGACGTCCACGGCGGCTCGTTTCAACGTAGCAACTGCGTCGCGCACGGTCGGTCGAGGCGGGTCGCACACGCCACACACGCCAGTATATGTGAGAGATTCCAGACTGTCGCCACGGCATAGGGCTATGATGCGGAGACCTGCGAGAATAAATTATTCAAGTAAAGTATCATTCAATTGGTGTCACGCGGCAGAGTGAAGGCAGACATCATTTGAAAACATGGAAAAGCAAAAAGAAATTCTGGCTTATTATTGAGCTTTGACAAGAGTGAGCAATCTCACTACCGAATTTCTTGCTGATCCAGCACTAAGTGATTCCGGATATATACAAATAAATGACGTCAACAAAACGCAATGCCAGAAAAGGGCGACGGCAGGGGGTGTGGGGGATGAATCGGTCGCCTTTTACTATAGATTTAAACGAGCGATGGAAGTGTTGCGTATTTATTGCTCGTGACAATAAATGATATTGATTTTATTTGATTTGATTTATTGTATGAATTCTACGACAGTTATTGAAATAAGAATCAAACTCAAGCACAAACATGGCTATGGATTAATCGAATGCCAATTATTGGCTGAATCAAATCATAAAGATTCTCGTGTAAGGAATTGAAAACTCAGTATGTGAATTCGCGAAAAATATATTGACCTATTCTATAAGATAGATATCGCTAGAAGTAAAATTAACTCACCCATACGTCCAATATTGTACGCCTCATTCATAAAGTCGTTCTGCTTGTCCTTGCTCATTTGCGCGTAGTTTCCAGAACTATCGATGTACCGAGTACAGAGCGGTAGAATTTTCTCGATCGCCCCCTTCACAAACACTTCCTCCTTCAGCTTGCCATCTCCGAACTTAGGGGCGCATTTCACCACCATCATCTTCGTTTCAGAGCTGTTGACAATATTATGATAATTGTAGAAAGTATTTAAATAGTACGAGTTTATTAGTGCCGACTTAGCGCACGCCGCAAAGAAAAAAATGTGCTTTCAATCTTTAATTTTACGGGAGTTATAAAATTATAGAGATATATCAAGGAACTAGGTCGCACGCGACTACGCCCGCGTGGATTTCAATTTCCGCACTGATAGGCTTAAAGCCGTCCTCTACAATTGGACCATCCAAAAAAAGTTTTTACAATTTAAACGATTCTTGAGATAAACGCGTTCAAACAAACAAACTCTTCAGCAAAAGACAAAGACGTCTCTAGTATTGTAATGTAACTTATATCTAGAACATCACAAACTATTCATTTGGCGAGTTGTTTTAAGTAAAATGGTAACAATGACATGCACAGAACAGGGAGTAAACCTGATATTTCTATACTAATATTATAAAGAGGAAAGGTTTGATTTTTTGTTTGTTTGTATGAATTGAATAGGCTCCGAAACTACTTGGCAGATTTGAAAAATTCTTTCACTGTTGGAAAGCTACATTCACCCAGAGTAACATAGGCTATATTTTATCCCGGTACGGGAAGTAGTTCCCCCGGGACGCGGGTGAAACCGCGTGATATTTAATAAGCGAAGTATTTCTTCGTACCTGAAAGGTATCTCGTGCAGCCGTGTATACTGGTCGCGAATGTCGTCCATGCCGTTCTTCATTGCGCAAGCCAGAAGAGCGCCCTCTGTCGGCTGACCGTAGAGGGTTTCATCGCGGATGATTGCGTTATTGCACAGTACTGCCACCTGAAAGAATTAAAATAAATCTTTCATCTTCTTTTTTTATGTTATAGGGATATGTTATAGGGAGGCAAAGGAACAAGAGGGTCATAATTTATGATGGGTAGTGATCACCGCTGCCTATGGACATCAACAACCGCAGAAGGGTCGCAGATGCGTCGCCTGCCTTAAGGATCCCATAACCTTTCTAACTGAGCGTTGGCGATCTTACTCAGCAGCAGAAACATAGGACAACAATAACGAAGTGCTATTCCACTATGGTCTTCTGTAAAGTGGAGGTACTTCCTCAGACGAGCGGCTCAGTCGAGTGGCTCAGACTCTCATCATCTTCAGCCTGCCTACAGTCCACCGCTGGACATAGGCCTCCCCAAGATTGGGATTTATGCCCATATAGTCGCCACACTGAGCAGGCGGGTTGGTGAACGATATGACATAGGCGATCGCAGTTGCCCATCCTCCGGCACTTCTCTTCATACAGAAACACACTAGGCTGAAATAACGCGACCGAAGTTCGGCGTACACTTAGTCACTTTTTACGACTCTCACGATAAGGGATAGAGTTGTACTATTCTAGACAGGTTGTACAATTTAAGCCGACATTACACCGCCAGATACAAGGCACATACCTCAAGCATGCTCTGCACACCCATCCTGGCCACGTCGAGGTCCCGCCCCTTGTACGCGCGCAGCTGTACGTTGTACCCCGTCCCCGTCACCTCGGCGATGTGTCCGCCCGACGTCGATATCGTGGTCAGACAACCATTCATACAAGAGCTAACGTCATACACACCTCGAGCATGCTCTGCACACCCATCCTGGCCACGTCGAGGTCCCGCCCCTTGTACGCGCGCAGCTGTACGTCGCCGCGGACGTTGTACCCCGTCCCCGTCACCTCGGCGATGTGTCCGCCCGACGTCGATATCGTTGTCACACTCTACCATTCATATACGAGCTAACTCATACATACCTCGAGCATACTCTGCACACCCATCCTGGCCACGTCGAGGTCCCGCCCCTTGTACGCGCGCAGCTGTACGTCGCCGCGGACGTTGTACCCCGTCCCCGTCACCTCGGAGACGTGTCCGCCCGACGTCGATATCGTAGTCACAATCAACCGATCATACACGAGCTATCGTCATACATACCTCGAGCATACTCTGCACACCCATCCTGGCCACGTCGAGGTCCCGCCCCTTGTACGCGCGCAGCTGTACGTCGCCGCGGACGTTGTACCCCGTCCCCGTCACCTCGGCGATGTGTCCGCCCGACGTCGATATCGTTGTCACCGTCATCTCGTTCTTGGTTAGAGTTCCTGTTGAATGTGAAAAGTACGGTTGAGTGAACTGTACATCAGTCTAGCACAAACTGTCAAAGTTTCTCAAATTGATATTGCACTATTATTACTAGATTGGAGATTTTGAAAGATCAGGGCCCGTAGCCAAGATGCCACTTTGACGAATTCGCCATACGCTTTCGTCGCAACTTATATTGCCATCCCGCACAGGATTTTGTGAGCGGGGTGGAGATATAAGTCGCTACGAAAGTATATGGCGTATTCGTCAAAGTGGCATCTTGGCTATACCACTTGTAGTCTTATGTGATGTGTCCATTTACGGCCATTCATTATCCTGCACCTAACCAAATACCTGGTTTGATTGAAGTTCATCTCTAAAACGCTTAATCGGCGTGCTTGCTATGTTTGTACAAGAAAATCGAGCAGCAGTATACTTATACAGGATAAGAAGAAACTTTCTATTAAGATATATTATTTTCATTAGATTAGATTTGACCGTGCGAAGTGGAGGAGAAGGAACAGGAAAGCGGACCCTGCACTCCATGGCAATGGTCGTGGATGCGACCGGGTATAAGCGCTAATGATGATGATGATTTTCATTAGATTGGATACAAACCTGTCTTATCACTACAGATGACATTGACACATCCCAGCGTCTCGACAGTGGGCAGCTTCTTCACGATCGCGTTGCGCTTCGCCATCCGCATCACGCCGAGAGCCAACGTCACTGTCACCACGATCGGTAGACCTGGAAACAAAAACTGCTGTTATTTACAGCTGTTTGTTGCAGCCCCCAGAGAGACACGGAGGCAAGTGGTTCTACAAACAAAGCGTTACTCCCTTAGTTAGAAAACGTCTGTCTACAACGTGTAAAATTGTTGACAGCAGATGGATACTTAGGGCAACGGACGCGATTGTACTGGTGTATTAATTATTGTTTATGTATACGGCTTGTAAGGACCAACTTATTTTACTTTATCAGATGGTGGTGTAAAGGTTATTAGTGTATGTATGCAGAGAGTCTATGTATACAGCTTGGAAGGACCAACATATTTTACTTTATTAGGTCAAGGGTTATGCCCATTTTCACCGCCACGGGAAAGCAAGCTTGTGACCGCAGTAACGTGAATAATAAAACCAAGGAGGGTTTTGGTTTTGCAGCTGAAGCTCATCCTCTGGAATATCACTTAATCCTTTCTTACAACAGCCCTATTAAAAGACATTCAGATGAGAGTTGTATGGTATAAAGTAGCGCTCTAGGTATTATGTACGTCAGCACTGCACTTCTAGACCTACACCAACAACAATGGAAGTCCCACCTTCAGGAATAGCAGCGACCGCCAGACTGACGCCGATGGTGAACATGTCCTGCAGAGCCTTGCCCTGCAGCCAGCCGGCCACCATGATGAAGCCGATGATGCAGAAGGAGTACAGGGACAGTTGCGCTCCGAGCGTGTCCATCGACTTCTGCAAGGGGGTCTTGGGCGCCTCCTCCGCTTGCATCATGCGGAACATGGCGACAGCAGAACGCTGATAGAGATTTCGAAGCTCGCTATACTGATCTGATATTTCCTCTGTCAAAATATATCTGCTTTTCCTCTAACACTGCGTACGTCTCTTCCTAACTAAAGCTGCATCATTATCGTTAGCCTGTTGCAGTTCACTACTGAAGCAAGTTATGCCCATAGTCATCTCCAAAGGGCAAGTGGGCAGGTGACCGCAGTATGGAGTACAGGGTTACGCCCCTGCTCCAGGAATGTTCCTTAACTGCTTCTTAAGAGACCACGGGCCTGAAGAAGCTTCACGGAGGTTCCGTGAAGCTTCTTCATGCTAAACTACTAAAGCTACACCACAAACTATGGAAGCCCCACCTTCAGGAATAGCAGCGACCGCCAGACTGACGCCGATGGTGAACATGTCCTGCAGAGCCTTGCCCTGCAGCCAGCCGGCCACCATGATGAAGCCGATGATGCAGAAGGAGTACAGGGACAGCTGCGCCCCGAGCGTGTCCATCGACTTCTGCAGGGGGGTCTTGGGCGCCTCCTCCGCTTGCATCATGCGGAACATGGCGACAGCAGAACGCTGATAGAGATTTCGAAGCTCGCTAGACTGATCCGATACTTCCTCTGTCAAAATATATCTGCTTCTCCTCTAACACTGCGTACGTCTCTTCCCAACTCATGTATCATCATCGTCAGCCTGTTGTAGTATACTGCTGAAGCAATTCATGCTTATAGTCATCTCCAAAAGCCAAGTGGGCAGGTGACCGCAGTATGGAGAACAGCGTTACGCCACTGCTCATCCTCCAGGAATGTTCCTTAATTGCTTCTTAAGAGACCACGGGCACTACACTACAAAAGCTACACCAACAACCATGTAAACCCCACCTTCAGGAATAGCAGCGACCGCCAGACTGACGCCGATGGTGAACATGTCCTGCAGAGCCTTGCCCTGCAGCCAGCCGGCCACCATGATGAAGCCGATGATGCAGAAGGAGTACAGGGACAGCTGCGCCCCGAGCGTGTCCATCGACTTCTGCAGGGGGGTCTTGGGCGCCTCCTCCGCTTGCATCATGCGGAATATGTCGCCGAACTCGGAACGCTCGCCGGTGCTGACCACGATGCCCTGGAAGAGAAGGAGAATTTAGAACTGAATTATTGGAAAAGTATCTAGAATCGGTCTGCACAGTCTTATAAGGAAGTACATGGCCTCGTCTTCCAATGATTGAATCATCTAAACTAGACGTAAAGGCCAATGGTGATGGGGATATTGGAAAAGTACGGCGTCTGTTAGAACAAGCATTTTTTTAACACTATTAGGCAGCAAACGAGCAGACGAATTGCCTTATGGTAAGCTATCTGCACCGCCCCTGAACACTCGCAACATAACAGGCGTCACAAGCTTTATTCGGCACGCTCTTCAGTAAAAGAGTATCACCATTTATTGACACCAGCTAGTTGGGAGACGTTTCGTTTTGTCAACTAGCTGGAGTCAATAAATGGTGCTTTTTAAATAAAAAGCTCTAGCTACTTCCATACGTCTCGTTAAGGGGCAATTCGCTATTCCCCTTACACTTCCCCGCTGGCTGCGTCTCGCCCGTGAACGATCTCCAACTTGATCGCATCTCCACTAACCTTGGCATTCCCGCATCGCACCAGCGTCCCCATGAACGCTACATTGTCCTTGTTGACGCGCCCGGCGGACGCCTTGTTCGGCAGCACGGTCTTGCCCGCCGGCTCCGTCTCGCCCGTGAACGACGACTCGTTCACAGAACCTAGTGACTTACATACTAGCAAGTGTCACTTGATCGCATCTCCTCACTAACCTTGGCATTCCCGCACCGCACCAGCGTGCCCATGAATGCTACATTATCCTTGTTGACGCGCCCGGCGGACGCCTTGTTCGGCAGCACGGTCTTGCCCGCCGGCTCCGTCTCTCCAGAGAACGACGACTCATCCACGGAAGACAGACACTCATCTCCAACTTGTTCGCATCTCCACTGACCTTGGCATTCCCGCACCGCACCAGCGTGCCCATGAATGCTACATTATCCTTGTTGACGCGCCCGGCTGACGCCTTGTTCGGCAGCACCGTCTTGCCCGCCGGCTCCGTCTCTCCGGTGAACGACGACTCGTCGATGGACAAGTCGGTGCACTCGAAGAGCCGCAGGTCGGCCGGGACGCGGTCGCCGACGTTCAGATGGACGATGTCGCCGGGGACGAGGTTGCGCGCGAGGAAATGTTCGAGGCTGCCTTCGCGGAGACTGGAAGGGAAATACAATTGTTAGGCTTAAGTGAGTGGCCGACTATCCGTGCTGAGCCTTCCAAATGAGCCATTGTCTGTAAAGTTAGTAATAGTGAAATAATTTTTTATGTATTTAGAATTATAAATGACACAAATTTCTTAATACATGATTTATTGATGCGTTATACAGGGTGGAATCTTGAAATGGGTTTTGTTGGGCAGGTACATTAACCGTTACAGTTACAAGAAAACGTCGTTAGGCAACCATCCCTAACTTTTTGAGATATTATGACCTACATTCACAGATTTTGGAAAAAAGTTACAGTCAGCAAAAAAAGTGCTGAAACTCGCAAATTTTTTTTTTCATGCCAATCGATCCTATTTCATGTAAGGATCAAATGACTCTATGGGACCATTTGAGGTTTGAGTACTAGAAATCTCAGAAATCGCAAAAAACTTTTCCCATACATTTTGTACTAAAAATTCCAAAAATTTTTTTTCATGCCATTCGATCCTGTTTCATGTATGAATCAAAACTTTGTATCAGAACATTTAAGGTTTGAGTACTGGAAATGGCAAAAATCGCAAAAAATACTATTCCCACATTTGGTACTGAAAATTTTCGAAACCTATTTCTCACATTTCTAGTAGTTTTTTTTTGGAATTTTTCGTACAAAATGTATGGGAAAAGTTTTTTGCAATTTCTGACATTTCTAGTACTCAAACCTCAAATGGTCCCATTGAGTCATTTGATCCTTACATGAAATAGGATCGATTGGCATGAAAAAAAAATTTTGCCAGTTTCAGCACTTTTTTTGCTGACTGTAACTTTTTTTCAAAATCTGTGAATGTAGGTCATATTATCTCAAAAAGTTAGGGATGGTTGCCTAACGACGTTTTCTTGTAACTGTAACGGTTAATGTACCTGCCCAACAAAACCCATTTCAAGATTCCACCCTGTATATACGACGTATAATCTGCGTTTGTCGAGCTACTGACCGCTGCCAAGACAACCTGAGAGGGAGAGGCCTACATCTAGCAGTTTATCAGGTTAATGAAGATGATTCAATCTATTAATAGAAGTGTTTCAAAGTATTATTTTATAGGTATTTAAGTATGTAGTCATGAAAACGTAAGAAAACTGCATGCAAAAATGATTAGTCAAAAGTTCGGCGCACTATCTCCCCTGCTCGCAGAACCTTTATTGCCACACGAAATCGAGTAAAACCTGCATAATTATTTTATCCTAGATATTGTATGTAGGTGATAGACTGATTGGCTAGTACACCAAAGGTCACAAAGTTCGATCGCCGCGCAATACAAACATTTAAACACGTGTAATCACATGGGTCAATACAATCGTGCGATATGTATGTACACAAAAAATATTACAATATAATGTCTGGCAACTACATTACGTTCATTGCTTAGTTAGAGCTACTATAAGTAGAAAACGTCCTAAGATATACATATTTTATCACCAAAAAAATGTCTGAGTAGTACAGCCTAATGAAATTAAAACATCAATATTGTATATCAGCCAGACCAGTCATAACAGACTTGTTCAATTCATAATTTACAGTACGATAAAATACTACTGTCCAATTCGTCCAGTAGCTATTAACGGTTTATAATTTCATCTGAAGCTTACATTTATAAAGAACTAGCGGCCGCCCGCGACTCCGTCCGCGTGGTTTTCTATTTCCAATATCCTATGTGTTATTCTGATGTATAAGCTATATTGTGGTAAAGTTTCATTCAAATCCATTCAGTAGTTTTTACGTGAAAGAGTAACAAACATCCATACATCCATACATCCATACATACAAACTTTCGTCTTTATAATAGTAGTAGGATATTTAAATTATCATTACCAATTACATGATGGCGGCACAAGCTTGTTCAACTCTTCAAGCGACTTCTCCGATCGGTACTCCTGGACGAAGGCCACCGTCACCACAATAATTATGGCAACCGTGATGGAGATGGCATCGTCGAACTGACGCATGCACACGCTGACCACCGCCGAACCTGGGGAAAGTCAAAGTCAAAAAGTCAAAAGTCAAAGCGTTTATTTTGCAACTTGATTTACACTGAAATTCTTTTGCACGTCAAATATTTTTTTAACCTACTAGAAGATAACAATCATTTAAATGTCATTCATGTTGCGACAGGGAGAACCGGGAATCTTCAATAATTACGTTGGGTGCCATTGGCGCCCGACGTGGGGTGCCATTGCGTCCCCCGTCGCGATTGGTAGGGGTTGATGTTTTAAGTAAAAGTATGTGATCGGGCTAATTGGAGAGCCCTAGGAGAGGCCTATGTCCAGCAGTGGACTGCGATAGGCTGATGATGATGATGATGATGATGTGATCACTGGTTAACTGGTTTTATTTATCACAGTTATTACAGAGTTTATGGATATTGGGTGAATATTATAATAAATATATTAAATAATTATAAGAGCTGTGTTTACCTCCGCGGTAGCTGAAGGATTCTAAATGACTGAATCAAAAATACGGAAATAGAACAATTAAACAAATTCTGATTTTTGAAAGGTACGTTGTTAGCGGCCAGTAAGCGCGCTGGTGAGTTATTCCCAGCCATCATGGAGGCCTGAACATCCATGAAGGCTGGAAGGGAACGGCACCGTTGCAATGTCATTCAAATATGACCTTTAGTGCTTTGACATAAGACCAAGAGCCAAGCGACCCTGCGAGTAACGGCCTTCCTGTATAGCCAATTAGCCAAACATTGTCTTTAAAGCAGGCTTCACAGTTACGCCTGAACAATCTCATCAATCAACTGTGTTCCTTAAAATTCACCTGTCACATATTTGTGCTCATTGAATCCGCCTGCCAATTTTATTTGCAAGATTTACAATTTGTAAACTACATCCTTTGAATTTTTTAACTTACAGGAAGAAGTTTTTTTTCCAAATTGTTTAATACAGTTTGACTTTGACAGAAGGACGTTACTCGCAGAGTTCACTAGTAGTCCAGTAATTTTAGCAATTTTGATCCACGATCTGCGGAATAATTCCTAGTGAGCTGAATTTTTGTATACACCTTTATTATGATATTGTAATGATGATGTGAAAAATCGACATTGATATCGTGCCGGCTAAAAAAGTTATAGGGGTCCAAACGTCACGAAAATCAGTTTTTCGCAAATATCTCGCGATCTATTTCTCAGAGGTCAATAATGGTTTCATAAAAGTTGTTCGTCGTAAAATTGTCTACAAAAAAGGTCTCTTGCAATTTTCTGTAGAATTAACCGTTTTTGAAGTAGAGACTAGAATGCACTCACATATGGTATTGTATACCGTACGCCGCATACCAAGGCATAAACCCTATTGTTTGTTTTTTTCCCTTTTTTGTTTGTGTGTTTTTTGTTAGTATGATGATCTACATATAGAAATATGAAGGACTTGCTATACTGGTACAGTCAGGAAAATAGGAATATCAACTATAAAAAACTAAGTGGCAATTTTTTTTGTCACTTTATAACTCAAGAACGGGCTCACCGATCCAAACCAAATTTTCAGGGTTTGTACAGACTATTTAGTATATGTTTTATGTTAAGTTTGAACAAAATCGGTCGTTCACTTTATACATAGCGAAGCACGTACCGGGCCGCTAGTAATGATATAGATATGCAATGTGAATTTTAGCAATTTTGATCCACGATCTGCGAAAAAAATCCTAGTGGGCTGAATTTTTGTATACGCCTTTATTATGATATTGTGATGAAGATGTGAAAAATCGACATTGATATCGTGCCGGCTAAAAAAGTTATAGGGGTCCAAACGTCACTGGACATAGCATATCTATATCATTACTAGCGGCCCGGTACGTGCTTCGCTATGTATAAAGTGAACGACCGATTTTGTTCAAACTTAACATAAAACATATACTAAATAGTCTGTACAAACCCTGAAAATTTGGTTTGGATCGGTGAGCCCGTTCTTGAGTTATAAAGTGACAAAAAAAATTGCCACTTAGTTTTTTATAGTTGATGTTCCTATTTTCCTGACTGTACTAGTATTACAAGTCCTTTATATTTCTATATGTAGATCATCATACTAACAAAAAACACACAAACAAAAAAGGGAAAAAAACAAACAATAGGGTTTATGCCTTGGTATGCGGCGTACGGTATACAATACCATATGTGAGTGCATTCTAGTCTCTACTTCAAAAACGGTTAATTCTACAAAAAATTGCAAGAGACCTTTTTTGTAGACAATTTTACGACGAACAACTTTTATGAAACCATTATTGACCTCTGAGCAATAGATCGCGAGATATTTGCGAAAAACTGATTTTCGTGACGTTTGGACCCCTATAACTTTTTTAGCCGGCACGATATCAATGTCGATTTTTCACATCATCATTACAATATCATAATAAAGGTGTATACAAAAATTCAGGTCACTAGGAATTATTCCGCAGATAAAATCTAAAATTCCTGGACTATAGTTCTCCAGCTATAAGATAAAAGATGAGACGTACCTACACTTTTGAATGCAGGCAGGCAATGCCTAAGTGAAAGGTGATCTATTTTGAATCAATACGCATCATCTTGAGTAAGTTTTCTCTAGATGGAGGCCCAGTCGCCACGCTTGTTAGGCGGTTTAAACGGATAAAAAACGGTGATTGGATAAAACACCAAACTAGGGTCAATAAGGAGGGGGCCAATGGACAGTGTCATTTTGTGACAAAGGGGTGGTGTCTACATTTTAAGACATTTTTATAACCTAAAAACATAAGAATTTCAAGTTGTTGCGTCGATCAGTCGAGTTCTACGCCATCCGCCTAATTCTATAAATAATAATAAATAATACATTCATAAATTCATTGGACTAACACACCAATTGCCTAGCCCCAAACTAAGCTCGAAGCTTGTGCTATGGATGCTAGGGAACGGATAGACATACTTAAATACATTTATAAACATCCATGACTCGAGTAAAAATGCCGATGTTCATCACACAAACATTTGCCCCTAGCGGGATTCGGACCCGCGACCTTTGGTTTTGTAGCCAGGGTCTCTAGCTAGGGAATGCAATCTCGTTCTCGCGAGATCTCGTTTTTACGAGATCTCGGCCTATTTTAGCGAGATTGAATCTCGGGCGAAAATGGACGAGATCTCGCGAGATTTACGAGATTGAACTTGGATTCTTTGTCATCACCAAAAGGCGAATGCTGCATAATATTAATTGGTTTCCATTCAGAAATATGATAAATTAAAACAAAAATGTACAGTACACCCGTATGTAAATTGCCATTTCTAAATCAAATCTCGCACACGTGCAACTTACTGAACAAAGAAGACCAGTTGAGTCAATAAATATTAATTTCACACCTACGTGTGAAAATCTATACTTATAATAAATATGTAGAGTTCAATTCTGTACATATAAAATATTTTCAAAATAACTCAGAGAATTTTTTGTCCGTCTGTATGCTCCTTATAGAAACAAAATCTACTCGACGGATTTTAACGACACTTGGTTCAATTATTCTTCATACTCCTGGGCAGGTTATGGGATACTTCCATTACGCTACAGTCAATAGGAGCAGAGGAGTGTTATTTTATATATAATTAAAAAAGGAGACTGATATAAAATAGATACGTAATTATTAATACGTTTAAAGCTGTTAAACACATGAAAATTTAATAAAATAAGTCGTAATAATTAATGCTGATTTCACAATCACTATGATTTTCATAATTTTCTTCCTAATGCATGGAAATTTTGTGATTTTCTGTACGAATTAACACTCAAAACTGGCAATCTCGCGAGATCTCGTAATTGACGAGATCTCGCGAGATCGTCGCTCGTAAACTCGCGAGATCTCGCCGGAGCCCTAATCTCGCGAGATTGCATTCCCTATCTCTAGCCACTCGACCAACAGGCCTGTCAAATTCTCATTTGTTAATGCAAAATAAAACAAATGCCGCAACAACAAATACTTGTAACATTAGACATCACTCAAACTTATTTACATACTATTACGAACCATCAATTGCCATGGAATTTGATATCAAGTAAACATGAACACACACTTTTACTATTCTTTCACCCGCCTACGCCCAACATGTGATCCATTAGATATGAAAACAATGAAAAATCAAAACAATGGACTAAATGATCTAACTTTATTAACGTGCATCATAAATCACAATATACATTGACGATCGCATTGTAAATTATGTATTATTGTTTGTTTTATTGTTTAAACATGGAAATCAGCTGTTCTAACAAGTGATCACTGTACAATGTTTAATAATTTTACCCTTGGAATAAGTGAATAAAGCACGTGATGTCGACGTTATTACAATTAATGAAAATGCAAGCACTTTGTTTTAGATATATATGGCACTACCGGCCGCCCGCGACTTCGTCCGCGTGGATTTAGGTGAAAGGTAGCCTATGTCCTATCTCAGAGTTTAAAGATTGTCTCTACCAAATTTCATCTAAATCGGTTGAGAGTTTCAAGCGGGAAAGCGTAACACACAGACAGACAGAATTACTTTCGCATTTATAATATTAGTAGGAATTGTGACAGTCGAAAATCATTAATTAAACCAAGGTACTTGTTTACTCTTGAATTCAATTCCGACCATCATCATACATTTGTAATTCATGTCATGTCATAATTTCAATGTCGATTGGCACCCAAAATAGTGTCGCATGACACTATCGATGGACAAGTGTTTTAAAGTACCAGGCCGTGGACTGGAGGTCTTTGGTTCGATTCCCAGGTCGGGTAAATATATCTCGGGTTTTCAGAATACCGCGCGGGTTTGTGATCACTAATCCGCGTTTGCAGCGTGGTGATAAAGCCAAAACTCATATTTGTAGCGAAAACATGATTTCAAATGATGAGATGATGGGACATTAATACGCTGATACTTATTTTGAAAAACTAAAACTAGGTGCTACATGCAAAGTAATTTCTATGCAGACATTAGGTAGTTATCAAATTAATGAAGACTCGAGTGCTTTTAGACTATCAAGAATCTAATTTTCCAACTAAAGCAATGTCATTTACACATGTATATTCACGTGACAATTTCAGAACAGTTTAATGTAGAATTAGAAGGAAGCATTTTGTTTTAATGGAAATTAAAATAAAGATAGCACATTGGAGTTTCTTAATACCATGTCTGCTTGGCTATCAAATGATTAAACTTAAAAAAAAATAGCGGCACTAGAAATCATTTAACAAAGAATCGGTCACGGATTTCAATCACACAAATAAATGTATTATAATTGTCATGACCGGAATATCTGAATTAATCCATTCAGCAACCTTAAAATTAATACGATCTTTTTTTATCTTCACTGCATTAAATTAATATCGATTAATCCAAACAGACTTAAGTGCAATAGAAGATCGTCTGTATAAAATACACTTTATTAACATGACAGTTCGTCGAGCAAACCATATTTTTTTTATTATTTTTGTCAATGCCTTAAACTTATAACGATTAAATAAAAACACAGTAAAATATCGCGTGTATAAAATACACTTGTTAACATGACAATTCGTCGAGCCGTCGAGCGTCAGTATTTAAGTCGACGAACGATAAAAACTAGTCGCAAAAACCGGTCCCCGGCAAATATACGATCCAACGACCTAAGTACCGTAATACAAATTATGATTGCCTTATTAAGAAGGTACGTACGTACGTACGTATCATACAGGTGATATGATACGAAAGCAAAAAAAAACATAAAAGTAGATTATTTATGGAAGTATACTTAACCATTTCCTTAGAAGAGTGGATATGCAACTAGTATCTTTAAAAACTGGATTGGGCTCTTGTCCAGCCCTATAGTTCCCAGTTCAGGGATATTACGAATATAATGTTACGCATCAAATCCGCATTCGCGGATGTGATCGTGGATGTGAACTTCTAAGCATCCGCATCCGAATTTGCATCCACCGATGTCAAAATTTTGTCATCCGTAACAACCCTGCTATAGTTATGGTGATTACTCTTGTTAATAAAGAGTGATTAATCGGCACGCATGAGTGTGCACTTGACAGCGAATTCTCAAAGGTCGGAGGTGACAATAAGACAGACGCTTGAACTGTGCCGTGTATTGCCTGCAGCATATTGGCTAAACTCAGCCTGTTGGAAAGCAAATGAGAATCTCTAATCACCATACTGGCCAAGAAACTTCTTGCCACTTAACCTGAAGAAATCCGTATGGAAGAATAGTACTACACCGTTTTAAGAGAACGCTGAAACGCGGAAAGTCCGTAAGAAGTCTTTCGACCCATGGAAAGAGATGGGGTTAGTTTATATTCTAGATCGGCACTACACGGCATACAATTCATAAGTTTTTTTATTTATTTATTGCGTGTCACATTGCGATACATAGATCTTAAAACATAGTCGATAGCAACGGCCAAACGTGCCTTCCAAGCTCGCAATCATTTTTCTTATCGGACAATCAGGTTATTCAAGCCTGCATAGTGCATCGTCCTAACTAAACTGAGCAAACCAACACAACGTAAAAGTGTACCCGCGGGATTTGAACCCACGACCTCCGAAGTTTGAGCACAGCGCTCTAACCACTACAACCACGAAGGCAGAATACAAGAGTACAATATAAATGAAAATAACTGTGGACACGTTGACCAATCAGTTGCGGAGGCGTGCACATCTACAATTTAATGTACCTACTGGATTCATCGATTTTTCCTTGGAAAGTCAACTGAAGTTCAATTTCAAGCCCGGAATACTAAATGTCATTACGGCGACTGCTCATCAAATTAACATGTGGAAAAAATGAGTTTCCTCCTACAAGTCATTAAATGTGGAACAAACGTTATGTTGTTGAGGTTTGTGATTTGCATAAAACTACCTGTCGTTGTAAATTGCAATGACTAATAATTATAAAGGCCTTCTAGTGCTTTTTATTTCGAATCTCGATCAAATTTGATGGAGGTTTAAGGAAAATATTTATTTACTTCCCTAAAGAAAGAAAACACAAACTCAAACTAATAAATAATCCCTTTCGGTCGAAGTCTTTAATTATAACTTTAATTTCCTCATACAAAATCAAATTGGTTGCTAGCCGAACAAAACGTTAGACATCAGCCAATGACTGTACAGGTGTAAAACCAGGAGCTACTGCTTAGCAAATTTACACCAGTATCCCATTAGTTTCAAATAACGAAAATGGCACATTACATTACCAATAAAAAACCAGCTAATAGGCAAACAATGTCTATGTTTTAACCAAAATCAATTTCAAACAAGAGTCCAGTGTTACCGAACTAGACACAATGTTTCTACTATACACATAATGTTACAATAGTTTCTAGAAATAAATCAATCGATACCATTGTTCGACATGATAATAATGATAGCGTACAGTCTGCGTCAATGCACTTATAAAGGTAATGACATAATACAAAAGAAACGGTTCAAATAAAATTACTGCCGCCGTCGTGTAGTGGTTAGAGCACTGGGCTCAAAAACCGCGGAGGTCGTGGGTTAGAATCCCGCGGGGAACACCACCGGTTCGTAGGTTTTCTTAGTTTGGTTAGGACATTGCAGGCTTGAATCACATGATTGTTCGATAAGAATGAAAATAAGGCACGTTAAGCCGTTGGTCCCGACTATGATCCAAATTGTCTGGATTCCCTTGTAAGGGTTACGGAGTTTAGACGAGATGACACATTTTGATAGCCAGGCTGGTCAATTCAGGATCATAGTCATAGTCGTAGCGTACCCTGGGCATGATGAAGATTATGATGAAATAGTTAAAATTCAATTAATATCTCATCAAATCTCACTATATGGCTAAGCCCTATGTTTGTGAAATCGTATCATCGCTTCTTTGATAAGTAAAAAGCTTTCTAAAGACGAAGATTTGTATTTTTGATACAAAACAAATACATAGAAAAGGTCGCTATCATTATTATAAACCTTTTCATTACTCGACAGACACGATAAATATTATTCAAGATAATAACGGTCCAGAAATTATGAAAATAGAATTTGTATTTGTTGAAGCATTTCTAAGGGTTCTTCGAATATAATTTCATCTTCGTCGATATCATAATTAATATCTCGGGCAATTTTGTGGGCGAGAATTTAACTCAAGATATCTGTACGTAAACGAATTGAAACTTGAGTGTTTGGCCTATATTAAAACTGAAAGACTTTCAAAATCAGTCGTATGAGGCTAGAAACTCTTATGTTCTCGCAATTCAAATGTATTTTTCCATGTATTCAGGGGTTTATTACCAGCTCGTCGGATTTCCTCACTAACTTAACACCAAATTAACAAACGTCATCATGATCATCATCATCCTAGCGCCTCTCCCGGTTGCATCCGTGACCATGGCCTCGGAGCCAAGGGTACGCTGCAACTACGATCCTGAATTGACCAGTCTGGTTATTACAACAGAGCGACTGGTGTCTGACCTACGTCACCCTTACAGGGGAAACCAGACCAACTTAACAAGTTTATACATAATTCCAGTGGCAATTAATTAAACAAATTAAACAAACATCATTATCTTTCTTTCTCGAGAGCGATGATTGCCTAGTGGTTGCCGCGCCTCACACAAGTGAGGTCCCTGGTTCGAACACGGGCACCTCTGAATTTTTTGAAAATCTATTATGGATTTATGCCATTAGCTCGGCGGTCGAGCTAACACCGTGAGAAAACCTGCACATTTAGATAGTTTCTGCTTTAGTGCAGTTAGATTTGAATGTGTAACCATGGTCCAATCTGTCTGGTTCCCCTCTAAGGGTAATGAAGGTCTGATGGCAGTCGCTTCACTGTATTAACCAGACTCGCCAAATCCTGGATCATGGTCAAAGCGGATCCCTCACAGAAACGGGATAAGCGCTAGGAAGATGTTTTTTCTTTCTCCACTTACCAAGCAACAGCAGTATCAACGGATTCTGGAACTGCTCGATGTACTTCTTCCATAGCGGGTCCTGCTCCTTCACTGTGAACTCGTTGGGACCCACGAAGTTCATACGATCGTTCGCCTCCCTCCATGATAAGCCTCGGCGGACGTCGACGTTGAGACGCTCCGATACCTGGTGGAGAAACGTGGAAATTAACACTTGTCTTTTTTTGACCTTTAAAGGCATGAAGTGACAAATTTGGGAGATGCCCATATTGTCATTTTGTTCTTCTTTAAACAGGCATGCAATTCGGTAGGCAAGCATCTCCCAGTTGGGGACCTGTGTCCATACAATGGGCGTAACCAGCCTTCGGCTCAGGGTGAGGAAGCAGTCAACCTATCCCACCCCGCTATTCCGGTACTTTTTGAAATAATGTAGTGGGAATTTAAAAGAGGGATGCCGGAATAAGGCCAAGAAGTGCACACGATCTTCCATTTTATAAAAATAGCTAAAATATTCGTTCTTAATTATTCGCGCTATTCGTATGTCGCTAAAAGTTGGGGTTAATATAACAAAAATTAAAAGAAATTCAACTATTTATTAACCCCACCGGAATTGCGTCCTTTTGACAGATATGTGTAAACAAATCTATCTACGCTTGATCTACGCCCTATCAGCATTGAAGTAAAGCTCAAATTCGTGTGTATCGAGCCGACCCGCGGCGGGCTCGTGTGTGTTAAGAGTTGCCACTACAGAAATATAATTTCAGATAATCGATTATAAGAGAATATCGAATATTATTTAGGTGGTGGATCTTAGCTAAAATAGAAATAAAAATACCATTTACAATTTATCTACAGAAATGAGATGAGGTGAATAATTGGTTGCAATTTTTAAGATACCCGTACGATCCCGTACGATCGTGACATGAGGGGTAGCATGCCTAAAATAAAAAAAATATATATTTCAGTGTCATTATCCTATTTATCTTTTAAATATTTTATAATCTTAGTAAAATATTTTCATGAATCAATCAAACGTATATTTTAGGCTGCATTATTTTATAAAACTATATTAGAATCGAATAGATCTAAAATCGAATATCGATATTTTTTTACGCAATTTTTTTTATGCAATTTTTTTATGCAACGGAAACACTAAATTAACTGCCAATTCAACTGTCAAAGTTCAAAATATCAAAAAGTAATTGTGTTTTTCTTGCATCAACAAAGTGATCGGTTTTATTTCGTGCGTTTAACTAAACAACTTCATCATGAATACTGACTCCGACGATCCGGGTTCAGCCGTAGCAGGTAAACAAATACTTTTTACAACCTTCAACAGCTAATATGGTGGAAATCGTAGATTGTATTACTGATGGAAAATAATAAATATGCATTTACCCAAAAACACTAACTTTTCTTAAACCCTTTCTTTCGCCAGTTAACTAATGACTATTTACTCTATATTTCCATAGTACTTTCATATGTGTGCACTGTGGGCCTGCACTTCTATGGCCAGCCGGCGTCCCCCTTTATTGGTTTTACATTTTACCACCTTATAGATCAGTATCAGGATCAGGATCAGGGTGGGGCAAGCGCCCCAGCTTGCCCCAGTCAGTGCGGCTACGCCCATGCAGACACCAAGATGCTCAGATGGGACAGTATGGTGAAAGATATAACACAAGGGAACATTGATGCCTATCGTCTAAACGTGCTTGTTTAGATTACCTATGGGAAAAATATATTTTTACTTTTATTTTTGGGGCCTTTTGTCCTGCAATTCTGATAACTTTTCCCTTTTGTTGTATCTATATTGTGACAATAATACCAAATGACCTTCCTACAGGTGGGAAGTTGCCATTAGCTGGGGACATACAAAATTTTTCCTCAATCATAAAACCCGCAAAAACAACCAAAACTAAAATACGTATAATGGTACCTTATCTCGGTCTTTAAACAATGATGTTTTTGCCGAAATCGTGTGGATTTCTCACAGATTCTTAATTTTGGGTTAAAGCGAACTCATATTTTTTGCTGACGGTGATAAAGCTTTGATATATGAATTCGAAGCCAAAAATAATTTAAAAAACGTGAATATTGAAAAAATGTAGCAGAAGCAGTGTATATATGGCATCAATCCTCACACGATGAATTATTTATTTTTGTTATCAACGCCCAAATGTAATTGAATTTAATTAGTTCTTCAAACTTGCTTTATTTTATTACTTAGCTATCAAAACTTTTCAATGGCATAGAAACCAGTCGAAATATCTCTAACGAAGGATATTTTAAGAAACGTTGTTCCATAAAGCTTTGAAACTACACAAGGGGAACCACTAACGTGGTTTATTTATTTAAAAAAGGTACATCAACACATAGTGTGTCTACATGCACACAACTTAATAGTAAAAATAGTGCAGGTTCTTATTCTAGTACATGGACCAGTAATAGCATTCTTAGTAGGTACTACTATAAAATAACAATCATCATCATCATCATCATCATCATCAGCCTATCGCAGTCCACTGCTGGACATAGGCCTCTCCTAGGGCTCTCCAATTAGCCCGATCCTCGGCGACTCGCATCCAGCTCCTGCCAGCCATCTTGCGCAAATCGTCACTCCACCTGGCCTGAGGGCGTCCTACACTACGTTTTTTGGGACTCTTGCTGAAACGCGGTATCCACTCTAGAACTCGTTTACCCCAACGGTTGTCGGTTCTGCGGCTTATATGGCCAGCCCACTGCCACTTCAGCTTGCTAATCCGGTGAGCTATGTCGATGACCTTAGTTCTCTGCCGGATCACATCATTTCGAATGCGATCCCGCAGAGAAACGCCGAGCATAGCACTTTCCATAGCCCGCTGAGCGACTTTAAACTTGTGAACCAGCCGTGCCGTAAGTGTCCACGTTTCAGCTCCATATGTCATTACGGGTAGGACGCACTGATTGAAGACTTTTGTCTTAAGGCATTGTGGAATCGACGATAAGAAAACTCGACGTAGTTTCCCAAATGCTGCCCAACCTAGCTGTATTCTTCTATTCACCTCGCTCTCAAAGTTGTTTCTACCCAACTGCAACGTTTGCCCGAGGTAGACATATTTCTGAACAACTTCGAGAACTGCGCCGTGAATCGCGATCGGTTCCGGTAGAACATGTTCATTGAACATGACCTTGGTTTTGTCCAAGTTCATCCGTAGGCCGATGCGTGCAGAAGAGTCAGCCAGGTCATTTAGCATCTGTTGTAGGTCCTGCAGCGTCTCTGCCATTATGACGATGTCATCTGCGAATCGCAAGTGAGAGATGTATTTGCCATGTATGTCAATGCCACGACCTTTCCAGTTCAGCGTCTTGAACAAATCCTCCATTGCATTTGTGAACAATTTCGGGGAGATGACGTCCCCTTGCCTCACTCCTCGATGCAACGGTATAGGTTTTGTTTGCTGATTCTGTACTTGGACGGACATGGTGGCAGCTTTGTACAAACATCTCATCACTTGGATATATCGCCAATCTACCTGGCACCTCTGCAGGGACTCCAGAACAGACCAGATTTCAACCGAGTCGAAGGCCTTCTCATAGTCCACAAATGCTAGACACAGGGGCTTATTATACTCCTCGGTCTTCTGTATAATTTGCCGCACTGTGTGGATGTGGTCTATGGTGCCGTATCCGCTCCGAAACCCGGCCTGCTCCGGTGGTTGGAATTCGTCGAGTCTTCAACACACAATAACAATCAGATTATTTAATTTACTTGTATATTTTTTTTAAGGTTTAGAAATATTCAAGGGGAAATTCCACATGACACGAATAATACAGGAGGAATAGCGATCCGGATCCTCATTTGCGTGCGAAACTGGACCGAGTCCTAGTTGAATAATAAAGCACCAAAAACTGAACCTTGGTGAACCCCAACATTGGCTAACGACAAATAATGAAAAAAAAACTACTATCATAAAGATGTTTGCAAAGACCTTACATCGAATAAACTGATCACTAAACATGTTCCTAAAGAAGTAGTAAGTGTTAGTTGCATAACAGCATAAACTATGAAGTTATTCAACCCCTTCTCTAACATGGATACAAGCATAGCTAATCACGCATATCGCTCGCACGCAAACGCTAATTATTAGATCAAAACAATTAATTAGAGGATCCAATGAACCACGGGCTAGCATTTACACGCTCAATGAGCTAAAAACGAAACCGCTTTACACTTCTCGAGTCGTGAAAGTAACAGTCCCATTCTTCTGTTATGTATCATCTTATTATTCCGTGGAAGCTCAGCATTTGAAAACTTGCCATTTTCACATAAAAAGTTTCACCTTATAGCCAGTGTGTGACTTTTTTTCTAATCGAACCATTATAATATGTCATTTAAGAAACACACTGGAAATATACTTTGGTTTGGTGGTTTGGTGGATATTTATCTTTATATTTGTCTTTGCCAGACATGAGGAACACGATAAAGAAAATAAAAGTAGCACAAGAAACAATTTGTTTCCTTTACATTATGCAAACAATTAGTTTATCACTCATCCTGCTACCGTCTATTTGAAATATCCTTTAAGTCTCAACTAATGGTTTGAGTCATTTATAACCGAGATCGAGATAATGTTTTAAAATTTTTTCAAAAAAAACTCTGAGCCACTAATACTCCGCCTTAGCTCATCATCATCTAAAATCTATTATCTCGTTTTAAAAACAAGCACAGAGATCCTGTCTGCACCATTGCTCAACTCAATTACAAATCGAGCAGTTGAGCATCAGGACAAATGCATTTGTATAAAATTTATTTTACTGATGATTTTATGCTCCTATGCTCAACTATTTACTAAATTCATGCTGCAATAACAAGTATTGACTTTTAATAACAAACCAGTCGTCAAGGAGTAAAACCGCGGACTGGCCGCATAAAACCCTATTAAGAAGAAAAAAAATAGCGCACCGTGCATTCGATATTTGAATTGCACGCATCATTTGTTTATTATGGCCAATCTTCTTCACCTCTTCGGCTCTCACCAATCTAATTAATTTAAAGATATTTTGTTAATTATTTCAAAAGTTTTAACTTGACATGCAAGAATTGCATTCTGAAATATACTTTGTAGCCATATCCCACCGCTGGCGTATTTGCCGGTACACCAGTCAAGCAGATAAACATTCACAAAAGGAGTAACACCGCAGTCGTGTTTATCTAAAATCCACGTGTTTATTGCACGACCCAGTTTTACACTCACTTTATTTTTAAAACGTGATTTCTAGACTATTCGTCGCTTGCATTCGCTTTTTATTACTCGTTAAAAATGATAACATATGTATTTAGGTAGCAAGTTGGTAGATGTTTGCACTTTTTACTTGTTTCCATCTTCACTCCAGTTTTTAAAACGTTCGCATTTGTATTTCATTGCCGCATTTCTACCGTAAAATCAATAGCGGAGTTTCATACGGACATTCATGGTCATTCGTAATAAAAACATTGCTGTATAAATTGCTCCATGACAAAACAACTTGATCGTAGGAGCTCATTGTTACATCAAAATGTTTTAAAACATCATGGTGAAAGAGGCAAAATTGTTTAAGTCGCAGCAATAATAAAAAAAATTCAATCGGAGAAATACTAAGACCACAGAAGTCTAGCGTGAAGAAGATTTATGTTTGATCAACTTTGAAATTGTAGGTATAATTCAACGAGATAAGCTTTATCGAGAGTGTTCATCAAAAATTGATTTCATGTCTATCTTCACATTTTAACATGTAACGTTGGCTCCCTGCAATTTATTGCATTTAACTTTTAATAAAACAACATTTTAGTCTATAATCAGAAACAGAAATGAAACTACCACACGATTTATTTCCTTTCCCATTCGTTCATCGTTCTATTTTTAAACTAATAAGACTCCTGTTGAAGGGCGCCCCCAACCGTTTTATTAACGTTGAAACGTCAACACTTCTCGACATCAAAACAAAATAAACCTAAAACAATCATCTATAGATATTCCTCGAAAAGAAAAGCCTACGTTCAAAATAATAAAGTTCAAAACGTTAAAACACCACTGACATTCAAAAACAACTCTGAGTACGACGAAAAGTTTTACTTGTTATTCCCAAGTCAAATCTCAGTCGCACTCGAATTTCACATATGTACACACGATGGCACATGCCCCGAATTTCCTCGTCGATGCGCGAGTGGGTCCTGGAGTCCTGAAATACAGGGTCACCCTAGCTTAGGCTCCAGTTCCACACACGCTTATTAGCCCTGTAATTAACTCATCTTTGGAACTATGTACCTGTACAATATGTTGTGTGGAAAATAAATTGATTTTTATTATTATTATTAATTTATATTTCCGCTTAGAATCAAACGTCACACATGCCCTCACTGTACTTCAACCATCTCTGATATTAGCGCTAAAATTTAAAGCGAATGTCGCTTCCTATCGCACTGGCTGCAAGTTGATACTATACGTCAAGTTAAACAAAACAACTCCACTGATTTCTGTTGTCTGGCATATCTAATGTATTTCCGCATATGAAACAGTCCCTCTGGCTTTGAATATTAAACGTGCTCATCCCAGAGCGTGATAAAACGCTTCACATAATTTAAAGCACGCACATTAACATGACAATATAATTATGCCAATGGCTGGAATATGGGAAGTGACGAGGGTTGACAATTGACGTCTGGAGACAGACATCCGTCGAGTGGTTTGAATAATATTCCCATCGGTCGATTACATAGATACCCCTTCTCGTGTTATTTAAGTACCTAAGAGTAATTGAGTATTTTACTGCATACGAAATAAATTATGATATTCTAACATTAAAGATGTAATCAAATATTAAGCACAAATTTCTAGCCCACGGTTACTATTGAGCTTTTAACAAATTATTACAGCCAATTAAAACTGAAAGAGTATTGATTTGACAATACAGAAATGTGACGTCACAATTCAGTATTCTAATACAGTTTTTCCTACAAGGTAACGTTTTTGACATTTGATAAAAGTAGGTCATTTGTTTGACCTGTCAGTCAAATACCCAATTAAAGCCTAAAATATTGTTCGAACAGCAACGAATATTTTGAATACTTGTGTTGCGCTTTAGTTTAGTAAACTGTTGTGCTATGTTTCTGCTGGTGAGTAAGGTTTTCATAGCTAAGTATGGGATGTCAAAGACGGGCAAAGCTGCTTCCCTTGTGTTTGATGATGTCCATGGTCAGCAGTGATCACTCATCATCATGTGACTTTGTTTTGCTTTGACTCTGCCTTACATAAAAAGTAGTTACAATAAAAAACGTTTAACTATTTTTGAATAAAAAATTTCCAACTTTGAGCAAAAAGCCCGGACTAAAGCGAACTTTTCAGACTTTCAAAACAGCTGTTTAAGTTCATTCTACCGAACCGGCGAATACGAATGCTCCAAGCATCGCTTTCAGAACCTATATAAAGGAAAAGGGGGAAACATGAGCCGGCAATGTGTTCTAATTTTGAATGAAGAGAAACAGTCTCTCAACTTTTGATGCGTGAAGGAATATTACCGTGTAAAGTCAAGAAATTCTCAATTTCAATGCTGTATATTTTCAACTTCTAAACCAGTGAAAGGATTTTACACCTCTCCTCTTGAAGTTGTATGCCTCATTTTACTAAGGGTTGTTGTGATCTTTGTATAAAATGAAACACATACTGACTCGCTTGGCAATTACAATGTAGTGGTTTGCCATCACATTCTCCATTATTTTTATGCCTCTACTACTATCGATTTCAGATGAAACCATACATTAGTATTACTATTTTCAAAGTGTATTTAATAATTATCCTTGGCTTACATGTGACGTGTTTCGCTAGCGTGGTAATGAAGCCAATCATTGTCACTACATTGTAATTTGTAGTCATAAGTGGCCGAGGATCAAACGAGGTGGCGAGAGATTTATAGAGTCCTATGTCCTGAAATGGACTACGCTCTAGATACGTTTATGATGATTTGAATAGTCTAATCTCTTCCCATGAATCTGTGTTTTTTCGTTCAATGTAATTTTCTACTGTCCCCATATTCCTATTATCCATATTGATTTCGCTATATTCTTCATCAATTTTGATACCTGTATCCGTAAAAATTATTCGTAGCATACATACTCTTACAAACTGATTTGTATACAGTAGCCAGTTGAAACAATATAACGTCTCCTAAAAAATCATTCTTAACATATTTTCTGTTTATTTCTTCTAATATTACACTGGAAAAACACAATATAGAGCAGAAAAAGCTCAGTTTTTGAGTATGCCCTCTGGGTATACCCGACGTCCAGCGGTGGACCATTGACTGTTGTAGATGACGATTATAAAAGACATGGCCAATTCCTGCCTAGTGATGGCCAGGAATGGCACAAAAGCACAAAGAATATTAAATTAAAATAATAATTTTCATATATTTAAGAATCTTGTAGAACTTGTTAGTTTTTAAAAGAAATTAATTAGTAATTTAACTTCCGCTGTACATTGCTTTTGAAAAAATGCGTTCCTTTCACCGTAAATACGGATAGTTTGCTCTTGTCCTCCATAGACACAATATAATATTGTATGAAAAATAGTGACATACAATAAAATATAGCTTTAACTATAAAAAAATATTTGAAATTGTAATTTTTAACGTTTTATTTATCACAAACAACTTATTTTAAACATAGTATTTTATTATTTTTCCCAAAATGAATATTACTTTATGCAGAAAGGAATGAATATTATTGTCATTATTTCGACAGTTATTGTCAAATATTTAAATCCGTTGCCATGGAAATAATGTACAATGCGTGACAGAGTAAGCGTTAGCAAAATTACGATAAGAGAAAAAGAGACAACACATTTTTCACGGTACACCGTTGAGTAACCTTAGTAACCAATGATGTATCATGTCATCAATCAAAACAATGCTACAGTAAGGGATTGAAATGTTTTTTACAATCTTTGAGTGTCTATATAATTATAACCCCAAGTTCTTGGACTTTAGTTGTTAATGATATTGAATGTTCTGATACTCACGAGTCTAATGCAATAAGACATGTTTGTGGGAAATGAATTTGGTATCTAGGCAAACGTTCCGTAGAATGTTGGCCATGTCTTTTTAGTTAACGGATGACCTCTCTATACACCCATTCATAGACTAATTGACTATATAGACTGGACAGCTCAATTAATTTTCTGAATGTAGGTCAGCCAACCCACTGAAGCAATATGGCGGATTACGGACCACCTGTCAACACGGCATTGGAAGCACCTGCCCGATCATTATGGAAAATTATCTTGGTCAGTTTATAACAGGAGGTAATCCACTTTGAGCACCCGTTACTGGAGCACCCAGGCGGCCGTCCATTAATCATGAGCCTCGATGGAGGGGGGAACCTTAAAAAAATCATGGACGGCCTCTAGCTAAATACACTCTGAGCACCGATTTATATTTTTGGCAAGCCCATATGGTGGAAAACTCCTCAAATTGGTCTAGGCCAGGTGCTTAAGTTGTGGGTGCTCAAAAAATAGGTGCTCAAAGTGGAATATATCTTTAACGATGCTATTACGGAGTGCAACCGTTTCCTTGCACTATAATACCTTGCGCATTGTTATAGGAATAACTCTAAAACTCTCACCAAGGGCACATATGCATAAGAGCAATTTTACGCGACTGCCGCGGGGTAAGAATAATAATTAAGTTTAATTGATCAGGCCAGGGTACACCTTGGGAGAATTGCCCAGGAGGTTTTGGGGATGACCTCTTGTCTAAGCATAAGAGCCTCTGCGTGAATTTGCAAAAAGTTGAGTTTTGTGTTTGAGAGGTTTATCATCTGATTCTCTAAAATTTGATTTAATTAAAATATATGATATCTGCAATATGTCTCGCGATTTTTATTACTAAAATGTCAGTAGGTAAACAATAATCATTAAAGTAAAATGTAGTGAGTTGTGGTGTGTGTCACCTCACCCACTCATTAGGCTAGATTTAAGTTAGTATTTAAGGCATTGTGTAAGCTTATTAGACCCATTATAGTCCTGACATCGAACATAACACTTGTTTTATTAGTCTCCCGCGCGCCACATCAGTACAGAGTAACAAACATAACACGATTTGTTAAGCCAACATCACCGTAGCGCTATTTGTTTGCCCTTGAATCTGTTTGTTTGTCCTCGAAATTAACGGAACGAAAATTTGCTTTGAAAAAATCTCTGAAGGCTTGTCTATAAAGCGCTTTCCGTCAAACTATGTTTATGTTTTTTAAGGCGTTGGTCCTGCGCCTTATCTCTCTTATTTCATGATGGATTTCTGTACTTATGTTAAGAACATAGCATGGAAATTGGGGATTATAGCATCAAGAGAAAAAAAAAGGCACGGTAGGTAAGGTAAGGTAGGTAAAGGTAGTCATGATTCTGACTTATAAAAAAAAATCGGACAAGATGGTAAAATCATTAATGAAAAATCTTAATGAGGGTTCAATGAATTTTATGCTCTTTGAGCAGAACTGAAAGTGGACAAATGTATGAACTCATAGATCAACAACATTTACGCCTAGGCAAAGCTTTTTTTTAAAAGATTTCAAGTAACTGTCATGACATTTAAAATAGCCGGCGACATGATAAAATAATAATGAAAAATTCAAATGAGCGGTTCAATAAAATTAAGTTGCACTTCATTAGATGCACTTTGAGTAAAACCTCCTAAGCGTAAAAATTTAAGCCTCAAAAGTTTTATTTTTGCATCGTCTAGCATGTTTCGGGTGGCGATGACCTAGGCAGAGGTCTTTGCCCCTACATCGAAGCCCCTAGGCAATACAAATGAAAACCTATTTGCTAACAGCATTTAAAGCATTCAATAACGATTAATCAAATGTCTCCAGCCATCACGCAGAGCCGTCAATTGTAGCATCTGTAATGTAATTGACAATTTGGTTCTAACAATTTGGTATTATTTCATAGAAGGCATTCGATCCAATCGTATGTCTTATTTGACAACACATTTCATTGGAAATATTAGAGAAGGCAATCAATTTATTCGTCTGCCTTACTTGTACATTTTATTGTAAAAGTATTAAGTTGTCATGTCAAAGGCATTTTCTTTTTATACACAACAAACGCGATTGTTTTTTTATATGTACTTGCGTACTTACTGCTTGACGTTTCGGCTGCGATGCTGCAGCTATGATAACAAGGGAAAAATATAGCGCTCCAACCCGTTCTACGCTAATGAACTTAAGTATGCACTCTCTTAGATATATTATACACATGATTATACATCTTGGTGACCATGGTCAAAACCCTCGATCTAGGCGTTTGGAGTGACGTACGTCCACCACCACCATCCAACGGGCTGCTAATGTGAACTTATCGGATAGACTTTATCCTTACCTCTTAGAACATATTTAAACGGGACTAATCGCTTAATTTTTTCTGCAGATTTCAATGATTAACTTTTAAAGAAATTGCTCTTGTACTTAATGCTTGATGTTTTGGCTGCGATGCTGCAGCCCATAGGCACAAGTGGACTGGCTGGACTGGACTTCAAATATCATTTAACAGTGCAACGCGAAAGTCTAAAGTTAGATCCTTACCTCCTCCCACGTGAGGATGGAGCTCTCGACCGCGCTGATCCACATGTCTCCGGCGCCGGCGCCCACGTCGGCAGTGCCGCGCCGCCCCCCGCCCTCCTCCGCAGAGTGCTGGAACAAACAGGACAATATTAGTAACATCAATGGGTTACGGAGGTTAGACGACAGTCGCACCTTTCAATAACCTTTTTAAACCGTCAAGGGATTCCCGAACACCCAGTTGTTCGCCATTACCGAACACTAGGGTGTTAATTTTTTTGGGCGCTACTACAGGCATTTAGAAGTTTCGAAGCTCAAGCACAAAACGGGACAATAATGAGATGGCTTTCCCAGTTTAGTAAGCACATTGCAGGCTTGAATCGCCTGATTTTTCCGATAAGAATGATGATTCAGTGCTTCGGAAGGCATTTGGTCCCGACTATGATAAAATTCTCTAGTAACCGGGAGAGGCGCTAGGATGAAGTCACATAAATGACTGAAATACTGGACGTTCACCAAAAATCAAGACTACCAGTCTCTCTCTCTCCACGCAGACACACACAGACAGGGTTTAAAATAATTGATAGTGGTAAGTACTTTACATTTTGTTCCCAACTAGGACACTCGCGTAAATGCTTTCTCCTGCGACAAAAAAAGGCTTCGACATTCCTTGAACTTTTGTAACTCTTAATACTTACATGCTGTTAAGTGGACTGATGAACTACGAAACCCGCTAAGGGTATTTGTGTAGGGACAACGGCATTTGTACAAGAGTCATGAATATTATAGTATTTCTATTAATGAATTTGCTAGCCTTAGGTTTCTTTTTATTAAGACCTGCACTCCGTCTGCCTTGAACATTGAGGAAGCAGGTCAAAACGGAAGTTTGACAGTGTGTGGTTAAACCTTTTTGACAGCACAATGAAGATTTTTTTAATAAATTATGTTTAGACAAATAACAGTATAATACAGGTAACGTTTGACACATGTATTAACAACCTAGTTTTAAAAGTGCACATGCATTTGGAATTACACAGGAGACAAACATATCATATTACTAATTCTTGTTTGAAGTTGAACGAAAATGATTGCCTTCAGTTCGTAATAGTTATTGTTTCTACAGTAACTATAGAAATTACTTAACTAATTGCAAAGTCAGTTCAAGAGAATATTATTAGCTTTCCCTATCCAATTAACGAAAGTGGAAGGAATATCGTAGCAACGCTTCGTTCACAACACAACAATATCCAAACATATCTAACGATAATAAAAGCCAACAGTCTAGAATCTAGATTATTCTCATCTAAAACCTTGCCACAGTTTCATAATGGTCGTTTCAGAAAAGGTTGAAACAATCATAATTAAAAGTCAAGACAATAACTACGCTTAGTTCTCTCGAGATTTTTTTCACTTTTTATTGAAACTAGAAAAACGGCTTGAAGAAAACTAAAAATAGAGACCTTATTCTCTAGTCAACAAGACATTTCAGCATTTTTAAAATGCTATTCTGCTGTTGTCAGTCGCTTCCATCTCATGACTATGTCAAAAACCCGTGAATAGTCGCCTACCTTTAAAATGTTTACACTTATGCCAGAATTATTGACTCTTATGCCAAAGCATTAAAGTTTTCTTTAATGCCTTGGCATAAGAGCTTTAATGAATTTGAATAAGACAGTATACAGGGTGGCTTTTTGAAATGGGTTCTGAAGAGCAGGTATGTACATTAACCTTTATAGTTGGAAGAAAGAAGACGAAAACATCGTAAGGCAACCTTACACGAGTTTTTGATCTGCATTCACCAATTTGGGATAAAGGTTTGGTCAGCATAACCATTGCTAAAATAGCACCCATTTTTGTATGCTATTCGATCCTATATAATGTATGGATCATAAGACTCTATGGGGCTATTTAAGGTTTGAGTAGGTACAAGAAATGTCAGAAATCGCAAAACGTACTGAAAACTCCGAAAAAATATTTTCATGCCATTCGGTCTACTTCATGTATGGATCAAACGTCGCTACCACCATTTATTGACACCAAGGTAAATGCTAATTCACTCTATATCCTACTACATACTATTATAAAGGCGAAAGTTTGTAAGTATGGATGTATGGATGTACTAGCGGCCGCCCGCGACTCCGTCCGCGTGGATTTCGATTTCCTATGTGTTATTCTGATGTATAAGCTATATTGTGGTAAAGTTTCATTCAAATCCATTCAGAAGTTTTTACGTGAAAGAGTAACAAACATCCATAGATCCATACATCCACACATACAAACTTTCGCCTTTATAATAGTAGTAGGATGGATGTATGGATGTATGGATGTATGGATGTATGGATATATGGATGTATGGATGTTTGTTGCTCTTTCACGTAAAAACTACTGAATGGATTTGAATGAAACTTTACCACAATATAGCTAATATACATCAGAATAACACATAGGATATTGGAAACCGAAATCCACGCGGACGGAGTCGCGGGCGGCCGCTAGTACATACATATGTACACGTGATAGGTAGCAATTTTCCGCATCACATTGCGAGGGAATGCAACTCACTGTCCATTGTGCGGTGGATATAATCGCAGTCAGTCAGATGTGCATTAACGTTGACGTGCAATTAGTTGTCGACACTCCATGTCGGTCCAGTCGTTTAAGTACCACGCCGTGGTCACGAGGTCCTGGGTTCGATTCCCGGGTTGGGCAAAAAGTACCGGTTCTGTAGTCCTCGTTTGTGTTGTAGAAAACATACCTATGTTAAAAAAAGGCAAAGCGACTTCAAACAAAGTAACCAAGCGCTTCAAGACTTTGGACTCAGCTACTGTTTACATTGTAGCAAAATATACAGCTTTTACTGATACATTAACAAGAGGCAGAGGCAGCGGCAGGTATATTATATTCTAATTTAAAAATTACTAATGAGTTTCGTGTAGATATGAAACGAAGCTTCTAATGGAGAAACTGTGTACATGTCAGGTAATATCTATAATGTTCCAGAGTACCCTTGGAACAGTTTTAGGATCTACCTACAATAACTCTGGATGAATTTGTGTATCGATCGCAAGACACTGTCAAAACGAAGCTTCTAATGGACAAACTTGGTATATGTCAGGCATAACATTACGTAATAATAAAATATTCTGGAACTTGGCTACGTTTGAAACAGTTTTAGCATCCACCTATGATTAATGTTGAATTTGTGAATCGATAGCAAAACACCTTGGCAAGCGAAGCTACAAATGGAGAATACACCTTCCAGCCGTTTTTTGACCATGGCGGCCGACCGTACAATCAGGCAGGTACCTACGCAGGATATGTTTGATATTGCACAGGTGAGTGCGCAAGCCTGTGCTTAGGAAATAGAGACAGGTGCTCTCCCTACTCCCTCACTGAGACAGCAATCGGACACCACCGTCGAGAGATCAGGCTCAAGGAGGAGCTTGAGAAATTAACATTCGGTCACCCATCCGATGACCGACCTCTGCAAAAGTTGTTTAACTTAGCAAACGCACACCTAGCGCGCTAACCACTGCGCCATCGAGCTCCTACTAATGGAGAAACTTTGTACATGTCATGTAAGTCGAATATAATATTCCGGTGCAACAATAGTTTTAGCACCTAGCTACCTACCTAGGTAATAAGTTATGTTGCATTTGTGCATCGATCGGTAGTTCCGAGATGAGCACGGCTGCACTCGCCGGGACAATATACACTCGACCTAGAAAGCTTGCACTAGTGCATAGATGCATAGTGGCGGCTGGGAAATAGGCTATTACTTAGCCATTGATGCTTGGTTGTTCTTGAGGCTTTCACGGAACTAATGACGTCATGCATGCGACGTTGCACTTTTACGAAAATCTGAGGATATATTGCATCATCTTTAACGATGGAATACTATCGCGACGAAGAGATGCTTCGATCTGTGTACAGTTTAGTTAGTGATACAGTTATTTAGATGACTGATGTAAAGCCAACTGAAGGCTGAAGTAATCCTCATATAGGGCACGATCTCCCTGATTTCAAGCCATAAATACTCCAGAAATACTGTCTCGATTTTCACAAAAACAGATGATGGAGTAGGTGCATGATTAGGTATTGGCTCTCAGATGGTTAGTTTGATTGCAGGTAAAGAGTAGGAGCGTGATAATGTCGAACAATATCTACAACACAAACCCCTATTGTGCTTTTTATCCCATACCCAGATTTGATGAGGCGCTTTAAGTTACATACATATATGAATGTCACAAGTTTCAAATCGAGAACAATTGTTCAGGAAATTGACAAATGACAAACATGTTTTTTGTGTCATAATAACAAGACACGCCCAGTTAAAAACAGACATATTCATGCACACCAAGGTTTCCAACTAACTTATTCTCATATAAGTTTTTATTATGACTGACTTGGCGCCGCCTTTGGCTGTGACCTTATCTATGCAACATGGATAATAACTACAAAAGTAAAGAACAAAGTCGCATTTTTCTGTCTGTCCCTATGCCTGCTTAAATGTTTAAAACTATGCAACCGATTTTCATGTATGTTTTTTTTATCAGATCGAGTGAATTAGGGGAAGGTTTATACATGTCTATAATACATGCATAACATAGTACAGAAACTATGATAACCACCCGTGCGAAGCTGAGACGGCTCGCTAGTACCTACTACACATAACATGGATGACTACAAATAAACATTTGCACTGGATCGATCATAAGATATTATTGTGATATTGCTATTTATAAATATTATGCGTCTAAATATAGTTACAATAAGCTGCACCTTTGCAAATACTGATCAAGTTCTTAAGCTAATAACCTTCGGGTCAGATCAATGTGATGATAACAAGTTTTTTGCAGCTAGGAAAATACACCTTATTTTATTTTTCATTCACAGCGAAAATATGTATGTATAAATATATGATACGGCTTATAGCCGAAGTGCGGCTAAAACTAGGTGTAACCGCACTTCGGCTATTAGCCATAACATATCTACTATCATATTAAGGGTTAGTATGATAATAACCGTAATACGGCTATCAAATGCAAATTGATCTGATTTCAAAGTAAGTAACTTTAAAACTGTGTCATGGTAGTTAAAAGACGAATGCGCTATCGTGCCTGTCTGTACCTTAAGTAGGTATAATAAGCAATTAAAGTGCCAAGACATAATAAACAAGTAATACATAAATTACCCACCTCAAAATGTGTTAAGACTTTCCGAGACCAAAATTATTGGTAATTGTAGTATGCCAGACGGATTATAAGCGATGAACTGTCGACTTCATACATTATTATCTCATTAACAATAACATGAAATCGAATCACTCATAATTCCTTACAATTTGAATATCCCTAACTATGGACTACGAACTCCAGACCCGTCTTTCAAACTGGGCACAATGGGCACGTGCCCAGGGCCCCGCGATCGCATACCCGGGAACGGACTGGGCATTCGCCAGGCACCCGCCGGGCACGAGAACCAGTCCCTCCCATCACGGGTGATAAGGAAACCGCAGGGTTTTAGTAGGTAGTGGGACAAAGTCCCGAGCCCTACACACGACTGCAGGTGTAGCTAGCCTGCAGTTACGGCACGTCAAAGTGCTTCCCTGCGCAAAAAAAAAAAAAAAAAAAGGGCCCCGCGATCGATTGGGACCCTAGGTTCTGGAGGCCCCACGAGAAGTTCAAAGGCTCCTGTGCCCGGTTCCCTTTTATATGAGAAAGACGGCCCTGGATAACCCCGCAAGTAGGTATTTTGCAACTATTCTACATAACAATCTCACAATATAATCACAGCACAATTCCAATAACAATAAAACACATCGAACACAGTACACAGAGGCGACGTGCGTGGTTCAGACAACTCAAGTCTCACTTGGTAGGCGCGCGAGCGAAATCTAACACGATACGAATTTGTTACCGGGCAATATTCAATTCAATATGAACGATGAATTGTTTCATTATTTATGCTTAGAATTGAGGAGAATTACTGGTTAACACAAAGCGTCACGAGGACTCAGGCGGCTAGGTCCACTACATAATTAGGACCGCGGTCCCAGTAGCCGCATAAGTTTTTAATCATTTAGGTATTTCATCAGGCGAATGGGACCACCCGTAATTTTAACAACAATAATAAAATAAAATAAAATAAAAAATCAATTGTCTAAGTAGCATATTAAGTACAGTTAGCAGAAAAAGTGTCCTTAATAAAAAAAAAGTTATACCTAGGTTTACCTGATAATTTAATTTACTGTAATACTACTAGTCCCAACCTACATAGGTATTAATCATGGTTGTACCAGGGATAATTCTCAACATAATGTTGAGTTCTTAAAAGGACAATAAAATAAAGAAGATTAGAAAAACAAAAGAACTAGGTACGCACCGAATAGATCTGGCAAAAATATCGCCGTAAACTCCACAGAGGCATTATTTACAAACTTAATTTATTTTATAAATAAAACGTGTCGCACGAACAAATTACTTCGTGTGACTGAAACGTTCTGACAATTTTATGGTGAAAGGTAAAGCTAATCAATGGTTATACGATAACAAATTAGTCAAACATTTATGTATCGACAGGTGTTTTAAGACATACTCAAACACCTTAATAGTTGCTAGACAATTTCTATATAACTTTACGAAAAAGAAGGTCTTTTTTATTTTTTATTGACCAACCGTAAAACAATTAATTCCCTTGTCGTCGCCAAAAAACCGATGCAAAATAACACTTGGCTGCTTTTTAAATTTTAACTAGACTACGCCACCGGCTTCGCCCGCGAAAACACTACGGTATCCAGCAGAAATTCATATTTTTTTCTGAGGTAAAAATTAGCCTACATCACAAGTCCTTTCCTAATGCCAACTTTATAACTGTACAAAATGTCATAACATATACCTAGTCTTCGAGATTTAGAGCCTATTGAATTGAAACATAATATTCAAACAATCAAACAAAATGCTTTTGTTTCTTTAATATTACCTTAACATTTATTTTTACTTATTATGCAGTTTTACAGGCAAAGGCTACATGCCCAATGTATCAGACAAAGCTATATTATTTATATTAATAATTAACATACTTATAATATTAAATAGATTTTTGATAATCAGCTAAAATGCTGCTGCTATTGCTGGCATGACATTTATTTGATTTCTTAATTCTCATTTCATAAGAATGGCAATACTAAATGAATCCCACTTAATTATTCATTTATTAATGATGTAAAGACAGACACTATACTATTATCCCATAAAAAAACAAGAAGAGACCATACTGGGGGGTCTTATTTCAATAGTGGATTGCTATAGGTGTGTGCAAATAATTTTGACACCACTAAAAAGAACAATAAGAAAATCTTATAGTCTGATTATTCTGCATTGTCTCTCCCAATATAACTTTATTTCAATGTAATATTTACGAGTCAAATCAGGATCATAGTCGCAACCTACCCCACAAAAGATGCAGGAAACTGGGATAAACAATACAATGATAATGATCCCTTTATCCCATAGTTAATACTAAGGAATAAACATTTTAATATATGAGAACAATATACTTAAGTTACAAAATACATTCAGTCAGGAAACAAAATAGCACTAACCATTGTTTAAAAAAAACAAACAAACGTCATAACAAACAATGATGTGTGTTATTAGATACCTATCAAGTCATTCAATATAGATAATTTATCTAGATTAAATCTGTTATTATTACAGATTCACAGATAAGATTAACATCAGTAAATTGAATAGAACAAAGTAGAATAGAATGTTAAGTAAAAAATATGTTGTAGGTATACCAGTTTATCTAGAGTTTCTAACTAGGTGCATAAATACTTAAATCACAAACATGCATTTTGTTGCCAAAATCGTTGTTTATATAAATTTAGAAAATATTCACAAGTTGCCACCCCTATAATAAAATAATATAATATTATGTAAAAATATTTATACTACTGCATATCAAACATTAAGTAAGAAAGAATTAGTTACTGTTTGAATCATATTAAATGGGTTATCCATGATAAGCAAGCCTAATACAAAAACCAAAAATCATATGACATGATAAAATTCCATACAAACAACTGTATAAAAAAACTAAAACTCTTATTAGAATTGCCCCTGATCCTCAAAAAGCTATTTGCGGCATTCGCCGAAGGAAATACTAGCACGCAACGATCAAGGCAATAAAGGTCTTTCAACCCATTTTTATTGCCTGTGAAACAAAGACTACATTTACCAAGTTTCTACTATTCATTCAAAGATTAGTAATTTTCAAGCAGCAGACGTGCGTAAATTAAATAATTAACCAAGTAAAAGTTCTTCTGCAGATAAAAATCGCGGTAAAAGTGCTAAACGCGCGCGGAGAAAGTGAATGTTGATCAAAGGTGCTGACATGTGGGGCATGCTTCGTAAGCACCTAGCGGTCTAAGCCTAACACCCAGGCCAGACCTCAGACTACACCTGCCTGCAATGCCATATCACCTATCAACCGCAGAAAGATCTAGGTCGTCAATACGCTGCAGGGCAAACCCGGCCCCCAATTAACTCGCGACTACGCAAAATAAAGATTACCCACATTCAAACCCCAAAGAAAACTCCCGCTCCATCGAACATACATTAAATATTAACACTCGAGTAGATCAATAATATCTTTTAAATGGTACACAAACAAAATCAATAATCTCAACAAATGACTAACCACACTGGCGGTGTCTTGGCTGTCTAAGGAATACTTGTCCGTCTCTTTCCCTTGCTGGTCGTTGGAGAAATTTTCATATTTGCGCGTGGGGCTACTTTTCATTGTTCACACGAAGCTTATGAGCTTAAGCCTTGAAAGACATTTTTTAGTCACCGAAAGGACAACACGAAACACCAACGCGAGAAAATTCACTGACTGACAGCGGTCGCGGACGGAGTCGGACGCACTGGGGCACCGTCACGATGACAGTGACAGTTAGGCAATCGGACTTTTTACTTTTTTGATTCTGTATCTAGATAATGAAGTACGTACAGTCTACATAATATGAACATAAAACAATTTCTTATCTTGAAAATTACGACTAACAATCAATGTTTTTTAAAGATAGGGGAACGAGTATATTGCATTTGCTGTTTTCTTCTCGGGATGGACCGATAATATACAATATAGTGTTCGAAAATCGTTAGTTTTTAGTCATCATGAGGCATCATAACTAGCGTGGATGGACTGGCCATTACGTAGCCAACATTCTACCATTACAATCCACCAACAGATTCGATGGGTAGGTACCGGTGGCCTTGGCCTGAGCTAATGCATTCTAGCAAAAAGGGTCATTCACCCAGTCAGTAGGTATTTACTTACACATAGATAACGCTATCTACCACCACTTTTTATAACCATTAAGCGTTGATTCTTTTTAATTTTGTCTGAGTAAGATATAATTCTAGTTAATATTACAATTCAAATAAGATATTTTCACTGGATCACCTTGATACTAAGTACAATATCCTACTATTTATTTATGTCTCTACCAACCCTATCAGGTTGCCAATAAAATTAACATTTAACCTGATGAATAAATAGTGCATTACCATAGTGTTACTTAACTTACATTATTCGTCGTCGTTTCTTCCGTCGGCCACATCTGAATCTTCGTATATTCAACATTTTCTTCATTAGTTTTTAAATTCCTACGGTACATCTGAATGTTATTTCACACAATCACTACTCCACATCACTTATTGCACTTTTATTGTCTTACTTATTCCTCATAATTCAAAATATTCTAGTAGGTATAGATAAGAAATTACTCTTCATTTCCATTACAACACAACTTCACATTAGATTCAGTAGTTTTTAACTAATAAATTAACCTTGTCATCGCACTTTGAGCATGCTTACTAAACGATTTTGTTGTCAATGTTACGATTATGAATCATGGGCAGATCAACAAACACTATAAAATCTATTATTTTTCCTTATTTAAATTTAGAACGAGGAAAAAAGCCAACTATTGTTAGTCATCACTTTTTAAAAACTTCTTTTTATTCTACGAATTAATGCCGATGTATTATTAATTAACTAATAAATTCCCGACTATGTGGCGTCCGCTATGTACGCTTATCAATGGGTACTACTACCTCTAAATTGATAACGGAATGTCCACGATCTCAGCATACGCATTGTTATCTATTGAATAACGAATCGAATGAGCGAACATGTGACAAATTAAAAATACTGAATTGTTTAAAATTGTTGCTGGGTAATTTGACTAAGGCTTGATGCGGCATTGATTTTAATTTATAAAAATATAGCGTGCGGGAAGATACACTTATTTATATTATGGATTTTCAACAATTTTACAAAATATATTCGATCTGAAATTCTATAGTTCTCTCAAGATGTCAGTTGTCTTGAAAAAATTCTAAGTGCATACCTACCCTTTGTAAGATATACCTACTTTTAAGTTAATAATCACGCATATATATGTATTTAAAATAACAGCATTTAGTAAAACTAAAAAACTTATCGTACTCGATAGGAACATCGTATGATCAGATTTATTTATCATCAAGAGATAATTCTTTTTCAAACATTTTTATAGCCTTTATACATTCAGAATTAAAAGGAATCTTATCAAATTGTTCAGTCACGTTATTAATAAGTAGTAGATTTCATCTTGATAATTACCTAATGTTCTCACCAAATCTAATCATTTTAGTGCCCACAAACGTGAACGTGATTCTTAATGACATGATTAAAAATTCCAAATATTCCGATTCTTTCATGTTTCCGTGATTCGAAATGGCCGCTAACAGGGTGAGACTCCACCAAAGCGGAGATATGCTAGTTGAGCAGAGATGTGACGTAAGCAGCCAATAGGACTTTGTCCTTAACACGTGACCAATCTCTTTGAAATCCTATTGGCTGCTTACGGCACATCTTCGGTCCGCGCGCACATATCTGCTTTGGTTGAGTCTCATGTTCTCATTTTGACGACCATTTTAGGGTTCCCTAGCCAAATGGCAAAAAACGGAACCCTTACAGATTCGTCATGTCTGTCTGTCCGCCAGTCTGTCACAGCCTATTTTTTCCGAAACTATAAAAACTATTGAAACTTGGTGATTGGATGTGTTCTGTAAACCGCAGCGAACTTGATATGTCATTCTCATATAAAATAGCACCTCAAGATCGCGCTCAAGATCGATCTCAGAGTTGAGTGCGATTTATTAATACGCTCCTTAAACTCTTACGGTATACATACCGTACGTACCGTTTTGGTGCGTAGGTACAACCTACGCACCAAAACTCCATCACAAAAATTGTCAGTCCATTCCCCTGTGCGCTGATTCCACCCGAGATTGTAGACCCCATGACAAAATATCCACACATTGATCTAACATGATTTATTTAAATATTGCCTATGAAATAAAATTACAAAACAATATACAATCGGCCTATGCTTTGAGTCCTTCCTGTATTCCGAAGCCGGGGCCCGTGGGTTCCTCCGTGAGAGAAGTGAGGCCTCCGAGAGGTTCCGATGCGAATCTTCCGCTCCTGGAAAAGATAACATTATTATCCACTGCTGGTACTGGACATTAGTCGACATAGGTGATCAGATGCCGGAGGTGAAATAACTTATTCTGCAATTTGATTCACATAGTAAATTGTATTGCACGTCAAAACTTTTTTCGCCCTACCAGCGCCTCGACGTGAATGGCCTGCTGAGAAGAGACGCCGGAAGAAACCAGCAGTTTTGCCTTTTTTTTTTTAATAAAGGTAACACGTATGTATCAATCAGCCTCCTAGCGTTCATCCCGTTTCTGTGCGGGATCCGCTTTGATCATGATCCAGGATTTGGAGTATGGTTATTATAGAGTCAGACCTTTGTATTGTAACCCATAGAGGGGAACCAGATAGATTTACACATTCAGATCTAACTGAACTTAAGTCAGAAACTATCTGAATGTGCATGTTTCACGGTGTTTTTCCTCACTGCTGAGGTTATGGCATAAATATTATATGCCATTACCTCGGCCTGAATTCAAACCACGGACCTCAAGTATGTGAGCCACTATCCCTACCACTAGGCCACCATCGCTCTCGCGATAAATACGTAGGTATACCACATAGGCAAATGTATTTTTTTTGTTATAATTGGAAAAAGTTTCATCAAAGTATGGAATGTTTTTTTTTATATTAGTTAAAAATAAATGAATAATCTAACTAAAACATGCCTTGGTCCAGCTTTGGGTTTCTCATCCTTCTTTAGTTTTTCAATAATTTCCTTAGTGTCCTCAACAGTTAGGTCTTCCTGAAAGATAAATATGTATATTGATAAATATTTCATAAATATTCATTTCAGTGCCAAAAAAATTGTCTTCATGAATATCAAACATGTGAATAACACGGAATATGCCATTAAATTCAAAAATAAAAGAAATGAAATACCACGTCATTTTTTTTTTTAGGATTGAAATATGTCCGTTTGTTGAGCAAAATTGATAAAAAGCAACTACTACCGGATGTCTTGACCTAAGATAAATAACAATTTTCTCCCGGACAACGCGAAGAGACACAAAAATACCAAATAGTCTTTTAATGAAATAGTGGCATATGCACGGACATGGGATACACGCCGTGTTAAGTATTGGTCGTATTACATAGCATCGCGTCGCGTCCCATCGCCCACCTAACGTAGTGCGTAACAAAAACATAGTTTTGATTTTGATACTCACATAATAATCGTCATTGACTTGGATCATAGGTGCGTTCACACACGCTCCCAAACATTCAACCTGTAATGTAAAAAAAACAGAATACTACAATTAAACACAAAAATACTGTCTATGTCACCAGATAATGATTATAAAACAATAAAAGTACCAAAGAAAAAGAGGAATGCTTCAAATATGGCTAATCTAGTTTTAGCTATGGTTCCCAGATATTTAACTTTTTAAGCATTTATCTAATTTATACGTAGTTCTAATAGCTATGTGCGAAATGACCCCATTTCACATGATTTCATGTAACCCCTTTAGTCAGTAATTAGTAAGCACCATTTCAGTTTTTTGAAATGCTAATTTGTTATTTTGAATCTGTGAATTGGTCAACTAGCCATCGCCCGTGCCTCGGTTCACGTGGAATTCTGTTTTCGCACACATTGTGATTTACTATAATGTAAAGCCTTCCTTTACTAATGGACTATAAATGGAACTTTTCAATTCATTCCAGTCGTTCCTGACATTAGCGCGTTCAAACAAACAAGAAAGGTAAAGGGATTATTGAGAACGAGACTAGCGGTGGCCACTGTTGCTCACTTAAGCGCCAGACGTTTCGGCTCGCGTCAAGCCTCGTCAGCTAACAGATCAATACAAACCTCCGAAACCGAAAACTTGCCGCAGGGGCTGTTTCCGCCAACCTCACAGCCAGTGGCTTCTTTGATGGCGTTCAGGACAGCGTCAGATCCTCGCAGCCAACATGGTGTGGTTGTACACACTTGAACATGATATTTACCAATTGGTCGCCTGGAACATGAAATTAGTCTCTCAGTTACAACAATAATTTAAAATGTCATTTGAATGTTTAGTTACACAGTTCTGCTGATCAAATATGCATCAGACATAATTTATGATAGCAGTCTATAGAATACTATTTCTGTTTTACAGCTTTTATTGGAAATTCCATTATATTACAAGTAATAGGTAACACCAGTTGTATGAAGCATTGAAAAGTAAATTGAGTCACATAAGTCCTTTGTATATTTTTATCTTTATTGAAATTATAATTTGAGCCAAACAATTAAGCAAAATATGACTTTGTGTAATGCAATCATGCATTTCGTAGTAAATAGAGTTTTACAAATCTACAAGTAACAAATATAATAATTGTATGAATTGGATGAACCTAATCAATTAAAATGAATCATTCTAACTTACCTAATGAACATGGTGTAGAAAGTAGCAACCTCGTACACTCTCATACGAGGCAAGTTCAATACCTCCGCTACTTTGTGCATGGCCGAGATCGGCAACCATCCACCGTTCTGTCGCTGAGCCAGGTCCAAGAGAGGGATCATCGCTGCCCTCTTATGTCCTTCAGGGTAGATAGCTAACAGTGCATCAACCCTCTGAAATTATTAAAATAAACATGAATGTAACAAAATCAGCTATCACTTATTCAATTATATTTTTGTTACCCAACTGATGAATTAGCGTCCTATTTGCATAAAAATTAAAGTATTTAAATCATTGTTAGTTTAACTTTCATAGCTTGTTTACTAAATTTCATAAGATTTGGAAACATAATGATTCAAAACGATTTTGTATGAAATAATTAGGGATGTACTGAATGTGTGCCTATGAATTTAGAGTTCATAACATTGAGTTTCTAATTGAGACAAGTTGTTTATAAATACAATACCTATGTCAAAAATAATAATCACAGAACATCTAAGAAGCTTAAAAGTTTACTAACTATCGTTAAATAGTACGAAAATTCATATCAAAATACCACATTCTAACCAAAACAAGTGAAGGTTGACACTTGCCTTCTGATTTTGAGGGGTAAATTCAAAGGGTATGTTCGGGTTGTCCTCGGGAGTGTCTCTGTGCACAAACAGACTGTCATGTTGGAGGGTCGAGCTGGTCTGCAAAGCCCTAGACGAAGCACGCCACTGAAAACAAATTTCAAGTTGGTCAAGATAGAGAACCGAGTGTCAAATCAATATTATATAACGCATTTGTTTACAAATTAATGCACTTTTGTAGATAGAAATATTTCTCTTAACACGCACCAAACCCTGAACTCCAGTCCTGAGGCTGGACAACATGTCTGTTACAGTATTTTTATTAAAATTTCGACCAAAGTTATTGCGAAGCACTGTTCGCGAACAGGTAGAATTGGCTGCTCGTTGCTAACTTCAATCCAGTGCCTACGATGATGACATTGACAAGTGTCACGGAGTGATTTTTGAACGAAAATTATTATATTTCCCAGATAAAGGTGCACACTTGTACACAGTAAGTAATTTTAGAATTACTTTCACGGTTTATTAAAGAATTCGTTTTTTATTTTTAGAAAAGTCTATTGTTGTTACGATTGCAATCATGTTAAGTATATTTTCGAAGGAGTATTTGTTCGAATGCAGCTAACTTCATTTTACTGAATATTTCGCGGTAATTTGAACTTGAAGATTATGTTTTCGGGATTGCATTGCATGGGGTAAAGCATATTTTATGCCAGTTTTGCTGAAGTATGAAAATCCCTGGCTGGAGGACAAGACAGTGATAATGGAGCTTGGAGGCTCCAACCTCATTATCATTGTCTTGTCCTTTTCACACTAATAAGTGGTGTCGGCGATATTTGTGTTCCCCGTCCACTCACAAAATAATAGTTAAGGTAGAATAGGGCTCTTCAATTTAACCTACCTGATGGAATGGATGGAAAAGTAATAATATCAATTACATAGACATCGTACAAAATGGCTTTAACAAGGCGCCTACGCACATAAAAAGCAAAACTTATTTTGAGTAAAAATTTGCTAAAAAATTTGGGAAGGGACCACTTGAACTACATCTGCGAAGAAATGAAATAAATACAATAACTTTATGATTTCTTCTGTGATGATAGTAAAAACTATCACATCCTTGTCTTGTTGACAAAGCGCCTAGATTTTGTATTATTAAGATGGAATGTCGTATCGATGTAAAAGTAGTTACCCACATATGTACGCCATTGTACGCGCATACCCAGTTAAAATTTTAATAAGTGCCCGATATTTTGAGTTGTTCGTGAATCACTTCGACACAATCCGACGTTGATTGTGGTAAATCAAATTAGGTGTTCATTATACTTGGTTCACCTACACTTTTATTCTGTAGGTATGCTATATAACTTATACTGACAACCTAATACCTACTATTAAGATACATGTAGAAAGATAATCACTGCAGGCTTAAAACTGATTGTTATTTAAACTATAACAAGTAGCAGCAGCAGTAACTCTCCGCACTGCGTTTCACCGGGCAGGTGGGTCTCTGTAAGGCAGAAAGTATTTTGTCAGTTCCTGGTTTTGTGGTCAGTTTTGTGCCAGTCACTGGCTATCAGTTGAAACAAAATCTCGACTGCCGCTTTCTCATATTAAAATGGCCGACGCATTCTGGTTGGAGAATTTCCGCAGCACAGCAAACTCGTGCCACCAACCCACTGCCTTTGAGGCTGATATAAAGCTCAGCCCCAGCATCCATAATTCCAAAACTAACATTTCAGTAATAAAAAGTAACGGCCTTTTTAGTTTCCTAGCAAAACGCAACACAGAGCCTATAAAAGGCATTGTCTGCTTGTGCCATGTGCCTATATTCCCGTGTGAAAAAAGTAAAAAGGAAGCAAAATGAGTGAATAGACACAGGCCGATCGGCAAAACAACGACGTGGTTGCCATGGCAACTGCCGCACCCGTTCTCCCTGCACCAAAAATGTTTGAATACCTACATAACTGCGCTTTGTTCCTCGGCTTGATTTTGCATTAATGGGATATGGGATACATTATGCGTTTTTGCGTGGTGCAGTAGCTATGGGCTGTAATGTCACTGATAATGATGTTGCCTACTGTCCGACAGCTTACAAATAAGATTTTTAAAAACCTTGGTAGCTCTTCTAACTCTTCCTAAACTAACTGGAGCTGGCTCTATGTTTCTGTTCCATGCCAGCTGTTTGACTTCTTGATAAGCTGTGCTGTTATGTCTTTGACGGTCCCGTTGGTCTAGTGGACAGAGACCTTGTCTGTCTACAAGACCGAGTGTCGCGGATTCTAAACCCGCTAGGGGAAAAATTTGTATGATGAACATCGGCATTTGTACCCGACTCATGGATTAAAAGTATGTAAGTATGGATATCCGTTCCCTAGCTTTCATAGTACCTAGTTTGGGGCTGGACAGTTGGTGTGTTAATCCAAATAATTTATTTTTCTTATTTATATATAAGCATCGCATAATCGTCAAGAGTCTAGCCAATCAAAATATTGATATAAATGCTGTTCTTCATTTAATTATCACGATCGAAGTTGAATTAACATCCACCTAACCTAATTGCATTTGTCAATAGGATTCAATCGAATGTAGCCTAACGAGTCCTCCTTACAATATTAACAATTCGATATGAAATCTAAACTGCTGATCTTCGTACTGTAACTGGTGCACCCAAGTTATCGACAATCGAAAAACTATCGCACGCAGCTATACCTACTATGCCTTTCTAAGTTCGCTGATAATTTAGAGATCCGCACTTTAATAAACTCAATTTAGTATTCCTTCAGGTAATTTAAAGCCGAGTGGATACGTATTATTAGTCTATTGCTGCCTCCGGTGGTGTAGTGGTTAGAACGCTGGGCTCAAAAACCGCGGAGATCGTGGGTTCGAATCCCGCGGGGAACACCACCACTTTATTAGTTTGGTTTTCTCAGCTTGGTTAGGACATTGCAGGCTTGAATCACCTGATTGTCAGATAAGAATGATGATTCCGTGCGTCATAAGGCACGTTAAGCCGTTGGTCCCGAATATGATCCAAATGGTCTAGTTTCCCTTGTGTGAGTTGCGGAGGTCAAACTACAGTCGATCCCATGTAATTACCAGGCTTTTCAATTCAGGATCATAGTCGAAGGGTACCCTGGGCTCTTAGGCAATAGCCTAGGATGTAACCAGGAGAAGCGCTTAGATAATGATGATGAGACTATTGGAACTGCCGTACTTTATCGTTATTACGGATTTAAAACCTTTTTTGATCAACTTTGTCTCTCTGTGTTGTACAATCTGCATTTGGCATCGCAGTAATAAAGCTAATCACAATAATTGTAAAAGCAACATTTTGTCATAGAAGTGCCTTTAAGTAAGACAGTTTAAATAAACAGCTAATCTGATGATGAATCCTCACTATCATAATATGATGGAGTTGGAAATAGAACAAAACCAAAAGAACGAGTTTGAAATCTGTCATAAAGAAGACTTAATTGACTTTAACAATAGGCACGCTTTACCCTGTGTCATAATTTTAATCAAACAATTCCGAATACAGGCGTGGCATAACTATCTTTAATGATTCTTCACGTTACTTCCGACTCACACTTGGCCGTTCTTTTTATTTTTATACAATAGGCGGCAGACATCGGCAATGAGAATTTAATTCCTTATCAATGGTGCCACCGGTGCGTACCGTTAACTAATTTCTCTACGATGGACCAACGCTATTTTTCGCGCCACCGTAACAAATTCATCGTTTTTGCTGCCATTTTTTTTATATATCAACAAAAAGTGGTCAAGACAGAGTTTTGATTGGTCAGTAGCAATAACATTGAGGAAAAATCGTCTTATATTTTGAAGGAAGAAATAATATTGGAAATGCCTCTACAGATAAATACAAAGAATGCCATGACATGACGAAACTTTCATTTCCACATATAGCCCCTTAGGGGATGGATTTCACAAAATCCTATCCATGGACCACTTCCATGCAACATTTTCAATTTAGCATTTAATGTTGAGTTTTCGCTTTGACATACACCTTACAGATGACCCGCTTGGTGCAATGGTCAAGATTTTGCCTATTATACACGAGTCGCGGGTTTGATTCCCGCACAGGACAAACATTTTGTGTGCATGAACATGTCTGTTTGTCCTGGTCTGGGTGTTATATGTATCTATTGTAGTATATTTGTAATACATACCACTGTTGATTCTGATGTCTGTAACACAAGTGCTTAAGCTACTTATAACGGAGTCAGACCAATGTATGTGATGTTGTGAAATATTATTTATTACATTGGAGATACAGAAAATCTTTGTCGTTGCTATCTACGTTTCGAAATCGGCGAAACCGGGTTTTATAGCTGTCATATGCATGTTTTGCATAAGCACAACCTCTGGGTCTATTTTATACATGGTGACCGACGCGATTCCACGAACGTCTGTAGGTCGAATGCTTAGCTTCGCTTGAACATAAAAACAAAAGGTCGAAACTTAAACTTATGTCTACCGTTCGAATGTTCGCCTGGCAACAGCGTACGTTAAAATAGCTATTCGAGTGGTTTGTGGGAATATTCGCAATTCAAGAATGAAAAAGAAATATTGTGTAATCCGAGGTCCGAAGATGCTGGCAGATGTAAGATTTCTTGGGGTATTTTCTTTACGCAAAATTTCGCAAGCCTCGACATACGTAGAGGTATAACATGTCAGTCAGAATCTAAGAATTTCCTTACTAAATATATTCCCACTTAGATTCAAAGACCTCTAAACACAGACGTTTATTTATGAAAATACAGGAGGAGATTTGAGCCCAAGAATCTTGACGTGTCAACCGCGCCTTACAAGACACTAAATTGTCTAAGTACCTTGATGATTACCATACCTTTCTCTTCTTTCAACGAAGATCAACAACAAAAATATTTTTGAAGTAGTTCTGTCCTTTTTACCAAGTTTAATGGATTTGAATCCTGATATTATGAATAATAATCTTGGTAATTGGTAATAGTTATCTGCGTTACCTTGTTATGAACTAAAGTAGATATTTGAATTAGACGGAAATAAACATAAATGATGTCGCCATTGTTCTAGAGTGCTTCCGAAGTCTATAATTATATTATTTACTTAATAATACTTAGGTACTTACGTTAAGTACGTTACGCAAAGGCTTTATACCAGCCTGCATCACTTAAGTATTTCATCTCGAACTCGTATTGAATAACATACGTTCCCAGTTCACACGCGATAAGCACATTTGGGCAGATGGACGGACGGCAATCGTTATAGTAAGTAGCTACAAATTACAGGTCCCTCACTTTGGTAATTGATTTTTATTACAGTAATGCTGAATCGGAAAGGTGTTTCGCTGGCGGCCATTTTCTTTAGTTCCGAAAGTTGGTAAGAGATGGCGGTAGTTGTCTGAGCGAAGTAATTTCGTGTTTATTTTATTTTTCTTACTGTTTATTTCTGATACCGATAGTAAACGTTAAAAATACTTATTACTAACTATCGAATTATTCCTGATATAAACAAGCAGGAAATTGTGGTTAAAATCAGGTGATGTTTAAAAATCATGTTTTAACGATTTGGTGTAAGATTTACATAAAGAGATACCTACATTTTTGAACCCAGAACTGGTCACAGACTAGTGAAACAAACAAGTTTAATTTTCAAGCACACAATTGTTAATTCCTACTAGGTAGGTAGGAACTATGCTGGGATTCAACCTGTCACTTTTTGGTGGAAAAGTCAACTTATTACATTGAATCGATAGTTAAAAACATTATAAAGTATTGAATGCATTATATTACTACCGATTTAGATTTTTTCGAAGATTATTTTCAGCTATACTTCACTTTTCCATTTTCCAACTAGCTTAGCAAAACTCGTCAAAACGTCGAATTTTCCGAAATGCAGATCGCATCAACCGGTCTAAATCCGTTTCAGCCGACCCTAGAAAGCCCGACCCGAGCGAGACGTGACGTTTTTTACCGGCTATCTCCGATTTTTCCTTTTCGCGGCAGCCTCGGTACCAATTTAACACTTGTCGCTCTCGCGTGGCGCCCAACCGGTAGGAGCGGGTCGCACTGGCCACTTTACACGGTAAAGAGGTTCTATGATGTTTTTTATTTCTTTTTTTTAGGTAATATAGATCTTTCTTGACGGGCCCGTTGGTCTAGTGGTCAGAAAGCCTGGCTACAAAATCAAGGGTCACGGGTTCGAATGTTTGTTTGATGAACATCGGCATTTGTACTCGAATCATGGATGTTTATAAAAGTACTTATTTGTATATACAGATAAGTACTGTGCTTGTAATGTGTATGCAAGGAAACTGTTGGCGTTCACGTGCATCCACAGTACCAGCTTCGAGCTTAGTTTGGGGCCAGGCAATGGGTGTGTTATTCCAATGATATTTTTTTATTCGACTTCGGTCACACTTAATATTTAAGTATTAAATGAGTGCTCAAGCTCATGTGCTGTTGCTATAAGTCCTCTGACACAACCGCATGGCACTCTGATCTGACATAACCGTGGATAGATCAGGGGCAGGACCGGATTCACAGGTACTTTTTGAGGTATTACCACCCGCCACCTTCTAGAATTTTGATTACAAACTAAGTTCATCTGCATTTCAAACCAACGATATAGAAATAATTTATTTAACACGATTTATATTCCGAGAAAGGTCAGATATATATAATTAATATTGAATCTTTTAATTGCCTTCGCCGAGCATTGTACAATTAATATTCAAGTATTATGATATGATACTTATTTTTACATAAAAATGCAATGTCCTTTATTTACCTTTAACTGGAAGAAAATTCCAGGGCAGGGCACCACTATTTAGTTTTTCTATATAAGTGAGTGCCTCTGATACTTAGGTACTTTCATCTATTAAACTGCAAGTTTCAAGACGCCAATGCTTTCCAGCGGTACTACGCGACCCAAGCGATACTTTTTGCGGCGAAGAATGCCCGCAACAAAAAGCACCGTGTAATGACAATCAGATCTGTCGACCGTTAGCGATCGCGCGGTCTCGCACCCATTGTCCAGGGTTCGATTCGTATCGCAGATACGTGAGCAATTACGACGTGCCCCATTGAAAGTTGAAGTTAATTTTAGTTCCATGCAGATGGAGGTGGGTGATGGAAACGGGCCTATACAAATACTAGACGTGGAAGTATTCGGCTATTATGACTTGGTTGTTCAATTGGTGTAGGAACTGAACTGGGTAGAAGTATCGTGATGGATAAGTTGACAGAGAGCCTATGCTATAGGCTTCTTTGGAGTATTCAATTATATTGTATTACGAAAACCAACTGCGTAATTAACATGTACATTTTAATGAGCTTATTTTACCAAAAAAAAGTTTTTTTGATTGTTTCTAGAATTGGAAAACCGTTTATAAATGATTGATAATGCATTTGATCGTACGTGGATTAATCATCATCATCATCATCAACAGCCTATCGCAGTCCACTGCTGGACATAGGCCTCTCCTAGGGCTCTCCACTCAGCCCGATCCTCAGCAACTCGTGGATTAATATCCGATTGAAAACACTTGGCGACCACAGTTTTGATTCTTTTGACCAAGTAACCGGAAGATCACCAAAATAGCGAATTGGGATTTAACTTCGACTTTTCTGCAACGTCTGTCAAATCCATAACTTGTCACTTTTCGGCATCACTATCAAAATGTAACTTTGTCTAAGCTAGAGCTCCTGAACCCTGTATTTTGAGTAATTGGTTAACCTTAAAGACAACCGCTTCTGATCTTTGATATAAGAACACATTATCTTATTATCAACCGCGATAAGACGGAGCGTTATAACTCGTTGAGCGGTGACCACTGACCAGCTTGCGTAACAAAAAGCGTAAACAACATACCACACCCAGACAGTCGTACGCATCCCGTAATTGTTTCAGAGCAACAAAACAACCAGGGCTGGCGATACGGGAATAAGTAAGGAACTTGCGCCTGATATCTCTCTTCGTTTGTTTAGGTTCTTTACTAAGCTTTGAGATGTTTTAGTATCACATAAGCGCGGGATTCACGATTCAGGCTCTACCAAAGCTAAGATGTGTGCTGTGTGCTTTGTCGTAAGTATCCAATAGGATTTCAAGCTGTGATAGATCACGTGTTAAGGCCAAGACCCTATTGGCTGCTAACGACACATTTCCGCTCCACAGCACACATCTTAAGCTTTGGTGGAGTCTCACTCTATGGGTTAGTCTGAAGGGAAGCGAGTACCAGCGCCGTTTTAGCTGTCCGCACGTATGTCCTTCTAATTAGAACTCTGAAGACGCAGTACTCAAGCACTGAAACATGATTTATTTGTTTTGCGTAGTTGCTAATTAGTATAATTGACTAGGTAAATATTCTTATGCATACCGAGCGGCCGAACTAAAGCTCTTTCATAAGTGAGATTTGTACCCACGACTCCTTCTCCTATTACGCTCCTATAACGATGCGCATCATATTGAAGACCCCTTATCCATCAAATGCCTTATCAAGCCATCTCACCACACTCTTACTATCCCGAACCATTGGCAAGAGCTAACCCTGCTCCCAGCAACCTGTCCATGAATGAGGCGGCCAAACAGCCGGGAAAACGATAAAAACGACGGTCCATATTCGAGAAATGATTAAAAAGAAACACGGAAATAAAATAAAACGAATAAGACAAGAGTTCGCGGCACGTACCGTCTCTTTAAAAAGAAAACTATTCTGCTGGAGCGTGAATGAAAAACGCCGCTGCCGCCTAACCGTAATCTTGTGATTATTATTTTTATTTTTCAACTCGCTCCTTTTTATTATTATTTAGTCTTGTTACTTTGGTTTTTTGAGTTTTTTTAACCGCATGAGTTGTCGTATGTAGGTCAGGATGCTTTTTTGATTTTTCGCCGGCAAGGTCGCCGTTTGTTCTTGTGAGACAGAGTTTGTGATTATTTTGATTGCGGAGAGTACAGATTTGATTTTTAGTGTCTTAATTGGAATTTTTCTCTAACGTTTATTTGATTGGGTAGGTAGGTATTAAAACTAATCTTATTATATGGTTTGGATCTCTGGGCGGGAAATTGTCGCACGGTAGTACCTTGATATTTTCTTGTCGAATGTGAAGCTGCCTAACCTTTACACCTTTTAACATTTTAAGTTGTTTTTAATTCATTTAGATAACAACTGAATGAGTTTTACTCATTTTGATTTTACTGTAATTTTTGGTAGCATTTTTTTCGTAGGGAAACGCATTTTTACGCACATACGCGCCATATCTGCAGGCTAGCTAGGCCTATGCTTTTTTTTAATATCACATGCATCAAATTTTAATGATATTATTTCAATGATACTTAGCCATCTGATATCTAATGTCAACATTGCAATAGATCTAGTACCATTGCATCATTAGATATAGATGGCTAGTCAAATCCTAAATCTAGCTGAAGCAAAATACTAGCTGATTAGGCCTTTTAATATGAACGTATAAACGACAGCCATACAAATATATTATTTTTAGAATTTTTCTGTGTGACGTCTCCCTCTTTCGATAGGGAATTGAATTTATATAAACGACCTATTAATGTTTTGGCAAACTTTCCTAGATAATGATGGCGTAATGTACCTATGAGTGAGGAGAAAAGAAGGTGTTGTGCTAAAATGATACCGATGACAAAATATTATTTGTTTATTTGTTGGAATATTCCAGGCTAGTCTTTGGATGGGTGACCGAACAATTTAATCCCAAGCTCCTCCGTGCTTCGGACGGCATTTTAAGCCGTTGGTTTTGAGCCTGATCTCTCTACATTCGTGTTAGATTGCTGTCCCACCGAATTATGAGAGTTAGGTAATAGGGCTTGCACATGTGCGCCCGCACTCACTTGTGCACTATAATATATCCTGCGTACTTGGCTGATCATACGACCGATCTCCATCATAAATTTCACAGGAATTCTCAAAGTGTTGCCTGCTTATAAAACCTCAAGTCTTCCCCAATTGAACCCTGGATACTGGATACCATTCCGTTCAAAAAGAACCAGCATTACAATTCCTCTTTTAACACTACTCGCCTTTATAACTGGTTGCGAGTGAGGGTACTTTTTGCAGCAAGGTCGCTGATTCTTCGTTTTGCAAGCAACCCGGGTGTTAATTATAGTTGCGGTTCAACGACCCGAGTGTTTGAACTGACACTCGGTTGTCGCTGTGTTGTTATTCTTATTCTTCTTCATTTTAGAATAAGTACATTGTTTTTAAGAGGGATACATACAAGCTTAGTGAAGCTTGTCTGGGAAAGAACTTTCACCTTACAAAGTACCATAGTGAATTAGCACTTTGTAACTGTTCTGCTATATTTCTGCTGCTTTAAGTGCTTCGATGGGGAGGATATGGGGTTTTAGAGGCAGGCAGCGCATCAGCGAACCTTGTGGTGTTGTTGATATCCATGGGCAGTGACCATGATAATATTAATCATAACATCAGGTAGCCACCTGGTGATATGATTTTTTTATAATGGAAAAAACAGACAATTTATTCCTTCCGAAGCATGGAATAATATTCTTTTTCGGACAATCAGGTGATTCACGCTTTGCAAAATCCTAACCGAAATTGGAAAGCATTTAGTTCAAATAGGCCAAAGTGACAATGTTCCACGAGGGATTGGATCTCACTTCCTCCGAAATATTTGAGCTCAGCACTCTAACCACTACTCCAAGGAGGCAGTTCTATTCTTTAAAAGTACTAACGAGAGGATACTTTTTGCAGCAAAGTCGCAGATTCTTTGTTAATTACCAATATAATTAGTTTAACGATATCTTTGTTCGACTGACACTCGGTTGTCTCTGAGTATGCATTTAGCGCCGCCCATGGACATCTACAACCGCACAAGAGACGCAATGCTTGCCTCTAAGACCTCCTACCCTCCCCAACTGAGCTCTGGCGACTTTACTCAGCAGCTGAAACATAGCACAACAGTTACGAAATGCTACTTCACTGTGGTCTTCTGCAAGGTGGGAGGTACTTCCCCAGACGAGCAGCTCATTCGAGTGGAAGTTCCACCAAGCTCTACCTCTCTTACTTCATTTCTTTTTGCAGCAAGGTCACTAATTCTTCGTTAATAGTTGTATGTAATTCAACGACACGTGTGTGTTGGAAGTGTGGTCTTCTGTAAGGTGGAGGTACTTCCCCAAACGAGCAGCTCATTCGAGGGGAAGTTCCACTATTCTCTACCTCTCTTACTTCATTTCTCTTTGCAGCAAGGTCACTAATTCTTCGTTAATAGTTGTAGTTCAACGACCCGTGTGTTTGATTGAACTGACAATCTCTGTCGCTGACTTGTTATTATTAGTTGCAGTTTTTTGCAGAACTGGATGTGGTTTCGGCCATTACGATTTGGAGCGGGCAATCACTTTCTAGTTGAGATGTTGTCTAACTTGATGTTACGTCTACCACTATAATCTATACATTTTTTATTTATAATCCTCAAAAACACAAAACAAGATCAATATGTTCAACATAGTTTTTTTTTTGAGATTTCTCACATTTCTAGTACTCAAACCTCAAATGGTCTCTTAGAGTCATCTGATCCTTACATGAAACAGGATCGATTGGCATGAAAATTGTTGCATATTTCAGCATTTTCTTTGCTGACCGTAACTTTTTTCCAAAATCTGTGAATGCAGATCAATACACCTCAAAAAGTTGTTGTGTTTGCCTAACAACGTTTCCTGAAACTACAACGGTTAATGGACCAGCCCCTCAAAACCCATTTAAAAAATTCCACCCTGTATATAGAGGTTTTGTTTTAATTAAATACTACGAAATAGGTTAAGAACCACTGTATCTTACTAAAAATGTTCAAATGTCAACAAGTTATGGTGGACAATTCACTTTTTTTGTTAGTTAAATTCACTGAAAATGTATGAAGATGTTGAATTTTTGAACTACAATAAAACCAAGGCCAATGACCCTACAGCTTTGGTGTCATAATAATAAATATTCCGGGGGACAAGTTCTAACGAAATACAGCAATTTTTTTTGTTGGCCGGCACTTTCATATTTGGACCAAAAATGTATGAAACCGCGATGATGTCCTTTCGTCTATGTGTCCAATTAACGCGATAACAACTAATGGACCAGTGAATGCGCAGGCGCAGGTGTACATTTACTTAACTAGATAGCGAATCTGACATGATCTAAGACAGATTTCAAGTTTTGTATCTGATAAACCATCTGCACGGTTTTTCAAAAATGATGAATACGCGTTCTAAAAAGTTTTTATCGTCCTTATTGCTAAATATGTTCCCTCAATTCCCGTTATTATTCTCAGCTACCAAACCACGCTCCAATTTTAAAAACAAAAAGGGCACAGTACTCGTAACTTGAAATACTCTACGACAAGTTTATTATAATAATGATCGTGGTCGAACCTTTGCTCTCGGCTTTAGGTAGAAGTCCGGCGCACACAAACACACCCGCCACCGGCTTCAGAGCTCATTTAGTCATCGTTTCAAGTAAAAAGTAAAAATAGACGGAGTCTGCATCTTATACCCAAGGCCAAATCCTGGATCCGAAGAGAGACAGATATACCACAATCCTGTATGTACGAAAGGGACAGCTAACACTGGTGTCTTCGTCCTTTAAAAAGGGAAAGTGGTAGTTTATCCACTGGTGAGAGTGAGATGAAAAAATATCCGAAGGGCAGAGAGGGAACGCGATTGGCTTTATAGGTTAACCAGAAAGGGAGGCATGATGGGAACCGGTTAATTTTAAGGACTCGAGACCGTGGTCCTCACCGATGCTGGGTTGCTATAGATGATTTTCTTTATGATTATGTATTGGTTTAGTGGAATCATTGTGGAGATATAATAATCACATTTTCATTCGTTATTTTTTTTCGTTTTATTTACGATTTATCTTTATGTAAGGATTATTAATGTCGATACTCGTAAATGTTGAATTAAAGATTATTTCTTCCCCTTTGACTTTGATGTTTAATTTAGGAAGAACATTTTTAAAGGTAGTAAACCTTTTGTTACTCTCTTCAGTACCTGTATGGTAAATACCTACAACAAATAAATTATGCATTACATAAATAAGTATTACCTTTTCGAATTTGTGAAATTACTGTCTTATCAAACTGTCAGAATTTGAGGGAAAAGGGGGCCTGAGCATGCGCATAATATCATAGGTTAGTCCGTATCGGCATACTAGACACTAGGCTAGGAGGTCATTATGTAAGTCTTCTTCTTCCTAGCGTTTATCCCGTTTCTATGCGGGGTCCGCTTTGACCATGCTCCAGGATTTGGTGGGTATTGTTATTACAGTGATGCGACTGACATCAGACCTTCGTAACCCATAGACGGGAACCAGACAGATTGTATCATGGTTACACATTCAGATCTAACTGAACTAAAGTCATAAATCGCTCGAATTTTTTTTTGAAGCTCCAAAACTAAATAGTTTAGTTTTTGGTAACTCTTCCAAAGTCGTAAGTTATAGACAGGCGGATGGGAAATCAAAGTGATGAAAGGTTTTACAAATCCATTGAATTAAGACTGATACTGGAAGAGCTCGCAATTTTTTGTATCTCTATGATTTTATAATAATAAAAATGTTGCACATTGTTATAATCTTGGCGAGTTTCTATTCCAGCGGCTCTTTTACGGCAGAATGCTGCTTATAGGCTTACGTTGGTGAGATGATCGGCGTTTGTATTGGTGTGCAAGATTTTGTTTTCTTTTAAATATTTAAGGATATCCTATGTTTCTTAGGTATCCTATGTACTATAACTCCCTTAATAGCTTTAAGCTTAGTTTAGGGCTAGGTAGTTGTTTAGACAGTCCCAGTAATTCGCTTTCAGGCTGGCTGGAGTGTCGATTTTTGCAGGTTTCTGGAGCTGGTTGTGAGTTGCTGGGGATCTAGCAAATGGTGCGGCAGTCTCAGCAATTAATTTATTTACCAGTAAATCACGGACAAATCTCTGGCTATCTGGCAGTAAGATTTTTCTGTGATCATCTAGGTATCTCCTGTGTTATGCATTTAATTCATTTATCTCCCGGACCAATCTCTGGCTATCTGGTTATATAGTTTTTCAGTGGTTTTCTAGGTATCTCCTGCATCAGAAACTGCCTACTCGGTTAATCTCTGTGAGATGAGCAGTGGAACAAGCGGCAGGGCTCCGCTGATTCGCGGGAACGGGTCAACTCGCCCCAAGGTCAGGGGAAGGCGGACGGGAATAACATGGAGTCACCAGACTGCTAGACCTGCAGCCTGGACACTTACGGCACGGCTGGTCCACAAGTTTAAAGTCGCTCAGCCGGCTATGGAAATAGCTATGATCCGCATGTCTCAACGGAATCTCATCCGAAATTCAGTGCTCAAGCAGGGAACTAAAGTCGCCGTCATAGCTCTCCGGGTCAGTAAGCTAAGTGTCGGTGAGCTAGCTATGTCAGCCGCGGACCTGATTACTATTCGAGTTTTTTTCTTGTGTACCACGTTTCAGCATGATCAGATGGAGTGACGATTGGTGCAGGATGGCTGTGGCTGGAACTGTATACGAGTTACCGAGGATCTACCTAGATGGAGATTGATGTGCCCGTCTCAGTGATTTAATTATTTCACAAGAAAGTCTCTACCTGGCTTGTCCGTAGTTTTCTAGATATCTCCTGCATCAGAAACTGCCTACTCGGTTAATCTCTGTGAGATGAGCAGTGGAACAAGCGGCAGGGCTCCGCTGATTCGCGGGAACGGGTCAACTCGCCCCAAGGTCAGGGGAAGGCGGACAGGTACACCATGGAGTCACCAGACTACGATAAATATTTTGATATTAAAATATGTTCATGAGCCGGTTTCATATATAAGAAGTTGTTAGTGACTATCGCAGCTCAAAAGGAATTAAGTAACTCAGATTTGTAAAAAAATATGTTACTTCTTATCAGGAAAATGTATTTGCATGCTGCATGCATTGATCTTTGTTGTGGTTTAATGTATAATTGTATGAATAACTAATATATTTAATATGTTCATTATGCATGTAATCGAAATAACAGGATGTTTTGTTGATGGGTGATTTGTTTGAAAGATTTGATTGAAATCAGACTGAGTTTAAATCTAAAGTCCACAAAGTCAAGCTCTCCGTGGCCTGGCACTTATGTGTTTTCAGGGAATCTATTTCTAAGCGAATCCTTTAATTATTAGGTGACCTGTGTTTTTGACAGAAAATTGAGTTTATCACCTACCGAATCCGGTTTTTATATAGATAGACCCTATAGGTATTATCTGGTTTGCAAAGGACCGTCGACCGCCTGAACAAGTTGGCCAAAATTTCTAAGTCCCGACGGATCTTTGCATGCTTCTGTTCCCAAGTCAACATTTACCAATAAGTATTTGTGTCCATACGCACACACATGTATGTGCGAGTGTCTGCGAGTGTGTGCGTGTGTCGTACACACTGCACAAGAATGCAACGCGCTGTTGACACAGCCAACTTCGATATTCCTTTATTTATTGCTATAAAAACTCATTCACAACCCTTCGCGCCAAAATCAACTCTAAAAGTTTCCGAATGAAGTCCAAAATTCGGAGGCAATGTATTTTCTTAAGCCCTTCTTCTGCTCTTTAGAAGGCGATCTGAAGTAAACGAATTTAGAATATATTGTAAGCACCAAAGGCGGACATTCGCTTATGTCGACCGAGTTGTTTATGCCTAAGCAGGTTTAGTTCGTAAAAGGTATATTTAAATAAGGATTTATGCGTTGTGTCTGGCGTTTGGCGAGATTCGTGGATAAAGGATGGTGGCTGGATTAAAAACTTGGTTCGCGATATTGCGTTTCGGCCGGTCACAATGACGGTCGTGCGTGAGATATCGCCCACTATGTTGAGAACGAATTTGGCGAAATTTTCCATTTTTTTATGTTCTAATTGGAATTTAGGGATGTAATTCGAATTTTAAAATGTAAGGTAGAAAGCTGACCTATGCACAAGTCATGATTGTTTAATTAAAATGCAACGCGAAAGTTTAAAGCTACCTACATAAATTTAACTGTCCTATTGGTAAATTTCTTTAATTGGCTATAAATTATTTATTAATCATTTAAAATATCTACCTGATCGGGACAAATGTGCATCAGTTTACAAGTACGTTCCTAAACTTTACACCCTAAATTATATCATGAACTATTAAATAATCAAATTAAAACGATGAATATACATAGTATTAAATCCTATACATTTTGGCATTAGCGAACAAGGCTATCTTTAGGGCATAGGATATCCAGACTGGCACTATGCCAAGGGCTAGGGATCCCAAGATAAATATCTAGTGAGTGCTAAAAATATTCACTTGGCAATGTTGATATATTAATTCGTATGAAAAATAACGAAGATGTTGTATTCAATATAATTTTATTTTAGAAATAATTTGTTCGTACTGTATAGTACGAGTGTTGTGGGTCAATTTTATTTTCCGCAAAATTGAAAAGATGGCGCTTTTTCGTATTTGATAAAGTAAATTGTGAAAGAAAACATTGTAAGAAAACCTGCACACCTTGAATGCAATGGCAAAACTATTCATTACGACTGCGATGAGAAGAGAGTCATTGTATGTTTCATTTCATGCAAAGATCGCGAACCTCAGTGATTAGGAATACGGCTCAAGGAGTGCAGAACTCTTCACTTGTATGTATTTTATCTGTAGTCAGAAGCTGTATCTATTCTGTTATGTCAGAGATATATTCTTATAGACAGAAGCTGTATAACAGCTATTCTGTGATGTCTACATATCTTCTTAAGTCTAAATACGGTTAGCAACAACTATTAAGTAGTCTTAAACCACCACTAAATTACTTCACTCATTTTCCAACAAGACATTTTATTTGTAGTAACTCTGGTTAATTATTGTTTTCGATGTCTGCCGTTCACCGCGGGCAAAAAGAGCACTGTCAAGACAGACAGACAGACAGGTTTCCAGGCATGTGGACTAGTCTGAAGTTATGTAGAATGTGGCGGTTCAATTGTCGGTTCAGGATTTTCTAGAAATTTCTGATCGGGTATTTTGATGTTATGATTGTAATAAAGTACCGCAGTAACTAGATGTTTATTAATTAAAGCAGCGGCTGTTTCGTTGGTTCGATTGCCAGTTTGGGGCGCTTTATTTCACATGCATTGATCTGACTTCGTGGTTATTAGCTTAAGTATTTGTGTCTTAAATTATGAGGGCCAAGAACCGAGAAAAACTTAAATAGGTAAACAAATATAAACAGACCAAATATTTGCACAACCTGCGTCCTCATAGTGTAAAAGCCAACTTCTTAATAATTACAATAAATAAGTCGCGAAAGGAATGAATCGGCTTACCAGAGCTACGTGTTATAGACTTGAATAATCTTACTTATATAATACTAGCGGCCGCCCGTGAATTCGTCCGCGTGGGGATAAGATCCCTCATTTTCGCAATAAAAGGTGCCAAATTTCCACAAAATCGGTTGGGAGATTCAAGCTGGAAAGCGTAACAGACAGACAGGCAGAGTAACTTTCGCATTTATTATATTATGACTAGAAATTTATTTATTGGTACCTTTACAAAATCCTGCATTCACCACACTTATCCGCTACATATTAATAACGCGCTTTACGTCTTGATATGAACAGTACAAGCAGCAGTTAATAGGGCATTGAATACGAGATGTTTCTTTGTTCTAGTTGTCTTGGGTAAGGTAAACACCTGGGCAAAACCGGGTTACGAACTAATGTTTTAACAAATTTACCCTTGTTTCTGGAATGCTGAGTTATGACAATAATTCTTTGTGATTCGTAAATAAAACATTTTTTTGTGTGAATTTTAACATTATATTTTAATTCTCTTTTTTCGAACTACAGAGTACAAAAATTACAACTTTACATTAGTAACAATAAAGTATCTAGATTCTGGTTTACTTCTCCTCACGACGACCATGGAAAGCTGTTGCATTTGTGTAGATTCAACATATTGTCATAGTAGGCAGCTGTCTCACCAAGCAATTATATTGGGAATCTGCGCCTGCGCACAAACTTGAATATGATGCGTTTGTGGACGATCAAAAATATTGACTTAATTGAATTGATTGAGGATGGCATTATTTTTTTTAATTATTTAAGACTTTTTGTTTAACTATAGTTTTGCCCATTCATGGAATAGCCAGATTGACCAAATAAAACATGATCGAAGCATCGGTCCGAAACGAAATCGAAAGTACGATCGAAAACTATCGAGGGACCAAAAAACACTTTCATTAAACCTTTCCCATCCCGTCTACTGCAACCTGGTTACTGATTATGAAATTACAGAAGGTACACTATGGTCTTGTAAGGGGTGTTGGTACCTACGCGGGTCGAGTGAACAATATTTTTGCCGGTCATGTTGAGCGAACGCTGTTGCAAAGTGAATCAAACAAAATAACGATTTTATATATAAACGCATAGAAAAATTAAGAACAAATCTTATCTTAAGACAGTTATGAATAACGCCACTTATCAGTATAAATTGTTTAATTTATTCACAAAACTTATTAGCATGGCCAATACAAAAAAATGTGTGTAAGCCAAGTAAGTTAATAAAATAACGTAAACAATGAAAACAGGACCATCGTTGCAGCACATTAAGTACGATCATATTTGTTTCAAAAAATCCAATTACATATCCCACTTAGATGCAACAAAACGTTTGTTTTAGATGTGAACAATAGGTTCAAACTTCAATAGCCCTTCTGCCTTCTACTCTATACCCAAAACCTGTCAAGATAGCATCGCCACAAAAAAACATTATATTAATTTGGGATCCCCACAAAAAACGAAGATAGCCGCACGAAGAAAAAAAACTAATGGCCACCAAAAAAAGGAAAGGATTGAATCGAGTAAAAAAGGATAAAAAAGAGAAAAAAAGACTCGTCCGAAGAAAGGGTTCGGGCGGTACAGGGTGTTCCCGAAGCGAGAAGAAAACTGGTTTCAAAATAATACGACGAATATTTGAATGTTGAAAACAATTTGTATATAACAGATTTAAATAAATATTAATGCAGTGCTTAACTTCGTTTATTTGCACAAATATAATTTTTGAAGTTTTTAAATAGATTTAGATTAACTTACTGATTATGGATTCATGAGACAAGTATTAATACTAATTGTCTGCAGACATCATTAAAAATAATTAAATTAAATTAATGCTAGTAGCTTTTTTCCTGATGTTCGATGTACTGAGGTTATGTTCAACACAACTTCCGAAGATTATGTTCAATACCCTGGCCTAGCAGATCTATACCTACGTAAACATAATAAATTTGGCTCCTTTAGTGGCCCCTTCTGAGAAGCCATTTTTTATCCCTCTTTGCCCAATGTGTACTATAATGTAATATTCCGGACACCCTGTGAAGTAGTTTGACATATTTTTAGTGTCACCTTTAGTGTGGTCAAAGTTTCTTTGTTCAGTTCGCTTTCATTGGACTCACGACTGCATAATAGCACCACTGCACTGTTCTGCAAATCCAAAAGACTTAGTTAACTTATAATGTCTCCTCGATTGAAAAAAGATGAGAATCACTGTTTTCTTAAACCGTACCTAGATTCAAACAGTGTAAAAGAAGTAAAAAAATAAGTATACTTTTTTCACACTTGGGTCTTTAAGTAATTGATATTACAAAGTTTACATTAAAAGTGTATATTGTTAGGTATCGTGCGGCCGCCCGCGACTCCGTGTGGGATTTAGTTTCCTCACACATACTGTTTGTCATACTATATAGCTTAAAGCCTTCCTCGACTAATATTTTTTCAACAGTTTCCAACAAAACCAGTAGTTTCTGAGATAAGCGCTTTCAAATAAACAAACAAACTCTTCAGCTTCATCATATAAGTATATAGATTGACGGTTCATAAATAATGTAATTTTGATATCAGAGATTCTTAAGTGCTTCTCTGAAGCCTATGTAAATAAATAACGTTTTGTATTTAAGTTCTGACTAATTACAATAACATTAAGTATTTACTTTATCTATTTCACAATTTCAAGATTATTTTGTTGTGGAGGCATTACCAAACAGTCCCAACTTGATTTAAAATATTATGTTTTTTACGTCACGAAACAGAAAACTTATATTTGGTAAGAAAACGATCTATAGCAAAACCCGTGAAGCCGCACTCAGTATCATTATCACTGTCGCTTAGTGTTCTTCCATTACAGTTGCAGTATAGTCAACAACAGTAAGGTAATTTGAAGAATTACGTATCCTCCTTGAGTCGTATTTCCTCATTACTGAGTCGTGATCATTGTATGAAGTGAAACAAACAGCAACTCTCTTGGCAATTTTAATATGGAGTGGTTTGCCATTGCCTTCTCCATTTCAAACACTTACAAGTAGTGTGTAGGTTTCCTCACGATGTTTTCCTTCACCTTACAGCTGGTATGAAATTACGCACATCGATTTTTGATAATCCAGAGGTGCGTGCTTTACCGGATTTGATCCGCCGACCTTACGCATGTGAAGCGGCGCTCTTACAACTAGGCTACCGAGCATAGCGAATTATGTATATTGATTGCTATATTATTTGAAATTCGATAATTCAGGGGTATGCATACATTGGCCGACTCGATAGGTAGGAGATACCACGGCTCCAACAAAGCTTTGGCGGTTTGTTTCACTGTCTAGCTTAGTGGAACTTCCACTCGAGTGAGCCGCTCGTCTCGTGAAGTACATACCTACACTTTACAGAACATCACAGGGAAGTAGCATTTCATAACTGTTGTGCTATGTTTCTGCTGATGAGTAAGGTCGCCAGAGAGAGTAGCTCAGTTGGGGAGGGTACGGGGTCTTAAGGCAGGCAACGCATCTGCGACTTCTTGTGCAGTTATTGATGGGCAGGTGATTAGCATCAGGTGACCCTCTTGTTCGTGTGCCTCCCTATAACATAAAAAAGATCCAGAATACTGCAACAGGCTGAATCAGCATGAAACCTCTTGTATGGCAGTTCTACTTCTAGCAGTGGACTGTCTGATGACGATGATAAACTGTCCAGCTGTACACTGCAACACGCTGAATCAGCATAAAACCTCCTCTATGGCAGGTCTTCGTCAAGCTTTGGATTGGCTGATAACGATGATAATCTCAGGTCTACTTACACTACGCTCATTACACTGGTCCTTCCTGCACTATGGAGGCGGGTGAACCGAAGACTCCCGATCTCGCCCGATCCCCGCGGCGCGAACAGGTGCTCTATCCATCTTACGCCGGACGCGAAGGACCAAAGATATTGATACTTTAATATTAATTTGACACGTTACATATTATGTACATTGATCCGATTCCGGGTAAAACTCATATCCGATGGTATTATGGATAGAAGAAGTGGTTATTACTGACGTTTGAAGTACTCAAACCTCAAATGTTTCAGTAGAGAATTCTGATCCTTACATGAAATAGGACAGATTGCCATAATTTTTTTTGTTTACAAACAAGCAAAAAAATATGCTGATATATACTTTTTCCAAAGTCGGTGAATACAGGTCAAATATCTCAAACAGTACTGGATGTTGATGATGATGAACCTTTTTCTTGTCACTGTAACGATTAATGTACCGGCCCTTCAAAACCAATTTCAAAATTCCACCCTGTATAGATTTTAAAGCATTACCTTTGCTTATTTTAAGTGCTATATTTATTACAGACAATATTTAATAAAATTTGGTAAATTAAAGTATCAACATTGTTAAATAGCGGTTGACATCTTGGCGGGACGCGTCGGAAGGGCTCATAAAGAATGTCGGTTTTGGATTATATCCATCGCACTTCAGACCACATTATAATATTACGGAGTGATCAAATCAGTTTGATTCGTTATCATCGGTTGTGTGTTGCTGTTATATACTCATCTAATTATTTTATATGCAAAAAAATATTTGTTTCTTTATTAAAAGTAAAAAATAGGGATTAATTAAATTCTCCTTAAAGTCAATATCGAAATTTTAGAAAATTTCCTTCAATAAGCATCTGTACTATACTCACTAATTTTATAAACTGAGAAGATTGTTTGGTTGAACGCGCTGATATGAGGAAGTACTGGTTCGAATAGATTTTTTTTTTGGTGGATCGTCCTTTTGTCCGAGGAAGGCTTTAACATAACACTATCTGTGCGGTAACTAAAATCCATGCGGACGGAGTCGCAGACGGGCGGCTTGTTATCAATAAATGTAAATATTAATTGTTCTCAACAAATAATAATAATGAACGCTAAACTCTACTTGTACCATACTCATCATAAGGCCTCTACGTCTATGTCAGACGATTTATGGTGCAAGTCTATGAAGTACTACTACTATTACTATCAGAAACAAAGAATTAAGAACTGAACTTTTTTCTTAAGGAATGTGTGCCAAACTGCCAACGCAGTAAGTACCTACTAAGATTGTTAATTACAACCGAAATTGGGCCATAGAATCTATTTTTCTTACTGTAAATTGAGATTTTGTTATTTTAACGAAATAAAAGGACTGGATATCGATAATCGGATCAGTAAGCGCGTCAAATCGATTAAGTTGGAAGATCGTGACGTCAAATTTATGAAGAGTCGGTTACCTGACAAATCTGGGGGTCGTAAGTTCGATTCTTAAATAAGCTTAGAGTGCAGGCAAAAGGAAGTTTTGAAGAATCCAAAATAATCTGTCATCTTCAGATTATTTGGATCTTATGAAACTGAAATTGACAATCAGCTATTTGTGTAGAAATTATTTAGGTAATATGAAATATATCATTCTTTTTATTTCATATAGTCATCGGGATTTTACCAATGATAAAATACGAAGTAAAAATATAAGCACTAACTTCTTTTTTTCACTATTAACTTTTTATCAAGGATTTATTTACATAAGTAATTTCGAAAATTATCTTATACACAATTTATAATATTAGTTTAGATGTCCTGTGTCATGCTGTATAATAGTTTCTTGTTATTATCTCAATCAGAAACGTCGTTATTGTACAGTTGTCCACATAAATTGGAAATTATGCATTAGAATTGTATTGATAAGATTGTGATGGCTTAAGTTTCTTCAAAAAAAAAATACTAAGTTATAATCTGGTTAGTGAAATGTAATTTGACTAGTGGATTACTTATTTAAACTGTGCAAATATGATTTATTTTGGTAGAAAAAGAAAACAAGAACAATCAAGATACATCCTATGTTAATGGTTCACATGTGTTGGTCAATTTTCTTACTTTAAATTAGATAGGTAGCTTTAGCTTTTTTGCAGCTGACTGTACCATAGAGTTTAGAACATCGTTTATTGTCAAGTGTCACAATTAAAATAAATTTTCAAATTATACTTAGGTTTTTTGGCATCCAGCCGGAATTCTTTTTGTCGCCCATACATAACGGACCCTTAACTACTTGTAAATTAAAAGACTTAGTAATTGGCGTTCGATTCTCGGGCGAGTACATTTAGCTGGTTACGGTGGGTCTTGTTAATTTATTGCGTCGATGAGCAAGTGATCTCTGTTTTGTTGTTTTTCACAAATTATCCGTAGTTCTTAACGGGCCCGCCATTTCGTTTTGGTTGAACCACGTTTTTTATAATGGAGAAATTCTTTGTGATTTCTCTCACCCAAGAGGGTAACTTGGTAGTTACCCTACCTACTTTCAAAATTGAAAATATCCACTTTAATTAAAGTAATTGTCATAAATAATCATTTAAACCTCGTTATAAGTCACTCGTATTCCTAGATCTTTACAATTAAACATTTATAATACTTTAATAAACTGTATGGTACTAGGGATTTTTTTCGGCGGTTTAAAATTTTTAATTAATAAAAAAATTCAAAATCGATATTAATATAATAAAGCTGAAGAGTTTTTTGGTTTGATTGAACACTTTAATCACAAGAACTGTTGGATCCAATTGATGAAAATTATTTTTGTGTTGGATAGTCCATTTGTCAAGGAAGGCTTTAAGCTATCCCAACTAATATTATAAATGCGAAAGTAACTCTGTCTGTCTGTCTGTTACGCTTTCCCGCTTAAACCTCGCAACCGATTTTGATGAAATTTGGTACAGACAATCTTTAGACCCTGAGACAGAACATAGGCTATTTTTTATTTCGAAAAAAAGAAATCCACGCGGACGGAGTCGCGGGCGGCCGCTAGTAGTACAAATAACACTATGTGTGCAGAAATCGAAATCCACGGGGACGAAGTCGCAGGTTGCCGCTAGTTAATGTGTTAAATTTTAAAATAAATAAATAAATAAATTCATTGGACTAACACACCAATTGCCTAGCCCCAAACTAAGCTCGAAGCTTGTACTATGGATGCTAGGGAACGGATAGACATACTTAAATATAAATACATTTATAAACATCCATGACTCGAGTACAAATGCCGATGTTCATCACACAAACATTTGCCCCTAGCGGGATTCGAACCCGCGACCTTTGGTTTTGTAGCCAGGGTCTCTAGCCACTCGACCAACAGGCCTGTCAAACAACGTCGAATGTATAATTTTCTGCATATATTACGATCCTATTCATTATATTTTTCAAAAAAAATAATTATGATGGCATATTTGTACCTGATGCAACCACGTTCCTTCAACTTGTCCAAGCAGAGCCACGCTCTACGCATCTTAAAAAGTGCATCAGTCTAGATTTTTAAATTAGGCTTCTTTTTGATTGCTAATCTCACGGCGGAGTAATTAAGGGTCCGTTAGGTGTACAAAAAGACAAAAAAGTACAAAGACAGTAATCTGTGACAAAGACTGTGGGCGTGACGTCACGAATGGCCGCCTGCGCTTGCGCATTCGATCCGCGGTCCCTCGCGATTAGCACGGCTCTTAGGAAATAATGTCCCAAGATGAGTTTAGGGTGCTGAGAGAAAAGGCTAAACAAAAACGGAAAAAAAATATTAAGAAAATTAAATTTGATAAACTTTATCATCACCTAATGTTAAGTGGCCGAGCACTTAAATTACAGGTATGTATTACGAATGAACATAGAAAACTCTATGTTTTATTATTCTATGTTCATTTGAACATAGAATACTCAACCAAAATAAAATCAGTACTAATAATACCCTCCGGCCGTATTCGGCCATGGCGGCCGACCTTACGATCAGCCAGGTACGCAGGATATATTATAGTGCACAAGTGAGTGCGCAAGCACAGGTGCACTCCCTATTCCCTCACTCTCATAATTCGGTGGGACAGCAGTCTGACACGACCGTAGAGTGATCAGGCGCAGGACCAACGGCTTAACGTGCCTTCCGAAGCACGGAGGAGCTCGAGATGAAATTTTTCGGTCACCCATCCGATGACTGGCATCTGCGACCGTTGCTTAACTTTAGCAACCGCATGCCGAGTGCGCTAACCGCTGCGCCATCGAGCTCCTCAATCAGTACTAATACAATAAAGATGAAGAGATTGTTTGTTTGTTTGTTCGAACGCCCTAAACTCAAAAACTAATTTTGCGTTGCACATTAATCAGAGAAGCCTTTAGGCTATAGTATAACACTACGTTACCCCAAAATCGACACGGACGGAGTCGAGGGCGGCCGCTAGTATTGTAATAAGCGGGGTTCGCCACGTTGGTTTAATCAAAATGGTGGTCAAATAATAATAATGTTTTGTAAAATCCAAATATGTTTTCATAATGTAAGTATTTTTAAATGCTAAGTTTATTATATATATCTAATTAAAATGAGATGAACATTTCACCTAGCGACCATTCTACCAAAGAAACATTTCAGCTGAAAAAACGTTTTATTAATAATAGGTAAACGAAATTACAAAGATAACAGCGTAGACAGATGAAGCGAGCTTTCGTCACGAATAATATAACAAGAGGGAAAAATCCTGTAGGCCCATGTTGTTTTAGGCCCTGGAAAATATTAGGTTCGGTAAGCGAAAAATAACAAGAGCGTACGCGCATAGCGACCCCTGTCTCTTTTGCGTTTTGCGGGTTCCGTATAAAAATAAGGACGAACGGAACCCCATTAGATTCGTTCCTCAAACGGCTGAATCTAGTATCATACTTCTCTATACTTACTAATGGATGTTTGTCTGTTATAAACGGATTTTGATGAAATTTGTTATACTGGCAGGATATGGGCTGACTTAGTTTATAGGATACAAGGTTAGATAGACTTTTTATTCCAATTAAATGCTCCCATGAGGTAAAACAAGAATCTTGATAACGAGGGCAAAGCCGCCGTTAAAAATTAGTCAGTATATAAATGTCCCACTGCAGGGCTTTCATAATTGGAAATCTTGTTTTCGTTATGAAGATGGGTTAAAGCGTAATCACCACGCTTGCCAAATGTGGGCTGGCGATCACAAACCCGGAATGTGTTTAGAAATATCATCACAAATTTTTCTCGACCCGGGAATCGAACCCAGGACCTCGAGACGGTACTTAAACCACTAAACCATTAAGATCGCTGAATCTATAATATTAACCTGGAAAAGTTGTTTGTTTGAAAGAGCTAATCCCAGGAACTATTGGTTCGAATTGAAAACATATTTCTCAGTTGGATAGTCTATTTGTCGAGGTAGGCTTTAAGCTTAAATAACACTATGAGTGCGGAAACCTAGATAAACACAAATAGAATGTTCATAAAGACTAATTACTCACTAAATTTGTAACGGTAAATTCAATCATGTTGCTCTAAGATATTCAAGCCAGAAGTTCACGGAAAATTGTGAGACAACTTTTCACCACTTTTCACGTTAACTCACCATATTGGGTACGGGACCCAAAGCTTGAAAGGTCTGCTTGCACTTCACTTCTTTTCTCTTTTGGCAGTGGGATGCAGGCTCCATGTTTGATAAACACGTGTAGGCACTTACAGGGAACGGGAGTTTTCCTATTGATCTCTACTGTACTACTATAATAAAGTTTGTTTGTTTGAACGCGCTCGTCTCAGGAACATAGGTGTAAGCTATAATATAACACTATATGTGCGGACGGCCGCTAGTTAGTAATATAAACTTACTAGCGGCCGCCCGCGACTCCGTCCGCATGGATTTCTTTTTTTCGAAATAAAAAGTAGCCTATGTTCTGTCTCAGGGTCTAAAGATTGTCTGTACCAAATTTCATCAAAGTCGGTTGCGAGGTTTAAGCGGGAAAGCGTAACAGACAGACAGACAGACAGACAGACAGAGTTACTTTAGCATTTATAATATAATATTATAATATTATATTATAATATTATATATAAATATATAATATATATAATATAATATATATATATATATATATATATATTATATAGTTGGGATATAATTTTACAAAGTAAATCCTTTTTAATGTTTTAGGGAGGCAAACAATCGATGGTAGGTGATCATGCTATGGACATAAACAACCGCACAAGGGTTGCAGACGCGTTACCTGCCTTTAAGATCCCATACCCTCCTCAACGGAGTTCTGGCGACCTTGCTTACCAGCTGAAACATAGCACAACTGTTATGAAGAGCTATTTCACTGTGGGCTTCTGTAAGGTGAAGGTACGTCCCCAGACTCTTAAACTCCACCTCTCCTGAATATAAATAAAATATTCATCACACAAACATTTATCTCTAGCGGGATTCGAACCCACGAACCCTAGGTGTTATGGTTATAATTCTAATCACTAGACTGGGCCAGCCAAACAGCATCGAAACGATGTAATTAACATAATTAATTCGTGCCCTTCAGGAACACTAAGCACATTGTTCAGGTACAAGTGTAATCTCTCGTATAATTCTGTCTTACTTTTAGATCTGTCTGTCCCGAGCTCGAGTCGATACCGTTTGAACGCAGCTATTAGGGTTGCCAATTAATTTCCTTTTATTAAACACACTGTTAAACCGTGGGGGACCCGCTTGGTGTAATCGTCAAGAATTTGACTATTAGAAGTAGAGGTCGCGGATTCGATCCCCGCATAGGACAAATATTTATGTTCATGTCTGTTTGTCCTGTCTAGGTGTATCTATTGAAAGTGTATTTGTAATACCTCTGTTGATTCTGATATCTGTAACACAAGTGCTTGAGCTACGTAACACGGATTCAGATCAATTTATGTGCTTGCTGATGTGAAATGTTTATTTATTTATATGTATTTAACTGATGGTTGAATAAATTTATCATGGTATTTAATCTGACGAACTTATCTGGGGAAAAGGTTTTGGAGTTGACTGTTACATCTATAGGTCGATGATTCAATCCAAACGTGACATACAATTGTAAATCCAAAATTCCAGACCTATCTATACAAAAATGCATTTTCAAGCACACAATAGTTGTACTGTGCTTATATTGAACCAGCGAAGTCTTGAACACAGTCAACTTCTAAACCATTACTCCAACACGGCCCAAGAATCGTTGAAACATGGAAGTGACAACCCTGAGTGGAGTAGGGTGGGCGAGTGCTGTTTTTTCATTTACGAATATTTTCCTTGGCGCACGATATTTTTTCAGTGTGTTTTCCCAGTTGTAAGATAAACTACACTCCATCAAATGTATATTTTTTTCATTCAGCCTTGTGAGTCTGCTGTTTTAAATTTTTAGATATAAAGAGCAATTTAGGTTACAATACCTCGTTTTATTTATTATCAACTAACTTTGAACTGTTTTGGTGGTGGCTGTTTCTAATTGCTTCAAAGGCGTTGGTAAAATATGTCTATTATTTTTCAATTTATGAGAATAATAATGTTTGTAGTCGAGTTCGGTGGCGGGAAATCTATTGTTATACGGCAAAGGCGGTAGGAGTACCTACAATCTACATCTATACTAATATGTATAATAAAGCTGCAGTTTGTTTGTTTGTTTGATTGCGCTAATCTCAGGAAAAACTAGTTCGATTTGAAAAAATATTTTGTGTTGGATAGTCCATTTGAGGTGGAGGCTTTAGGCTATTGTTTAACACTATGCGTGGATTTCAGATTCCTCACACATACTCGTAGTGTTTTATTATAGCTTCCTCTTTCTCTATAAATGAATTATCCAACACAAAATAAGTTTCAATTCGAATCAGAAGTTTCTGGGATTAGCGCGTTCACAAACAATTTTCCAAAGATGATTTGTTTTTTATACTTTCGAGATGGGGTTGGATGGGATTTCGATATTATAACTGGGCTGCAATTTAGCTGAAATTTGGTATATGGGCTGACTTAGGTGATAGGACACTTTTTATCTTGATTAAATACCCACATCTTGAATCTTGACTATTAAACGCGAACAGAGCCGTGGGTATAACCTAGTAATAAATAAATATGTTATCATACATAATCATTAAGGTGGGTACATACTTCAGGCGCCTGATAACATGTGAAAGTAAGTTAGCAAACTATTTCAACACAACACAATGCAATGAGTGTTAGTGAATGTCGTAATTTGATTTATTTACCGTTTCTTTTTTCATTAATAACAACAAAGTGCAGGCTTTCTCCGAACATAAAGAGTGTGATTAAAGATTTGTTTAAATTTTTTTGTATAGACTTTTGTATAGCCTTCTCTTTTGGTCTATGCATTGATTCTTAATTATAAAAATAATATTGTTAATATTTTACATTGAATTTGAGTGTTGAATTTTTTAATTTGATGTTTGGTATCTTCGTCCCATGCACTAGGTACATGTCATTCTACGCAAACTGTATAATCTTTAAGAATATTTTTTTGTCCGTCTGACCTAAAACTTGGATCTATCATATCTTATAGATCATACCTTAAGTATGATGAAGTAGTAAATATTTGAGAACTTTATATACTCTTAAATTGATCTGATAAGTTGATGTGTGATAAACAAAGCCAGTAATAAAAATATGTCCTGTGCTGGATCCGAATCCGCGATCTCCTGACGATAGATCATTTTCTTAACCAAAACAAAAATACTAAACGACTGCGGCACTAACTCCGCAATTCCCAATTCGATATTTCTAAAAAGTATCGATATCGAATCGACGACCGAGTCCGAATGATCCGGATCGGGAATCGAATGGCAGTACCGCGTGCGCGCCGACGTGCGTGACGCGGCGCGGGGGGCGCGTGCGAGGAAATTGATTTGCACCAGAACTGATCCCGCGACCCTTGAGTGATCAGTTGGAAAGTCTAGAATCTAGATTCTAGAATATTTGCAGCATTTCTTTTAATAATAAATGTAATGTCATGGATTCAGTAGTTTTTTTAATGTCATAGTTTTTCCAAATGAACGCAGTTCCCTATTTTCTCACTCTCATTGTTCGACAGGAATAAATAAATAAATTAATTGGACTAACACACCAATTGCCTAGCCCCAAGCTAAGCTTGAACCTTGTACTACGATAGCTAGGGGACGGAAAGACATACTTAAATACTTTTTATAAACATCCATGACTCGAGTACAAATGCCGGTTTATCACACAAACATTTGCCCCTAGCGGGATTCGAACCTGCGACCCTTGGTTTTGTAGACGGGGTCTCTGGCTACTAGACCATGGCTCGTCAAACGAATGCAAGCTGTCTTGACCGTAGAGAGATCAGGCGCAGGAACCAAAGGCTTTTAACCATAACCCCAAAATGGTCAAAGATTGCAGCTACTAGAATTGCGAAAGGCGCACCTCTTAACTATTCAAAATATGCATCGGCCAATTACAGTGATGGCGAGATAACAGTGCCGAGCACTGAACCAGTGACCTGCGCTACCTGAGTGAAGGCACTTAGGGCCGACGGCTTCCGTGGAGAGGCGTGACTTGAGTAAGGCGAGGCCCACTGCGAGCTACGCTATATGAAGCGATATAGTTATAAGATTTTATAAATAAATATATAATACAAAACCAGTAGTATAAAAAAAATACTTATATAATGTTAACTAATCTAGTATTTAAATTAAATAGATATATTAAACATAGCGGCCGCCCGCGACTCCGTCCGCGTGGATTTCGATTTCCAATATCCTATTTGTTATCAAGGGCGGATCCAGGGGGGAGGTCACAGGGGTCATGACCCCCCCCTGGGCTGATTCTAGGACTTAGGAGGACCACTAACTGTGCACAATGTTTTTTTATAAATTTTGTCTCCATACAGATATACAGATTTTATGAAACTGCATACATACATACCTTCCATATTTCATATTTTTAATTTGATTCAGAGTGTCCCACCTGAACTTTAACAGCGAAATTCTGTATAGATCAGTAATTTTAGGCATTTTAAAACCCAATCTGGGGAACACGTGAAAAATCGTTTTTGGTATAGTGCGAACAAAAAAAGCGTCAAAGGGTCACAAAAATCAGTTTTTAGAGGTAATAAGCTTCAAATTGATGAAAGATCCAGCAGTGGACTGCGATAGGCTGTTGATGATGATGATGATGATGATGAAAGATTGAAAAGCATATGCATATTACACATTTTTTTTGCGAAACTCTGAAGTTCCAAACTTTATACATGGTTTAAATTTGAAGTGGGTTTTGAAGGGCAGGTACTTTAACCGGTTGGCACGAAAAAACATTTTAGGAATTTTCTGTACAAAATGTATGTTAGTCATATGTAGTATAATCGTTCCTGAATGAATGAATGAGAGTGAAGGAATAGGGAGTGCACCTGTGCTTGCGCACTCACTTGTGCACTATAATATATCCTGCGTACCTGGCTGATCGTAAGATCGGCCGCCATGGCCGAATACGGCCGGAGGGTATTATTATTATGTCGTTTTTTCTCAGTCTAATAGACCGGTATGCCAAGATAGCACGGGCACTTGCCAAGTACTATCTTCCATCCTAACATGTGAATGTTTGTGTATGAGGTGCGTTACTTTGTGAGGGTTGACTCATTGTATTAAATCTATTGTCACTATCCATTTGTAAAAATTTTCGTACTATCCTACATGTATTTAATATGACGGCTTTTTGTAAATTACTATATAAATATTTTGGCAGCTGAAGATTTTCTAATGCTTGATGAAGTTGCTTTGGTATGATGCCCGTAGTGGAGAGAACGATTGGAACGATTGTAACCTTTTGTAATTTCCACAGGAGAATTATTTCATTTTTCAAATCTAAGTATTTTGTCAGCTTCTCTGGAATAGTTGTTTGTAGATTGTGACTGTTTGGGATTGCTATATCAATAATGTGTGCTGTTCTATTTACTTTATCTAATAAAATGATGTCTGGTCTATTGTAATGAATCGTACGGTCAGTTAGTATGGCTCTATTAAAATACATCTTGTGAGTTTGATTTTCAAGAACAGGTTCTGGGCTGTACTTGTAGTATGCTATAGGGGGTTGCGTTAAAAGCTTGTACATCTCGGCTAGCTTCTGATGGACGATGCTGGCGACTTGATCGTGCCGGTGCTTGTAATCGGTCTGCACAATAGCTCGACACGCTCTTGGTAGGCTAGCCAAGATGCCACTTTGACGAATTCGCCAGACGCTTTCGTAGCGACTTATATCTCCATCCCGCTCACATAAATGGTACGTGTGCGGGAGGGCAATATAAGTCGCGACGAACGCTTAAAGCGAATTCGTCAAAGTGGCATCTTGGCTACGGGCCCTGTTATGTGCTGAATCGTTTCTGATGCACTATTGCACTTCCTGCACATATCAGTCGGTAAGTTGTGGTTTCTTATTATATATTTTTTGTAGTTCCTCGTCTCAATTACCTGGTCTTGGAATGCCATCATGAAACCCTCGGTCTCTGGGAACAACTCTCCATTATTATTATTATTAATCGTTCCTAAATCTATGAATGTCGATCAAAATATCTCAAAAAGTTATGGATGGTTGTGTAACAATATTGTCTTGTAAATATACCGGTTAGTGTACCTGCCCTTCAAAACCCTTTTCAAAATTCCACCTTACGCCATTACAGTAAAAAAAACTGATATTTTCAAGATATTATTTTCTCAAAATTTTGCGACTATATTTATTTTATTTTATTTTATTTTATTTTATTTATTCTTACACTTGTGGCTTACAGTTTAACCAAAACGCACACAAGCTTTAAATTGACAAATTACACTATTACAATATCACAATCACACTATTACAATCCATAATCACATTAAAATCATTTTTTCTGAATTTTTTCTACCTGGAGATTATACTTTTTTTGGTAAGGATCCCATACTACTGCTGCATATTCTAGCTTACTTCTAACGTACGCATTATACAAAGTTGTAGCTACCCTAACATCGTCAAAGTCTGCAGAAGTCCTAATTACAAATCCCAGAGTCCTATTAGCCGAATTACAAATTGATTTTATATGATTATGAAAGTCTAATTTATTATCAAATAATATACCTAAGTCTCGTATGCTATTCACTCTAACCAAAGGCGCGTCATGTAAAATGTAATCACTAGTAATAGGTTGCCGTTTTAATGAGAATGTGATAACCTTACATTTGGTGTCATTAAAAGGCAAATGATTATCTGTGCTCCATTTCTCAACTGTGTTTATATCCTGTTGAAGCGCCCTAGCATCTGCCACAGAACGGATCCCTAAACTCAGTTTTAAGTCATCGGCAAATAAGAGGCATTTAGCTGAACTCACATTTACTGGCAAGTCATTTATGAAAATAAGAAAGAGTGTCGGACCCAACGTACTGCCCTGACTCACTCCAGATCTAGTAAAATACGGATACGATTCAAAACCACAGACTCTCACAAATTGACGGCGGTCACCTAAATAGCTGGCAAAAAATTCCAGAAGTTTTGGGGTGAAGCCTATCTTTGCTAACTTCTTCAACAGCATGTCGTTATTGACTAAGTCGAAAGCCTTTCTAAAATCGAAATAAGCTGAATCTACCTGTCTACCCGCGTCAATTTCAGCACATATATAGTCGACGTGTTCAACAAGATTTGTAGCCGTAGAACGGCTCTTCCTAAACCCGTGTTGATTGTCATGCAAGATGTGGTTAATTTGTTTCCCAATAGTCCGATTCAACACCAATTCAAACAGTTTCGCCGGAACGGAAAGAACGGCTACTGGTCTAAAAGCAGACACATCATTTCCAGTTTCTCCCTTTGGAACCGGCGTCACTCTAGACAATTTCCATTGTTCTGGATATTTGGCTTGTTGAAGCGACAAATTAAAAATGTACATAAGAGGTGACGCCAAGGCAGACGCACAATCTTTAACCAGAAATCCAGGAATATTATCAGGGCCACTAGCAGATCGCGCTCTAAGACGCTTTACGGCAGTCTTCAAAGTCCACCTGGTTTACAGAAATGGACAACGCATCTAGTCGTGCATTAGCCGCTTTTTCGGCCTCTTCGTAGTTCAATACAGGCTTGTCTTTATGAAACACTGAACTAAAGTATTCCGCGAAGGCATCAGCAGCTGGTTGACCGGTCACCTCCTTACCCATATACCTATATGAGTTCACCTCCCTTCTGTCCTTTTTTTTGTCTCTAATATATTCCCAAAATTTAAGCGGATTGTCAATTATATTCAACTGAGTCAATTTGAGATGCTGCTTATATGCGTTGTCAATTAGAACTTTAACCTTCCATCTGTAATAGCTAAACAATTCCTTGTTAAGCAGCATTCCCTCGCGTTTGTACCTTTTTAAATGATGATGTTTTTGTTTAATATTGTCAATGATCTCAGGCGTGTACCATTTTGGATAAACGTATTTCTTGCAACGGGATACTTGTTTTTTGTTCGGTACAAACAAACCAATTGTATCCTTTAATCTTGCATAGAAAAAGTCAACTGCTAAATTAACATCTGTCATGGCCTTTAAATCCGACCAGTCTAAATCCGCTAATTCTGTATATAAACCCTGAAGGTCTGCTTTCCGCCAATTCCAATCAATTCTATTCTCAGACCTGGACCAATTCTTAACTTGTGAAATCCTAGGCTGGGGCAACGACTCTCCGTATGGCAGCTTGATGGTTACATCTATGGAGGGGTGGTATCCATCTTCAGGAACGAGCGGATCCAAGCCCTGTGACACCATTATCTGGTCGAGTTCATAATCACTCAGCACAAGATCTAACATACTACCACGGGTATTCGATACAGTGTTAAACTGCCGTAAGTCACAAAAATTACAAAAATTATCGAACTCCATTTTCACCTTATTACTACCAGAATTTAAATTGAAGTCACCTAATATTAATAAATTGAGATTAGAATACTCATTAGTTGCATTTTCTATACATGTCAAAACGTCTAAATACTGTTCATCATTATAACTAGGCGGTAAATACACAACACAGCACAGAAATTTTATATTTTTACAGGTAACAATTGCAAAGAGTATTTCTTTATCTGGCGTCACTCCACTGATATCACTGATTACACGAACCGTGCACGAATTGCGCACTGCCAACAATACTCCTCCCCATCCAGCATCTCCAGAGCGGTCTTTCCGAATCACTTCATATCCAGAGGGAAAAAGCTCGCCATCTGTCACAGAGCTGGTCAAAAACGTTTCCGTCAATGCGATTATGTCGTGCTTGTCTTGTGTAACATTGTTAAAAAATAGACTCGTTTTAGAACGTAAGCCCCGCACATTCTGGTAATACATATGTATTTTCTTATAACGTCGTTGCTGCCTGCTGTGGCTTTTCGTTGGTCCGAAAGTTCTGTCTCCAAGGTTTGACGCATATATCCTCCGCCCATTGCCTTGGCAACATTACGTTTTCAGCTTGCTTCGCAGGAACGCCCAACTTAAAAGATGCATATCGCCCTCGTGATTTCAGTGCTTCTACAGTGCAAACATCATCCCCGCATATAGCTTTAAGGTGAGCCTTCACCTCCTCGACAGTGGTACCCTCTCGCACGTAATACCAATGTAGGTATCTCCATCTTTCCGCCGCGCTCAGTGATGTGACGCCTGGCGCCGCCGTTCCACGAAGCACACCCGTTAAAGTTGCTCTTCTCTTTTTAGTTTTTACCTCTTCCCATTTTTCTTCCCGAATTCCTTCAACAGTTTTGTTTACGATAGAAGGTAGTTGATCAACCACCGATAGTTTAGTTCTTGATGGAACCAAACGAGGACTGATGGTACTCTTTACCATATTCATCTTGGTGGTCTTACACTGTTCGTTAGTCACAGGGACGGGTGAAACGAGGGTGACGGATGTAGGTATTGGGGGCTCAAGTCTAGTAGCGTCCGAGTTAGTGCCACCAGTAGTGTCAGAAGTAGGTGTGCTCGGTATCGTATCTATTTTATTTTCTATTTCAGACATTTTATTCATGATTCCTGTCATCATATCCTTAAGTAATAATTGAAAGCTTTTAAATTTTTCGTTAATTAGATTTTCAATTTTGGTTGTTAATCTCTGTTCAAATTTATTTTGCATTTCCTGGAGTTCGCCTACAATGGAATGTCGTAATTCATCCAGTAATAATGTATTAACTGTAGTCCAATGCTAGACATAGCTACGCTTAGGGCTCTCCATACAGCCAGATCCTTGGTGACTGACATCTAGTTCCTGCCAGCCATCTTGCGCAAATCATGCGCATCTAGCCTCTGTGCGTCCTACACAACGTATTTTTGGACACCTGCTGAAACGCGGTATCGATTCCAGAACTAGTTTATCCGAACGGTTGTCGGTTATATGACCAACCCACTGCCACTTCAGTTTGCTAATCCGGTGAGCTATATCAATGACCTTATCGCCAATCTACCTGACATGGCTGCAGGAACTCTAGAACCATGAGTCAAAGGCCTTCTCAAATTCCACAAATGCTATACACAGGGGCTGATTATACTCCTCGGTCTTTCGCAAAATTTGCCCGTTTTTGTGGATCTGGTTAATTGTGCAGCATCCGCTCACATGCTCATTCCGGTGATGGAAATTCCTTGAGTCTTCACGCAAGACGGTTCGTGATCACTCTTGAGAACACCTTGTAGACGTGGCTTAAAAGCGAAATGCGACGTCGATAGGTCTCCAACAGGTTTTGTCACCCCTTTTTGAAGAAAAAAACGACTATACTTCTACTCCACGCCTCCGGAGTTCTCCCTTCAAAGAGGACAGCGTTAAAAAGCTTTTGGAGCTTCCTCAGTACGGGTTTCCCTCCAGCCTTTAACAGCTCTGTTGTAACGCCATCCTCTTCAGGGGCTTTTCTTTGAGCTGCCTAAGAGTGATCTCGATTTCGATTTATTTATAGTCATCCAGAGTGCCTTCGACCGGTCTGTGATCGCTGCTGGAGAGACATCTCTGAATATGTGTTTCCTATCCGCCAGCATGAAGTCTATCTCCTTTTTCGTCATAGCGCCAAGGCTTTGCCATTTCCTATGGGACTGGTTCTTGCCGAACGAGTTCGTAAAATAGAGCCCTTCCCTTTCTAGATTTACGAGTATCTGGCCTCTATGATTTTTGACTAAACATCTATTAGATCCTTAATGATAAAATCCCCCATAACAACGTCTTTGTTGTGACGTGGAGGGTCCTCGATATTTCTCTGAGTGTTTGACACACTTGAGATTTTCACAACATTGTCAGAGATTGATTAATTCATTTTTAGTGACCCGACGCAACCTTGGAACTTTTGGTCTCCCTCGCGGCAGTACATCAGGTGGCCCGACTCTAAAGCTTTTCGCTGAACATACATCGGAGTCCAATCTATGAGTTCTGGTCTTCCCTGGCCACGAATTTCACTGCTACAGGTTAGGTGGAAATATGTAGGTACGTGTATGTGTTGAGTTTTTCAAGTGTACAATAAAAACAATATTTTAAGAACAGTACTTACGTGCCTAAATTAATAAATACCTACTTTTTCTTGTACCTATCTATTTTAATCAAAATTAAATTATAAGTTCTTGACTTGGCCACGACTATGTGACCCCCCCCTGGCGCTAAAGCTGGATCCGCCCTTGTTTGTTATTCTGATGTATAAGCTATATTGTGGTAAATTTTCATTCAAATCCATTCAGTAGTTTTTACGTGAAAGAGTAACAAACATCCATACATCCATACATCCATGCATACAAACTTTCGCCTTTATAATAGTAGTAGGATATTTCTACTGGTTCGGGATGTCGATTCTAGAAGACACGCGATATACTCGTAATGCGTTTTGTTAAACAACAATCCTGTTTTTCGTGCTTTTACAAGCATCAGATAGAATCTTAACCCAGATCAGACATAAGTGCGTCATTGCGTTTAATCACACTAAAATTACAAGAAGACTCTTAATGATAATGCTACTACAAGTATTATTAATTACACAAACGTGCAAGCTCTTCAGATAACCATTCAAGTGGTTTCACGAGGATATAAATAGGGGTATTATTAGTAAGCCGCGTGAAACCCACTTCCACAAAATGCAAGCAGTCATCATATTCTTGGTCAGTTGTGCTGCAGCCCAAGGTAAGACCTATTCATTATGAAAAAGAATTCAGTTACAAGTGCTGGTAGTTTAACTTTCAGTTTTAAATAGGGTAACCACGGACTAGTAAAAAAGAAGTCCGTGTCTGTAACAACAACTTATATTTTTTGGTTTAGCTTTACTTAGAGCTTAAGAACCATTGGAGGTCAAAGATCTTCACTGAAATTATGTTATCGTTAAGTTTTGGTACTTCATTACTACACAATTTTATACATTTACCCAATCCTGGTCGCAATTAGAGGTCCTGGCTTGAACTTCTATCTCCCGAAAAGCTTGCGTTCGTTTTTCCAAAACACTTGAGTCTGTGATCACCAATTCGCATTTGGCAAGCGTGATAATTAAGCCAACCTTTGTAAAGATAACATGACATATCATGTTATCTTTAGGTACCATTAAAGTGATAAAGGCCTAGTGGTCTAGCCAAGATGCCACTTTCGATCCTGCTCATACAGATACTTCTTGTGCGGGTTGGAGATATAATTTTGGGTAGACCACCTATGTCCTGAATAAGCTGAAACTTTACTATTTGGCAGCTGCGGTGCAGCAGAAGATAGTGGGTGGATGGGAGACCTCAGTGTCAATTTACCCTGAGATAGCCTCTCTGTTGTTCTCCTACACTGGAGCAGGCCATAGACAGGCCTGTGGGGGCACCGTCATCACTACTCGATCAATTCTGACTGCAGCCCATTGCGTACTGTAAGTTTGAATGAATTTCTTGGTTATATGGTGTATTCAATCTATGCTTTTTATGGTGCTTTAATCGTCCTAGAACAAAATCTAGGGATAGTAGTAGTACATAATTTTTTTTTCTGATGGGTGCTTTTTTATCCATATTGTCATGAATAATTACAAAAGAGTTAGTTGCGCCCGTTATTTCACTCGAAAAATTCAAAATAAAATTGGTGTTGGCCAATATGTATTTTAATTAATACTTATACAAATATTTACAATAAAACATCAACCTTAGCTGATTAATGCCGCATTGGCGGTAGTATTTCAAATACCGAGCCATGATTTCGAGTTTCATAGTTCGATTTCTTTGTCGGACAAAGGCCCGAAAATAGAGCATAACTCTGAATCCAAAGGGTCCAACATGTCCTCCACAGAACTTAGCTAATTTTCACCATTTACATCACAGAAACGACATCCCAGAAAGATGGCGGGTCAGAGTGGGCTCAACCTACGCGAACAGCGGTGGGACAGTCTACAACGTGGGTGCCATCATAACCCACCCTAAGTATAACAGAAGCAACTTCGACAGTGACGTCGCCATATTGAAGACCACCAGTTACATTGTCTACGGGAGTTTGGTGAAGCCAGCGACTATCGCTGGTTCTAACTACTTCCTTGGTGACAATCAGACGGTTTGGGCGGCTGGGTGGGGAGCAACTTCTGTGAGTAACAAAAACATATCTATGCCATTCTACCGACGCATATTAGTGGCAGAATACCAAGAAAATATTATTCTGGGTGTCAAATCTGCTCAATAGTGAAGACAATTGCACATTATGTTAGTTATGAAACATGTCGTAAATGAGGGTGGAGCCATTAATTATTAAGTATCCATCCCATACCCTCCCCAACAGAGTTCTGGTGACCTTACTCACTAGCAGAAACACAGCACAACAGTTATGAAGTGCTGTTTCACCATGGTCTTCCTCTGTAAGGTGGAGAAACTTCCCCAGACTAGCGGCTCATTTGAAGGGAAGTTCCACTAAACCTTAACTCTCTAACATAACTTGATATCAATTTGTTTCTTTGTGTCATAGTTCAAGCAACGAGTCGTATTATCTTAGACTGGAGTAAGACAAATGATGTGGTAGTCAAAAGCAATTCTTTTGATTACCGCAGCATTTATGTTGTTCACATATTGTTTTGTTTTCTTACAGCAAGGAGGCTCAGTATCAGAGCGTCTCCGGCACGTGCAAGTCTGGACAGTAAACCAGGGTCTATGCAGACGGCGCTACGCTGAACTAGGGTCTCAGGTGACGGATAACATGCTGTGCTCTGGCTGGCTGGACAACGGGGGCAGAGACCAGTGCCAGGGGGACTCGGGGGGCCCGCTGCTGCACAACAGGGTGGTCGTGGGGGTCTGCTCGTGGGGGCAGGGCTGTGCGCAGCCGCGCTACCCTGGCGTCAATGCCAGGGTCACAAAGTTTACGACTTGGATTCAAAATAACGCTTAATTTTGGGCCGGAGAGGTTAATAAATGTTAAAATCACATGAAACCTGTCTTTCTGAATTCAGGTACACCTTTTGCTTAATCCATTTTCTAAACTTTAGAGCGCCAATCTCAAGTTTTTGTTGCATTAAACTTAAATACAAGATATTTAAACTGGTCTGTGCACTTCTATCCCTATTCTCATCTTTGTAAAACATGCAGCTTTGTCGGTGCAACGCATGGTCTATAATTCCTCCATTTCTTCCCACTTATGATAGTGCTTTTAAACACTAGATACGTTTTAACGGTTAGAGCACCAATCAATATATGCAAAGATATGATTACTGCAAATGGCATAACGTGCTTTTATGAACGGTGATCCAATGAGCACAGCTAAAACTAGGGTCTTGAGTGAAGGAGAACATGCTGTGCTCTGGCTGGCTGGACAACGGGGGCAGAGACCAGTGCCAGGGGGACTCGGGGGGCCCGCTGCTGCACAACAGGGTGGTCGTGGGGGTCTGCTCGTGGGGGCAGGGCTGTGCGCAGCCGCGATACCCTGGCGTCAATGCCAGGGTCACGAAGTTTACGACTTGGATACAAAATAACGCTTAATGTTGTAATAGGTAGTTTGGGGAGTATGTAATACTGATAAAAGTTAGAATCACATAAAACTTGCCTTTCTGAATTTAAGTTCACCTTCTACAAATCCATATGGATGTGGGGTCTGCTCGTGGACTGCTGCATGAAACCTGTCTTTCTGGATTTATTAAAACATCTTTTGCCAAATAAAATGTACATAACGAGTATTATGTAAAATTTAATAAATTAACCAAATGTTTTTTTATATTACACAAAACGTAAATAAAAACAAAGTTACCACTTTATTCCTTTATTTTCAAATTATGCAAGATGTTTATCCGTGAATCACGCTGTTACCTACTGACCTTTTGATGAAATTTGGTATACATGCAGGGTATGCAGGCTTTTATCCCGATAAAATTTTCCAGTGGGATTAACCAAAATCCAAGCGAACAACGTCGCGGGCGGCCGCTAGTTAGACATAAAAAACATTAGAGGATTCCTAAAACACAGAGATTACAACCAGTACCACCTTTTGTGTCGTAAGTATTAAGCAAATGTTCATTATAAAAATTGCTCTATCTAATTAAAGAATAAGCTTTAGTTTAGGACAAAATACTACTAATATTTTTTATGTTTACTAAATAGTACTTATAGTATTATAGTGTTATATCTCACAGTACATCACTAGCTTAAACTCAAGCTACCGGTAAATACCAAAGAGCATTTCATATTACACGTCACTAATGTCGTGACCGACACATCTAGCCCGCTCGTTTAATCGATTCAACATCTCTCGCTTCCAATCGATTTGGCTCAAATTAGCGCCACAGATAAAAAGTACGGGCCAATCAGGTCGTATGTTTTAAGATTTGTGTTAGGTTTTACATTTTGTTAGACATTTAATAAGAATCTCTATGGCGCAGTGGTTTGCGCGCTTGCCCTGCGATTGCTAAGTAAAGCAACTTTCGCAGGGGCTGGTCATCGGATGGGTGACCGAAAAATATCATCTTGAGCTTCTCCGTGCTTCGGAAGTTAGCCGTTGGTTCTGCGCCTGATCTCTCTACGGTCGTGTCAGGTTGCTGTTCCACCGTATTATGAGAGTGAGGGATTTGGGAGTGCATCTGTGCTTGCGCACTCACTTGTGTATACTGTAAATACTGTAATATATCATGCGTACCTGGTCGATCGTAAGTTTGGCCGATAAGGTCGAAAATTTATTATTGTAATACAAAAAAAAAAACTGAAAAAGACTTCTCCCTACTACTAAGGGCTTTCAGCTATAGTTATAACACTATGTGTGCGGAAACCGAATTTCACGCGAACGGACTCACGGGCAGCCGCTAGTAAGAAGATATTTCTGCGAGGTGTCTACTCTATACGCAGTTGTAATATCTCAATGTTCACAGCACTAGCATTTCCTCCACTGAATTATGCATAGACAAATTGGAGTGAGTTGATCTGTGCAAATGTCCGCCATGTTTTTTGTTGCGCAGGCGCATCGCACGTGCTCCTCTCACAATCGCGACATCTATCTATCCTACTACTATTATAAAGGCGAAAGTTTGTATGTGTGGATGTATGGATGTATGGATGTTTGGATGTATGGATGTATGGATGTTTGTTACTCTTTCACGTAAAAACTTCTAAATGGATTTGAATGAAACTTTACCACAATATAGCTTATACATCAGAATAACACATAGGATATTGGAAATCGAAATCCACGCGGACGGAGTCGCGGGCGGCCGCTAGTACTAATATATAAATCTAAAGAGTTTGTTTGTTCGGTTGGTCGTTTGTTTGAACGCGCTAATCTCAGGAACTACTGGACCGATTTGAAAAAATATTTCTGTGTTGGATAGCCTATTTGACGAGGAAGGCTTTAGGCTATTGGAAATCGAAAACCACACGGACGGAGTCGCGGGCGGCCTTTATAAGTAGATATTTCCGCTAGGTGTCTACTCTATACGTAGTTGTAACATCTCAATGTTCACAGCACTAGCATTTCCTCCACTGAATTATGCATAGACAAATTGGAGTGAGTTGATCTGTGCAAATGTCCGCCATGTTTTTTGCTGCGCGGGCGCATCGCACGTGCGACTCTCACAATCGCGACGACGAATTACAATTCCACAGTTAGGAGTAGGGCTGGCAATGAAGATATTATTCATAAAAGACTTGTTTTTTATATTCCTTGACATCTATCCAGTGTTTTAGAAACGCGACAAAACTAAAAGAATTATAGAAGAATATTAAGTTGGTGATGGTTACATCGCATCTCAAAACATAACTTTCATCTAGCGGCCGCCCGCGACTCCTTCCGCGTTGATTTCGATTTCCATTTACATATTATGTAGTATTATTCTATAGCTTTAAGCCTTTCTCGTCAAATGGACTACCCAAAGAAAATATAATTTTTCAATTGTAGCCAGTAGTCCCTGAGATTAGCGCGTTCAAGCAAAAAAACAAGCTCTTCAGCTTTATTGTATTTGCTTTATTATTCATATATTAAAGGTAATTAATAATTTTAAGCAATGTTAGCTTGTTACAAACAATATTCCGTTAATTAACGACTGATATTCACATTTTTTTTTATTTGCATATAAAGTCATAAATTGCAAATCGCATTGCGAATTCTTTTGCACGATCGTATTAATTTATTATCAACCCTATAACCGGTACAGATTTCTTAGATCGGTAATTAAGGTCGAATGACCTGCAGTGCTGTCAGTTGGACCCCAGGGGACAACGAAGCTATGGTGGCTGCAATTAAAACATTTGTGTGGTGGGTGACAGCTTATTTTGCAAGCACTACGAAAAATAAATCGTTATCTGGAACAAATGGTTACACACATTTATTATATGGTGTGTTTTCCAAGGTTGTCGTTCTGACTCTGATATAAGTAGCCAAGCACTTGTATGACAGATACATAATAAAGTTGTTACAAATAAGATTTTTAAATAAATAAAGTGATAAGATAACAAGTTACCAAGAAAAACATACTTAATTACCCTTACAAATATTTGTATTTCGAACCTACTATAGGTAGGTACTACAGAAACTGAACCCGCAAATTCTAGCGAATATAATATTGTACTTAATTATTCAACAAAAACAATTGTCACTGGCAACCACCTCAACTAGTAACAAACAAAATCACACCTTTTTGGCCACCCATCCTCCACCGACCGCTGCCAGAGTCGCTTAACTTAGGGTTCAATGACGTCATCACACCGCTGTATGATAAACGACCAGACTAGATTCAAACGCGTATTTCGCGGTCGCAAACAAATGGGTTAATTATGGCCAGTCTAATGGTCCTGTCTCGCCGGATCTTTTTTGTTATTTCACTCTTATCTCCAAAGTATAGAGTCGAATATCACTTGGCTTTTAAGCGGTTTCTGACCAAGAGTTTTTAGGTTAGGTCTATATTTTGACAACCGTTGTGTGGTTTGTAAATTTCATTGTAATGCTCTCATCCACGATGAAGACGTTTAACTTCGTCTAGGAAATTATATAAACGTTTGTAGAGTATAGAGTAATCGTTGTCCAAGTTTTGCAACTGGTTGGTACTTAGCTTTTAACTAAGCTGAAAAACAATTAAACATCCAACTCATCAGAAAAGTATTTATGTTCCGTACATTGTATGTATTGGAAAAGTTTTTTTGCGATTTTTGACAATTCTAGTACTCAAAACCTCAAATGGTCCCATATAGTTTTGTGATCCATTCATGAAAAAGAATTGCAAGATTGTTTTTTTGCAAATTCAGCTCTTTTTTGCTCTCTGTATCTTTTTTCCAAAATGTGTGATATTAGATCAAAACAACCTAAAAAGTTGTAGTTGTTTGTAGCTCAAAATTTTTTTTTTACTTCAACTTTTAACATACAGACGCCGACTGATTTATCGTAGCAGTAAGTTCGGTACACTACAAGTGTCCATTAATATCTGTTGTTGTGAATCTTCAGATATTAATGGTCTGCCCAGCCCTTCATAGCCCATTTCAACAATCCACCTTGCTTAGAGCTATCAAACCCCCTTTTTTGACTAAAATAAATAACTATTTGTAAACTCACCCTGTATTTTCTAGTGGGTAGGTATCGAACTCGGAGCCAAGTGGCGTGGCGGGAGGCGCGGTGCCAGCCCGGCGCGCTGCCAGCTTCCGCCGGACCGGGTTCCGTGCCCAGTTCGGACAACCGTTAAAAAAACTTCGAGGCAACCGCAGAATTTTAGAAATATGATGTTGGTTTAATACAGTGCTTGTTTAAATGTCAGTTAAAAACTCGATGTGACATTGCTTTACATATAATAAACATAGTTTGTTGCGACGATTGGCTTCGCGAGCCATCTTAGAGTGCATCAGCGCAGATCCATTCACGTCGAAGTGCTGGTAGGTAAAAAAAAGATATGATGTGCAAAAGAATTTCTTTGTAAATCAAATGGCAAAATAAACTACTTCGACTTTTATCCGAAGAGTCGACCCCTCTTCGGAGTGGTCGCCATGACCGAAATTATTATTCTTATTAAACATAGATTTAAATCATTTCGTTTACCTCAACTTCAGAAAACTGTGACCTTATTTTTTTGTACGTTCAACATGCTGTTTGGGATAGGAAGCGACGTTCGTTTCAAAAGAGATGTCCCAGAAATGTATGGAGCCTCGGCCTGGTCCATGTACGCTATACCTAAATATTAGTCGAATAAGTGTACCACAGTTTTAATCACTCCAATTCTTATGGAAAACCTTAGTTTTTTGGCTGAAACAATAAATTATACCACAATATTGCAACTCAGTACAATATGGCGGAGGACGCATCCATAGAGTAAAGTAAATATACCAAGACGCATCTTTGAAACTTGAATGACGTTTATGTCGTTTATCCGTCAGTTTATTTTTGTTTTGACAGTATGCAGTTTATTTCACAAAGTATTTATATATTTAGGTTACAAACGACCTAAAAAGGCTGGGGCCCAAAGCTGTAAATCCCGGTAAAGAAAAAAAATACAGTTGCCATCTTTACGAAGTAAAGTGAACAATTATGAATTTGATTTTATTTTTAAGCCACTAAAGTGCGGATCAAAATTGTTTTATTGTATTTTTAATGGAAATAGCAATATTTTACCGATTTTTTGGAACCACGTACATGGTCCGGGCCTGGGATGGGACATCTCATTTTAATGCTATCTCAAAATCAAATGTCTTAAGCTCTTGTGTTATAGATACTTGATAAAGACGCTTAGACACACACACAGCTTATTTACACACTTGTACGTAAAACTTAACTTACGTAAAACGTAAGACTTTCAATAGCCTAAAGCCTTCTTCGTTAAATGGACTATCCAACACAAAAATATTTTTTCTAATCGGACCAGTAGTTCCTGAGATTAGCGCGTTCAAACAAACAAAGAAACATACAAACAAACTCTTCAGCTTTGTATATTAGTATAGATGTGTTTTTATAGTCATAAAGTCCCACTGTTGCATTCTTTATAAACAAGAGAAATTAAGAGACTGAATTAAGTACTAAAACATTAATAAAAACCCTAACTAGAGCCCTAAAGGTCCCGATAGAGAATACATCCGTTATCTTCGATTGAGTTGTTAAACCAATTTGCTTTGTAGTGGTTTATTTTTACCGAGAGCGTATCTCAACATCTATAACAGTACCACAGTAATTATTTATCTGCTCTTTGATGGAATAGATTCGGCAAATATAGATGCCCACTCGCTGAGGTACGGTCGGCAGAAGAAATTAGGTGAGCGATTTATTCTTTCTGTTTGTCACAAATTCTTAGGCTCGTATTAATAAATCGCACTCAACTCTGAGCTCGATCTTGAGCGTGAACTAGATATGTCATTCTCATACTAAACAGCAAATTCGCGCTCAAAATCGAGCTCAGAGTTGAGTGCGATTTATTAATACGAGCCGTAGCATGTTGCACAAGGTATTGTTACTAACAATAGCTTTATTCACCTTTAGTGCGTTTTTTATGTTATAATAAGGCAAACGAACAAGAGGTACACCTGATGGCAAGTGATTACCGCTGCCCATGGACATCAACAACCGCACGCCGCACACCCTCCCCAACTTACTTCTCGACTCTGGTGACCTTAGTCACCAGCAGACACATAGCACAACAGTTACGAAGTGTCACTTCACTCACCCCACCAGGGAGCTTGTGTTTCATCAAATGTGGGAGAAAATTTGCGTCTTATCTCTTGTCTTTTCTTTCCTGTAACCCATCTAAAAAACGATAAAGCGCGGTTCCAATGTTTGGTTAATAACAATTAGAACTTGTATATTCGTACACTTTTCGCTCTGTGTCGACCCCTAGAATCTAAATATTATCAAAGAATACGTTACGATACGTTTTCTATGAAAATCTTTCGATGTTAATAAAAATCATATTCATATTATTTTATAAAATTGCCCTATTTAATCTGCTGACGGTACCGAGTGGACGCACGCGTTTGCGCACGTAAGGAGATGGGCATGACATGCACTACCTCCAAACCTGACATTACTTCATTAAAATTCTATTAACAGAAGCATTCTCCACACTTCGCAACACGAAACCACTTAAAAAAAACCCCCGCAGACTACGAAAACACACCTTATTTTAAAACGAGTAAAGTCCAAATTGGAAGGGCAGATCGTTTGTTGTTGTTCTTGAGATGGTCAAGCGTACCCCAATATTGGATAGTGGACTTTAAATCAGGATGTTAAAATGCATTTTCCTTTGGCAATTCTCAGGGAATCATGAGTCGGACGGACAGTTTACACGCGTTCGCGAATAGTTCGGAAGTCAATTACGTTAGAAAAGGAAAAAGAAATGAAATTCAGGGAAAGGTTTGAAAGGTCCGATTTGAATGTCTAAATTGACTTTGCGATTGTTTTTTTAACCAATGGCCACAGGAAAAGCTATGTAGAATTTGAATGGAACCCATTCCCTTCGAAAATTTTATGACCACAAGCGGCTGCCCGCTACTCCGTCCGCGTGGAATTTGGTTTCCGTACTCATGGTGTTATACCACAGATAACATACAAAGTTATACAATAGCTCAAGGCCCTCCTGGACGAATGGGTTATCCAACACAAAAAATATTTTTTCAATTCGAAACAGTTGTTCCTGAGAATAGTGTGTTCAAACAAACAAACAAACTCTTAAGCTTTAATATATGATTAAATAATAGAACTAAAATTAAATCATACATTACGAACCTACCAGATTAAACACCAAATACCTACTCATGAAAATATTCACATCTGCCAATTATTCATAATAACTTATCATACAAGTATATTCAATATTAAATATCGAAACATAATTCGATATTTATTTATTTATTATCAGTTACATAATTTAATTACATCACACAAGTTACATGTATGATTATTAAGGGTTTGTGTCATCATATCAATTACTAATAAAATAAATAAAAATCATTTTGAGTAAACACGACTCAATGGATCTCTGTTCGAGAATTGGGTATTTGACTGCATATAAAATAAATTATGATATTCCAACTTTAATCATGAAATCAAAAATTAAGCACAATTTTTTATCCCACAGTTACTATTGAGATTTTAGCAAAATACAGCTAATTGAAATTAAAAGAGTATTGATTTGACACTTCAGAAATGTGACGTCACATTTCAATACTTCATACAATTTTTCCTACAAGGTTACGTTTTTGACATTTACAAAAAGTAGGTGTCAGTCAAATACCGGATTGTAAAAAGACGGGTAGATCGGAAAAACTTCCTATTTTATCGCTTGTTGACGGACATTGAGACATTTCTTAGTCGTTAATTTGTGAGTGTATCGTGCGTGTGGCTTTTGTGTCTCATTTTGGTTATGTACTGCCTAAAATATTATGTTGCTTAGTACCCTAGTGAATAAACGTACTTAACTGTAAAACTTTACTTTGTGTAAAATATAATGCTCGTGTTTGACTTTGATTTATCAGTGCAGTGGGAACGTAATATTGTACCTTCATCTTTAACGCGCCGCGTGGATTTTAATTGCATGTAAGTAAAAGCTTTAATCTCATTTTAAGACAAGTGAACCATGGATTAAGTTCTTATGTGATATATAGTTCTTTAAACCGAACTACACAGTGATGTACCTGACTGAATGACACCACTGCGAGAGTGGTAATTCATTAACGTGAGACTGATGCAATTATCTGGATTTTATATTTTCGATTTCCGCATCAATTTTCTTCCTAGCGTTTATCCCGTTTCTATGCGGGGTCTGCTTTGACCATGATCCAGGATTTGGCAAGTCTGGTTATAACAGTGAAACGACTGCCATCAGACCTTCGTAACCCATAGAGGGGAACCAGACAGATAGGATCATGGTTACACATTCAGATCTAACTGAACTAAAGTCAGACATCACTGAATCTGCAGGTTTCCTCACGGTGTTTTCCCTCACCGCCGAGCTAATGGCACAAACCCACACATATGTAGATTTCGAAAATCCAGAGGTGTGGACTCGGATTCGAACCGCGAACCTCACGTATGTGAGACGCCGTCCGTACTTATAAATATGTAAATCAAATAACACTGCCGATCCCAAAGAACTAGTAGAGATTGCGAACATCTTACGAAGATGAACTCCAATATTTATACTAAAGCCCTTAACTTGAACCTTTAAGGCTTATAACACTAACCAGATCTCATTATTTCCTCTTCAGGCCATCATTTACCGCCTATCTCATTAAAAGTAAGTAAATAAGAGTTTTCGACGACCCGCTTGGCGTAATGGTCAAGAAGTTGCCTATTACGCAAGAGGTCACTGGTTCGATCCCCGCACAGGACAAACATTTGTGTGCATGAACATGTCTGTTTGTCCTGGTCTGGGAGTTAATGTATCTATTTAAGTATATTTGTAATATCACTGTTGATTCTGATTTCTGTAACACAAGTGCTTAAGCTACTTAACACGGGGTCAGATCAATGAATGTGATGTTATGAAATATTATATTTATATTATATTTAAGAGGGTAAATGAACCTGCTACCGCATTACTAATGTTACTAAGATAACACATACAGTAAGAGGTAATAAATCATCTGTTAGGATCATCATTTAGACTAATTCCGATGATCCGTGACCTCGATCTGTCAAGAAGTCATTAACACCGCCATCATTGGTTGAGAGCTACATTTGTTTTTGCTGTATTTACAGTCAATAGGAATGATTAAGAATATATATCAATGTAAAGATGGTTAATTTTAAACTGAGTTGATGGCATAGATTTAAATCTAAACTTTTATAACAAAGCTAAGGAGTTTGTTTGTTTGTTTTTTACTTTTTTTTCTTTTCTATTGACTTGTCTTCAAGACTCGAACTCAAGTGATGCGTTGATGTCTTTTTGCACTCTCTTTCTTCGCTTAGTATAAATTAATTATTGTATAATTATAATATTATGCTATCTCGCTTATTTATTAAAGTAATGTTAGGAATAATTAACGCTTATTCTTAAAAAAAACTTTAGAGTATTATTATGTGCACATAAAATAGACAATGATACTAAATTTTTTATTTTAAAAAAATGCAAAGATTTATATATCATCATCATAAATGTTGATTAATAATCATAAATGTCAGACTGATAAATGTCGAGGCCCCTTAAACCTACACGCTGGGTCGAAAGTCCCAGGAGCCGCGCCGACTGACGTTCCTCTCTGTTCCACGCGATGGACCCGGCACCCGCACGGAGAATCCATGGGTAGCTAAGAAGTTCTTCTCTGTTTATTGTGAAACAAGTCTTCTTCAAATTCGATGACAAACTTCAATCTGCCCAATATTTCTCTCGTACTATAACAGACAAGAAACTTGCGCACACGCACATTCGGTTGCTAGGCAACCGATCAACAGCCATCGCATAGCCTTGACTGCGCTGTGTTAATGCCCCGTTCTATTTATACATGTGACAGTAAACTGGATATTAGTTAATTGGAGCATTATTCCTTATTTTGAATGCTACTAGCGGTGGCCCGCGACTCTGTCTGCGTGCATTTCCGTGGGTGGATGTCCGTACGCATAGTGTTATACTATAACTACCTTCTTAAAAACTTCCTTGAAATGGATTATCGAACACAAAAATAATGTTTCGGTTCGGACCAGCAGTTCTTGAGATAATCAACAACCGCACAAGGGTCGCTGATGCATTCCCTTACCTTTAAACCCCCATACCCTCCCCAACTTAGCAATGGAAATCTTACTACGTAGTCTAAATTGACAAAGACTCCCAAAAATAAAAACCAAACTAACTAAGTACTCTATATCAAATTATAATACTTGCAATAGATTATAATCAGAAGATATCGGAACGATTACATAGAAAGTTAATGCTTTTGAAAGGATTAAGCCAAATGTAAATATGATGTAGTCTCGACACGAGAAGAAGCCTAATCTTAATTGCTTATTTAAAATCCATTTTACATAAAACAGTCCACTTTTAGGAAATCCCCAGTCATGTTACAGTGACTTCGGGCACAGTGCGGCGAGTGCCAGTGAAGAATAAACGACCTAGTTTTGCCAACCGAAGTGGAGCATAGTTATGCTATAATATGTATTCATGGGCAAGGCATGTAATGTTTAACAAAAAACAAAACTTTACTTCTTATAATATTACAAAATTAACGATAAATAATAATTACTAGCGGATTCAGTACCAATATACACGACTACAGCAACACAGTGTAGTAAGGACCCTGGTCCCCGAGCCAGATCACCCGATCGGCAGAAGTAATTCTCTACTTTGAAGACGCGGTATCCCGACAGCAAAGGCGGCTCAAAACTACAGCGTGCACTTCTTATGTCTTAATTCAATCCAAGTTTCCATAGCTTTTTCATCCTTAACGAAAGCCAAAAGATTTAATAAATTATTTATTAATTTATTGTCTTGACAATACATCAAAATCAAAAAGTTCTTTATTTACGTAGGCTTCAAAGATACACTTATAAATCGTTTCTAGTAGTTAGTAGGTAGTAGCAGGCATATATCGATAAGTAGCGTAAAAACTCGATAGTTGCTCTTTTAATATCGCAAAATTTAATATTTTTGTAATAACAAATAATTAGAAACTCTAAGTTCACTTAAAGTTCCCATTGCTTTTTAAAAATAAAAAAACCATCGAATAGTATTTTGTAGCTTAGTTAAGAGTTACGTAACTGTGGTTACTTGCACTGCGCAACTAAAGTTAACACGCCGGTTTAATCTCTCGCTCTGACGCTACAGAGTAGCAGTTATTAGTGTGAATCTACATAATGCGAGTCATCATCATCATCATCATCATCATCCTAGCGCCTCTCCCGGTTGCATCCTCGGCCATTGCCTTGGAGCCCAGGGTACGCTGCGACTATGATCCTGAATTGACAAGCCTGGTTATTACAATGGAGCGACTGTCGTCTGACCTCCGTAACCACAGGGGAAACCAGACAATTTGGATCATAGTCGGGACCAACGGCTTAACGTGCCTTCCGAAGCACGGAATCATCATTCTTATCGGACAATCAGGTGATTCAAGCCTGCAATGTCCTAACCAAACTGGGAAAACCAACACAAAGTGAACGTGTTCCCCGCGGGATTCGAACCCACGACCTCCGAGTTCGTAGTTTTGAGCACAGCGCTCTAACCACTACACCACGGAGGCAGTAATCTACATAATGCGAGTCTTAATAGATAACCACATGCACCGGTTTATGATGATGTTGTTATTTGGTTTTGTGGGAGTTTTTGCATTCGCGACCTAGGGGAACGTAGTCCTGGTGAGTGTATTAAATAAATTATAGAAAAACATTACATTCAATTTAATATGCGAATGGGTGGAACTTGAAAACGATTTCTGGCTAGTATGGATTAATTACCTCAATCGGAGTCACGTTAGAAAACTCTAACACATTTTTTCCTACCCGTGAATAGAAACCAGAAACTCAAGATTTGGAGATGGTACTTTGCCAATAGGCTAATGAGTGAAACAGATTATTTTGTAAGAGTTAAATTAATTACTAGCGGCCGGGACTCCGTCAGCGTAGAATTCCGTCAGCGTGGAATTCGGTTTCCGCACAAATAGTCAAAGTCAAAGTCAAAGTCAAAGTAGTTTATTTTGCAATTTGATTTACATAGAAATTCTTTTGCACGTCATATCTTTTTTTACCTACCAGCACTTCGACGTGAATGGCCTGCTGAGAAGAAGTGCCGCAAGAAACTCAACAGTTTGCCTTTTTTAAAAATAAATACAATTTGTATAAATAATTATTTACATGTCATCAAAATAATAAAATAGAAATATCATGTCCTCTAAAAAAAAAACATATAACTACAAATGTAATAAATTAATAAATTAGACAACCACATGCGCAGAGTGGTAAGAAATTGTCAGGCCCACAAATTCTTGTCGATATCATTTAAATAATCTTCAATCTTATAGTAACCTTTTCTCATTAAACAATTCTTAATTTTAATTTTAAATTTGTGTAAAGGTAATTCAACAAGATTTTGTGGTACTTTGTTGAACATTTTTATGCTTAATCCTACAAAAGACCTTCCCGTTTTTTGAAGTCTGACACTTGGATAGGCAAGTCTGTGCTTATTTCTTGTATTGAATTTGTGAGTATCCGATTTTTTAAGAAAATGTTTATTATACTTTCGAATATATAAAATACAATCAAATATGTACTGAGAAGGTACTGTTAAAATATTAATTTCTTTGAATACATCCCTAAGTGAGTCACGAGGTCTAAGGTTGTAGATCGCACGGATAGCTCTTTTCTGCAATATAAAAATTGACTCAATGTCAGCAGCAGAGCCCCACAACAGTAGACCATATGACATAATACTATGAAAGTAACTGAAGTAAACCAGTCTTGCCGTTTCAATGTCAGTGACATATCTTATTTTTCTAACCGCGTAAGCAGCAGAGCTAAGTCTTCCTGCTAGTGCAGTTATGTGAGGACCCCATTGTAACTTGGAATCGATGGTGATTCCTAAAAATATGGTTGAATTGACAATTTCTAGTTTCGCATCATTCATAGTAATTTGTGTATTAATTTGCCTAACATTAGGCATCATAAATTTAACACATTTAGTTTTTTTAGCATTAAGTAACAAATTATTAGTACTGAACCATTGTGACACCTGCAAGAGAGCTCCGTTTACTTTGTCAAATGTTTTTTCGTTTCTCTCTGTTTTAAAAATGAGAGAAGTATCATCAGCAAACAAAACTATCTCACAGAGGTCCTTGGTAAAATATGGAAGATCATTTATATAGATAAGAAATAGCAAAGGTCCTAATATCGAACCTTGGGGCACGCCCATTTGCAGTTTAGCACCAGCAGAATTGGTGTTTTTGATATTGACTCGTTGTATCCTGTCAGTGAGGTACGACTCAATTAATTTTAAAGAAAAGTTGGAGACACCGTAATATTTTAATTTAATTAGTAATATTGAATGATCAACACAGTCAAATGCCTTTGACAAATCACAAAAAATACCTATCGCATTCTGTTTATTTTCCCATGCATCAAGTACATGTTTCATAAGTGCAATACCTGCATCGGTTGTACTCTTGTTTTTAGTAAAACCGAATTGTTTTGCATGAAGTAAATTATTTCTATTAAAATGTTCTAATAACTGATTAAAAATTATTTTTTCAAAAATTTTACTTAATGAGGGTAATATTGATATTGGTCTAAAATTTGATGGGTCACTTTTGTCGCCCGATTTAAACAAAGGTATTAATTTACTATATTTCATTAAATGAGGAAATTTATTTTCATCAATGCATTTATTAAAAAGGTAAGCCAAATGAGGAGAAATTATTTCAATTATAGATTGTATAATATCAGTTGATATTCCCCATAAGTCCTCAGTTTTCTTTTTATTGAGGTCTTTGAATGTTTTTAATATAGTAATTGGGGAGATGTGATCGAAACTAAATGTAGTCTTACATTGATCTACACAAGAAGCTAGGATGTTTTGAGCTTTTTGTGTACTAGAATTTAGCTTACTAGTGGTTGTTATAGGTATGTTTGAGAAAAAAGTTTCAAAGGCATTTGCTACTTCTATATCTGACTTTATAGTTTTATCGTTAATTTTAAGGGAGTAATCACTTTCATATGACTTGAATTTACATGTTTCTTTGTTAATTATATTCCAAGTAGCTTTTATTTTATTACTTGAGTTATTTATTTTATGTCTCAAGTAAATAGACTTGGCTTTATTGCAAACTTTCTTAAAAACTTTAGAATACATCTTAACATATTAAATCACTTTTGGATCTTTAGAATATGCTTTTAAACCATACAGCTCATACAGTTTATTCCTACTTTTATATATACCTGGAGTAGCCCAGTCACTAAACTTAGTTTTAGGATTATTAACATTAACATGTATAGTCCTTTTAGGGAATACTCTATTAAATTCAGATGAAATTAAGTTAAGTAAATTTTCATAAAGAACATCTACATTATGGTTATTAAAAGAAATGTTGGGGAGTTTGTGAACTATTTTATCTTTAAATCTCTCTTTACGCCCCTCAGTGACAGGTCTACATATGATGTCAATAGATCTAGGAACAACACTGTTTTCAAATTGAACCTGTTGTCCGCAATGATCTGACTGTATACAATTTATAATTTTTTTATTAATTACCTTACTATTACAAAACACATTATCTAAACAAGTTGCACTCGTTAGTGTGATCCTTGTAGGTTCATTAAATAAATTTAATAGATTGAATGAAGTAAACAGATTAATAAATCGACTACTTAGTTGTGAACCTTCAAGAATATTCACATTAAAATCTCCACAAACAATTACTTTTTTATTAGTCTTACAACTTTTTTTAAGAATTTCCTCCATTGAGGATTCGAATAAACTATAATCTGCCGAGGGCGGCCTATACACACATACTATTATATAATGCTCCAGCTCTGCACATGCTACTTCAATAGTTCGCTCAATTGAAAGTGCTGTTATATCTTTACGTTCTTTACATCTAAGATTATTATTTACTAACAAAAGTGACCCACCGCGGATAGCAGACTTTCTCATGAACGAGCTAATTACAGTAAAGTTGTCTATACTTATTAAACATTCATTTTGTCTTAACCAATGTTCGGTTAAACACAAGACGTGTATATTCATACTGTCTAAAAATAAGCCTATTTCTAGTTCTTTGCCAGAGAAGCCTTGAATATTTTGATGGACTAAATTAAAAAAATTACAAGACTTCTCCTTGGTCACTGGCTTGCTAGAGACATCCTCTATTGTCTTAAAAGTTAATTTAAATTACTTTGATTAACATCCAAAGTATCAAAATATATGTCAGGTCTATTTGGAACATGTTCCAAAGTCTTACACATTTTATTAAAAATGTCATTAATATTGAAAGCTAACAATGTAGCCAGTTGTTTTTTTAAACTATAAGGCAACGAAAAAGTATTGCCTGTTGTATACAACTTATTACTACGATTAAAATTATTGGTGTCAAAAAACACAAATTTGTCACTATGTCTACATGTCAAATTGTATAATAAAGTATTCAATAAGTGAATACAGTTATTTTGCTCAGATTTATAATAATTACAATATGATATTGCACATAAAATTACTTTACCCACATCTGAATTTAATAAAGCAGAAAAATAACTTAAAATATCTTTTTTAGTAATATTCAGCCCATCCCCTAACATTAAAACTGCTATAGATTTTTTATCAAATGAACTCTGCTTAATGCAGTTCACTATTTGAGGCATAGAAGCCCCAGGCATGCATCTATTTATTACTTTATGACATAATTTATTATTTAACATTGGGCCAAAACCGATACCACAATGGTCTGAAAATACGGTGACCTCCTTCAAACGAGATTGGTCACTATGGTTACAAGACTTAACATTATTTCTAAGTTCCAAAGGCATTATACTTGGAAAAGATTGTTCATTAACATTTACATTTACATGCTCATTATATAAGATAACAGGCACTTGGTGTGACTGTTCTTGCAAAGTGCTATACCGAGACGTTAAGTCCTGTAGGGACTGTTGTAAATTTAAAATCTCTGATTTCAACTTATTCGTGTCACTTTCATAATCCTGTCTAGTTTTCTTAAGATTACTACTATAAATTTCCATACTATCTAATAGCTCAGACCTCTGCTTGCGTAGCTTAATATTAATTTTCAAACAATTTTGCTTTTTTATTAAGTTTTCTGTTTTCTTAATAAACCTATTTATTTTTACATATTTCCTAATCTTCTTCCTGCTTGATAAATACTTGTTGGTATTTAAATCCGATGTAGGAGTCAATAAATTATGACCACCAGGTGACCCGATGAGTTCTTCATAAAGGTTCTGAGTGTCAGAGACATCTTGGCTATTCTTTGCCTCTTCTAGTGCCTTAATCTTTATATGAGCTTCACGCAGCTCAACCTCCAATCCATGAATGCGGTCAAGCGCCTGCTCGTAGGTACTGCTGCATTCACTGAAGCTGTCCACTGCCTGGAGAAGCTGGTCCCGCTGAATGAGAACTTCAGATAGCTGCCCATGTATGTCAGCCAACTCCTTCTTAAGTTGAGTGTTACGGTATACAACAGCCATTATTTCTTCCTCATTCTGTTCCCGTTCACTAAGAAGGTTGTTGCACTCTTTTCTGGATACTTTCAGCTCCTCCAGAGCCTGTTTCAGCTTTGCTTCCAAGCCTGTGGCTGCAGCCCTGCGAGTAGTCACCGTAGACATCTTTGACAAAGCCGCACCAGTCTTTGACATGACTGTGATTTATCTGAAATATTTATGAAGCTGTGTCAGTTACTTATAGAATACACAATATTTTATCTTTATGCATACACAGCGATTTTATAAATATAAACAAGTGTCACTTAATTTTTTTTTTATGCCTAGCTAATGAGGGTAGGTGTTTAAGATGTACCAAAAAAGATCCCCATATTCACACAAAATAACAACTATTAATAATTATACACTAATGGAATTATAAAGAATAACTAAAGCCTAATTTATGTAGGTAAATAATGAATGAATTGTTTAGTTTTATGTAGAAATGGGGAACTTTTCTGGATCTGTAGCCGTGTTATTTAACAGCTGATCAAGTACAGTGTGGGTTTAATCTGTGTGGGGCAGAGCGTTGCTTATCATCAACTATACTTCCACATTACGTCAAGTAAAGAGAGGCACAACAAGCCCGTGTTGTGAGGTTTGACGAGTCTCGCAGTACGAGTTATGTGAAGTGTCATGGGTGTTTGTGATGATGATAATGATGGTTTATGTGTGGAATTCGATATCAAAACGAGTACTCCCCTGGTTGTACAATCAGGAATCCTCTTGTTTTCGTTATAAGTAACCGGTAAGTTACCGACTGTCCGTTGACATTTGAAGTTTCCGCAAAACTAGAAATCCTTGTTCAATGTTGCTGCTAACATTTACACTTATATATCACCACTTAATACGATTGTCAAACATAAATTTACACAATTATTTTATAATAAACCACATTAATTTAATTATTTAAAATCCGCTATGACATTTGACAGCTGTCCGCGGCAGCTGTCCAATAGCGTTATGCTATAAAAATATGTTTAAAGCCTTCCTCAACTAATGGACTATCCAGCGCAAAAATAATTTTGCAATACGAACCAGTAGTTCCTGACATTGAAACGAACACACTACGTCTTCAGCTTTGGTACATTAGTATGGATATAGATTATAGAAGTCAGTTTGATTGGCATTTGTTTCTCAAACTTGATTTGGAAAAAGAACTGGGGCGTGAACTTACTAATGCCTTTTACAATAATCTAACTTTAATATCCTAATCCTTAAGCCTTCACAACACGAGCTATCCATCAAACTACATATAATATATCCTTAGTCCCAAATTCAGAACGTTCACAATGGGCGTAGGTCATTTAGAACGAAAATTAGGCACAAAACCAGCCAGTTATGCTTTTACTATGTTCAGGGGCATGTAACGTGACATACAGTGTAACTGTATGTCTGTCTGTCTGTGCATAATCGCGAATTAATGACCAGATTCAGTAGTCAAGATTTTTCTAACGTCTGAACTAGTTTCGACGTAATGCATGGTGTAGATTAGGGATTACCGATGCTGTCATTGGTGAGCCTCCTGACTACTTTACATTATGAATATATTTTTTTATATATAATGTTCCTTATGCACTTAAGATATGCACTTATGTGTATATCACAGTCTACTACTACTAGTTATCAGAATATCAGTCTTTATAAAAAATATAAGAAATAATCAGCGTTTGAAATAATTAATTTGACACCATTGTCGATGCCCAAGTCTTCAAAATCATTAAATACCTGAATTAAAATCACTAGGGTGATGGAATAAAAGAACCTATGTACGCATCATTATGCTAGTGCCTCTCCTGGTTGCATTCTTGGCCATTGCCTCGGAGCTCAGGGTAAGCTGCGAGTATGTTCCTGAATTGACCAGGCTGGTTATGATAATGGAGCGACTGTCCGCCGACCTCTGTAACCCTTACAAGGGAAACCAGACCATTTGGATCATAGTCAGTACCAACGGCTTAACGTGCCTTCCGAAGCAACGAATCATCATTCGTATCGGACTATCAGAAGTTTCAAGCCTGCTATGTCCTAACCAAATTGGGAAAACCAACACTATAGTGAAAGTGTTCCCCACGGGAATTGAACCCACTACCTCCGAGGTTTTTGGGCTCTCTAACTAACCACTGCACCACGGAGGCAGTTACTTAAATAATAAGTTACTTGAGTAAAGTGGACCACAATGAACTATTATTTTTAAGTGTACTTTAATAACCCGCGTCATCTTAAACCTGGTTGGTGTACTTTAATCACGATTTAAGTGGATTAAACCGATGGGACAGCAATATGAAAACAAAGTTAAAGGGAAAATTTCCAAAAATGTTTTTTTCGTCATTTATACAGAACAAAATTTCGAATTAAAAAAAATTGCTTGCATCACAAAAGTTTTTCATAGGCAGTTTAAGATTATAAGATTCTTATTAGAGCGTATTGAAAAAAAGAACATTTCATTAAGGATAATGATGAAATATGTATGATATGATCAAACGGTATTTTGTGCTGATTCATCCCTAAAACTAAATGATGATAACATGATTCAAAATGAGCAAGTATTAACTTACGCTCGTCTTACGCACTGTAGCTTTGTTTACATGAAGTTGTCCTTTTTGAATGAGTCGTAAGCGCGATGAGTGAGAGTTTATTTTAACTTTAGTTGACTTAACTTTGAATCTACATTCTCACTCAGTAACATTTAAATATGATTCAGAAACGACCAAATATATCTTTGAATTGTTTTTATAAAGGGTCATTGAGTTGCATTTTTTTAACGATTTGTCTTGGTAATTGTGGATTGCAATCTGACAAGTATTTTTTATTTATGTATATGTTTATAAATGTATTTTTGATACCTAAAGTATTGCCATATCTTTTTATCCTATTTTAAGCATTACCTACTTTACTTTTTGTTTTCCCCAATGTTGACTGGTAGGGAATGCAATGAGATATTAAGTCCGCATTAGAACATATGTAGTGCAGTACAAAATACACCAAATAAATAAGTACCAAAAAGAGTTTATGGTCGACTCTGGATTTAAAAACCTCTGGAACTCTAAACTTATCAATAAATAATAAATAATGTTCATGTGTCATGTTCGTTCATGCACACAAATGTTTGTCCTGTGCGGAGATGGAACCCGCGACCTCTTGGTCTGATAGGCAATGACCATTACACCAATCGGGTCGTCAAGAATGCAAACTATTCTCAAATAGTTGGGCCAGTTCGGGATTTGAACTTAATCCCCGTTGTGGCATTCGTTTACAATGTACCACATTACAATTTAAGAGTGGAAAATCCCCACACAAAGTCTAAATTAGCGAACTGAAGCAAGCAAATGCTCAAGTCGCAACCCATACTTATCATTGGCGCACGTCAAAACTTCAAACAATTGTTTACCGTTGCTTCATCTATCCTCTTACAGGTGCATTCGGGACCAAGGATGTTACGGATATCAATTTTCGGATACGGATATAGGAATGAATATTATAAAAGATTTGAAATTATTTCGGTCTAGCGGCCGCCCGCGACTCCGTCCGCGTGGATTTCGATTTCCAATAGCCTAAAGCCTTCCTCGTCAAATGGGCTATCCAACGCAAAAATAATTTTTCAAATCGGTCCAGTAGTTCCTGAGATTAGCGCGTTGAAACAAACAAACAATCATACAAACAAACTCTTCAGCTTTATATATTAGTATAGATTATCCGTTAGTTTCGGATAATAATATTTTTAAGAATTTAAATGTAAAATACAAATACGTAAAATTAAATGGTTTTGCTTATACGTTCTTTGGCGGCCTGTGTGTGGATGAAAATAACTTGACAAACCGTGTTTTAATTAGGCTCCGTCCGTATCCGATATTATCCGAAACTTGTATTTCCGATTCTAACAACCCTGTTCGGGACCACTCCATCACACAACGGATAAATTATCACGGCCCATAAATAATGGCTGGTTGTTACCACAAAAACTGGGCTCCCGTTACAACCAAACGACTTTTTAGTCAGTACGCGGATTCGTTCTGCTACAGTTCTCTTTTGAGATTAAGCTACTGTTGCGTACTATCGCCCGTTGGTCTAGTGGTTACAGGTGGAATACTGAACCGAGGGTCACTGGTTCGAATCCCTTTAGGGTTGAATAGGACAGGGATTTTTATTAGATATTCGTAAGGAACTATATTTAAGCTATATCATGTTCAAGCTTAGTTTGGTCACTGGTTCGAATCCCGCTAGGGGTGAAAAGGACAAGGATTTTTATTAGGTATTCGTAAGGAGCTATATTATGTTCAAGCTTAGTTTAGGTAAAGGGAACGTACTTAATATCGAATTTATTACTTCTATTAGACGGGTGCACCATAGATAGTCTTACTCAAAAGCGATGCTCTCAAAAGTTTATATAAATAAATAAATAAATAAAATAAATAAATAAATATCTCTGGACATTATTCACACAGCGCCATCTAGCCCCAAACTAAGCATTAGCTTGTACTATGGGTGCTAGACAACGGATAAACATTACATATATACTTTTTTTTTTGTAAATATATACATATTATACATAGAAACACCCAGACCGATACAAACAGACATGTTCATGCACACAAATGTTTGTACCGTGCGGGGATCGAACCCGCGACCTTTGGTGTAATACCCGACTTCTCGACCATTACACCAAACGGCTCGTCATATGGGATGGACTTTCGGGTCCGGAGAAATAGTATAAGACTCCGTGCATTAATCGAATTGATTCTTGGGTAGTTTAGATCTATTAATTAATGATTACCCCAGCAGTTAATCGATTTACTCATCTTATCGACTTCAAAAAAGAAGTAAGTTCGTAACATGGCTGAATTTTACTTTCGGACTCGTTTCTTTGTTTAGATCTTAATTAATTGTAGTTTTACTAATTTCTAAAACTAAATTTAATTACTTTTTGGTTTCCTGTATTTCTGTTTGTATTATTTTCAAGACTGTGAAATTAATTTTATTGTCATTAAATTCCATATGCAAATTGATTTTGTTTCGAATAAAAAACCCTTCCCAATGTCCTCTGTCTCTCAAGGCGGCGTGTATAGGCAGTGCCGGCTGGCCAGCAGCCAGGCAGCGACGGATTTATGCGCGCACCCGGACGCGCCCGGCAGATTACTCAATGCATGACATGCCAAAGGTTCGAAGGAAGATTTCGGGTGGGGAAAACTAGAAATTAAGCTCAATAGAACTTCCATATCCACTCATACTTATTGCTTATGAGCACTTTAATCCTTGCTTCGAATTTCTGTGAAATGTGTCTATAAGAGTACCACCAGAGCTAAAATATATGCTGTGGAGCGTAAATGTGTCGTATGCCTTAGCACGTGATCTATCATAGCTTGAAGTCCTATTGGCTACTTACGACACAGCACACAGCTCACATCTTAGCTTTGATGGAGTCAAATCGTTAGACCGTAGCACTGTTCCTAGTTGAATGCAAAAGTTAGGGGCATTCCCTTGTCGGGTAATAATTTTCCGTATTTCAAATTGCTTAGTTTCCCAATTTTCTTAGATCAGATAGTTATGTACCTACCATGGGCAGTGATGACATTTTTTTAATATTTCTGGCGTTCTTTTCATCTTCATCTGTATATGAATAGTCTCAAAAATATCTTCCCAATAGTCCTCTGTCTCTCAAGGCAGCGTGTATAGGCAGTGCCGGCTGGCCAGCAGCCAGGCAGCGACGGATTTATGCGCGCACCCGGACGCGCGCGAGCAGATTACTCAATGCATGACATGCCAAAGGTTCGAAGGAAGATTTTGGATGGCGAAAACTAGAAATTAAACCCTATATCAACTTAAACTCATTGTGAATTCCGTTGATGTATCTTTTTGCACTTAATTTTTAAGGACCCATATTAAGAACATTGTTTATTTTACTCACTTATTGGTATTAGACCGTAGCGCTGTTGCTAGGCAACCTGTAAAATAAGGGGATTAATTTCCGCTGCAGGAATAGTTTTGTATCAGATCGTTACATTGTTTGAAATACTTTCTTTTTGTTATTTACCTGCCATATTATTGGCTAAAGTCTCAGACTTTTCGTGGTGAAGATTTTTGTGTCTCCTGTCAAATTTGATCTGATGGAGTTACGAGGCTTGACACTTTAGCAGACGATATGCGTTTTGATTTTATTGGGTAAAAATCCTTCTCAATAGTCCTCTGTCTCTCAAGGCGGCGTGTGTAGGCAGTGCCGGCTGGCCAGCAGCCAGGCAGCGACGGATTTATGCGCGCACCCGGACGCGCCCGAGCAGATTACTCAATGCATGACATGCCAAAGGTTCGGCGGAAGATTTCGGATGGCGAATAGTAGAAATTAAACCCAATAGAACCTCTATATCCACTCAGACTCATTCTAGGATCTATTGGTCTTTCTTTTTGCATTTTCTAAGTACCCTTTAAGCCTTGCTTCAAATTTCTGTGAAATGTGTCTATAAGAGTACCACCAGAGCTAAGATGTATGCTGTGGAGCGTAAATGTGTCGTATGCAGCCAATAAGATTTTGGCCTTAACACGTGATCAATCACAGCTTGAAATCCTATTGGCTACCCTAATCCTATGAGCGTCGCTGTGATGCCGAACACTGAAAGCGTTAAGCAAATCTACTCGTAGTCGATTCTTGAGCACTTTGTCTTGAAGTAGCCGGGGCAAAGGGAAAATACGAGTATACTAGATTGTGGATGTCCCCATATTAGTTCTTGTAAAAAAACAAGCGAAATATATTTCTCTTCTCTACCCACGAAACAGCACACAACACACATCTTAGCTTTGGTGGAGTCTAATCGTTAGACCGTAGCACTGTTCCTAGTTGAATGCAAAAGTTAGGGGCATTCCCTTGTCAGGCAATGATTTTCGGTATTTCAAATTGCTCAGTTTCCCACTTACGTCAGATCAGATAATTTCTGCCATGGGCAGTGATGACAATTTTTAACACTTCTGGCTTTCTTTTACCAATTTACCTTCATCTGTATATTAAGAGTCTAAAAAAAAAACACTTATACTCTATCTGAGTATTAACAGTCTCCAAAAAAAATCTTCCCAATAGTCCTATGTCTCTCAAGGCGGCGTGTATAGGCAGTGCCGGCTGGCCAGCGGCCAGGCAGCGACGGATTTATGCGCGCACCCGGACGCGCCCGAGCAGATTACTAAATGCATGACATGCCAAAGGTTCGAAGGAAGATTTCGGGTGGGGAAAACTAGAAATTGAACCCTATATCAACTTAAACTCATTGCGAAATCCATTTATGTATCTTTTAACACTCTCATGACATGTTTAGAATTTTTTAAAAGTGGATACAGAATTATTTAATACTCATTTGTGGTAACCAATCTGCACAGGGTGGTTACTATTGGCACAAGCCCCCACCGTCTGTCGTTTAGCAATTGACTGTAACAAGCTCATGCTGATTGTGATGAAATCCTGATAGGACCATTGAGGATTATTCTGAATTCTATTTTCGCTAGATGGCGTGACGTTATAGGGTTCGGTTTTTAAATTGATGATGTCTACATTTCTTGGCCTTCTTCTCCTCCCTTATTTCTTTCCTTCCATGATGTTTCTTACGAATTCGTCGGATCTTACTCTTTTCAAATGCCCTATCATAAGCATCCAAACATTCGTACCCGCCTTTTGTAAATTTAATTTCAGCTTTTTCCCGGATTGCAAGATGCCCTGGGTTTGAATCCCGCCTGAGCCAACTGAAATCATATGAATTTTTCTTCTTCTTTGTTTATTATTTTAATATTATACGTAACAGACTTCACGCAAATTATTCGTTTGCTACTCATTCACATATCTTGCGTAGAGCACCATAAATACATAAGTGAACATATCTCTTAACGCGGTGGCTGGCGAGAAGCCAATGATGGATTTATGAGCGTCGCTGTGATGCCGAACACTGAAAGCGTTAAGCAAATCTACTCGTAGTCGATTCTTGAGCACTTTGTCTTGAAGTAGCCGGGGCAAAGGGAAAATACGAGTATACTAGATTGTGGATGTCCCCATATTAGTTCTTGTAAAAAAACAAGCGAAATATATTTCTCTTATAATAGACAAATTCGATTTGAGCAGGATTTGAACCCAGGAACAGTGGGTAGTGCTTCAAATCGGCGCCACCCAGAGGTCTAGGTCACCAGAGGTTACGGCCTCAGTCGGAGTTAATTTTTCTTATTATCGAAACTCATTTGCATACCGGTGTCTGGAAGTGTTCGATGTGATAACACCCTCAAGTTTCAACCTGTGCCTGATCTTCAACGGTTCAACTTGCTACCCCGCCTTTATGTGCACTTCTGCTTACGCGCTCACGTTTCATGAAGTCCTCACCTCACTCATTTTTTATCTATACCTATGTAACTAAGTAACGTTATGATGATATGTAATAAATTCATACCATAGTGATGTTCTCAGTGTGAGTGAGTACATTACGACGTGTTAACATGCACATTGCACGTACGCTATGCGGTGATGGGTGGCCGCTGCCCGGTGACGGCGCGGATCGATCGAGCGCGTCTGATCGCCGCGTGCAGCGAAATAAACGAAAACACGAGCCGGGAAAAATACACACGTCAAAACGGACAGGGGGCAGTGGGGTTGAACAGCATTGGACACTGAAGGGCTTGTTATTTTTTATTGCAACTTGCGGCCTATTGCGACTTCGCCCGCGTGCATTTCGGTATTCGCACACATAGTGTTATACGTTTCCTAAAAGGCTACCTCGTCAAATGGACTATCCAACACAAACATTTTTTTAATTCGATCTAGTACTTCCTGATTTTAGCGCGTTCAAACAAACAAACTCTTCAGCTTTGTTATAAAAGTCATCATCACCATCATCTCAAGCCTTCCTCAACCAATTTGGTGTAGGCCTCCTTCAATAAAATAACGCCTCGATGGTCTAGTGGTTTAAGTACCATGCCTTGGTTTCAAGGTCCTGGCTTCGATTCCCAGGTCGGGCAAAATTTGTGTCGGTTTTTCCGAACACAGCCCGGGTTAGCGATCACCAATACGCATTTTTCTTTATTGAGGCAAGATACATCTTTGTAACGAAAACTTGATTCCCAATGACGGAGGCATTTGCCTTGTAGTGGTTTAATATAGATGAAATTAATAGGCTGATACTTTAAAGATAAAATAAAACAATTTAAATTACGACAAAAGCAAAATTTCAACCATCGGCCAATCCCACCCAACAGCACTACAGAGGTGCAAGCGTCACCAAACAGTCTGCTGGGGGTAGACCCCCTTAAAAAAATTGCAACGGCCCACCAGGGGGCGGGGGCGCCGTTTCGGCCCCCACCTCTGTTTACTCGTAATTGGTACCGCGTTGTTGGCTATTAGAAATTGATTTCTCCGATCGGTAATATCGGAATTCGAAACGGAAAATTAATTGTATGTTCGTTTGTAATTATTTAATGGATGCGTGAATGTTTGAATGTTGGTTTGGTGGAGATTTATTTGTTTGTTGTAACGATAATTTGGATTTGTTGGTCTAGTGGTGGTGTGTATCAAGGTTCGATTATCGAAGTTTTACAGCCAACTCAGGAAACCCTGTCTGTAAGCCGTGGGTTCGATTCCCAATTTACGGTGTGGGTATATTTGTACCTATTATTATTAGTATCATAATTGAATTTGATAAAAAATTGACTCGGTTACGAATTTGAAACCAAGTTTTCTTGTTGGATGATTGATTTCATAGTCATTGCGCAATATAGGTTTAGAATGTTTGATAACAAGACTTGCAACTACATTGACAATTGACAATTTAATTTATTTTTAATTCTCTTCTAAATAAATATTTAATCACACCAAACGCACACATTCTAAACATAGACATTATGAATTATGCAAAAATCACTCAGCTCCGTATTTCATCCCTATAATTAGACCCTTTAGGTACACATTTTAGATCTAGACCTGACCCAAGTGTCCATCAGGCCTACATCCATTATGAACAACATCAATGTCATGGAGTAATGGCTAATGCAAAGGTTCAATAGGGGGAAGCAATTAGAGTAAGTTCGACCCCCGTATTTTATCTGTTCTAAAAACGAACTGAGTTTTTGTTCTTTTTTAGATAATGCAGGGAATATGTAATTGTATACATATTTTGATTGATGGGATGGAATTATTTTATTGTTTAAAATGTACCTACTCTTCTTCTGGAAATAACGAACTCGCTGTTGGTCTTTCAATAAATAAAATAAAGTATTTTATAACTGCGTAGGTTATTAATCAATTACGGTACCTACATATTAGGTACTTCAAACGTTGCAAACGCTCGAAACAAGAATACGAACACGAAAAATCGTTTATGAAAAACAGACTCATTACGAATTCCGTCAGAGCGAAATACATCATAACAACGGAAAAACGTCTTCAATTGCATAATCCTAAACAAAAGCTTTGAAAAGAAACAAAGAAAACAGAACAATTGTATTCGAAATTTGAACTAAAAATTGAAATGACGAACGCGATGGCGCACTGGCCGTCCGGGGCGAAAAAAAAATAAAAAATAAAAATGGCGCTGGAAAAAACTTTACCCTGTCAAAAAATAGTAACAGGAATAATTATCGTGAACATTGCATTAATCAAATTCCGCGCACGGCGCTATCGGGGGTGGGGAAGGTGGGGGGTGGCGGCATGAGAAAAACGAATGCTGCGGGCTCGCTTCGAAAAAAGCTGAAAACGACCGCGACGTCGGAACGAGAGGTCACCGGATAGGTCCGGAGATGACGATTTTATAATATTAAAGGAAAATGCAGTTATTTTCTTACCGTTTACATCGGTGCCAGACGAGTTCTATCAAGAATTAAGTCCAATATACTCTACCATCTCTCTTAAAAATACATTATGAGTTTTTCTTTATAACTCCATGCCCTACACGTGGGTGTTGGATGCCTTTTTTTTTTATATTATAGGGCAGCAAACGAGCAGACGTATTGCCTGATGGTAAGCAATCAACGCCGCCCATAGACACTCGCAACACCAAAAGAGTCACAAATGCGTTGCCGGCCTTTTAGAAGGGAGTACGCTCTTTTCTTGAAGGTGAGGAGGTCGTATCGGTCCGGAAATACCTCAGGCGACAGTTGATTCCACAGTTTGGTTGGCCTTACTCACTAGCAGAGACGTAGCACAACAGTTACGAAGTGTTGCTTCTCTGTGGTCTTGTGTCAGGTGGAGGAACTTTCCTAGACGAGCGGCTCCTTCATCCAGAAGTTCCACTAAGCTCTCTAAACCTTTAGTTAAATTTGTAAATGTCGTGAAAGTTTGTTTGTTCTATAGCATTCAGGAACTCATATCTTGTAATAAATGTTTGTGTGCAAGCAAATGTTTGTGTGATGAACAACAGCATTTGTAGGATGTTTACAAAGGTATTTATGTATGTCTATCCGTTCCTTGGCATCTATAGTATAAGTTTCGAGTTTAGTTAGGGCTTTGCAATTAGTTTTGTGTGTTAGTCTAAGTAATTTATTTAATAGTTTACATATCAGCTGTTTGGTCATTAATCGTAGTGTTAGGTAGACTTTTGGAGAAGGCAATGGCAAAGCACTCCATTAAGATTGCCAAGAGAGTTATTGTGTGTTTCATTCCATACAATGATCACGACCCTCAGTAATGAGGAATACGACTCAAGGAAGAGGACTCGTAGGAGTTTGTTTTTAGTTCATATCACGTACGACTTTAAGAAGTTTGTTTGTACTTCACATCACATATAACTTTAAAAACTGACCCAATATCTCAGGACGCGTCCTACTTTACTCCGCCTAGTACACCCGCCGGTCCAGGCTACCTATATAGCAACAAAAATGCCGCTCCCTCCGTGCTGCATTCATTAATTGCTAATTTACTGATCACGGGTCACATGTACTGCGCCGGCTTAATTGTTTGATGCCCGACGTACGGACGGCTTTGACGAATCAATACGATTATTTGGCGCCTGATATATTAATATGAGTTGATCTGTGCAATCTAGTGATTAAGGCTAGACCTTAGTAATTGACTGGTAATATCGATTCCCTCTTAACATGCGTGAGCTCGGATATTCAAATCTAGGTAGGCACTCATAGGATATCGAGATTGAGTAAAACCTATATTGCAGTGCATTTGTAACCACACCCCTGATTTATACCATGTTTATGGGTGGTGTATTGTAAAGTGGCGGTGAATAGTACTGTCCAATTTCTTCCAATGGTTGTTAAAAGAAGGGATTAAAAGACTTTCGGAGCGATGGGCAGCAACGTTCCCCTACATTTTATCGTTTATCATGTGATGCTACGGTAACAAAGCAGCTTCCCCAGTTTGGAGAATAGGGTATTGCCTGCAGGAGGCCAGCACTGGACTTAAGTAGGTTATTGATAAAGATAGCAAGAAATGCCCGAGCCTATAAATAAAACCTTTTAGATCAATCATAACAAAGGGTTTTTATTTGTATTTTATGATCTGAATTTATTGCCCCGATGGCCTAGGTATAAGCACCGGGCCAAATACATGATTTCAAATGATGGAGGCCTTTTCCCTGCAACGAGACATGAATAGACTGTTCTTTCACTTTTAATCTAATTTTACGTTATAATCTGGATGTCTTCAAGACTAGAGTGAACAGGTATCTAATAGGCAAGCGTGCTCCATCTTAGGCCTCATCTACACTTTCCATCAGGTGTGAACGAGGTCAAATGCAAGCATTAAATTGAAATAAAAAAAAAATTGTGATCATTGATTGATCAATTAAGTTATGAGGAACCTACAAATACTGAACACAAGCCAAACAAACAATCAAATATTTCCAAATTTGTTGTACAAAAAGTAAATGGATAGTCTTCAAAGGACTAACGACCAATTTGCAAAGGCTTTGTCCATAAAAATATCTTTAAATTACAGATCTTGAAAGACTGAAACAGCATATAATTATTTTCTCTTGCATTATCACAGTTAAAGAAATAACAGTGTGGAGAGGACATCTCATCTTTAAAAACATATATTTAAGTATCATTATCTAGGTAGTTTGCTCTATATACTGATTTACTTAGCAGTATTGTAACAACAATTTAAACTACTTAAGATTGACTTGTAGGTGATAATTTCTTCTCGTGTGCTATGCAGTATGTCGTGCTTGTTTTTAATTGCCTGTTAATAAATAGTAAATAATATGTATACTATTTTGAATGACACTTTTGTGTAAGGTTTCTGCTGATGCTCGCTTAGTTGAGGAGGGTATGGGGTCTTACAGGCAGGCAACGCATTTGCGACCCTTGTGCGGTTGTTGATGTCCATGGGCAGCGGTGATCGCTTACCAAACAGCAATATCACCCATATTGCTGTTTGGTTTTATCTGTAAAATCTCTTATTTAAGAAATACGTAGGTAGTGTATATTTAAAACTTAAGATAATATGCCACGCCAAAAGAAAATGTAGTATTATTTTGATTGACGTGAGGTACGCTGTTTAATAAGGTAACTACTCGATGTGAAGCAACCGTCGCTTCATATGTACTAACAAACAGACAGAGCATGTGTAAGTATGGCGAATATCTAAAAATTTGAATCTATGGTGATTGGTTCACTGACTCCCCATGGATTGTTGCGCAGTTTCGTTAGTTAGATTGCGGAAAGTTCGGGCGCGGCGGATATTGTACCCGGAGATTGTTTTAGGTAGGCACTCGCGTCCGGCAGACCCCATCGTCTTTTTTAAATGCGAGATGACTGGAAGTCTAGAAGAAAAGAGAAAGTTTAGATTTTTAAGTTTGACGACCTGCTTGCTGTAATGGTCAAGATGTTGCCTATTACGCAAGAGGTCGCGGGTTCGAACCCCGCACAGGACCAACATTTGTGTGATGATGATGAACATGTATGTTTGTCCTGATCTGGGTGTTATATGTATCTATTTACGTATATATTATGTAGTACCACTGTTGATTCTGATGTCTGTAACACAAGTGCTTAAACTACTTAACACCGGATCAGATCAATGTATGTGATGTTGTGAAATATTTATTTATTTATTATACATATATTAAGGATTTGGAAGGGGTTGGTATTAAAATCTTACAGAAGACCCCAGTGAAGTATCACTTCGTAACTGTTGTGCTACGTAGCTGGTGAGTAAGATCGCCAGAGCTCAGTTGGGGAGGAAATGGGGTCCTAAAGGCAGGCGACGCATCTGCGACTATTGTGCAATTGTGGATGTACATGGGCAGCGGTGATCACCTAGCATCAGGTTACCCGTTACTGTGGTTTTCTGTAAGGTGAAGGTACTTCCCCAGACGAGCGGCTCATTCGAGTGGAAGTTCCATAAAGCGCTACCTCGCTTAAAGGTATTTAATCTTTTAAATACGCATGCAAATGCATTTACACACCTACCCAGCAGGGGAGATTACAAGGTGACACTGTACCTACTTAGGCAGAAAATTCCCCTGCCCACAGCAACCCCCTGGTTTCCCTATAAACCCAGAGATTACCAACCAACCAATGCAACTAGGCGCTAGTTCGTATAATGAATAGATTGCAGTCATTTACATAATGGAAGTGAACTGTTTTCTATCCCTCAAATTATGGAAATGCAGGAATGGAACAAAACAGGCAATTACCGCGATGCTAATGGACAGACACCAAGACAAAGCTGAGATAATTCTGAGGAGGACTTTAATATCAGAAATGTGTTTTAGACCTGGCATTCCTTTTTTGATTTGAGAATATTTTTTCCTGTGTTGAGAGGGGGGAACTCGTTTTAGAATATGGTTACACGACGGATGTTATACCTATCATTGTTTAGGACCATTGAAGTTTCAATTAACATATTATTATGGTTTGAATCTTAGCGCACCCTTTAGAATGTTTCATGTGTCATAATATGGTCAAAATAAATTATTATATCTCTGCTTTATTGAAGAGCTGGATGCCACAGTTGTAAGCGCTTTCTGTCTGCGATTACCAGAGATCAATCATTGGATGGGAATTTCCATCTCGAGCTCCTCCGTGCTTCGGAAGGCACGTTAAACTGTTGATCCTGCGCCTGCTCTCTCTTCGGTCGTGTCAGATTGCTGCGGAACTATGAAAGTGAAACAATAGAGAGTGCACCTGTGCTTATATAATTTTATTTTTTATTATGTAATAATTACAATGCCTAGTACTAGATAAATCATGGCATTTTTCCAATGCATATTTACTTAGGTGTAAGAAAATCAGACTCGTTTTACTAAACTTAATACTAGACTGCATTCTAATGTTTTACGATTTTAATTATTAAACTGTCTGACCAGTAAACCTTACGTAAAACACTCAAATAAAAGTAGCCCTTAATTGCATACGTCGAAGGTTCATTTTAAATTTCTAGCCCACAGGCAGCCTTTCCCATAAATACACGCGAATCGTTAATTCCGGAGCATTACCATGGTGCATCGGTGCCGGTCACCCATCACCCCTCGCAGCGTACATCAATCTTGTGCGAGTCCTGCTCCTGTACACTGCAGTGCAGTTGTGATCACCCACAAACAAGAAAAGGGGCATAGTGGCTTATTATACTAATATTATGAACTAGCGGCCGCCCCCGACTCCGTCCGCGTGGATTTCGATTTCCAATGGCCTAAAGCCTTGCTCTTCAAATGGACTATCCAACACAAAAATATTTTTGGAAATTGGTTCAGTAGTTCCTGAGTTTAGCACGTTCAAACAAACAAACAAACATACAAACAAACTCTTCAGCTTAATATATTAGTATAGATGTGAAAGTTTGTTTGTTTGGATATTCGAAACTGATTTTGATGAATTTTGGTAAACAGATTCCTGTTTTATTTCATGGAAGAATTTAATCGGGATATAAAGTATCCTATCACCTAAGTTAGCCCGTATGGATGTTGATGAAATTTGGTATACATACGGGGTATACCAAATTTCATCAATATCCAAGCATAGAAACTTATGGCGTGATGTGACAATATATTTCTAATTATGCACCTCAAAATGTTAGTCTGTTTGAGTTCTAGATCTCTTTGATAAGTAGTATCCAATATCATGTTTAATACTTTCCCAAAGTCCGTATAGCAACGATTTTGTCCATCCGTCTTACAAGTTTTTTACTAACAAGATCTGGCGTCTACACATGTCACACTAACACCCTTTTAAAACCTCATTACGACCGTAATAACCCCTTTTCTTTCACCAACACCATCTTAAGCACCCTTGACACTTTCTTTGAAAAAATGGATCGTTAAAGATTTGAATTTATATGGAGTTTTTGGGTTCAAATTATTTAACCATTTATCATAAGAAATGTAACGCGACGTTAGTCTTATGATAGTATATAAGTGTTATGGACATTGTGCAATAAATAAATAAATTATTTAATAAATAGTACTTAGCCGTGATACCGGGATACCGGGTTAGATTTCCTAAAGTGAAAAAAAAACTGATTCGTTGATTGCTATTATCATTGTTACCTCTACGTCATATCTGACGTTTGAAGTCAAGTTCTAGAAAGAATTGAAAGTCAGACAGAAAAAATACCATAAGCACTTGCCCCATTCTGGAAAATTAACGGGCTGATAAGGAGCTCGATGGCGTGATTTCATAGCTAAGCAATTTTCGTGAAACAGTCATCAGATGGGTGACCGAAAAATATCCTCCTTTGTGCTTCGGAAGGCACGTTAAGCCTTTGGTCCTGTGCTTGATCTCTCTTCGGTCTTGTGAACTTTCCCACCGAACTCTGAAAGTGAAGGAATAGAGAGTGCACTTGTCTATACTAATATTATAAAGATGAAAGGTTTGATTTTTTGTTTGTTTGTATGAATTGAATAGGCTCCGAAACTACTTGGCAGATTTGAAAAATTCTTTCACTGTTGGAAAGCTACATTCACCCAGAGTAACATAGGCTATATTTTATCCCGGTACGGGAAGTAGTTCCCCCGGGACGCGGGTGAAACCGCGTGACGGTCCGCTAGTGCACTATAAATATGTATTTCCTGCGTACCTGGCTGATCGTTAGATCGTCCGCCATGGTCAAAAAACAGCCAGAAGAGTATTACTTAATTAAAAGTTACATGTAGGAACTTCTTCTGTACTAGTAACGCTTCGAGATATTATTTGTCATAACCAACCCTCGAATAACTCAGCGTCAGTTACATAACTTGGTCCAACTAAACATCGTGGCAGCTAATCGATCTAAAAAATATGAATATATTATTAGGGCACTCTGTTCGACCGAATGATTCTCGGATTCGAGACCGAACAGGACCGGTCTAACTACTTTTTGTCGGAATCCACCCTCGTGTCGACCTGGCCACCGAGCCACCGCACACGGGACTATCAACCCAATCAATAAAATGATACAGTCCAGTTTCCAATATAAACATCATGGTTTGACAGTCACGACCTGAGCGCAAGGATAAATGTAAGGATGCACACACGGCTATGCAATTCTCGACCTTATCTACGTCGTTTAAGGACGATTTTAATGATGATTGTCTAAGATGAATAACTCCTTTGATTTTTATCGGATACTTGACCCGTCAAGTCGAATGTCCTGAGAATGTTCGGCAGGCGATTAAATGGTACTACGGAGTATCAGATGCCTTCGCGTACACGGAATAGTTAATTAGTCAATTTGTCAACTGATGAGTAATTTTTTAAATAACGCTGCAACGGTCCTGGGAAATGGAAGTCTCGATATTATTAGTCGACGACCCGCTTGGTCAAAAATATCATGTCAATAAAAAATAACAAATGTAAAAAAATAACAAGCACATGCGCAGAGCGGTTAGAAATTGTCCGGCACGCAAATTCCTGTCCACATCATTTCTATCTAACCTTTTCTCATTACTTCGTCGACTAAACAACTTCAGTCATAAAGTATTACTATACAAGATAATGTTTTCCCTGTAAGTTTGTAAGGTTCAAAGCGCGTGACTCACCGTCCCTTTTCCTTGATGCTTTCCTCGTAAAACTACCCACTAAGCCTAATGGAATGCCTGCAAATTAGTGCAGCAAAGGTATTTCTGTTGCACACAAAACAACCATCTGAACTGATACTGCAATTAAATAGATCATTATCATTATCAAACTGTCATAGTAGCGAGTGGATAATCACTTGAAGCTTAAATAAGAATAGAATTCATTAATAAAATTTATAAGACTGACTTGCCTACAGCTCCAACCTGTTGCTTATAAGTTTACTCTTCACATGCTGTAGGTAAACATAAATGCTCAATTTTGGTTAATATGGGGTGGTTTTAATGACCTTATAAATATGTATACAAAGCCTTCTATACCAGCAATAATATCGGGCAATCACTATTACAACATACACGTCATTATTTAAAAAATAAATACTTAAAAAGACAAAAAAAATATACGAAAGTAAAACACTTTCGTATATATTTACAATTTGATCGAAAACAAAGTATCAGCTTATTAACGTCCCACTGCAGTGAAAAGGCATCTATCATTTGAAATCATGTTTTCGTTATAAAAATAGGTTTTGTATCGATTTGAAATTATGTTTAAGTTTCTGGTAAAGTAAGGCCAACTTTGAAAGATCCCTAACTATAATGAGGGCCGGTTTAACCCGTATTGCATACCTATTTGCCGCAATACAGGTATTAAAATACAGGGAAAATATTCGAACCTACATCAATAAGATGCTCATAGAGGTCTGTGGGACCAGATCGACCGGTTCCAAATGATAATAAGTCACATTACCACTTGCACTTTCAAACATAACAAAATGAAGTCATCTTCGGCAAAATAGAAAGATGTAGTTTCCTATACTATTTTACATAATGTGAGCTCGGTAGCTCGGTTCCCGGTCGAAATAATTCAAAATCGAAACACTGAACCTTGCACTATGAGAATAAGATATTATTAATTAATAATTTATAATGAACTCTTTTTTATCATCAAGAATTTTCACAATACATTCAGTCGCGGTTTCAAATCTCTCTAAGGACAAATGGTTGTGTGATGATCATCAGCAATTTTTTGTACTCGGGTCATGGATGTTTATAAACGTATTCAAGTATGTATGTCTATCCGTTCCCTAGCATCCATAGTACAAGCTTCGAGCTTAGTTTGGGGCTAGGCAATTGGTGTGTTAGTCCAAGGCATTTATTTATTTAATTCACACCCGTAGGGTGGAATTTATCGAAACCCATTCTTAGGACATGACCATGTCATTGTTGCTTTAAGCATGTAAAGTCTCAGCCCGATCTGTTAAAAATTTACAAAGTTTCATGGAAAACTTCATCCTGTATTTTATCCCCTTGGAGGTAGAATTGATCGCAATGTATTAAATTCTTATCGTATGCCTTCGTCATAACCACTACCAGCATTCCAAATTTCAGCCCGATCCGTCTAATGGTTTGGGTTGTGCATTGATAGATCCCTATAATTATCAGTCAGTCAGTCAGTTCCCTAGCATCCATATTACAAGCTTACTTTAAAAGGTAAGCAATTGACATGTTAATCCAAGTTATTATTCCATACCGCGTAGCTTTCCGCGTGTTTACCGTACATACGAACGTAAGGAACATTGAGGTAGGTCATGCTCGACGTTCACATCACAAGGTCATACATTAACGCTAATATATATGACTAAATAATTGCCGATTCGTCACCCGTAACGCTCTTATATCGCTCGCAATCACATATCTTTTTTAAAAGTTCCGAGAAAACTTTAAGACAACCAAAAATCCACTTCCGTATGCCTATAAAAATAAGGTTCAAAATTGCCAAGCAACTGTAGCAAGTTTAAACATGGCTGTAGAATTTTAATCTTCATCCGCGAAATCAAACTAATTAAACACTACGAGAGTTATTGCGTTTTCGACTCTATTACAAGGGCGTAAGATTAATGCGGTTTGTATTGTCTTAAGATTCAGAAACGTTCACCTTTTTAACAGCGGAGTTAATGCTTCCCTTAAAGGACAAAACACTGCTTACAAACGAGAGAAGTATATAATGGCGCAGCTTTTTATTTATTTATTTGTATGTTTTATGATGCTTTCAGTTATTATCTCATCCTAGAATTTATCCTGGTTATATTCATTGTACAAACCTGGTTATTTAGGCGATTGATAGATAGACAGAACACTACGAATTGTCTTAAAATGATTCTATTTTTATTTGTATCACAACTATAGACAGCAGTAACACTCCTTCATGAAATCTCAAATCCAAAATCAAAATTTATAAAATAATAAAACTCCTCCATTAATGTGAACGCAAGTGTACGCTCCATGTTATTGCAAGTGTGCGCGTAGTTCACGAGGTTTTCCATAAATTAGCGCGCGTCGGTGTCGCGACGGGCGCTCTACTTTACACTGCGGGACAGGGAAACTGGTGCTAGTTATTTTTTTGACATTATGCTCCTGTTACGCGACCTCCCATATTTTTAAGGAATTTCTAACTAGAAATCAAAGTCAAAAATTAATAAAGCTATGATTTTTTTGTAAAATTACGATCTATAACTGTGTGCTTTACCTACGTAGTAATACATTTTATGAAAAACTCGAAGAAACGGATTCATACTTATTTAAGTCAACTATCATGAAAATTTTGCTATAAAGGTAAGGATTGTATAAAAAAGTTTAACCGTATACGTAATACAATAATTGGTTATTAATTTACAAGATAATTCATATAAGGTTAAAGTAAATCGTATAAGAGAATTCGAACATACCCTTAACACACATCGCAAACTGTTCCCTTTACCACGGCCGGCGTGTAGCAATCTGTCAGTAACTTTCCTCATGCCTTGGAGAGGAATGACGGAAGTTAGAGAGCCCACAAAAACTGCACCACGCGCCCCGTTGCAGGAAAAATCCCGCCCAAAGCGTCACTGCACTTATCTAACAGTGTACGTGCACTTTTACGTCTTTTGGAAATATTGACCTCTTGCAAGAAAGATGGATGCTTAAAAAAAAGTAAAGTATCAGCCTATGAATGTCCCACTGCAGGGCAAAGGCCTCCATCATTTGAAATCATGTTTTCGCAACAAAGATGAGTTTTGGCTTAATCACCACGCTTGCCAAATGGTTGGTGATCACAAACCCGGGCTGTGTTCGGAAAAACCGACACAAATTTGCTGACCTGGGAATTGAACCCAGGTCCTCGACCCACGGCGCGGTACTTAAACCACTAGACCATCGAGGTTTTGTCTTACTCGTATATGCTGTTGTCGTCAATCACTTTCATTGCAGAAATGATTCGTTACTTTTGTTGATAAACCTGTTCCAGCACTTAATCTGGCAAGTCTAGCATCATTTATCATTTATATTTCACATCTTTGTTATTTGGTTCATATATATAGTTGAATTTTATTGTATATTAATGTATATATATATATAGAATAGAATAGAATAGAATAACGTTTATTCAGTGACACAGATAAAACAAAAGCAAATATAATATATGTATAGTTTATGTAGTATATTATATGTTATAAGTAATAAACGTATATTTACTTCATCTTAATAGCACTACCTACCTACTATTCGCTTTCTGTTTGACCCTAAGGTTGACTGGTAGAGAATGCCATGAGGCATTAAGTCCGCCTTTTGTACAATTTTTATATAGTGCAATAAAGTTTAAATAAATAAATAAATAAATAAATTTGTTTAATGCTACGCTTTTTATGCGTGAGTATACTACTAACGCATAGACCACGTTATCCGAAAAAACATAAAAAAAAATTGTAATATTTTAAATATTTATAATAAGTCTACTAACGGCTTTTTAATTCTGTTTCTATTCGGTAGAAGCACAGTTTGGGAAGTGCATTGGTAAAAAAGATATACGACGCATCTGTTATCCTTGTAGAGAGGTTTATGGACATGGTTGGCAGTGACATCTTATTATTAGGAGACACTGTTACTCTTTTACCTTCATAAATTAAAATTACTGCATCGACGGTAAACAGTTGAAATACTAGCCAGCGAAAAAAAATTAAGGCCCAAATTGCGATATTTTATTATACCGTAATTGAAGCAAATGTAAATATTCCCCTTGCAGTCTGCAGATAGTAATTACCGGCTCATAATGCACATATTTTCCAGTAGGCATAAAATTTTCCCTCAATAAAGAGTGAATTAATAGGTTTCCCTCCGGTGATGGTGATAATATGTGCGAGCCTGTTTCTGCTCCAATGTTGATTTTTCAGATTAAGCGCAATGCGGATCGTCTGACTATTGGGTTGGGTAGGGATCCGCGGGTTTATGGATCAATGGAAATTCTTATGTATTTTTTTACACTGCCTGATTAAGGGTTGCCGAAGAACCATAAAATACTCGGACAATATTACATTGATTGATTGAAGCATTGAAAACGCGCCATAAATACAAATACGTTAGACCAAAATACTAATAAAGTCCAAAAGTAAAACCGTACGAAAAAGTTGGAAATTTTGGGTGTTGTCATTGCCCGAAATCCTACTACTATTATAAAGGCGAAAGTTTGTATGTATGGATGTACGGATGTACGGATGAACGGATTTTTTTTACTCTTTCACGTAAAAACTACTGAATGGATTTGAATGAAACTTTACCACAATATAGCTTATACATCAGAATAACACATAAGATATTGGAAATCGAAATCCACGCGGACGGATTCGCGGGCGGCCGCTAGTAAGCTAATAAAGCTGCTGGTATAGCACTATGTGGATGAAAAATAAATGAGAATTTAGTTAGTAAGTACTTAAGCATGACAAGCGCTCAACACTTCTACCATTCTACCTTCACTCAGTGTGCAAAACCATGCGTTGCCATAGGCGAGCCTTCTTACGACAACCATTCCCACAACTTCATTATAATCATTATTTTACCTCTAAAAATCTTTTAAGAATGTAACTAGAACTTACTAGATGTACAGAACCGCTTCATTCCCCCAGAGTCGCGGCTGGTGCAGCCATTTTTTTCGGCAATTGATTGGGCGCGGCAAACAGATCAAATGAAGTAGGATTGAATCTGTGATGAGCGAACCGATTTATGCAATGCTCAGTGTTTCGTATATACCAGCCTATTTGATTCATATGTTTTTTTTTTTATGGCAGAGGCGGCAAACTAGCTAGCGGGTCGCCTGATGGTAAGCAATAACCGCCGCCCATGGACATCCGCGACACCAGAGGTATCGTTGACGTGTTGCCGGCCTTTTAAGGGTGTGGGCCTCCGGCACACTCACAAACCAGACGAAACTCAATAGTAGATACTATTATTTCACGCTGATGTTATGTAAGAGGATGGTACTTCCCCGGACGAGCCAGCCCATTCGTGCTGTGAAATAGCATGGCTCTACCACTACAAACACCACCAACTACTTACAACAACCAGTCCACACCACCACAAATTCATTTCTATCATTATTTAACCTCTTTTAATCATCTTAAAATGTAACTAGAACTGACTAGATGTACAGAACCACTTCATTCCTCCAGGGTCGCGGCTGCTGCAGCCATTTTTTTCGGCAATTGATTGGGCGCGGCAAACAGACCAAATGAAGTAGGATTGAATCTGTGATGAGCGAACCGATTTATGCAATGCTCAGTGTTTCGCTATATACCAGCCTATGTGCTTATATTTTTTTTTTTTATGGCAGAGGCGGCAAACGCGTTAGCGGGTCGCCTGATGGTAAGCAATAACCGCCGCCCATGGACATCCGCGACACCAGAGGTATCGTTGATGTGTTGCCGGCCTTTTAAGGGTGTGGGCCTCCGGCACACTCACAAACCAGGCGAAACTCAATAGTAGATACTATTATTTCACGCTGATGTTATGTAAGAGGGTGGTACTTCCCCGGACGAGCCAGCCCATCTCTACCACCACAAACACCACCAACTACTTACAACAACCAGTCCACACCACCACAAATTCATTCTATCATTATTTAACCTCTTTTAATCATCTTAAAATGTAACTAGAACTTACTACATGTACGGAACCACTTCATTCCAACAGAGTCGGGGCTGGTGCAGCCATTTTTTTCGGCAATTGATTGGGCGCGGCAAACAGACCAAATGAAGTAGGATTGAATCTGTGATGAGCGAACCGATTTATGCAATGCTCAGTGTTTCGCTATATACCAGCCTATGTGCTTCATATGAGCTTCATATGTGCTTCATATGTGCTTCCTATATGCTTGCAGAGCTATATACTCCCTTTTTGTACGGAGCAATTTATCGATGCCGGGTATATGGAGCGCTGATGCAGTTAATAACATAAATTTGGTGCAATTCCCCCGTCGAATTTATTCAAAAGATACGAGTTACGATGTAACTGGAACAAAGGAAGTGTGTATAGAATAGAATATTTTGTAGAAAGAGAAAGAAATAAGTCTGGTTAAGTTGTTGTACACACTCTAAAAATCATCTCATCATTTTGTCACTTATTTCTTATTTTAGAAGGCTTTAAATATGCACTTTTAAATAATAATTAATACTTGTAATTATTACAGCACACTAAGATTCTACCACCGACTTCGAAAAGCAGTCATCTATCGAGAGAAAACTCGTTCTTGCTCTTTTAAAATCGCCATTTTTTTGATATCACAGTCAATTAGAAACTCAAAGTTCCAAATGCTAATTAAATTTCATTGTTATCATAATCATAGAATCACGTGTAAAAACACAAATGTTTTTTCTACTTTTTACTAGCGGCCGCCCGCGACTCCGTCCGCGTGGATTTCGATTTTCAATAGCCTAAAGCCTCCCTTGTCAAATGGACTATCCAACGCAAAAATATTTTTTCAAATCGGTCCAGTAGTTCCTGCGATTAGCGCGTTTAAACAAACAAACAAACAAACAAACAAACAAACAAACATACAAACAAACTCTTCAGCTTTATATATTAGTATAGATAATCTGTGAAAACCATGTCAATATGTTTCATAATTCTGGAAAGGTGTTCCGCTTATTAAGTTACTAGCGGCCGCCCGCGACTCCGTCCGCGTGGATTTCTTTTTTTCGAAATAAAAAGTAGCCTATGTTCTGTCTCAGGGTCTAAAGATTGTCTGTACCAAATTTCATCAAAATCGGTTGCGAGACACAGACAGACAGACAGACAGAGTTACTTTCGCATTTATAATATTAGTTGGGATTTAAACGTATTTTAAACCATGTGTAGGTATTCTGTAATCCTTGTAAAGATCAAACGAGGTTGCAAGGACGCACGGAGGTCGCCAGAATGCACCTAATTGCATATGTGCATGTTTGTAGTACGGGAGGCTAAGACCAATTTGAATGCAAATTGAAAAAAGATGTGATTTCTTCTAAGGATTAAGAATGAAAAAACAATATCAAGGATGCGTTGGACCAAGTGACTAAGAACAGGAAGGTTGAGCGGAGGAGGAATTGCTGGATCTCTGACAAGACGTGGGATCTCATTCAAAACAGAAAGGCTTTAAAGGTGAAGGGTCTGCAGGATCGTGCAGTATTAGCCGAATACTCAAATGTCAGCAGAGCTATACAAGCTAGTTGTCGTCGTGACAAGAACAACTTCGTGGCAAGCATCTGCGACGACATTGAGAAGCATTCCAACAGGTTTCAAGCCGCAGACCTTTTCAAGAAAGTAAGAGTCCTTTCCAAGCAATTCAGACCTAAATCGTGGGTCATAGAAGACGCTGACGGCACTGTTCTGTACGAACTAGATCGCATTGCGGAGAGGTGGCGTGCCTATTGTGAGCAGCTATACACTGATCCGCGGTTTACGATCGGAGCCGCCCCAGATTGGAAGAGCATAGAACAGGAACCCTCAATTCTTCGCTCTGAAATCGAGATGGCCCTACGGTACCTGAAGAAAAAGAAGGCACCAGGAAGCGACAACATAACTTCGGAGGTGCTTCAGGCTATGGGTGATTCGGGTATGACAATGCTGTTCGAGATCTGCACACACACTTGGCAAAATGGTGTTTGGCCGCAGGACTGGGCCGAATCGATAATTCTTCCCTTGCACAAGAAAGGGTCAACCAAGAATTGTGGCAACTACCGAACCTTGTCCCTCATCTCACATGCCAGTAAAGTTTTGCTCCACATCCTAAACAACCGCATCCGCTACTATCTGGATTGGCAAATACCTCAAGAGCAAGCGGGCTTCGTGAAGGGCAAGGGCACTCGAGAGCAGATTCTCAACGTTAGGCAGCTCGTTGAGAAGGCGTATGAGTTTGATACGCCGGTGGTGATGTGCTTTGTCGACTACAGCAAGGCTTTCGACTGTGTCAATTGGGTTTGTTTGTGGAAGGTCCTGCTGAAACTTGGGGTGCCAGAACACCTCATCGCCTTACTTCGCACCCTCTACAGCTCGAGCCAAGGAGTTGTAAGAGTTGATAAAACGATATCAGAACCCTTCAAGTATCGCCAAGGAGTACGACAAGGATGCATCCTGTCGCCCATTCTGTTCAACGCGTATGGAGAGTATATCATGAGGCGAACCTGTGAGAATTGGGAGGGAGGCGTCACAATTGGTGGCGTGAAAATAACAAATTTGCGCTACGCTGACGACACTACTCTTCTTGCAGCAAACGAGTCGGAAATGGTATTGCTTTTGAACAGAATGGAGCAGATTAGCAATGAAATGGGCCTTTCCATAAACCGTTCCAAGACAAAGGTCATGGTGGTGGACAGGTCGAAGCGATTGGAACTCACTGGCGCGTTAAACCTGGAAATTGTGAACAACTTCATATACCTGGGTTCCAATATAAGCAACGACGGTTCATGCGAGACTGAAGTACGCAGGAGAATTGGAATGGCCAAGAGCGCCATGTCTCAGCTTGAGAAAGTTTGGAAGGACCGCGTCATTTCCACGAGAACGAAAACCAGACTGGTTCGGACACTAGTGTTCTCGATTTTCACCTATGGCGCAGAGACGTGGACTCTCAAAGCTGCAGATCGTAGGCGTATTGACGCATTTGAGATGTGGTGCTGGAGAAAGATGCTCCGAATACCCTGGACAGCATTTCGGACTAACGTTTCCATTTTACGGGAACTAAAAATCTCAACACGGCTGTCATCAGAGTGCCTACGCAGAGTCCTACAGTATTTTGGTCACATAGCGAGGAAAACTAGTGATAACCTAGAAAAGCTATTTGTGACTGGAAAAGTCGACGGCAAAAGGCCGCGTGGACGCAGCCCGATACGTTGGTCCGACCAGATCCGCACCGCACTCGACTCCACTCTATACGGTGCCCTGCATGCAGCCGAGGACAGGAGTGGATGGAGGAAGATCGTCCGTGACCGAGTGATGCTGAAGGGGGGTCACGACCCTCATTCCTGAGGAATACGACGCAAGGAGGAGTTAAGAAATGCTACCATTTATAGAAAAAATCTTATTGGTATCATTAAAAATTCCTATTGATTTAAGTTTTTTTGTACACCATAGAATAAAATCGAATACTTAGCCAAAAACAATATTCATTTTAGCCCCGTAAAAACCTGTTACACTGAATACTTACTAATTTGCATAGGTATCCCACAATAGGGCCCAAATCAATCTTTACTAATATAATAAAGCTAAAAAGCTTGTATACGTGTTTGAACGCTCTAATCTCTGGAACTACTATTTTTGTGTTGAAAAGTCCATTTGTCAAGAAAGCCATTAATATAAAACAATGTGAGCGGAAACCGAAATCCACGCTGACGGAGTCTCGGTCGGCCGCTAGTAAATTACAAGTGGCAATATTTGTCGTGCGCTCTCGAACTATATGATTATGCAGGTGACCGGTGAAATGAAAATAACATAGGTCAAGTTTGAGGTGTTTGACTGGATATTTGAATTTATTTGTTTACCAATTTAAATCACACCAACGAGTATTAAAGTAACTTATACTTGTAATATTATATAATGTTCAGATTGTATTATTGTGACGGGCCCGTTGGTATAGTGGACAGGAAACCTACAAAACCAAGTACCGCAGGTTCGAATCCCGCTAGGGGCAAGGTGGTTCTAAATTACTAAATCAGCCACATCAACGAGCATCTAAATAAAATAAGTGGAACCACCATTTAAATGAGCCGTTCGTCTGGGGAAGTACCTGACAGAAAACCACAGTGAAGTAGCACTTCGGAAATGTTGTGCTATGTTTCTGCTGGTGAGTAAGGTCCCCAAAACTCAGTTTAGGAGTGTATGGGATTTTTAAAGGCAGGCAATGCATCTGCGACTCTTGTGCGGTTGTTGATGTCCATGGGCAGCGGTGATCACTTACCATCCGCCTACTCGTTTGCCTCTTTAACATTAAAAAAATCTTTTTCATCAGTTATGCAGTCATTATTATTAAAGTGCATTCAAATAAATGCAACTAGCACGACAAGGTCGGACTTACAGATTTTTCAAACCGGTAAGCGGTTCAACGATCACATTAGCACTACGCTACAGATTTCATAAAACATTGAATTGAATACTGCAAATCTTCCATGTATTAGATCATATTCGTATTACATTATAGGCAGGCGTGGCGTCCAAACTAAAGATTTTTAAGGTAAAATTAATTTGTTCCCAGCAAACTATTTTAACTCTGACAAATCACTTCTTTCGGTTGATATCGGGTCATTTTTACCATGACATGGGAGTGGGAGTTTCACCATTTAATGATTGAAGTGTACGAGACTTTATGGAAACCAAAACTGTGAACAGTTTGCAGTACCCTGTTCTCATAATTCGGTCAGACAGCAATTTGACAATCATCGTGGAATTTCGATTCGACCAAATCTAACTTATTTTTAGATATCCTTCAGATTCACCTGTGTATATTCCTATTAAGGTCCGTTCAGACTATCCTCAGCCCAAATATATAAAAATAATAATAAATTAATTGGACTAACACACCATTTACCAAGCCCCAAACTAAGCTCGAAGCTTGTACTATGAAAGCTAAGGAACGGACAGACAAACTTAAAAACTTTTTTAACATCCATGACTCCAATACATATGCCGATGTTCATCACACAAACATTTGACCCTAGCGGGATTCGAACCCGCGACCATTGGTTTTGAAGCCAGGGTCTCTGACCAACAGACCAACGGGCTTGTCTTAGTCATCATTCCTCGCCTAGCGAATGCAGTCAATTGCATATTCCTGCTCTAACACTCCAGCACGTTAATAGGTAACTAGTGGTAGGTAATTGCATTCATTCGACGGGAATCAAGTGCAAAGCGATCCTGCCGTGACCGCCCCGAACCCGCGATCATATATTAGGGATCCGTCCGCGGGAACAGGGATTAATGCATCATGCAGTTTAGGACGCGGTGCAAGAATGAGCTGAGGGCGATCTTAGAAGGGCGAGAAACTGAAGCACTTTTCAAAAGTTAATAGCCAATCTATCGCGAACACAGAAGTTTGGCAATTCATTTCTTTTTCGAACTAAAATAAGCGATGTAATGCGCTATCAGCATACGTGTCCTCCATCCTATAGTTAATCCAAATTCATTCAATAGAAGTGTGAAGAAGTATTTTGCGAGTCGGACAATTTCGATACCACATCTGTTGTCATGGCAATCAGGGCTCGTCTTGTTAATGGTGAACGTTAGAAGAAAGCATGAGAGATGATTGTATACGAGCGAATGATGAATGAGCAATTAATGGCAAGTAAAGATGACCAATGAGAGTGCTGTAAAATTACCGCATGATTATGAAGGATTGAGTGAAGGACGCATAGAGGAATAAAAAGCTTGCTATGTCAAATTCGAGAGACGTCGAATGACCGCAACGAAGTGCAGACTTTACTAAAAATAAATAATACTAGAAGCTTTACCTTTTTCTCTTTGACACCCTCGATGCCACATCTATATAGATTTTGATGATTTCTAATAACGATTCTGTTCGATTCCTATGCATTCGCTTCATCTTCCATCTCGCGTCTTCTCCCGCACCCCGCCTCCCGCGTCGCGACTGAAGTAGATGGATTGCAGTCCTGAGCGGTTGTTGTACCGCGCTATAAGCACAAGGAGGTTAGGTTTTATTGAAACCCTGCGTTATTGATGGCCGGTCGGTTAAGTGCTGGAAGCGATGACGAAACCACAATAGAGAATTAACTGGTAATGAAGCTGTTATTAAGAGTTAGGAAAGGTTTAGTTTAGTTCCTGATCTGTTGAGCAATGGTCGCAAATTTTGCTCTCAAACATGAGGTAATCACAAACCCAAGTTGATATTTTTATAACAGATTTTTTTTTATAGTGTATAACATATTTTTTAATAGATACACAGTTCGGATCTTAGATATACCACCAAACCCTGGCCTATAATTGAATCTATCAGAGATTTCAAGCTAAACTGCTTAGTGTTTAAGTAAACTCCATCGAGGTAAAATTAACAGCCCGAACCAAATATCGAACCCAAATACAACCTTATCGCTCATTTAATAAATGAGCAAGAGACGACCCACGCCGACTCTTACATGAAATACGGCTCAAGAAGAAAATATTGCATTAATTAATAAAAAATTACGACCGCCAGGAAACGACGAAAACAGCTTCCAATATATTTTTATAGGCGCATCTCTTTAATGGTGCAACATGAATCTTCGCAAGATATTAATATTACCGAAGCGTTTTGAGGAGTATGCCCTATACGGTCATTATAAGTGCATACCAAGTCACGTGACAAAGTGTCGTCGTTTTTCATATTGTTCATCATCAAAGTCTTTTTCCTCCACTGTTGGAACAACATTGGTATTCTACTTCTGTGGTTCAATAATTTTAAGAGGAATTCACAAAAGGGGAAGATTGTATCCGCTTACCACCAGGCAGGTTGTGAACTTGAACGCCATCTTCTCATTATGAATTGTACAATGATATGATTAGAGAATGAACATAAAGTGGGCTCACTTAAATTTACGTGCAAAGCATTCCGTATTCCCCATAAGTACAGTTTTAGAGTCCTTGTAATTATTTTATTATCACTTTATCGATATCGAAAAAGTCGGGTATTATTTACAACCAATACATATAAAGAAGAAATATGTGTATTAAAATTTAAATGAATGATTAATTACAGTCGTTCAGAAAAGCCATACATGTCATTGACCAAGCTTGACACGTCCAAAAACTCACTTTTAACGGAAACCCGTAAAGTAATCACTTAATAAGACTATCAGAGCTCAAATGAATAACACCAACCAATTTGAACATCCAAAGAAGTACGAGAAAAAGATTGTTGCACTCTGCATTAACACTTGCTTTAGGAATTCATTTCTTTATCATTCACCCAAACCAAATACCGACTCTAATCTTAAACAAATAAGATCCCTTTTCAAATACAGTTCTATCTGGACTTAAAACGTTTCAGTTCCACAAATCGCTGAATCATTTCGCCGAGAGACAAAGACGATATCATAAAAGCTCCTCTCGGATACAAAGGGAGAGAGCGAGACAGATAATGCTGCATCAGTGCAGTTGCATTCGTCTGGCTAATGCACGGTGCGTCTGGATGGTGACGAAGATTGATGGTCCCAGCTCAACTCAATGAGCGGACCTAAAGAGAACTAAAAATGAACAATTAATATCAGAAGCTCTGCTGTAACTAGTGGAGTGTAAGCCAGTAGTGTAATGAGCCTTTGTGCCAATAATAAACTTTCTTAAAAGGCTGGAAGCATTTTGAAACGCGAAGAAAAATGTGGCAGAAACATAAAAATATACAATACTTAATACAATATCTCATAATCTGATCCCATGTTACGTAAGCATACGTCCCATGTGTTCTTTTGTACCATAAGAAGCACATCGCAATTTAATTCTGTAACATCACGCTCTCCCTTACTGAACTACGGAGAATTAACTCAGTGATAGTTACAACCATTAACCCCATCCAAACAACGGTGCAACGGTTATGAAGAGCTACTAACTACCCTATCGTAGTACCCTATAGTCGTATCAAATAGCGACCGGCACACCCAATATCTGCAAAATTAGTTTCAAAGTCAAAGTCAGTTTATTTCTAATTTGTTTAAAACATTTTCACCATAAGTAATACTGGGAAAAACTCACCAGAAACAATAAAAATACTACCCGATGGTTTACTGTAAGGCTATGTAACTAAGCAGCCGGTTTTTCAGCCCGTTTAAGTTATTGAAGACTTTAGGTCGAAATTAAGTCCGCAGTATTCTCTATACTCATAACTTTAGAACTTACGTAAAGTAAAGTTAACTAATTTAAGTACCGCAAAACGGAAAATGGTCCAAACTATCGATCGATATTTTGTACCACATTCCTATAAAGTATTGAATGATCGCAATACTTTTTGACGATTAATAAGCGATTCTATGAAGCCTAAATAAATAAATAATATTTTGACTTGATTTTTATAAAATCAGACTTGCAAAACAAGCCTCTGGCGTTGCATATAAACTGCTTGCAAGGAAGGAACGCACAAAGCCAGTGTCTAGGCTATTGATAGGCCGCGGCCGCGAAACGGAAAGTGGTCCGTGCAAGGACGCCCGGTCCCTCCCTGCTCGCCTCTGGACCAGTTCTGTGGGCCAAGTGTAAGCGCCTAGCGGGACACGGAAAATAATAATATCATCCCAGCTGATTTCGGCCATGGCGACCAATCTTACGCAGTGCGCAGCATATATTATAGTGCACAAGTGAGTGCGCAAACACAGGTGCACTCCCTATTCCCTCATAGTCATAGTTCCGTGGGACAGCAATCTGTCACGACCGTAAAGAGCTGAGGCGCAGGACAACGGCTTAACTTGCTCTCCGAGGCAAGTGGATACACCGCCAACTTCCAAACTCTGGGCTGTATCTGTGATATTTCAACTCATAAAACACTGACACAATTTCATCGGTCCGACTCGGGATTCGAACCTACTAGCCACTGCGCCAAGGAGGCAGTTACACGGAAAATATAGTATGCTAATACTAATCTCATATCTAGAGAAAACATTATATACCTATTTTGATTTGTTTCTTTGAATTAAATACGCTCTGAAGCTACTGAAGTTTCAGAGCTCTCAGAAGGGTTCTAACATGACTTGTTAAAAGGCCGGAAAGCATTTTATTTGTGTAGGCTAGATTGTTTATTAATCGGCAATAATTATTAAAATATTTTCACCGCGTGACTCTATTGCCTTGTCCCAAACACCGTTAATGTCAAGTTCTGGGTGATTTGTTGGATGCGTTCAAGGTATACTTTCTGCTTCAGTTTAATCTTCTATGCTCCTCTAGTGTCTGTTTAGCGATGCATTTGTGCTTTCTTTTGATCAAATTGCTCTATTACGTATCAGTTTCAATCGAGAATGCGTAACGTATTGGTGATTGTATAGTAACTTTTGAAAGCTGTAATTGTTGGTGTTCTTTTTTAAGAAGAAAGCTTAACTTGTGTAGCTTTGAGGCAAAGGATGAAAAAAACATAAAGTAATACTTTTGTTGCTATTATGTATTTTATTTATAATATAATAATTTTTTGAACCGTAAAATCGAATTATGGTTTTTAATGCATTATTAGATTTTTCGTTAATATTATAAATCGTAAAGTGAGTTTGTTTGTTTGTTCCGCTTTCAAGCCGTAACCACTGAACCGATTGCTTTAAAATTTTTGCAGACGAAAAGTTAATAGTCCGAATTTAACAAAAGGGTAATGTTTATCCCAGAAAATAATAATATTCCCGAGGGAAACAAAAAATATTAATAGCCGAATTCCACGCGGGCGAAGCCGCGGCCGGAAAACTACTTCAAAATAATGTTGTTTTATTAATATTGATTAATACAGTTGTGGTTAAAAGTATTTAAATGGAAAAAAAAGAGCACTGAGAGGAAAAAATTGTTATTCGATTTTTCTGCTTAGAAAATATCCAGTTTCATTGTAAGCGGAGTAATTACTCCCCCGAGCTTTGATGCGTCGGATCGTGGCACCTGAAACGTTGGACTATAGCACAGTTGTGACTATAGGGAGAGAAATGCACCAGTGCTTGCGAAATAATTTGTGCGTATAAGTTGGCCGTGCAAATGAACCTCGAAAAATTTACATTTTAACAAAAAAAACTTATAATTTAAATAAAATGTGAGTCTTAAAATCACTAAGAAAATTAAAATTTTAAATTAAGGAAGATCCCATCTGTGGACGGCCTTCGGCTGAAATTGAACTGCAAAAGGGTGATGATGATGATATCGATAATGTTTTTTTTTAATCCATTAAGTACATATTATGCTACAACAATAATCAATCAGTATATCAGGATATTATGTTTCATAAAATCAATGCTTTTTTTTATTTTGCTATGTTATGTTTGTAGCAGCATAACACTTAGGTTTATTTCTCTTACTCCACGATACGGAACTATACATTAATATACAAACCTTGTTTGCAGCCATTCCAGGTTAAAAGTAAACACAGGATCAGCTACAACTCTGCCTCAAAGCAGCTCAATTCAGCTCTTTGACTGTCACAGCTGCAAAGAGCGTTGTCACCAGGCAGCTTCAATTCACAGCTCTTTATGCTACAGCAAAGAGCTGAGCTGAGCTAATGCTGCAAAGAACTGATTGAGCTGAGCTAATTGAGTCCGCAGAACGTGAGCTAATTGGAGATGGAGCGTAATTATTGCGCTTTTTCGGCACTGACGATGTGATTAGTGTGCTGTTGGATTGCTGTGGATACGACTGGGAAGGATTTTAAATGAGATTAAATTAATTGATAAGATTTATGAAGTGCAAGTCTCGTAAAATTAAAGAATGATGTTTAAAAAGATATACATATATTATTGCAATAGAAATAATTTTTTAACTCCAATGGACGTACATATAATGGAATGGAGAAGTACCTCCACCATACAGAAGACCACAGTACAGTAGCACTTGGTTACTATTGTGCATTGTTTCTACTGGTGAGTAAGTTCGCCCGAGCTCAGTTGGAGATGGTATGGGGTCTTATAGTTGCATTGCATGTCTTTACAATCCATTGCCTACACCAAATTAAGCTCTTCTTCAAAACGGAGTCCAATCAAAGCTAAACAAATACAGAAAAACTTCATCTTCACTTATTCTAAGAGGAAAACCTTATCAATTCACTCACTCACTAATGCGTATCCACACTACGCCAGTCGGTATCTTGAATGTACGTACGTGTGCACGATGCACTGAGGAAACAGGTGGTTACTTACAGACATGGCCTTTGCTATCATTTTAACAGATTGGGTGGCATGGACTGATTTTAGAATAATGATGACGTAAGCTTATTTAATAATGATGACGATTTTAGAATAATGATGCACTTATTTTGATACCGCGTTTCAGCAAGTGTCCACTCAGGCCAGGTTGAGTGACGATTGGCGCAAGATGGCTGTTAGGAGCTAGATGCGAGTCGCCGAGAATCGGGCTGAGAGGATTACCCTAGGATAGGCCTATGTCCAGCAGTGGACTGCGATAGGCTGATGATGGATGAATCTGCACTTTGGTACTAAGCCAGAAAAAATATAAGTTTAGGGAGGGCTTTGCCATGCATTTGAGAAATTGAGACTCATAATAATAACATGCTAAGCCGTGTCTATTCTACGATAGTAGGCATCTTGAATGTACGTATGTGTGTACGATGCACTGAGGAAACAGGTGGTTACGTACAGACATGGCCTTTGCGATCATTCGAACAACTGCCTCCCCGGCCGTCCGGAAAGGATTTTGAATAATGTTAACGTAATGTGTTCAATACGTTAATGCGTACCTAATGGTTAAAAGCATTGTAAAGGTACGTTGGAATATAAGATACATTAATGAAATACTGAAAAAGTAGAAGTTTAACCTTTAGGTACTTCCAAATTTTCCTTATTTTATTTTTCAGGGAGATATTGTTGGCTTATAATAATAACAATGTGAAATGGAGAATTACTCGTACTTACACAAATGTAAAAAGAAGAAATAGATGTAATTTGCGTCTGGCTAAATTTTACCCCATATTTATTACAGATTGACGGTTAAAATGAAAATTTCAGTGAGTGAGTGAGATGCCACACTTATTGACAAACATATGAAAGTCTTACTGTGTTCATACTAAATATACTATACTACTATTCTATCCATCCAAATCGTTACAATGCGAGCATAATTCTCAATATTTGAGAACAAATGCAATTACATAAGCCAAATTACCTCTCGATAGAAAACATACCATCACCCAGTACGTGCCTGTCTGGGCACATAAAAACTCGATCAGACAGACGGTAGAAATAAAAACAGATGAAAATCTAACCCGTAATTAATGGTAAGTACTTGTAATCAAACACTAGGCTAGTCTGGCCCACGTGGGTTGGTCCAGTTACCGACCTCTTTCACCGGGCTTTTTTGTTTCACACTAGCGACATGCTCCGGCTTCGCACGGGTTCACTAAATTGATCAGTGTTTGTCTACTAAATTAGTAAGTTTCAGCCTATTAATATCCCATTGAATGGCAAAGGCTCCCTTTATTGGAAAGCATGTTTTTGTAACGAAGATGGGTGTTGGCCTAATCACCACGCTTGCCAAATGCGGATTGGTTATCACAAACACAGACGGACTTCAAAAAAATTAACTAAATTTCTCCTGACGCGGGAATCGAACTCAAGATCTCGTGGTTATGGCCCTCCACGGAGTTATAGTACGAGTAGTATACCTATAGTCTATTACCTTCATTGTGCACTCTATCTGTCGGTTGCTTAGTTTTAAAGATTGAAGTATACATAGGGACAGACAGAAGAAACAGTCTTTGTTTCATACTACGTACCGTTTTTTGTCTCCCTCGTAATAACGTGGTATTTGGAAGATTAATACGCGGCGCTCTAATGCATATCATTAGGTTGAGTGGTTCAAGTTCTGTTCGGTAGGACGCTTGTTAAACCAAATGGAGTGAAGGCGTACGGGGATACGAGTATATGAATGGGAGGAAATAGTTACAATCTATACTTTGAGTTATCTATAGTTTGAGTGAGTAAAACTCAAAGGTGACTGATGTAGTAACGGCGTGAACAACGCACAGCCCAAACCACTGGACGGATTGGGCTAAAATTTGACATGCAGGTAGATTTTATGACGCAGGCATCTGTGTAGAAAGAATTTTGATCAATTCTACCTCCAAGGAGATAAAATGGGGGATGAAAGTTTTCATTAAACTTTGATCATGGTCAACTTTATACCAATCGGGCTGAGACTTTGCATGCATAAAGCCTAGGCATCCCCTAAGAACAGATTTTCATAAATTCCACTCCTAAAGGTATAAAATAGGCCGCTAGTTTTTTAATAACTAACAACGTGCTCTTTCATCTCTTCAAATTCTTTTGTCTTTTCTTATTTTACTAGCCCTCTACAGGTTTCCTCACACTTATTGTTAAATGCCTTCCTCGACATACTACTACATGGGCTATCCAACATAAAAATAATATTTCACCAGTGTTACTGAAACTCTTCAGCTTTATTATGAGTACATATTTTATTAGTATACATAATGTACATTTATATACCATTGCTAATTTGCGTCAAAATTTTTCTAAGAACAAATAAATGCATCCTTAAACAAAATCTGTCTTTTCTAGTGTTACAATTCCTGCGTGCCTCAAGCAAAGCCTACAAGGCTGGCACTCGTTAAGTTAATGACTAAGAGTGAAATGTAAATAGAGTGAGTTCGACGCGTGATTCGGCCGCCTCTTACTAACTTTATTAGGGGCCCGTAGGTTAGCACTGAATATAGTTATTTTTTATTCGTTAGAGGTTATAATTTGATAATGATTTTGGTATTGGATATGCTGCTAACGAGGTTATTTCATTGGGCCAAGCCAAACCAATTGCAATTTACTGATGGAAAACACAGCAGCATTGTTCTATCAATTGTTTAATTTGGGATTAGTACAGTCTAGCTTTTAACCGCGGGTTTGCGTGTAAAAGCTTGACTAGCTGCCGCCCGCGACTCCGTCCGCTTCGATATCGGCTTCCGCACACATTTTGTTGTACTATAAAGCATATATAAGCTTAAAGCCTTTCTTGTCGAATGTTCTATTCAGCACAAAAACCAATTTATCAATTCAAACCAGTGGTTCCTGAGATTAGCGCGTCCAAACAAACAAACAAACAAAATCTTCAGCTGTTTTACATTAAGTATATGGATAAGATATTAGGGTACAGATGTGAATTTCGTAATACGGTAACAAAAGACATTTTCTTTTATTCTTCGACGGAACCCTATCTATTGACCATCTACTCATTCCCACTCTGTTTAAATGAGTTGTGCAGAAGTCGAAACGCATGCTCTTACCGCGTTCCAGTTGTACGCAATTTGAATAAACGTAACGTGATTGACGGAACGATAGAGAGCTATTTATAGCCACGATGATTTGTATTAGAACCAAAGATTTTGGAAGTACTAGATGGAGAGTATGATTTGACAGATTTTTTGTCCTTTTTCTCCTTATTATGAAACATGTGTGATAGAGCAAGATACCAGACACCCGACAAAAATCGTCTAAACGTCATGGAACTAGGGATTCCAGTACATGCGTACCGATTTTCATCGATATCGACTCTCCGTTTATACGTGTAGTCTATGATCTACTGCACGTAGAATTTTGATACAGAATATTTTTTTGATAATAGAGGTGGTATTGTAAAATAACTTGAATGACGACATCATTTATAAAAGTGGCTATTTCAATAATGAAAATTTCAGTAAAGCTGGTCTGGCTATTATGGCGGTCATTTTTTAACGGGAATCGAATCCAGTGTAATTCGTACTTCGAGCGCAATATTGTAAGTAGTAAAAAGTGCCGTAACTATTGTAAGAATATTGAATGACAACCTCGAGCAGTTACTTTATAACATTGCATTTCACTCAGATAAACGGATAATACTTTCCTTTCCTTTTTCTCGCGATATGAATCCACGCACAATGCATTGCATTGTCACTACATAGTATAAAACAAAGTCGCTTTTTCTGTCATGTTGTCTGTTGTATGTCCCTATGAACGCTTTAATCTTTAAAACTACGCAACGGATTTTGATGTGTTTTTTTTTAATAGATAGAGTAACTCATGAGGAAGGTTTTTATGTATAATATCATCCATTAAATAGTGGACAAGTACCACGGGCGAAGCCGGGGCGGGCCGCTAGTTATTAGATATGTATCTGTCTATAAAGAACTTGCACTCAATCTACGAATTAATAATTTTAATCGACTTCTGTTGAGAGAAACAAACTTTGTAGAGAGATAGAGGCGAAGAGATGTGCTGAGTACGGGTCTACTTAAAGGTAATATAAATTTAAATTACCTTTGTTAAACTGAATCGTGTAATATTGTATATTTTCTTTACACTTTTTCACTTAATGATGAACATTTTCAATGATTATTATTTATGTTGAGTATTTTCATATTAATAAATAAAAAAATCTCTTAGTAGAAAAACGTCTTGTTGGCTCGAGGACTTTATCGATAGGCACGGCACTATAGGTGTAAAAATAGGTGAATTTTTGAAGTTTTGGTGGCTTCACTCAAACCTGACATATGGATTATCTATTGATTTTTCCAAAATCTTTGATTAGAACGGATTGCTCTTATTTTTATCATTTGACAGATAAACACGCCTATCTGATTGTGAGCGGTCAATTCCAATCTCATTGATTTGACGATCCGCTAGGTGTAGTGGTCAAGAAGTTGACTTTAAGACCGAGAGTCGTGGGTTCGATCCTCGCACTGGTCAAACATTTGTGTGCATGAACATGTCTTTTTGTCTTGGTGTTTTCTGTATGTTTTGTATGTTTTTTTTGTGTATTTATGTTTATTTGTATAAATAAAACAGTATTTGAGTATATCTATCAGTTCCCTAGCATCCATATTACAACCTTCGAGCTTAGTTTGGGCCTAGATAATTGGTGTGTTAGTCCAAGGAATTTCTTTTTATTGATATACGTGTGAGACGTAGTCCAATGAATTGTCTTGATCTCATATATTATCCCGGTTACACCCATTGCGGACTCCAAGGTACTGTTAGAACGGGCCTTGCAGATTAGGTTTTAAAAAAAAGGATTTAGAATTGAATACACGAATTAGTAGGATTTTGTAAGAATGGTAGCCTTCACGGAGGTTGGAGCAAGACTGACGCGCTCGGGAAGCGAGCGCGTTGGGTTCAGAACGAAATGCTGATGCAGCAACTCATCCAGGGTTGTCAGCCATATCGTATACAGCCAACGGATGTAACATCTCCCCCCTTGAGAAATAAACTTCAGGGTAATACTATGAAGTTTATGATTAAGTATTGAAATTTATATATGTATTTATTTAAATTTATTTATATTTATTAATTTTTATTTTTATTGTTATTTATTTATATCTATAGGTATTTACTTATATTTATTGATATTTATTAATATTTATTTGTATTTATTCTAATTTATATTTATTAATATTAATTTGTAATTATTTAAATTTACTTATTGATATTTATTTATATTATTAAAACTATATATTATAATTTTCTCCGGAGTTTCGGAGAAGGAGGGGTTGATAAGTGCTGCAGTTCAATTTCTACATTTCCCGATTCTTTATCTTTATTAGATGTATTTTTAGGAAAATCCATTTTCCTATGAAGGCTGCCAGTTTCGTTTAATTTCTTATACAATTTAAACACAACAAATATAATTACAAAAATAACAATCAATATCATAAGTGTAGAATAGTGTGCCCCGTACTTTAAAATATGAGGTTTATTAATTATTTCATTTAAATTCTTTATCATTTCTTTGTCGACTTCGGGTGAAGTAGATAAATTTTCTAAATCTAAGTTATTTAATTTTAATAGAGGGACACTATTCGCGACTTCCTTAAATTTATTAAAATTACAACAATCATCTTTGATTAGATTAAAATCGGAATTTACCGAAGGTAGAGTTATATTTAATACATTAGAATCTGGTATAAGTTTAGTATTTTTACAATAAGCTTTACAATGGGTAGGTACATTGACAATGCCAGTGCCCAATATGTTTATATCTTTTATATCTAAATGAGGACAATCGATGGTTAATTTACTGGATTTGGATTGTACAAATATCCATTTATTGTTATGCAAAGGTTTCCAAACATCCAATTCTCCATTGACAAATTCTGTTTTACAATAAACTGGAAGAGATGAAACTACTTTAGACAACAGTTCGCTTTCGCAGTTAGGGTTGGCAGATGTTGGAAATATATTCATTATTTTACACAGATAATTTTCATTATTTATATTTTCACAATTTCTTATATCATTTATAGTACAATAGTGAGTTTTATCCTTAGTTATAGCAATATATTTATTAGTAGGTATTACGACACTAAAAGAGTTAGGGTTTGTTGTATTATGAGGTACAGGTAAAGGTATATTATTATATAAATCAAATTGTAATGAATTGGTAAGAGGAATAGTTAGTACAAAGATTATTTTCTTATTTAGATAATAATTAATTATTTTTGACATATTCATTATAATATGGATTGACTTAAGTTCTAAAGGAACAACAAATTCTAATTCATTAGGAAGAAACTTATAATTATCTGTAAGTTCTTTATATAATTCTAGTGGAGTTATTATTGATGGATGAATAATATTAACTTTACTAAGTAGAATGGAATTAGTGATCTCTTCAATTTGAAAGGATAGAGTAAGTAAAGACGATTCTAAATTGTTATACATTTTATTTAATTCGGACATTATTAATATGTGATTTGTTTTATTAGATAATCCTCGAAGTTTTACATTGAGATTGGTGATAATTGAATTTAAATTATTCTGATTGATATTTAACATGTGAATAGTTTTATTGAATCTAGTCATAGTGGATCTAGTGACCAGTATGTGGTCTTTTATTAAAGTGGCGATTCTCTTCTGATCGTCTTGGACATTATCGATAGCGTTATTGAATTTAATTCCGTCATCCTCGTCTAAGGTGCCGAATATTTGCTTTAAAGCGGTACCTATTCCGCCGAACCAAGCCGCACGTTTTATTCTATCGTCGACTAAATGAGTTATTGATAAATAAGTTTTTATCATATTTTTATGTAGAGCAATGAGGGGTTCTATTATATCCTCACACTGTAGGTTGTCGAATTCTTTCGTCGCATTGCAGAAATGGAAGACAGTTTCTAGTACAGAATTAATGTTTTCTAAATGTGGTTGTATATGGGAGATATCGACAGGGATAATTATATTTAAATGGCCGTTCTTAATTTTAACCTTTCCCATATAATCGAAATAGATGCCCGAACTTGTGGGGATTGGTGTTATGAAACTTGGCGTAGTCGTAGCCGACACGCTGAAAATAGAAAATGGAATGTAAGTTCTAATATCTAGTGATAATTACTAATCTAATTTATCTTACCTAAATTAGGGAGAACTAGGAAAGACGCCAGCTAATTTCACCTCGTCACAGTGGTGTTTGACGTGGCGTCTACTTATTAAGAGAGTGAGGGTATTGTTGCTGTGAACAGCAATAACCTTGTATGGTCCTTTCCATATGGGTGAAAGTGCTTTACGCAGTCTCACATGATTTTTTAAATATACATAGTCTCCTACTTTATATTTAACGGGACGAGTCCTACTATCGTAGTAACCTTTGGATCTTTCTTTGGATCTTTCAATGTTTTCGACAGCTCGTTCCCAGGATAATTTAAGTCGGTGCTGGAGCATCCGGACGTAGTCCGGGTAAGTAGTGAGGTCTTGGCTATAAATGGAATCGGGAATAAAGGCCTTGTGCCCAAACAGTAATTCATAAGGTGTGAAGTTCGTGGTAGAATGAACAGCTGAGTTGTAAGCTAGGATAGCCGTGTAAACATAACGAGGCCAATCATCTTGGTTTTCGTTAACGTAAGATTTCAGATATTCCTTTAGAGTAGAATGGCTACGTTCGAGAGCTCCCTGGGTTTGCGGATGGTATGGAGTGGACCACAGCTGTTTGATTTTTAGGAAGGTGCAAGTTTTTTTGAATAGGTCAGCTGTAAAGTTGGTGCCTTGGTCTGTAAGAATAGTTTGAGGAATTCCGAATAGGGAAATGAAGTGGACGAGACAATCAGTAGTCTCTTCTGAAGAGACACTGCGAAGAGGATAAGCAATAGAAAACTTAGTGAGATCGTCTTGAATAGTCATGATGTATTTAAGTTTCGCTGGGCCGGATTCAGGAAGAGGTCCAACTATGTCTAGGGCTATCCTTTGGAAGGGTCTAGTAGAAGTTGTAGTGATTTGCATTGGAGCGCGATTGAGTCGTCGAAGGGCTTTGTTTTGCTTTTATTTAGTGTGCGGGAGGCAAATGCTATAGGACGATCCTTTCCGACGGGACCTTGGGACAGAACGGCGCCAACGGCATGGTTAGAAGCATCGCAAGTAAGTATGAATGGTTTAGTGAAGTCGGGGTAGCAAAGAACAGGAGCAGTGGTCAATTTATGTTTTAAGGTATCGAAAGCTACTTGTTGTTGGTTTTCCCAATTGAATTGAGTATCCTTTTTCAGGAGAAGAGTTAGAGGTTTAGCAATTTTTGAGAAGTCAGGAACGAATCGGCGATAGTAAGAGACGAGTCCTAGAAAAGACTTAATGTCTTTTGGTGATTTAGGAGTAGGGAAGTCTATGACCGCCTTGATCTTGTCAGGGTTAGGTCTGACTCCATCGGAGGAAATAGTATGGCCTAGATAAGCGACTTCGCGCCTAAGAAACTCGCATTTGTCGGGTTGAAGTTTGAGATTAAATTCTCTAAGTCTCTGGAATATCATTTTCAGGTTCTGTATCATAGAATGGAGATCAAAAGAGTATGTGACCACGTCATCGAGATATACGAAACAGCGAATGCCTTGCAGGCCGGAAAGAGTCGTATTCATAAGTCTCTGGAAGGTAGAAGGTGCGTTCTTGAGTCCGAAGGGCATCCGGGTGAACTGAAAGTGCCCCTGAGGTACTGTGAAGGCTGTTTTTTCAGGGTTATTTACAGGGATTTGATGAAATCCAGATGCTAGGTCAAGAGTAGAGAAGTATTTGCTATTTCCAAGTTGATCTAATATTTCTGTGATTTGTGGAATAGGATAGGTATCTCCAATAGTAATATCGTTTAGTTTTCTGTAATCGATCACGACGCGCCATTTTTGTTGGCCGGATGCGTCGAGTTTTTTAGGTACCACCCAGATAGGTGATGACCAAGGAGATACGGAGGGCTCAATGATGCCTTGATCTAGCATTTGGTCTATCTGCTTATTAACTTCTTTCTTGTGGATTTCAGGGAATCGGTAAGTTTTAGAATGGACAGGATCTTCAGAGGTAGTTTTAATATCATGTTTGATAGCATTTGTATGTGACAACTTTTCACCGGGCAGGTGGAAGATGTCTGAATAGTCAGAACAGACTTGGAAGAGAGCCTCAGCTTCTTCATGGTTAAGGTGGTCCGTTCTTAGTAGGCTTAGTACTTGTCGCGTTCTATCAGCGGAATTAATTGTTTCAGGTTGTAACAGAGAGCAGTTGACTGACGTGGTTTCATTAGGAGTGGTAGTTTCAATAGCGATTAGTTCAAGGTCTAAGTCTCGTTTGAGCTTAATTGAAGTTTCAGAGATGTTGGCCACTGTGAGGTTAACTTTGTTGTTTTGCTTAACCTTCACAGCACAATTAGCGATAATAAGACCTTCATGTGGGCTTTTATCAAGTACCAGACCTTCTTTTAGATGAGGATTTGAAACACTGGTCTCTATCACCTTCTCAGTGCGTGCGGGAATTACATAGTATGGTTCTGTAAATTGGATTGGAAAAGTAGAGTTTTTAAGCTTCAGAATACCGAGGTTGAAGTCAATGTTTCCTTGATTTGTGGTTAGGAGATCGTTTCCGATAATGCCATCGTAAGGAAAATCTAAGTTACTGACAACGTGGAATTGGTGAGATAGTACGTATTTGGGGTTATTGTCTCTTAGTGACAATTGTAGATTTATGGAGCCTAACGTTGGGATGACATCATCCATTGATGTCATGGTGGAAAGACCCTTTAGTTTAAGGATATCTTTCCGTAGCGGAAGATTAGGTTTAAGGACTGTGTCTTTGATGAGACTGATAGAAGAACCGGTGTCTATGAGAAGAGTCAATGGAAGTTCAGATGATTCGCTGTTTATAATTATATGGGGTAATGACTTCTTAGAAGGGTCAAACGAAATTTCATAAATTTCTTTGGGTTCTCTAGTGATCGGTTTAGTAGATTTGGTAAAAGGTTTTGGAGATTGAATAGAATTGATGTTTGATTTGGCAGATATAGTAAGTTTAGTCTTGTCTTCAGTAAGTTTGGTAGTTGGGTTAGTTGATTTATGGGATTTGGTGGATCTAGTAGGTTCAGTGGGTTTAGTAGATTCAGTGGATCTAGTAGATTCAGTGGATCTAGTAGGTTCAGTGGATTTAGAAGATTCAGTGGATTTAGAAGATTCAGTGGATTTAGTAGGTTTGGTGGATTTAGAAGATTCAGTGGATTTAGTAGGTTTGGTGCCTATATTGTGGAGGCATCTCGCGCGACACCCGAACGAGACGGATTCCAGTTTAAATTATCTGTCTCGTCGCGGCCTTCATCTTGTTCCTGAGTGAATGTTATCTGTCGGAGCGAACTTGGATTGCCCGCTGGGGGCTGTTGTTTATATTGATTACGAAGTCGGTTGTTATACTCCCTTTTTCGACACTGTTCTATGCTATGACCGGGGAATTTACAATATCTGCAGGTGATAACATTGTTTGAACCGCGAGGCATTGAAGATTGGGTGTTAGGATTTTCGCGCGGAGGTATATTACGACTTTGGAATGTAATAGGGCGGTTTTTATTAACGTTCTGCCTATTATCATTCGAACTAGTAGTTTTGTATAGGGTTTTTTGTATTCGTTCTTCCGAAATAGAGAAGCTAACCGCTTCGTTTAAAGATTTAGGAGATCTACATCTGATAATATTGGAGATACGTGGATGGAGACCGACGAGGAACTGGTGTAAGGCCAACTCCTCCATTGCTGCACTACGACCTGGTAACTCTCTTACCTTGCAGTTGCTTAATGATATTTCCGTCAGGAGTTGGGATAATAAAGTCTCGATCTTCAGCGCAAACTGTCCTACATTTTCGGTCGGTAGTTGCTTGCTCTCCTGGAGCTCCATAAGGAGATGTGAAAAATGCTTTCGCTCACTGAATTGAGTCTTTAAAAACTCTTTAAGTTGTTCCCAGGTTGAAAATTCTTTTATTGAGCAAGCAACTTCCGCCTTGCCCTGTAATTGACATAAAATATATTTGAAAAGGATGGGTTTCTGTTGGCTCGTGGCCAATTCATAAGCATTATTACAGTTGATAATAAACGAGTTTAACGTATCGCGGCTTCCATCATATGGTTTTATAAATTTGAGTAATGTATTGAGGTCGATTGTTTCTAGGTGTTGGGGAATTGGGATTTTCTTTCCCTTCCCTTTTTGTTTCTCGGCAGGGCTAGCAGCCCTGTCGTCATCCGTTTCGGATGGTAATTCGACGTGAGCCGGCGTTAGCAAATTTGGGTTCGACATCTTAGGCATTGGATGTTAACTTACAGTGAAAACGATAAACAAAACAAAGCACGGTTATTACAATTGTTACACTGTAACTAAACAATGGGTGGACTCACTGCAACAATGTAGCGACGGCGGCCGCTAGCAACGCGATGGGAAGTGATTGCATTCCGGAGCGATAACGGGAGCTTGCTGTGATGTGTGACGCGTCGCCCTTTGTGCGACGGCTGTGATGGTTTCTTTTGCAGGACGCCGTGGTATGACGCAATGGTAAGTACTTTGTTTTTCAGGATATAGCGGAGAGACTTCTGGCAGGATGCAGGGATACTCGTAGATATTTCTTCTTTCAGGACACAGTGATGGGATAAAATGGTAAGTTCTTCTTTTCAGGATACAGTGCAGTCTTCTAGCAGGAAACAGAGGTAGGTACTCGTAAGTGTTCTTTCACTATATAGTTTTTACACACGTAACACAACTTCAGGCACGGAGTTCAAAACGTTTGTCGAAAGTTTCACACATTGTTCACATTAATTTCACAGATTGTTTGTAATTTTTACACACGATTCGCGAACGGAGACGAACCGAGGATCCTATAATCTTATTTTGGATCCCACCGCTGCCACCAATGTTAGAACGGGCCTTGCAGATTAGGTTTTAAAAAAAAGGATTTAGAATTGAATACACGAATTAGTAGGATTTTGTAAGAATGGTAGCCTTCACGGAGGTTGGAGCAAGACTGACGCGCTCGGGAAGCGAGCGCGTTGGGTTCAGAACGAAATGCTGATGCAGCAACTCATCCAGGGTTGTCAGCCATATCGTATACAGCCAACGGATGTAACAGTACGCTGCAACTATAGTCCTGTATTGGCCAGGGTGGATATAATATCGAACCAACTGACACCTGACCACCGTAAACCTTAGAAGGAAACCCAGAAAATTTTGTTGATTATTAGATTACATAGCAGTGATATATTAATAGCTAATAACAAAAAAAATTATTACATTTGGGGAACGGATTAACGTGTTCCGAAGCATGGAATCATTATTTTTATCAGAAAAACAGGTGATTCATCCCGCAATGTTCTAAGGAAATTGGAAATAAGGTAGAATCTTGTAAAATAGATCCTATGGATGCTCGTTTTTGTGGTCAGTGTCACTAACCACTAGACCACCAGGCTTGTCTAAGGGTGTCATGTCATTATGGCACCCTTGGTTTCATATATCTATGGGGCGGCATTCATTTGACGACCCGCTTGGTGTAATGGTCAAGAAGTTGCCTGTTACGCAAGAGGTCGCGGGTTCGATCCCCGCACAGGACAAACATTTGTGTGCATGAACATGTCTGTTTGTCCTGGTCTGGGTGTTATATGTATCTATTTAAGTATATTTGTAATACCACTGTTGATCCTGATTTCTGTAACACAAGTGCTTAAGCTACTTATCACGGAGTCAGATCAATGTATGTGATGTCGTGAAATATTTATTATTTTATTTTATTTATTTATTTACAATACGAGTAGGTACATCAGGTGAATCGTAGGCTTCTCTGTGGCCTATCATAAGAACTACCTATATCAACAATAACTTTCCCTTGAACTTTTCTATATGTACTTACCCTTATACAAGAGAACGGAGTCGCGGTCGGCCGCTAGTTTATAATAAATCTATTGAAACGTGTGCCTACCGAATCTATAGCAGGAAATGAATAGGTGTACCCTTCTCAATAACTTTCCCTTGAACTTATGAAAACTATAAGGTGAATAAATGCAGTTCAAATCGCGAAAATTTGGCAAATTTTTCACAAACAGTGATAAATTGTCACAATTCAAAGCAGTTTCGTTTGCGTGCCGGAGCCACCATACTTCAATATTCGGTGAGACGTAAACTTTATGTATACAGCCACGAGAAATTACTTTTATAAAAATTGACTCTTATGTCAAGGCAGTAAAGTTCATATTTGAATGTGTTTGTATACATTTTCGTGCTCATGACTGTACCTGTTATATACTGAAACTAACTGTCCTTTTTATAGGCGAAAATCACGAATTTTCGGCAAATTGATGAGACCTATCGAGGAATGCAGACATATTTTTGGGGATAAACTTTAGTATGGCTGCAACGATGTGAATTCACGAATATGGAAAGATAAACGATTTCGTGCAATTGTGCAGATGCATAGTGGCACAATGGTTAGTTTGATGGAACGAGAGTTCGATTCTCGTGCCACTTGTAACCATGAATAATTTAATATTTACATAGTGATAATAATTTTTTACAAAATAATATTAAAAGTCTGACATCCGTATGATAACGAATATATTGTAATATGTAATCAGATTAAGCTTGAATCATGTTTTTAAACTTAATATTTTGATTAAGAATCATGTATTTGAACTTAATATTTTAATTAACAAAAAGGTTCAAAAAGAATAAGCTTTTGTTGCTTGCTTGGAGCTTAATGACGCTGTGAAAGAAAAAGAAAAATGAAACGGACGCCTACGTTTATTTAAAGTGTATAAAATATTTTTAAAAGAAGCCAGATTAATCCTGAAATCAGAATAAATTTAATAATTACAAATACGTTTTACGTTTAACGGTCACAAAAAAATGTGTAACGACTGGAAATCGAACCGCCGCTACATGATTAGGATATTATTCCATGCCAACAAACTAGCGGACAGCGGCCGCACTATCGAATTGTTTATTAAAGGTTTACTGAAAAATCAAAACTCGGTCTAAAATCAGCCCTGTCACAAACAGAGTCCGTTAAAAAAACTACGTATGCAAAACCAGCATCAGATTTTGGAGCACTGTAGAGTGCCGAACGTAGCTATCATTCATTAGTAAGTAGATGTACTATCTAGAATCCAATACGACATTTTTTACAAACCCCCGGGCACAAAGAACGGGCGTCCACCCCCACATAGGCAACCCTATACAGATAGATGTACTTGTGTGAGTGCAGAGAACTTGAAAAAAATTCTACTGACCTACGCACACAAGCCTTCGCGCGCGGAAAAAATCACTGACACAAAGAAAGTCTATCCAAAACTTCTATACGAACTTTTGAACGCACACAGACGAAGCGCGTGCACACAAACTGTACAGTGGAGGTTTGTGTGCGCGGTGCATCGTAGGGACTGGCGCTAAACTTAGCGCTGTGGTGTGCGCGCCCACAACTGCAAGAGCCGAAACTTCTCTTTTTGATAAACACCCGTATATCCTGCGCGACCCCGCAAGCAAAAACAGACCTTGATCAAATTAGAATAAAGTGGAAAATTGAGGGAGGTGCAGTTTTGATACAGCGTTTGAATTTGGAAGTGGAAGCTGCGCAGCGCGGGTAGTTTTCGTACGAAACTTGGTGGCGCGAGATGCACCGAGCGAGACAGGGATAGGCCGGCGTGCTCCGTCTCCCTCCCGCGCCACCCGCCGCCCGGGGCGTAGGGGGAGGGAGTCGTGTCGCGTTGATGAACATTTTTCTCATTTTTTTTCCTTTATTTTTACGCGAATCGTTTTTAAAAGGGTTTCGTCATAATTGCGTCGCCGCTCCTGATTACGTTAGCCGCCGATAAGCGCCGAAACGTAAGAACACTTCCGTTACACGCTTGTTTACCGGCGATCTGGAAGAACGAGTGAAACGGTTATTAAGTTTCTAAAAATAAAACTGTACGCCTTCGCAGACAAATTAGCATAAATACTTTCATCTTCAATCATATCTAGTCTAAATTAACTTTCATTACATAATAAAACTAGCTGTACAAACTACTACGTGTAAGTACTCGTACCGGTTATTAATTCAGTCGCAAGATGCGAAAAACAATAGAAAACGTACAAAACCTTAAGTGGTGAGTGCGAATAAAACGACCTATGAGGCGTCTAACAGAACTATCCAGTAGCTACAATCCCTTTTTAGGGTTCCGTAGCCAAAATGGCAAAAAAACGGAACCCTTATAGATTCGTCATGTCTGTCTGTCTGTCTGTCTGTCTGTCTGTCTGTCTGTCTGTCCGCCAGTCTGTCACAGCCACTTTTTTCCGAAACTATAAGTACTATACTGTTGAAAATTGGTGAGTAGATGTATTCTGTAAACCGCAACAAGGTTTTCACACGAAAATAGAAAAAAAATAAAAAAAGCGGGGTGTCCCCATAGTCAGAACTAGAACTCGAAAAATTTTTTTTCATTGAACATATACGTGTGGGGTATCTATGAATAGGTCTTTGAAAATTATGTTAAGGTTTCTAATATGACTTTTTTCTAAAGTGAATACTTTGCGTGACAGACCCTTCCAAAGTGGAAAAAAGTGTGTCCCCCCCCTCTAACTTCTAAAATAAGAGGATGATAAAACTGAAATGAATATATAATGTACATTACCATAAAAACTACCAACGAAAATTAGTTTGAACGATATCTATTCAGTAGTTTTTTTAATACGTCAAAAATAGAATTTGTACGGAACCCTCAGTGCGGGAGTCCGACTCGCACTTGGCCAATTTTTTTTTATCTCCGACACTTATGTCCAAGGAAACAAAAGCAAACAGCCGCACAGCCTCGGAATAGTTGAGAAAAGAACGCAAAAAGGCCGGCGTAAACACTGCGTTGCGTACGCATGTCTCGAGATGTCGCCGAGACGCGGGAAAAGTTATTTTCCCGCCTTTTCGCCGTACGCCATTTTTCGCCACTGCACTAAAATTTGAATCCAATTAGAATAATTTTCGGTGGCGGTTTATTTATTCCTAATGTTACATTATGTAGTCTATTCAAATATACGGATATAATGGTTGCGTTAGTTGTATAAATATGGAAAAATAAATTTAAAAAAAATTTATAAATCACTATTCCGTTAATCCAAAATTTTCATTAACTAAGCGGGGGCATTTTGCTTTTTTTCAAATTGAAGTAAACGGTAACGGAAGTCGAGGCCTTTTTCTTCCACGGTCGATTTACGAAAGTATCTTAACCGTGTAAATTGGAAAAACTAGTGTTAACAAATTAGAAAACATTAAAAACAGCTAACGAAAAATCTGTTAATCCGCGCGCATTTTGGCCGCATCCACGGTACAGAAGGGGAAAAAATAAAAAAAACTGGCGGTAGCCGGCAGTCTTGCTCAGAGAGCGGCGCGCGGCGCCCGCACACAAACTTTTTTATTCATTTATTACGTGTTTCATTTCGCGTAGAGTTTTGGACCGCGGTTGTTTAGCGCGAAATGTAAAATTGTGACTTTCGATGGAACAAACAAAAATGAAACTAACAATTAAAATTGACCGGCAAATTTTTTGGTAAACACCGCACTAAACGCAGTTCAAAAATAGGTTTTTCTTTTCGGATTAATTTTGTTTCTTTTTCTGTTGTTGATCAGTTGGTATGTTATGTTGTTTTGGTTATTTTGACAAACTGTACGGGAGCAAACTGTAAGCGACAGACGGACTGAGAAGAGAAGAGAAGATGGCGCTCGCATCTTCTGTCAGCCTCTACTACTCGATAGTGCAGCGAGCGGCGAGGCACTATCTAGAAGACTACTGCCACACAGGTAAGAATATCATAACGATAACATTTATTTAATATTTAATATAAACTGTTTCTTCCGACCTGACGCTTAGTCAGCTTTAAACGGAATAGGAAAACTACCAACAAACTTTAAAGTCATTCTGGTTTTCTATCAGGTTTTTATCCACGGCTTTGCTCGCGTTTAATTAATAAGATTCCTGTTTTGATTTGGAGCATTAAATCGGAATAAAACAAATCCTATCACCTAAGTAAGCCCACAGCCTTGCCTGAAAATATTACAAAAATCCGTTCAGTAGTTTCAGCGTGATTGACGGAAAAACATCCAAGCAAACAAATTTTTACATTTTTATAAAATAACAATGTAATTAAAGTTGATTCTGCTTCGATTAGTAATTAAATAAGTTCGAGTATTATTAGTAGGCTATTAAATTACCAATCAAAGCTAAAAAGCTTGGGCTCGCTTTAAGAACCAATAAGAATTTAGTGTTCGAGGTAAGTACAGCTTCGAAGGAACGTTAACAATTAAATTGTATTCAACTTTTAACAACTTTTTGGTGTAGCTTTAATAGTAACTAAGATTGATTAAAAGTAATAAATATTGAATTCAATTTATCTACATTTTAAAAAAGGAGACGGTGCATATTCCTTCTTTTTTCTTTTGTTTTACCATTGTAAACGATATAACGACCGACGGTAGAAACTTTAAGATATTTAACGCCTCAATAGTCCTGGGTTCGATTCCTGCGTCGGGAAAATTTGTGTCGGTTTTTTCAAACACAGCCCAGGTCGCGATCATCAACCTGTATTTGGCAAGCTTGGTAATTAAGCCAAAAGCCCATCTTAGTAACGAAAACATGATTTCAAATTATGGAGGGCTTTGCCCTGCAGTAGGACATTAATAGGCTGATACTTTACTTTACTTTAAGCCATGTGTGCCATGAAATTTAAATTATGAACAAAATAAACCTGGACTAATTAAATCTTAGACAAGTCATGACCATGCTTATCAAATGCGGATTGGTGATACCGATCGCAAATCCGAACTGTTTTTTAGAAAATGCGATAACTATATTTCCTGGAAAACCAGGACCCTAAGATCAACTTAAACCATTAGTCTAATAAAAACTTGCAATGGGTTTTGATACAAAACTTTAACACCACAAAATTTTATACTTTCAGTATTTTATACTGACAATAAAGTTGAGGTTCTAAAATCTTCTGTCAACTTTGTCGCTCCAGCCATCTTGTATTAAAAAGAGATCGCTTCACCCCGCGACAACAGACGATAAATAACTAAACCGCTCCGTATTGGATTTAGTATGATTAAAGATAATGCGATGCGCGTTCCGATTTACCGAAGTTGACGGGTCGGACATTTTTCAGATGCGTGTTACAGAAAACGGAACGTTATTCTTTTTTAATATTTTGGTAACTGTAGTTACCTATTATTTTAATATTTTATCATAATAGGTATCATTGTAAGCATGATTAAGCTTAAGATTTTTACGACGATAAATAAAAGTAATTTGTAACATATTCAAAACATCAAAAGCATAATCAAAAAATCTCAATATTTTTCATGTGTTTTATCCGCAAATTTAAGTTGTTGGTATTGTAGAGAAAATACCTAAACCTTATAAATCTTGCATTTATTTTAAATATTAATTCAAACATTAAATATGTACATAAATCTTTGAAAAACAAAATATATAACTTTCTATGCTATGGCTCCACTCCTCCTCCTTCTCCATATTTTTGTGTCGTATCCGACACATGTCCATTTGATGAATACTATATGTGATATTATATACTACAGCTTAAAGCCTTCCGCTTTGAACTATAGTATAACACTTGTGCGGAAACCGAAATCCACGCGGATGGAGTTGCAGGCGGCCGCTAGTACTAAAATAAACTTTACTGTACTTTTCATTATACTTACTACTCCTCGAAATAAGTATTTGTTTTGACACATATGTAATTTAAAACGTACAATAATAAAATGATTAAAGCTCACGCCCGGTTCAGTGAAAAAGGACATTCTACATTAAACAAACACTTGGGAAAAAAGTGATCGGCTCAAAAGCTCGCTAATGGTTTCGATTGATTTAAACTTCTTGGAAATAAACACTTCACTACATAGTATAAAACAAAGTCGCTTTTTCTGTCCCTATGTGTGTTGTATGTCCCTATGAACGCTTAAATCTTTAAAACTACGCAACGGATTTTGATGCGGTTTTTTTTAATAGATAGAGTAACTCATGAGGAAGGTTTTTATGTATAATATCATCCATTAAATAGTGGACAAATACCACGGGCGAAGCCGGGGCGGGCCGCTAGTTATTAATATTTATCTCCTTTTTCACTCTGCTATTATGTTATCAATGTTAACAATTAATTATTACTAAATATGTTACTTTAATATACATAAACACTAAAAAAAAGGTTAAAGAACCGGCCGTGGTCTCAAGGTCCTAGGTTCAATTCCCAAACACAGCCCAGGTTTGTGATCGCCAATCCACATTTGGCAAGCGTGGTGATGGAGAAATTTGCCCTACAGTGGGACATTAATAGGCTGATACTTATTTAAAGTGTATAATAATACTATTAATACGAGTATGGTCGATACTCTTAACTCGTTTGTATTAATGTCAATTAAACACGACTTGTCATAATAAAATACAAAATAAGGATCTAGAAATACGATTTTGTCCTTTAAAGACTGTTTCATAAATGTCACGGAATATAAATACCTACATGATCGGAGTCCGATACAAAGTATTGAGGTATTTTAATATGTTTTTCAAATCAGTAACGTGTGTTTTTTCTTAAAAGCTAAGCTTATACTTGCAGATCGTAATCGCTCGTGACGGGTTCGATTCCCGGTTAAGCATATGTTTCTGATGACACTTAGTAGCTATGAATGTGTATATATTTTAAGTCGGTTTTTGAAAAGATCACATTACCCTCAATGAGAGAATCATCTCTATAATTTACAGTTTTTTAAGCCCAATTGATTTAGACGCGGATTTTATCAGACATTCCTATTCATTCATTTTATATTAATTAAAATTTGCAGTTACTGTAAGGAATCCAATAGAAAAGTTACCTTAACATAATACAGCAGCAAAATAAGGACGTCTGAATGAACCCTGTTCATCAAATTTTAAGAGAAAAACGCTTAAAATATTACTAAACAGAATGCCTAATAAAAGTCAGCTTACAACAATTAACAGTGACCGTTAATCTTTATCTAATGCTCCTAATTGTTTCAAATTTACGGGCTTTAAATTAAGATTACAGCGCTTTTGATTGAAAATATATATCATGAACTGAATAAAGTAAATATTTAATAAATATTTATTTATTTTTTTCGTTTAGTTCCTTCTACGCTTATGCAGCAAGCATAGAACGAACAAGTCAGAAACTTCACAATGTTTTATTAATTTTGGAAGTTATGGGAAAAATAATTACTTTTTTATATAAAATTATACAATGGACATAAAAGTCACATACCTACATTGATTTAATTCTGAAGTACCGTAAGCATTTCTGTTCTGAAAATAGGAAACAGCGAAGGTTAAAAATAGGTTGACTTAGTACTAAACATTCTCAACAACTCATCCAATTTTCTGGATTTATTACGATCCCACAACCAATTGTCAATCGCCATACGTTTTATATAAAAAATATCTACCCATTTTAAAATTTATTTTCAACACTTAGTACATATGATTTAATTTTAATGTTCAAATATAATGCTTATTAAATAAATGCCTTGGACACACACAACAATTGCCTAGCCCCAAACAAAGCTCGAAGCTTGTACTATAGATGCTAGGGAACGGATAGACATACTTAATACATTTATAAACATCCATGACTTGAGTACAAATGCCGATGTACATCACACAAACATTTGCGCCTAGCGGGATTCGAACCCGCGACCCTTGGTTTCGTAGCGAGGGTCTCTGAGCACTCGACCAACGGGCCCGTCTTTACTCCAATCTCAATGCAATACCTCGCTAACGTCAGCAATAAAAATATAATGTTTGCGCCTGAGAACAACCGCATTTGTGCATGTGCTTAACGAACATTATCGTTAATAAATATCGATGCATATTTTGTGCATGTTCCAAGCACGCCTTTTCGATGCAGCCCCGGTATAGTCAGGAACACAACTGTTTAGAAAAAGTAAAATATGAATTAAGAAAACTTTGGTTTTCTTAATTCATATTTTACATAAATGGAAATAATAAGGCTTCTTCATTTTTTTATGGTATGGTATGATTCTAAAGGTAATAAATAGACGTTACCTGGTGTTACTTACATTAAAAAACGATGTTCAAGAAAACTAAATGTGACTTGATTAAATATTATAGTTTTAGCTTCATAGCCTTAAATGGATTTGAAAATTAAATGTATATTTATCTGAACTTCAAATTAAAATACATATAGCTTTAGCGCAGTGATAGACCTTTCCAAGAAATTTGTCGCTCACCGCCTCCCGCGCCCGGCCGATTCTTATTAACACTAGGATATAAGAATATGTAATTAAGAGATACTTTATATTAAGTAATATTGTATAACCATTACTTATTATAAGCGCAATAACTTAGACAAGATTAAATAATGCATTGATAAAAAAATGCGTATCAAATCCAAAAGCAGATGATTGTTTTTGCTTTTTACGGCAAATAGTGGCTACAAGAGAATTATTTCTGATTGTCAATCAGGACACAGTACTGACATGAATTTATAACGCTTTTTAGCTTACAAGGCACTTATTTCAGTACCATTTAAGTTACCATACTATGTCAACGTATTGTCAAAAAACGCAATTAATCAGTGTCGTCTTTTTGAATATGACATGAGTCCCTTAATAATTTCAAATCCGATGACATACAAGCAGCAATATATTCATACTAAACTTAATATTTCATAAGTTAACAAGAGCATAGCACTTGTGGAGGCGAGCGTACCCGAACCAGTCTTAGCGACCAGTCGCCGCGACCGATGCGTTTATATGCTAATGCGCGGTGCATCTCCAAAGGCCAAGGTCGTTGCGACTGGAGCTTGCGATTTGACGCAACGTGCTGCGATTTGTCGCAGCGGATAGATGTTGTTTTGTTGAAATGATTACTGATTACTTTGACCGCGGTTGTCAAATCTTTGCTAGCGATATGGGAATGTTTGATCACACACATTTGGCGTGTTGCTTAACGGACATGCCTTTAAGCGTCAAATTGAAAATCAGACATATTTTAGTTTTTGAAGACAGTAATTTTCTACGAACGAAAAAATATTCAATATCGAGTATGAAGTAACTAAAAATTTTATAATTCTAAAAAGTTGTTGATTCTAGTAACTCGTTTAACAGATAATTAAATCATTCAAGAATGTATTGATAAATCTTAACATTTTCGGGTTTTTTTTTCACCTAAAGATTTGCACAAAAAGTATCATCTACGCAATTTACTGATGCACTCAACAACGCTTTAAACTTAAAAATAATATGAAATTTGAATTCACATACACATATCTCTCTGTACACCTAACAATTCCGTCAACACTCAATCGCCAGGAATCGAACCGACCTCTTACTCCGCAACTCCTCAACCATTACACCGGCAGGTACATTTAACAACTCCAACCAACTCTGAAGAGATACAAAGACCCCGGTGATTCACTAAATGACTTGCACTTTTTCCCTCAAAGTAATTGGGCGTGCGACGAGGTGCTTTGACCAACGACTCCTATCTGATACTGTTAGGTGTTATTAAACATGGTATTTGTATTAGGTAGGCTAGTATTCCTTTATTTGGTCTTACTTAGGAGATTTTATGGGAGTATTTTAACTTAAGTGCAAAGTTACCATGGAAAACTAGAAAATTTTAAACTAGCCATATCGCTATTTCATTAAGTAAATTAGCTTTCTACATTTTTTAATTTGGATTACTTTGGTGCAAAAAAAGGGCAGTAAGTAATACCATTTATTCGTGAATTGAATTAAATGTCGCACAATTTCATAAAACTTAATTGTCTTGGTAAATCAAAATTATCCAATTCGGGGTTTGTTAACTTACATTCGGATTTTATTTTATTTTAAGCTTTCGAAGTAGAATATAATCCTGATAATTTTCGGGAAAAGAAAATTACTAAAATTAACCCAACACGGAATTGAAACAATAGAATTGAATAAATAATAACGGGCAAAATGGTCCTTGCGAGGGTCTTGGTGGCAAGAGGTGCTGGTTTGAATCCGGGCTAAGATCAGGTGAATTTTTCTTTGTTTTTAAATTAAAAAATATTTTAACAATAGATCAAACCATGACATAATTCTTAAAATCGTGTCCGATCCATAAGCAATAATCACAATAATATTCGAACAAATTAATCATATGTCAAGCCCACGCCTTGCTTCTCATGATTGCAGCAAATTTTTTAAATTATACATATATTGAATTGTACAAAAAATGAACAAATCACCTGCGCCCGCGCAGAGAACACAAAGTCCTTTGAAAGTCGACGCGAGTCCGGTCACGGGCTTATATAACTTGCAGCATGCTTTGATTTTGCACGATTTATATTTAATACCACTACTTAATATAATATAATATATAAAGTAATCTTATCTATACCAATTTACTAAACTTGAAGAGTTTGTTTGTTTGAGCGCGCTATTCTCAGAAACTACTGGTTCAAATTGAAAAACAGTTTTTCTTGCATAGTTCATTGTTCGAGGAAGGCTTTAAGCTGTAATAAAACACTATTTTTGCAGAAACCGAAATCCACAAGGACGAACTGCGGGTGGCCGCTAGTTAATTATATGAGGAATCTGAAAATTAGAGGTGGTAGATCAGCTTGCATTTCAACTCATGGTCTCTTTACCAACCAGTCAAAAGATATGTATTACCTATGTCAATCTTGGTTTCGATAATTGTTTGTATCGCACCATACTACCTACGCGTAAAACCAACTTTGCCCAATATTTTACTGGCAGTTTGTTGCATTTTTCAGATCTAAGACCGTTTTGTAAGCGTAAGTGAGCTCCTTAGTAGGAGTCCAATTAAAAGTCAAATATCTCTTACATATTTGTTTATTGCTATTTTGAACCAAAACTTGTCAAAAAGTGTTTTCTTTTTTTTATACTTAGCCCGGAAACCTCAGTTTAACATTACTGTCATTTAAACACCATTTTATCAACATATCTTGCTCATTTTCCGTCACTTTACTAATTTGCATGACTTTCTTTAACTAACCTAACCTAACAGCGCCTTTCAAATCTGCGCAGGCGCATGGACGTGACAGGATCGTCGGTCCAATGCGCCAGATGATCGGATCGCAATTTCGATACCTAAATGGCTAATAGGCTAGTTAGGCCGACCAACTGTACCTAGGTTTTGTCTATGCATCGGAATGTTTGGGAGAGAAAAAATAGGTATATATAGGGACAGGCCCGTTGGTCGAGTGGCTAGAGACCCTGGCTACAAAACCAAAGGTCGCGGGTTCGAATCCTGCTAGGGGCAAATGTTTGTGTGATGAACATCGGCATTTGTACTCGTGTCATGGATGTTTATAAAAGTATTTATGTATGTCTATCCGTTTCCTAGCATCCATAGTACAAGCTTAGTTTGGGGCTAGGCAATTGGTGTGTTAGTCCAATGAATTTATTATTATTTATTTATTTATTAATTTTGATACCTAAATGGCTAATAGGCTAGTTAGGCCGACCAAACGGTACCTAGGTTTTGTCTATGTATTGGAATGTTTGCGAGAAAACATGGTATATTTGGATCGCGGGATAATGTTTTTGGTTATTATTGTTTCATGATATAACCGGGTGCTGATTAAGAATCATACTAATACTATAAATATAAAAGATTGTTTGTTTGGATGTATCTCCGTTCATCACGCTGAAACTACTGAACTGTTTTTGATGAATTTAGTAAACAGGAAGAGTATGGGCTGACTAAGGTGATAGGATCCAGATTTTCCCGATTAAATGGTCCCCAGAGATAAAACAGGAATCTTGATAAAGCAAGAAAAGCCGTGGGTAAAAACTAGTGCAATAATAAAATTAAATATAATCAAATAAAACAATTAAAGCATTGCATCCTGCTGAGCTTTTTGTTATAACAATAGAGCATACATATTGGTCTCAAACGGTTTTAGGGTTTTGAGCCTCTTTTAGACTCACTATCACAGTCTAAATTGCATAGATTTTTCTTACCGCGTCTAGACTAAATTAACTTCAAATCATACACGGTGCATTACCGTAGCGCATAAAATTAACTCCAATTTTAACCAAACCGAAGTCGAAAACCGGTACACAAGTGAATGCATATTTTAATAAGTCAATATGAAGACTGTTAATCCATTTTAAATCTTACTGGCATATTTATAAATCGTTAGACATGCCCCGGCACAAGAAAACTGTGGCCTTATTTTGTTTGACATGTCGTACGTTATAACATACGATAAGAAGCGACCGTCGCTTCGAATTTTTGTGCCGGTTTCAGAGCAGATCGTTGTAAGGCGAGGGCAAATCTGAATATTGAAATCGATGACTGGTGTATCTAATGCCTCTAATAAAACCCGGCATTGTCAGGAGCCCACCCAGGCATGAAGCCACTACTCAGACGTCATGTAATTGGCCTTTTTGCACTAATTTGGTCGCAATTTGGTATTATTTCTACGTTTTAGAAAACTACCGGGACTTTACGAGCTTGTTCGCGGTTTTTTAATGCAATTTTACAAGATCTGGTTTGCAAATTACAACAATTTTAAGAATGCAGTTTTAATATGTTTGGTGGTAATAAACGTTAGAAGTATTAGGTGCGAATGAGTTTTTACCGAATTCCGCAAACAGCGGCAAGAAGACAATTTTAATAAATTCGTCAAAATTGAATTAAAAATGTAAGTGGCAGAAGTGGAATTCGCAAAAAGATAAGTAACACATTTTGTGACTCATTCTTTTACATGATAGTTTTTCCGATTTCATTGGAAAAACTTTCAGGGGCCTCTGGTTTCCTCTGGCCAATGGACGTTCATTTAACATATATTTTATAAATACCAAAATGTTTAAAGAAAATCTCTTTTATTTATTATTTATTTTAGGAAGACCAAGATTTACAAAATCTTGTTTATGCACAAATCACTTATAGGTCCTTAGAAATGGAATAAACATTAAATACGTTTTAGTTTTGTACAGCAAAGCTTTACCCCCTCTTCTCTCTACTCACTCTTCCACAAAACTCTATACCTCTCCTTTTAAGAGACTGCACTAGTGCACGCCTGTTTGTAAACAGAATCGTGATAACGCTCCACATCTACTTAAGATTGTGGTAAGTGTGGTAGGTGTTTACACCTACGAGCTGATAACAAGCTTAACGGGAACCACAGTTAGAACTGTTTAATTGAATCATATTTATTTACTGTCGTTCGTAATACAGGTAATTTTAAAATTCGTTATATATTTGCATATTTGTCTCTTTTGTATTTTTTCATAGCATAAGTGGCAAACTAGCTGTCTGGTCGACTGATGGCAGCAATCACCGCCGCCCATGGACATCCGCGACGCCAGAGGTGTCGCCGACGCGTCGCCGGCCTTTAAGACCCCATACCCTCCTCAACTGACTAAAAAATATGCTTTCTTAGAAAATAACTTATCCATTTAACAGTCAAATAAATAAATTATTATGTAAATTCTTTGGACTAACACACCAATTAACTAGCCCCAAAGTAATCTCCAAGCTTGTAATATGGATGCTAGGGAGCGGATAGACATACTTAAATACAAAAATAAACATCCATGACTCGTACAAATGCCGATGTTCATCACACAAACATTTTCCCCTAGCGGGATTCGAACCCGCGACTCTTTTTGCCAGGGTCTCTGACCACTAGACCAACAACGGGCCCATCACGGACAAATTCTTTGAAATCGTGTCACGCCCCTACATGTACCCAATGAGCTCTTAAACAGCCTCAACTTTTAACAAATGTTGACTTTCGCTGACCAACCGTCCCCAGTAACACCTTCAACATTGTAGTGTTTTGGAGTACTGGCGATAACCGTGCAATAATAAAAAGGAGCACGCCTCTGGTCTCGTGGCCGGACGCAGAGCGGTTTGTTTGTAAACCTCGCTAGGCCGCACGTGTGGACTCGTGTGACCTGAGTTTGAGGGCTACTTGACTACATCAGAGGGCCTAGAGTACTTTAATCGTGCCGTTACCTTTCAGCCTTTATTGACAGCTTGTGCGGATTTACCAACAGCTTGATTACCAACCATGGATGTTCAGACCTCCATGGTTGGTAATTCTAATCAGCGCGCGCACTGGCCGCTAACATTTTTATTGTTCCACATTCGAAATTCCAAATGCATCATTTGTCCAGACGTTCTGTTTTCGCTTTTTTTAGCAGTCCTACAGTAATCTCGGAGCTAGACAAAGTTCTCGTAAATAACGAAACAAATATAAATAAAAAATTATATAAACCATGTAACAGTGCCTGTAATAGTGAAATAAAACAGGTCTATTGGTGTTCTGCTGCTTTTACTTCAACTACCTCCTCCTACCAACGACATCCTCTTGAAACCAGCGTACTCCGTCGCAGTTCTAACCAGTTGAATAGCCACACTTAGACTGAGATTCCTCAAAAGCGGAGATGTGAGGAGCAGAGCGGAGATATGTCGTAAGCAGCCAATAGGATTTTGACTTCAAAACGTGACCCATCTCAGCATTCTCTCTTAGACTCAGAATCCACCAAAGCGGAGGTGTGCGGAGCGAATCGGAGATGTATCTTGCGCGGCGCGGTACGTTTGTAAACTTGACGTGGGCCGCACGTGTGGTCTCGAGTGACCAGTGAGGGCTAAGTGCGGCTACTTGAGAGCCGTATGTGATAGGAGGGTGTTGGAAGGGTTTGGGAAACAATGTGTGCCCCGTAGGCCCGGCAAGGTACTTAGTTCTTCTGGCAGAATTTTTTGGTTTACAAAACAGAACTGTAAGTCGACTAATTAATGATTAGCATTTTAAAATGTTTGATAGTCATCTTCTCTAAACATCAGAAAAATAAATAAAAAAATGCCCAAAAAAAGAATAATAAAGAATAATTAAACGCATAATTATAAATGAACTGGACCGTATCCAACTATCGTAAAATAACGCGACGATCACATGATGAGTAGCACCTTTGGAGGTTAAGGTCACGTGACCCGAAGCGAGCTTTGAGCATGACCTGGGGCAATGTTCAATATGTGCTCCGGAGAAGTTGAAGTGGGGTCAACTTCTGAGTCGCCTCGATTTTTCGGTGGCAATGGGGAATTTTCAATCCCAATTTCACTAAGACTACAATTATTGCAAGACTCATTTGAAGTGAGGAAGAAACTACCACTTTCTTGCAAATGAAATAATAAAAATCTACTATCTTGCAAAGTAAATTATCAATACACTGACAGAAAAAAGCATCTTCGCGGCTTTGTCTGCGTTACCAAGATTTATCCCATGGGAGCATTTGATCGGGATCTAAATTATCATATCACCTAAGTCAGCCCATACTCCGCCTGTATTATAAATTTCATTAAAATCCGTTTAGTTATTTCAGCGTGTGTGGCGGACAAACATGCAAACAAATCAAACTTTCACATATATAATATTGAAAAAAAATTATATTTCCCGACCAAAGCCGGTATCGTAGCCTAGTCGCACAAGCTGTCAATAAACAATGAGTGTAGTGAACTAAGGGTTGCAGGCGGTGTGTATTGACCCGGACTTTCGCCAAGGTCACGGATTCGAGTCAAGGTCGGGGCAACCCTCCGATTTTACTATGCTCGTGACACAGTGAGGTGGAGGCAGTGAGTCGTGTTGATTGGGGTTTGGTAGCTGATTCGCCAAGATATACATACTTTTTATTAAAAAAAATCAGCGTCATATTAAAGCAAGTTTTACTTTTACTCATATTGGATGAATGAGGCACTTTACAATATACTAGATGGAATATCTACAGAGTATATTTAATTCAAATAAATGGAAATCACACTGTTAAAATAGGCAAAAAAACTTAAACATCAGAACATTTAAATTATAATAAAACACCATCATTCACTCGCCCTCTAAACTGCAATTTTACGTTAGTTAGTGCTTAAAAACAGTTACAAAAAAATTAATATCTGGCTGGAATATCGCCGAGAATCGGGCTAAATGGAGAGGCCTCTGTCCAGCAGTGGACTGCGATAGGCTGATGATGATGATGATGATGATGATGATGATGATAAATATCTGACTTGCACTGGTTCTTAAGTTCTAATAACTTTCAACCCCCTTACTGCCCTCTTGGGTTACTGTGCCGTGTGTACCCTCGATGCAACCAACCCCGCAAGAGAATGGGTTTAATTTAACGTCATAAATTAGATCTCTCCGTGATTGCTGTTTGAGTTTAACATTTAGAACTTTGTACTCATTTTAAAATTCTTATTAAAAATACGGGTTTCCATATGGTTCCCATGTTTAGTTTAGTTCGGTTGAATACCATACATCTGATGGCTTTCACCCTTTCATCTATACTTCTATACTTACTAATATTAAAAGCTGAAGAGTTTGTTTGTATGTTTGTTTAAACGCGCTAATCTCAGAAACTACTGGACCGATTTGAAAAAATATTTTTGTGTTGGATAGTCCATTTCACGAGGCTTTCGTTTATTGAAAATCTAAATCCACGCGGACGGAGTCGCGGGCGGCCTCTAGTTGTTAATATTCAGCTTTCTCGCACGAAGCGATTTGCTTCTTCTTTCATAATGCGAACTGCTAAGGAGTGGAGAACTCACTGCCGTGTTCTGTGTTTCCCGAACGTTATATCTGGATGTCTCTTTAAGACTAGAGTGATGCAGGTATTTACTAGGCAAGCATGCTTTAGGCCTCATCTACACTTTCCATCAGGTGTGATCGAGGTCAAATGCAAGCCTATCTTAAATAAAATAAAAAAAATAACACACCATAATACAAGGAACAATACAATAGTACATACATAACCATTGTTTTGACAGATCTACAATATGCCCCTACCCATAACCTAATTTCACGGCTATTCGACCCTAACCACTGCCCTTCGACCATATGCCTATTAGGACAACAAATAGATCACCCTCATAGATCTAGCCCTCTCTATTTGGTCTGGCCAGATTAGCATAGTTACGCGGAACTAACAAAGTGGAAAAGTTAAGCCGGTCACCCATCTTTGTGAGTGTGTGTTAATTTTAAAGTAGGTTATATGATGATGTATTCTTTATTATTAAATATTTAGAATAACAGAAGTCATTGTATTAGGAAATAAATTTAATAAACATGTTTTCCATGCTACATTACTTTCAACAAATTATAACAGAAGACCACAGTGAAGTAGCACTTCGTAACTGTTGTGCTATGTTTTTTGCTGTGAGTAAGGTCGCCAAAGCTCAGTTGGGGAGGCTTTGGGGTTTCTAAAGGCAGGCAATGCTTCTGCGACCATTGTATGGTTGTTGATGTCCATGGGTAACGGTGGTCACTTACTATCAGTTTACATGCCTGTTCATTTAGCTCCCAATCACATAAAAAAATTGTTTAAGTATAGGAAAACATATTCATACACAGTTTGGCTACAGTGACAAATGTTTTCGATTGTCCGTCTTAACAAGATTTTAAAATTTGTAAGTACAAGTAAGTTGACAAGCACTAGTGCATTTCTTTAGAATGATTAGTCACAGATGTTACGTGGTTCAAGATGGGCAGATGTGTAATATGAACTCCCACTAAAATATCGACAATCAGATAAATTAGAAACGAACTCTCAAAGGCACTTATTACATTTCTTAGCTAGGTACTAAAAAGTGAAAATCCCAGCATAGATTACTTGTCATTTAGGTATATCATAAATACATCGCATTTCATGTTCCAAACGGAATCCCATTTACTTCACATTCTAGTTTGAAATACGAGTTCAATCACGGCATTTGTAGGGATAGAGTCATAATACTATCGTTGCGATACTAGGCGCGCGCCCGGCGTCGCCCGCTTGCACGTGATGTCGCGTGAACGTAGCCCGCCGCAAAACACGCTCGTCTGCGTGAGGTATGGTCTCAGTGACGGCGGGGAAATTGCTAAAACTTTAATCAAATTTAAAACAAGAAAGTAAAGTACTGAGGTGCAATTATGAATCGGCAATCACCTTGGTTACAAAAAGATGCAACCGCCAGCTCCATTCACTTTTCGTACTTTTACAATTTTTTAATGTTTCTTCTTTTCAGGATAAAATTAAAATTACTTATAGGTAGACAGAGTTCTGGACCCCGAAGTTTCCCTTGATGACAAGTTCGTTGAATATGTGTGGTAAACTATACTTCTTTAGCACTATGAGAAATTATTTCTAATTAAAAATGATCATTAAAAACATGTGTCAAAAACACAAAACTAATTCAAGCTTAACATTTTTATACGAATACACTGTAAGCCACCAAAACATATAAACTCAGAACTGGTACAGGTACATCAAAACACGTGTGTCTTTAAATATCTGCTGGTTGTTAAGTCAACAAGGACAAAACACAACTTTACAGTTACGCTGCCTCTATAAGAATTCCTTTGCCTACTTTCCCGCTCTCACTGCCGCCCAACACCGCCCAAAAGCTGTAGTAAGTAAATTCGCGAAGTCGGTGCACTGTTCGTAAGTTTCGCTATTTGATATCGGTTTATTGGGCTACTAGACGATTGTTTATGGCAGTCTAGCCAGTAAACCTCAACAGCTGAAAGTATTTAGCGTTATTTAATGTCTTTTAGTGTTTTATTGGGCAATAGATGCCGGAGTTATTTATGTAGTTTATGCTTTTCTGTTTGTAGGTTTCACGCTTTGTAACGAAAACATGATTTCAAATGGTATAGACTAAGAATGGCTAAGATGATAGCTTTTCTATTTTTATCTTTATCTAGCGGCAGCCCGCGACTCCGTCCGCTTCGAATTCGGTTTCCGCCAACAAGTGTTATACTTAAAACCTTACGCTACTAATGGACTATCCAACACAAAAATAATATCCCATTCAAACCAGTAGTCCATAGAGCCATATCACTACATTACTTTAAATTATCCTACTTTTTTCTATTCGTTTACGCGTTACCAATAGATACTTTTTAAAATGAAAATTATACTAACATCTGAAAACGCTAAGTATTAAAACTGTATGTAAACGACATAATATGCAATTGTGCACTTAATCATTATGAAGATAATTTCTTGCTTGTGTTTGCACGTGCACAGAATTCAAAACAAAGTAAAATAATTAATAAGACTCTCTGAGAATTTCTCAAAAGGAAACCAATTAACACGCGTATAAAAAGTCACATTGTGAACTTACTGACGTCATAAGTGCGCACACGCAGCTTGCAGCTATGCCGCGGATGCGTGACGTCAGCAAGTGACAGTTCAACCGCTTGAGGTCAGGGGCTTCACTGGCTGATGATTGGTTAGCTTCAATATCTTAGTCCAGTACATAATACAGTCCCTCATTGACTGAACAAGTAAATAAAAAAGAACAAACAACGTATCAATTAGGAGTGAATCAATCAAAGGTTAAATATTATGTGCTGGATCGAATTAAACTTATTTCTCTGTCTTGGTCGGAAATACGGGATTACTGGGATACTATGTAGGTACATATTCTTTAACTATATTTGTGGTATCAGGTTTTATGCCACACTAATTGATTAAGTGCCCATTAATCATTGACTCATGTATTTGGGATTGTCAGTCATGTCATTTTACATTAATTAAAAACTGTACGAGTACAAGCGCTCAATATCCGCAATCCCATTGAATATTATGTATGTATGTACATAAAAGTACAAGATACAAGCAACTGTACGCTCACAACCCACAGTCTACATCATTTACAATGTACATATGTACACATATACATACAGACGCGTTGTACAATGTACATACATACATGTACACATACTCATACATACGCGTTGTATGCGCCCGCGCAGCCGTCTGCTCGCCGTCTGCGAATTGAAGTCAAGTATCAATTGCGCAACTCGCGGTCAATGTCGCCACTGGTTCCTGCGGGGAAGTTAGGGCTTCGAGTTACACTTGTTGTGTAGAAAGTGAAATGATAGGTAGGACAATAGTCCATGCATATTATGAGGACAGTCTGATAAATAGCGAAACTCAGTATACTCATACAAATAGACGCAACCAAATAGTCAATAATACCGGTGCAAACAAAGTTTCGATAAGTCTGTAACCATTTTATGTCATTTTGACTGAACCGTCACTTATGACATTTTGTATTTGTCGACTTTTTCAATGATTATAATGTTGTTATATGGAACTTTGTTTGCACCGATAGTAATTGGTTGCATCTATTTTTTCGAGTTATGAGAAATACGACACAAGGAGAAATTAGTCGGTGCATAAAGCACCAACTGGGTTCAGGTTTTCTAGGCACTGTAAGAATGCAAGGTGCGAAAGGCACCATAGTTTATTTTTACTTCATCATTCCGTTTGTAAAAATGCTGTATGTTTATAGTAATAAATCTCACAAGGGGAAAGTAAAACTTGTCCTCATTTTTTAAATGTAGGTTAAAAGTTAAAACCCTCAACATTTCGAAGATCCTTAAAATCCCGCGGGAAGTGAAGCGACGTCCGCCGTTGCGCAGACGCAGCAATTAGCGGCGGAAGCGTGACGTCACGTCCGCGCAATTGAACCTCTGTGCGGTCCGCGTCTGGACATTGCCATGAGTTCGATTCCCGGTTCAGGCAAAATCAGTTTAAATTTTCCAAGCAAGAATTGGGTTTGTTATCCAATCGGCATCTGAACTCCGCAGAGCTCTGGGGTCCGGTAAATTATTGAGTCGAGATCCTGGTTTCGACTCCCAGATCAGGCAAACCTTTGTGCCAATTTTTCCGATCAAAGCCCGGGTTTGTGGTGTCCAATCCACAATTAGCAACGGTGGTGATTGAGCCATAACCCATCTTTGCAATAACTACAAGATTTCAAATAATGGAGACCTTCGCCTTGCACATTAGAACATAAAAAATTTACTTAAATGTAAATTAAATTAAAAATCATTTATTTCGGACAGAGAACCATATTTTTGTTAGTAACAATAGTAAGTAAAGTAAATAAAACCAGTAAGGGATATGTTAAGGGAGTGTCCCGTCCGGCGCTGCGCAGACGCAGCAATTAGCGGCGGAAACGTGACGTCACATCCGCGCAATTGAACCAGTGGTCAGGGTCCGCGTCTGAGCTAAGTTCTGGGGTTCACGTTATTGGGTCATTTGATCTTTTTTGTACATTATTTTTTTAGCATTTTACAAGCTTAATATTATTCACCTTTATCTAAGAGCTTTTAAAATTTTAACAAGGATAATTTCATTTGATCTCAACCGAGGAATTGAACCGAGCATCTTTGCAATTCTTTCTTCTTCTCTTTCCAATTAAGGTACCGAGACCGCTTATGGACCTGATGAATTTCTCCTCCTTAACCTAATGCCTAATGCAACGCGGATTGCAAGAGGTGCTGAACCCAGCACCTCAGATAGCGGCCTTTGCCCTGCAGCAAAGCATTCAAAGGCTGATTGTTACTTTCAGAATTATAATATTTTTTTTATATTTGCAAAATATTTTTTGCTGCTTATTCTTACAGGTAAGTATGAATAGCCAAATAAACGTAATAATACAGTAAAACAGACATCTATACTTTGTCGCTAACAGTCTATTAACATCTGTTTACACAACTGGCCCGGGGCTCGAATGGAAACGAGTCTTAAAAATTAACTAAACGCCCTTTCAGCACAAAGCTTTGAGATCTAAAACAAATTGGTTCGTGCCCTTCCCACGACACATATATGATTGTCTACAATACAAAGAATTTGGAATAAACCTATAGTGGTTAAAAAACTCAATTGAATGGAAAGTTATTTTTTTTGGGTGAAATTCGGATTATGTTTCAGTTGTTTGTACCAAAGTAGTTTTTTTATTCATTGTTTATTCATTTATTTAAACTTTATTGCACGATATAAAAATTGTACAAAAAGCGGACTTAATGCCTCATGGCATTCTATACCAGTCAATCTCAGGGTCAAACAGACAGTTTAAATAACTTTTTTTTATAATTATATGATAAGTATTATTCAGTATTTATTGTTTTAATAATGAAAAAAATATGTAGATAGGGGTTATATACCCAATTACACATAAATCAACACTAGGTGGGAGATAGTATTCCTAACTAATCAGACTCATTATGGATGAAAAGAGTTTCCTGCTTAAAATTTGACCATTCTTATAAATAAGAACGATAAATAATGATGATTTATCCGCCAACTTTAAATATCTCATATAGCAAAAAAGACCAAGAAAAAACTTTGCAATTGACAGCATTGATGCCAACATTCAGCACGAAAAAAAAAACAATCTGAATCATCTTTTCAAATGCTTTCAGTTCAGACGTGTCTGGGAACTCGTCATACATTGGATTACTCAGATTAACTTCCCACGAACACTAACAAACTCGATAAAGGTTAGAAGTAAGCTTTTATCAAAATAACCGAACACCGTGTACATAGTTAGATTAACATATTCAAAAATGTTGGTGCAAGCAAAATGCATCCTTACATGTTAAGTAATAAGGATCACATTCGAGTAGCATTTCCACGTCTTAATTAACTTATTAAAAAGTTACAAGTTTTAATTTGTGTATTTGAATCGCTCGTATGCGAAAGAATAAAAATCAATGTAGATTTAATTGTACTTGCATTAGAGAAAGGTGCATTCAAATCGAACCTCAATTACCTGGCAAAGACAGCAAAGCACCGTATTTTTTTTCCGATTTAAACACTGCTTAGGAAACCAAATATATTTTGTAATAGCTTAGTGATAACAGCTTAAATAAAAATTTTGGGAGTGTAAAGTGAAGTTTGGCGGCAATGCATTTTCTACACAAAACTTCGCGATCTAATTTCGTCACAGTGTGTCATCTTCTATTTAAAATACATTACAGGCGTTGTCACGCCGAACTAAGGTTGCGTTTTCTCCGCCTAGTGTGTTTCTATACTTAGTAGATAGAAATACAGATCTAAAATCCGTACAGAACAAACATCTGTGTGCACTTAACATGTCACTTTGTACTAGTCTGGGTGCTGATATGTATTTAATACGTAATTTCAGGTGCTAAAAGTTGGCATGTGGTGTTTGCAGATTTTATTTAATTTTTATCTAGTACAGATTAAAAATAAACTTAATCCCCTCGTTTGAAGGCTTTCAGTCTTCATAGTATAGAAACAATGAATTAGATTACACTCTTACAAGTCACTAGCGGCCGTCCGCGACTCCGATCGACTGGAATTCGGTTTTCGCTAACATACTGTTATACTTTAGTATAAAGACTTCCTCGACCAATGAACACATTTTTTTTCAATACGTGTCATTGGTTCCTGAGTTTAGCGCGTTCAAACAAACAAACAGTCTCTTCAGCTTTATATTAACATTTATATTATGTGATGTGAGCCAAGCTACATGTTCGCATTTATGTTGTAAAGATTTTTTGCAATAAGAATGCAACTTTGCAAGGACCTGAAAGAATAACAATGTCAAGAATTCTAAGTTGTCGAACGCTTGGAGTCGCAAGTGCAGGCATGCCCCGCGAGAACTAAGACAAAACCCTCTCGTCCGTCAGGAGCCGTCAAAACTCCATTCACGGGTCGCCTGGCAACACTAAAAAATGCATCCATGAGACAAAAGCAGGCTATTACCGCACCAGGATTAGCCCTATTGACACTACGTTACCAATTAAAATGGGAGGGGTGCCTTTTCGTCTCGGTTTTTTCAGCAGACGGTTTTTCAGGCCGCGGGCGTTCGCCCCCCTTTACCCCCCCGTGGCTGTACAGAAAAATCAATAACGCAGCACTTTTTTCCTCGCGTAAAGCATGCACCGACAACCCTGTGTGTGTGCCACGCACACACTGGCGACCTGCAGCGGGTTGCCAGCATTCCTGGCGGAATTAAAATACGAACGATTTTTTTTTAATTCGAATCTTCGATGCGTGACGCGGATTCAGCCATTACATGTCGAATTGGAAATGAAAAATTTGAATATAGAATTTTTCGACTTAATTCAAAATCTAGCACTACTAAACTATGGTTTTACCACAGATAATTAAATCTATACGAGTATAAGATAATTGAAATGTTACTGTTAGATACAGCAAACTAAGTCATAAATTAGGTCATCCCTGAGGAAATTACTTCAAAAGTTAATCGCATTCTATGCAACGTTAGAAAACTTTTGTATGCATGCCGTAAATGATAGAAACTGCAATTATGTTACACGAAATTAAGTGAGAGTTCTAAGTAGTTAACAAACTGCAAGCCTCTCATTGATATTGTTTCTAACTTTTCGACAAGCAAGGTACAGAATAACGCAGGCTGTTGCCTTAAACGTGGTCAATTAGATTATTATTATTTTCATCTATGTGGTATAAAATTGACAGTTGAGCAATGTTTTTAAATTGTACTTAATAAAAGGATATAGAAAACGAATAAGACCAGATTTTTTTTATTTCAGTCGCTGAAGTTGTTCTAAACTCAAAAGTGATTTACTTTTTTAATTTAATTTTAACGGTCATTACTTTCAGGTTGTTCAAGTGTACATATTAGTTTACGCCATTTTTTTTCTTATTTTTTAATGTGTAATCATAGTGATGTAAAAGAGTTAAGAATATCGCAATCTCACGAGTATAATCGCACATTTGCATCCCTCCCTCTGGGCCGTGGGCGACTTACGTACCTTTGATTAGTCGAATGCACCTGAAGGCTTGACGCAATGCTTCGCTTATTTCCATGCAAATACCATGCTTTTGTTTATTTTTATATGCTCTTGGCACCACCCTTTGCTGTGTGTACCTCCCGCGGACAAAAGATTTTGTTGTGCAATGTTACAAAATGATACTGCGATATTTTCTACTAGGTGCTATTTTATGAGAAAAATATTTATAGTGTCCAATTATTAATCAAAATCAAATATTACAATTACAAGTGAGTTGAGATTTAAGGGATACATTTGGCGTATATGGCAGTACTTTGAAACATTTTAATACTAAAAATACCTAACTGTATGCGCAAAACCAATTACTTTATGAAGACGTTGGCGATTTAACAGAATCGAAATCAGATGCGAAAGCTGTATTAATATAATGAAAAGTTACATCTCCAGTATTCCCCTCTTCCCGTTATATTTCTGAGATGTTAAAACTGAAAACAATTTCAAAACATTCTATCATCAAGCTTTTGTACGAATTCTCCTCTAGAAATCGCCATAACTCGTGCTCTTAAAAGGATTGCGGCGAAATAAGGTACGGATTCTTCAAGGAAACTCGTTGCAGACGTCCCTATTTTTATACCGACCTAGCAGTAGTGTGATTGTTAGCGAGCCGTCTATAAGAGCTATGGGACTGTGGTTGTGACCTTGTGAATAGCTTGAATGGGCGCGCTTCCGCGATCTTTTGAAAACCCTTTCACTCAACAAGCATAAAGGCGCCTAAAAGCCTTTCGGACCCTCGCTCGTAAACCAGATAATAATTTACATATATTCGTAATGCCCAATACTCGCGACAACCGCACATCACTAATTGCAAACGCAGACTAACGTAAAAAAAGCATCACATTTAAAAAAGGAACGCTTTGCACATTTTTATTTCGCAATCGCAATGACAGAAGTGGCTCCGTCCCGCTTGCACGGTATTGTTCCGGCGGGATCCCGTCATCAGTCCATCTTTGTCTGCCGCGTTCTTTTTTTAAATGTGCAAAAATATAAAAACGCCGAATGTTGCGGGGGTGGGCGGGTGTAGGTGCAGTGGTGTGCGGGGGGTAATGTTCGGTTAGGGCTCTACCCGATCATAAGTCAATACCATGTTTTAAGTTTGAAGCTTTGAGAAGAGGAAAATGTGTAAACAATCGTCGACCTGCCTTTGCAAAAAACTAAGGCAAAAATTACTTCTTAGAAAATAATACAGAAACACTCGTTCATAAAGCATACCATACAAGATATAACTTGAATTCCTTATTTCACAATCCTGATTTTTATTTGATACAGGTAGTTGTTTCGCGGAAATTAGGTTCATAACAACAGACGCATAACTTTGATCTCATAAAATTTTGCAAAAGTACATTCTTAAGCCAACTCTACATCACTATTCGCTTATATAAAAAGCCCATTTGCCTACACATAAAAACATAATAATATGTAATTTATAATGCATAAAATTATCTGGAAAACCATTCACTCACGTACGCACCACGTAAAATTAAATTCTTTAATATTATTCCACTTGACATTATCCATATCAAATCCTGATATTTTAAAACAATATTTCATTTCCTTATTCTGTTATTAAGTCTGGTCCATAAACTGTGCCTGCAATTAATTATTTACATAATTGTATCGTTTACATGTAGGTATATCTAAATCATTAACAAGAAAAGAAAAAAAGTCTTGTCTGAACTTTCAAGGACACATTTGAACGGGCTTGTACTGAAGTGCACTTGTCTGATTAAACTCCAGTTAAAACATTGATACCTATTATCTGAAAAAGATGATCGATTTGATAGCATAAATATTGCACCAAGGATCGTGGGTGCAAAAAGCAATAATTAAGTGGTCACATTTTTATTTCTCTTGTGTTTTAACTCTATTGAAGCTGTAATGAATTTATCATCTCAGAAGAAATCAATTTTTATTATCTTATTATGTATATTATAAGCATACACTAGCCCGTCCCGGCTTCGCACGGGTCATAATGTTATTAAATACTAGCGGCCGCCTGCGACTCCGTCCGCGTGGATTACGATTTCCAATATCCTATGTGTTATTCTGATGTATAAGCTATATTGTGGTAAAGTTTCATTCAAATCCATTCAGTAGTTTTTACGTGAAAGAGTAACATACTTCCATACATACAAACTTTCGCCTTTAGAATAGTAGTAGGATAGGATACCTTCTACATAGATTGTTACTCAGTGATAATGTAGCATACTGAGAAAAATATTTTTTGAAATTGCTCTAGCAGTTTTTGAGCTTATTCGTTACAAATTGTAACAACAAATATTTCCTCTATATAATATTAGTATAGATAATTCATTGCTAGATCATATACAAAAACGTTTTGTCAGCTTTTAACTCTACAACTTTACATTTAGAATCAACGACCTCACGCATGTGAAGCGGCATTTCTAGACTACCCGGCTATTTAAATATCCATCAAGTGATAAAAAATAACAAGATCACTTTATTTCAATTAACTAGGTATTTGAAAAATAATTACGCTTTCACCTGCCAAATCCAGTTTTTGTTAGGTTAGGTTAGTAACAAGTCTTGGTATTCATTATGTGATCCAGTTATTCGGTTCAGCGGTAGACTTTTTCATTATAAATTAGCCTACCATGGCGGATTCGTCGGCGTCTAAAATACGACTAATATACGACAGTACTATTTTATTATCTGTTACGTTAAATGTGAAGGTATCTCTCGGGAACGTGGTTCTTCTCCGGGACAAAAGTATCCATGATGCGTCCTCATAATTTGGGAAATTATGTTTACCATCTTTTCTAAGCCTATTAGTAACAAAAAGAAATATCTGCTTTGATTAAAAATAAAGCTGAATCAGAGCTTTCAAAGTGACTAACAATCGCAAAAAAAAATTAGAGCAAATCAAACAACAATCTGTGGTCTAGACCTTACCAAATTATCTTTGTCTGCAGAAAACAAAATATATTGTGCCACAGATGATGACTGTATGGCCTCAGTTACCTTTGCCTATCCGCGAAGATACAAAAAAGTCTCCAGTCAAAATAATCTGTGGCTGCAAATCGTCAGACCGTGGTGACGACGCGCACCCTTACATCACCGCGAGACACGAGCTACAAATAGTTTATTTTAGTTAAAATCGCGCGTGCCTTTCTCCGTACCTTTCACCGTCTGCATGAGCGCTCTGTTAATCATGAGACAACAAGTTGAGGCTAGTTTTTTGGACGGAATCCGCTGCAGTTCGATCTGATAGCTCGACATTTGAGTGCCCGTTAGTAATTGGACGGACACGACTTACAAATTATAACGAATTGTGGTCACACTCGACGCGGCTGTCTGGTAACTGTTGTGTCAATGTTAATGATGCCATTTATGGTTGGGGTTTTAACTTGCTTCTTCTGTGTAGAGTTTTGATCAAATCAGATGGTTAGTTTGATCTTGACGATTTGAGGTTGGTGAAGACTCGCTATAGGTATTTTTTTTTCTTGATAGACGTTAGTTTTCTCTTGTCGCACAATTATTTGGCCAACACTACTGCATAGACCTTTTCTCCCTTTAGGTTTTATTAGGAGATTCAACATTCATAGGTTTATTTGTTCTGTACATTTTTTTTTAATTAGGTAGAGGTTGCCTTTTCAGTATCTTACATGGAAAACAATTTAAAAAAAAACATTTTAAGTATTAATCCGATTAACCCGTTTTCAATTCTAATTTACTGAAATGTACCCCAATAACAACACCCCAAAATCAAACGTAGCGTCAAAGCCAGATGTTTTATAGAAGTACCAACTCCATCGAAATGCGTTTGCCCTCTACTCAAGTCAAACATTCTAATTTCCATCCCCCTTAAATACCACACTCGAATCAGCCGAAGGAAGTTACCTTGACACAGACGGAAATCAACTTACCGGAGCCATAAATTGAATGTACATCGTCTTTGCAATTTAAAAAGTAAACAAATCAAACATCCTGTCTATGATCTTTTGTTTTTTAGTCTGTTTTCTGTTTGTAAAGTCTGCACACTTACTTTGAGCATAAGTATGGCGGCTTATTAAAAACTACATTTAATTAAAACCAGTCAAATAAGTAAGATGAATTTTTGTTTGGACACTTATTTAACACAGTTTATTGTCTCCAAAATAAAGACAATCAAACTACTGGCTAGAAAAAAGCTTAAACATTGTAGAAGAAATAATAAAGAAGCCAAATTTTGTTTATCAAACTCTATTAAGTTCGAATTTTAAACAAACAGATAGAACGGGATAATAAAATAGCATTGCACTTTCAAGATCGCGACAATGTCAATTCGTAAAAGTCGTTTGTTATGATTGTTAAATTCACAAAAAGCTTATTAGCATACTAGTTCTTCCAAAACTACTTATAACCTACTTATGACATGGACCACGACTTTGTTTTATTTTGAGTCGTAAATGTTAGACATTGAGGTAGGTCAGTGTTTCGTAATATTATTCATATTATTCAGTGACAAACAATGATTAATCTAGTCTTATGGAATGTGAAATGTTTGTGTTAAAGTCATTAAAAATTATATTAAATTTTATTATTTAACATTACTACAGAAATTAAATTGGCATCTTCCAAGTTGTTAGTAGAAATATAAATGTTTGAAGAAACTTTTAATCACAGCCACTAGTCTTACTTCCAAATACAGTACAGATCTTAATTTCCTTAAAGAACAGTTACAGTTACACTTTGATGAGCGTTAAACGCACCAAAATAATTTCCTTTCCATCCTCATCCCCATTTCTTCTTAAGAAGCAAAGACCTCAACCATAAACAGCCTACGACACGAAAGATCCCGCGTCGAAAAAAGAAAACAACTCTTTTTTTTAAAGTTCATAGCTCGGACACGCGGCGACACAGTGCGGTGTCCGAAGAAATTTCCTTCCCCTCTCCCCAGGATATAGAATAAAAAGAAAAAAAAGAAACCCAGAAAAAAGTCCGCCGACCTTACGCAAGTATCGTTTTATTGCGATGCCCGTGGCCTCTCCTTACCTCATAACACAGTTTCTCTGCACCTTTTTTCCTTTTTCCTTTCTTTCAGCGGGCGTGTGTAGAAAAAACTTCGAGACGCGCGCAACTTTTCAATATGGCCGTTGACTTTACAATTTCTTGAGATGTGAATGAATGCATTGCGCGTTTTGTTTGGAATGTTAAGTTTATTTTTGTGGTTTCTTGCTTTACTAGCTTTTTTATTATGTTTGTGTGCTTTGATTGTCGGATAGTGTTTGTAAAAACATTTGACGCGTTTTTAACACAACATAATAAGTTATTTTCAATAGGATAACAGTTTTCCTTCTTTAATTATTATTTTGTTACAATAAATACATTGAAAGCAAAGTTAAAAGTAATGTTTTTTTATGGATGGGTCTATGGATTGATAAAGTAAGCCTAGCATTCCAAAAAAATTTTTAGAATTTCTTTTAATAAACTTATAAAATAAAATTCCACATGCAATAATCACTCTCTGAAAGAATAATTTGGGTTCCAATTATTTTTAATTAAAAACCGTCTTCTTTCGTTATGCAAAATGCTGCACTCTTTAGCGAATCTTCCCGTCCGTGACGTCATTAACCAAAACAGGTTACTTCTTAAATTAATCCCTTTAAAATATCTTTCAACGCGCAGTGTACACATAAGTACACGCGCACTCAACGTCTTCATTCAAAATTAACGAGGGATTTTTCATTAAATTCCTGAGGAAAACAAGAAAAATTCTTTTGAGAATTAAATATAATTACAGCTTCGTTAAACTCGGCTGAATATCTCAAGTAAAAGCGCTTTCAAAGAACGGTATTAAAAACTGAAAACTGAGCTCGGGCGGGCGATGCTGAATTGACTTTGAGAATAAGATATTTGAGGGGATTACAAGCCGTGCTTAATGCCGATGCCTTCGTTATAACACTTTTTAATCGCGTACGTACCAGTGAGTGTTGCCAGTATGTAAAACCGGCCTTGATTAGTAATATTCATTTCTTTCCTTGGGTGTCATTAAAGCATCTAAAGTTCACTCCGAGGGGTTGAATGTTGTTAAATTACAATAAAAAAAAAAGCTCTTATTTAAACAATCATTGATCTATTATTTTCAAGTGATACTATTTCGATTTCATCCGCCACCTTGGAATGTAGAGTGTTATAATTAACCATTCTCATTTTTTGTTACAGGTAATGGACTGATGGACTACATTTCCTGAGATTTCATCAACTAAACTAGGTTAGAGTATCGAGTCTAAATAAAAAACACCTTTCACGCCAATTTAAGATTCTCCTCGCATTAATAACAGTAGCCATTTTCTTAAATTACATGCTCAAGTTGTAAAAATAGCTATTGTAATCCATCGGTGGATTATAAAACAAAGTTCAACCGTGAAGTCTGAATTATAATTGAATAATTGACATCAGTTTTAAAAGAGTGTGACAACCTCTTTGGTGCAAGGTATTCGGGGAGCAGCTAATTTACTTACCGGCCACTAAAAATCTTTTTAAAAAAGTTGAAAATTCTTCCGCGTCGATTCAAAACAATCGGGCGTTCGAATTTTAAACTAGATACATGATACATGACAGCGAAGGGGGCCCGCATGTTCTACCCCTGCGGTACCGGCCAGTGTAAAAAGAGCTCTGGTAAAAAACCAATACGCCCTCTTAGTAGTCTTTTTGAGGAAGCGCTGCGGGGGCGAAGGGAGGTCAGCCTCCGCTAGTGTTTGTGTGTAAATGCACATTTTTGCATGGGGCTTTGCACGCGATCGCGCTCAGCTCAAGCTGGGCTCTGCAGACTCACACACACACTCACACATATACATACACATACATCGGTCATCATAGGTCGACCGTTTTTATTTTTTGATCGAATGTCAATTTGGATATTCGGGTGTTTCTCGCTGCGAGTACATTATAATTTCATGCACGAGTCTGTTTTGCTTCTAACTAAATTATGAATAGGATTCGGATACTGAAATTTCAACTAGAAAGTAGGAAACAAACAAATTAATTTGGTGGAATAATGTTTTCGCTATCACTATGCGAAGTTTCAGCTTTGACGGTATAACGTTGACCCTGAAAATTATCATATATTTTATAATTTAGACTTTAGATGTTACAATACAATTATTATACATACTTGTAATAATTAATATTAATATATTGATTATGTATAGTAGAGTCCATTTTTCTTAACATAAACATGGTTCCAATTGAGCTATCTCATAAGTTTGTTTTACGAATATCAGAAGATTAGTGTTTTTCGCCTTAGATCACATAGATGAGCAGAGTGATAAATATAAACTATTTTTCCCGACCTGGGAATTGAACCCATGGCATTTCAAAACGGACACACTTAAATCCAACCAACGAAAAATTTGTATTTTTAACAGAAATAATAATGCTCCAATCTATTTTGTCGGCTAATAGAATAAATTGGATTCACTAAATTCGTTCGTAACAGAGATGCTTTACTTTTTTATCGTGTTACAAATGAATGTTCGGATAAACAAATGAGTATCGGAAAACTATCAATAGGCCGCTGGTGGGATTAAAATCATTTATTATTATGTTCCAACACATTTGAATAAAAATACTTACATACTTTGTTGCGGAAATAACAAAAGGTCGAAATGTGCTGATTCTGAAAAATAAATAAATATAAATACTTAAATCTGATACAATACCAGTATGACACGAACGTTGAGAGGTACATGACCAAACCAGACATGTTATGTGCTTTTTAATCATTTCGTTATTCACACACAAACATTATGTACATGTAAAAATTATTTAATCTTCCATATTGGATCCATTTCCGCCCTCACATGTCCTAATTAGCATAAACATGGAGTACTTACAGGGATAATTAAAAAACCACGAGTCGCACAAAGAACATCCGACCAGTACATACATGCATATGTACATACGGATTTAATTGAAATGATTCGAATGCAGATTGGACGCATTAATCAATACGTACGTACAAAATATCCGATCGCATCCGTAAAGTCATGTATAATTCTACGATAGGGCGGTGCTGTTGTCCGATGTCGATGTCGATAATATATGTGTAGTGTTTTGCGCACTCGCTTTTGAATTGATGTTTCGTTGTAACCGAAACAAGGTAACAATGTAGTTTTACCTATGTTTTTTTATAGAATGAGGCAAATTAATGATCTGACTATTATCAGCTGCCAACCTGAATAACTGGCTTATTTCTTTTCAGAAACATTTTTTGTACTGATTTTATATTTTGTCCATTACTGACTAAGTACTTGGTTTGTTAACGTACTAAACAGAGTATGGGAATAAAACATCTATGTATTTTTTAATGACCACCAGAACCTAAGAGACCGGGACCTAAGGCCAAATTAAATATGTGTAGGTTTACTTAGTAGGTTAACTTATAAACAATGACCTGAAAATAATTTTAATGTTAATTAGTCATCATCATTAATTCTAGAATAACTCTATCTCATTAATAGACCATCGATATCGACATCAGCCCTTACCCCTATTCTAGAATGACGTTCGAAAAAATCACATCTCACCCAGACGGGGGGGCGGGGGCGGCTGGGGGAGGGGGGCTGCAGGTGGGGCGCCTCTGTTTTTATTTTTCGCGATTGGCGGATTGCAGCGCGAGTAATGATCGATGGAATTAACGTGAGCGCACTGGCCACCTCGGCCCGGGCACCAATTTGTATTCGAATGACGTTTTTTTTTAAGAACGGAACTACGAATTTTTAAATTTTTAAATGTGATGCTTGTTAAGGGTGGGCTTTAGTAATGGGCAGATGGATAACAAGCTGTAGGAGTCAATTGTTTACTCAAAGATAACTACTAACAGAACATTTCGAGCAACCATATATTGAACATAAGGGGCCATCCATAAAGTACGTCACACGTAAAGGGGGGGGGAGGGGGTCGACAAAGTGTGACATGGTGTGACAAGGGGTGGGAGGGGTCCTAAGTTTCGTGACATCACATTTCAAAATCTAGAGGTACTAACTACTACTACTATGTAATCGCGTTAGATGAAAAAGATGTTGACACCACAAATGTTCCTGACGTGAAAAACGAAGTGAACTGTGAAGTGACTGCCATGCCAGTTATAAATAATTTAAAGGACTGGGTTCAAAGTCCATGGACTGAAGATGATTGAGTTTCTTTTCTTCTTTTTCTTTACATTCATTAGTTTATTTTTTTGTTATTGTTTCAAATATTTGATACTATGTTGATTTCATAAAAAAGTACTTAATTTAAATGGTAATAAAACTAATTTCGGAACTGCTGTTTTAATTTAATAATTTTTCGATGTTAAATTGCAAAACATGTGACGCCACACTAGGGAGGGGGGGGTCTCAAAAATGTGACCACCTGTGACAAGGACGGGGGAGGGCTCAAAAACTCACGAAATTAGTGTGACGTACTTTATGGATGGCCCCTAAGCTGAAAAGAAAATTTGTCCAAAATGTCTTACACGGAACGAAACGTCAAGATGTGCTCCATGATTTAAAATCTCAACAATTTTGCAGCTTTTGAAGAACTTTTCATGAAAAGTTTTTAAGGATAGTTGATGTATATTTTAGGACAACCTGACTTATAATATTAACCAGAAACGTAACAATAGTCATAACGTTTAAACCCTGTTTATGAATGCATCTTCAACTCATTTACAACTAGAGTTGTAAGAGACTATTTAATAAAAAGTCGGTTCCCGCATTCAAATCCCATCAGTCTGTTTTTCCTGATTCCTTCACGACTCGAGTCGCGCTAAGTAAACTGAATAGCTGAACTTTCCCCTTTAAGATTGGTTAGGCAATGAAATATTAAGTGACGGATGAAAGTGTGATCGAATGAATCGTTTAAAGAGTTGAAGATATATTTCGTTATTATCACGAAGACGCCCCTGTCTTTTTTGGAAGATTAAATGTTTTACAAAGATTAAGGATTAATGCTAAAGTCAAAATAATAATTATATTAAAACCATTGGATTAACACAGAATTGGAAAACTAAACTTAAAGCTGGTACTATGGATGCCAGGGATTGGATAGACATACTTAAAAACTTTTTTTATAACTCGACTGTAAATATGCTGATGTGCATTACACAAATAGTTGCCCCTAGCGGGGATTCGAATCCCAAAGTCCCAAAAGTCTGTGCACAAAATAAACACATTGGCCAGTGAAAAGTATGGATAAATTTATAATAGTGAATCACAAATAAATGCACATGTACGATACGATAGGTAGAAGAATACACTGAATATATTTATTTTTGTGTGTTGTTCATGCACTTTTGTACTACGCATAGATAGAGACTGCAATCTGTTATGTGTCAGTGCTGAAATTTTTAACCAAAAAAACTTGCTTTTTATCCATAAATAAAGGCTTTGCAGTGCATCGTGCAGTTTTGTTCCATATATCTGATATGTCAAAAATGATAGGTTGACCACCCCTTGGTATTATTCAGGCCAAAAAAAGACAAAAACTTGCTTTTATAAAGCCCAGTTCGGGCAGTGTAAAATTAATAAAAAAAGAAGTTAAAAAAATCTCGATAATTCTGCGTAACTCGGTATAAATTGGGCTAGGCAGAAAATCGGGATGAAAAATCGCAACACACTCCCAGGGCACTGCAGATAACTGCACGTCCGAAGTACTCGTAAAACGACCTCATAAAAATATTCCAACGCATAAAAATATTTCGAACGATCACCTCTTTTTTTTCGCTTGCATCCGTGTACGAAGTGGGGTTAATACGCGGACAGTGTCGACGTGGACAAAATATTATATTTTGAATTATTATTACTTTTTATGTGAGGGAAGCAAAAGAACAAGAGGGTCACCTGATGGTACATGGACATCAACAACTCCACAGCCATCGCAGATGCGTTTGCCTGCGTTTAAAACCTTATCTCCAGAGCTCGCGGGTATAGTCATATTAAACAATAGTATATGTAGAAGTTTAATTAATGATATTTACTTATACTTTCTATTCTTATATGATTTAACAACTGTTGTAACGTAACTAAAGGTAGTGAATGTTGTTATGTAACAAATGTTATAGAAGGTCCTATAGAAATGCAAGACATTCTTTTGAGCCTGAATAACTCTGATTGGATTCCATCAGTTTACAACGAACGCGAATCTAATTAGCATCGAAACACTCTCGAATCGAATTAAAAACTCTAATGTAATCTCATGTGCTGTCCCTATTTTCCCACAAAAACTAGCCACCCTACCCCCGATACTGGATAAGCATCGCATACATCCCGATCCGCTTCCGCGCGCAAATTAAACACACCCTAGCCCCCCTGTGTTTGTGTGTTATGTGTGATTTATACCAGCCATATACATTTGGCATAATTGAAAAATGGCCGGACTAATGGCGAAGGCGGATAATTTGCTTTTAGGGATGTTTGTTGTGTCACTGGTCGGAGTAGCGCTGTGGCTTTTTTGTCGTTGCATTCAGGATGGAAATGAATGGTGTCTTTTCCTCTGAGATGTGAGAGATGGTTTCAGATTACTCGAAGATTAAAAACACAAAAATAAAAAAATGTAGTAACTATCTTCCGTAGTCTTTTAATTTAGGTACTTCTTTCCAGGAAATACACAGTGGTTTAGTATATTTCTAGTGAATGTCAATATGGGGTCCTGCATCCATTTACCGAGTTAGACCAAAAATATTAGTGATCTTGTTTTTTTTAAATCGGCCAACTAAAGTACTGTCCACAGTCTACAAAATTATCAATGTACTCTCAATTACTTATTAATTGCTTGTAAAGCACGCAAACTTGCAACTACTAGATTTTCCAAATAAATAGAACGTCCACAGCAACATGGACGATGATGAAGCTAAGAGTAAGTTGCTCATCTTTAATACCAAAAATGTAATCCAACACATTCAGATATGAAGGTAGCACGCAATCGTATCACTTTACGCATTACCCAAACCACGTGTTTCGAAACGGACCTGTCAAAAGTGACAGCTGTCAAGTGGACAAAAGTCAAAACAAGTCGGAAGGCGGCCGAGTGAACTCGCTTTCTAGTGGAGCGAGGAAAGAAGCTAGGCTATTAATAGAACGCGTTATTTTTACACTGCTAACAGTAATTAGTGCCTACTGTGCTTTTACTTGCGAGGCTGCACGTGAGTCATTTGATATGTATCATTTAAAATGTGTATCTACTATTTTCTTAATTTGGACACATTGCAAATCTAATACAACTGTAAAATCATAAAAATTTCATAAGTACACTCACATCAGTATGATTTTAATTTAAATTATTTATTTGGGTTATTTGGTAACAAACAAATTAATTTATTATTTAAGTTATTTGTAAACAAACAATTACAATACAAGTAAACTTAAAATAATCTAAATAGAATACATAGAATACAGTGTAGTTTCCAGCTATTACCAAATCTCACTTTTTAACGACATCAAACCTTCCTAAACCGCCGACGGTGCACTTATCTGCAAATCCGTCTCGAACGCAAACTGCACCGCTGCAACCCTGAGCGCAACTTTCCCTCTCTGGATGCAAACTCCAACTTCAGCATTCATTACGATACAAGGTCAAGTCCAATGTGCAATTGTGCATGCGAATGCATAGCACGCATTCGTAATGCATTCGTCTAATGCATCGCTTCCCAATCTATAGGAGATTTGAAACCTCTTTCTTCTCTCTCATATTTTATTTTATTACTGTAATGTTAGGGCAGCTTTTTAGGAAAAGAACATATAAATTTTCGTAATGATGAAAACTTAAGGTCGTCCGGAAAATAATCATATCGTCAAAAAAATGGCGATTAATTACCCCAAGGAGATAAAAAACAAGAAGATGTTCCAATAAATAAACATTTTAAATAACCTTATGAGTGGATCTCGCATAGTTATAAGCGTTCTTGTTTTAAAATCAAATCCTCGTAATGTTATCCACATGCGTGGACTTTGATACACATTTTGTGTTTACTAAGACACATTTCTCCAGCCAAAGATGCTGAATAAACGATATCGATATAACTTTCAAGCTCTGACATCCAACGATCATTTTCGCTTTAACCCTGCAAAGTAAATCCCCAACACGTAGAACAAAGTAATACACCTCAAACCAGTCAAAATAGACTATAACGAGAGGTAAAATAAAAGTCGCAAAGCGCAAGGTCGGCCATTACTTCTCCGGTTGGTGCGCGAAAATGAACCTTATGTTGTAGGTGATAAGGCGCCGGTGCGGGGTGAACGACCGGCTGAAAGTCGCTCCGAAGTTCGAGACAACGTTTCCTGTAGGAGTAGTACTTTGGGATGGAAAAACGTCTTGTGATTATAAGATACAATCTTTCTTGTTACTTAGTGTTGGGGAGATGGATGACGTACTCTTTAGTTGGAGTTACGAAACTAAATGTTTTTATGTCTTTTTTTGTAAACAAAACGGTTTAGACTTACTATTAAACACTTCCCGCAGTCAACGATGAATCGAATGCAAATGCCGATGTTCAACCCAAAATGATTATAGAGGCAAACTAGCAAGAGCATTACCTGAAAGGAAGTGATCACCGCTGCCAATGGACATCAAAAACCACACAAGGGTGTTTAAAAGGGGTTTTAAAGAAGGGCAACGCAGATGTGTTGCCCACCTTTAAAACCCCTTACCCGCCCCAACTGAGCTCTGGCAATCTTACTTACCAGCAGAAACACAGCACAACACTTCACTTCGGTCTTCGGTAAGGTGGGGGTCTTTCACAGACGAGCGGCTCATTCGAGTGGAAGTTTGTAGTAGGGCTCCTACCTCTTGGTCTGAGACGTTACATATCAGATATGTAACCTTTCTCGCCGAAAATGCAGTATGACTACAAAAAATATATATGTATTTGAGCTGCAGTCCACTGCTGAACATATGCCTCTCTAGGGCTCTCCACTAAGCCCGATCCTCGGCAACTCGAATCCAAGTTACATCAATCTTAGGACACACTCTGAAAACTTCAAAAGCACTTCACGCCTATTCAAAACGTTACAATAACTCGTTGCACTTATTTCCTCTGTACGTGTGCGTGTGTGTGTGCGTGTGTGTGTGTGCATCGGCTAACCTTGACTCGGTTAATGAGAGCGCAATGTGAAGTTGCAGTTTGCATCCCCGCGAAAGTTGCACTCAATGCAGGCGGCGGGCGTGCAAACTTTGCCTATTGTTTACTACGAATGGATTGTTTGTCGTAAGTTCGATTCCGTACCTACTTAGAAAAAAATAATGTGTAATTGTGGTGTTATTTTATTTAGAAACAATCGATCATTTACTATCTGCTTTCATAAGTTCTCTAGTCTATCCCCCAGGTGGAATGCTATAAATGTAACACATTCCCATGTAAATTCTTTATTAACATAGGCTTCATAGAAGCACTTATTAATCGTCAGAAAACAACAAAATAATGACTCTACCACCGATTCGGCATTACTCATTAGACATATAGCATTAGATAGCATTGATTGAACCTATGTTTTAGACATTCAGAATTTTACAGTTCTTTCAAATCTTGACTCACAACATGCCTCGTTCACATTAACATAAAATCTTAAATACCTAACCACCTTAATCCCTGCCAAAGATCGTCCAAATAATTAATTAAGCTACCCTAACGTAACGATTGCATTTAATCCGGTGCATTCTCGGAAGTTGATCGCGTGCGTTCGCAGTCGTTAAATTAAAAGTAAAAGTAATAAATAAGCCGGGTTCGACGACTCGCGACACGCGAACTTTTGGCTAAGGTTCGACTGCCGGAATGCTGTAGGGACGGGAGGGTATCGATGGACTTGTCGATAAAACTTTTTGGCGACTTTGAGTGGCTTTACTGGCGAGGTTGTAAGATTGAAAGATGTCGTAGGAAACAGAAGAACGGGTTCTATGTTTTTTTTTATTTAACTATTTGAAAAATAAATTGACTCGCATAAAGATTTCGAAAGTACTTGTCTACAATCTTGCAAATTTTCAACCTACAATTTTAGGGGGTGCAAAATTGACAGAGCTGATACTCGACTTACAAGGAAAACCGAAAAAAAACTCATTCTTTTAGATTCTTTACAACCAACTACTTACTACTACTATTTTTATAACTTTACACCGTTTCACGGCAAACTTCATAGTCTTAAAGGTTTATTATTTTACTGAAAGATATCGACAAATTACTGCCCACCCATCACTGCCGACAACACTAAACTGCAGACAATCGCGACCGGTTCCCGGGTGGGCTAATCTTATTAGCATGGACTTGTTATTGTTAACAACCACTTTTGTTATCCGCCACCGACTCATCGCGGACATCTTCCTTAGTCACTTGCACTATGTCACGAGTGATCACCCATCACTATAACAATTGTGGTCTTAATACCTACATGGATTTGAATTGCAATACTGATCAAACTTTACAGTTGTACGAAAAATATTTCTAGTAACTATATGTTTTTGTTATTTTTTTATAATAATAGGGAAATACGAGCTTTTTACCTGCCGTTGCGGATAGAAATTATTTTGTAATTAATTATTTTGATACTACTAGCGGCCGCCCGCGACTCCGTCCGCGTGGATTTCGATTTCCAATATCCTATGTGTTATTCTGATGTATAAGCTATATTGTGGTAAAATTTCATTCAAATCCATTCAGTAGTTTTTACGTGAAAGAGTAACAAACATCCATACATCCATACATCCACACATACAAACTTTCGCCTTTATAATAGTAGTAGGATTTATTTCATGAAGGTGTAAAATAGGTTTATTTCCTTAATTTTAAGCGGCAAGTGAATCTGTTTTTAGCAACCACCTTACCACTCCAATTATCGAAAGTATGAATAGTGCCCCTAATCATGAACTCTTCATCTCCAACCCAGAATATCGCATACTACATATTAATAATGTGACGTAAGCCGGGTTGCAGACAATGGCCCTCGAACAGCCACAAGAGCTCTATTTTTACCAGATTATACCGCGGCCACTCCCGCTGACGAAGCGTGCTTAAGACTCGTCTATGCCTATGTTTTTTATAAAACAACGGCCCAGCCTCGAGAATATGTCTCCAAGTTTTACATAAGATGTCTGGGATGGAGTTATTTTTGAGAGGGAAAACTGGGACTTGAAAACGGTCTTTGCTTTCACTTTTAATTTTTTGTGCGGATTTTTAAGGCGGAGGAGTGATGCCGCAATCATGAGGAACACTTATGAATGAAACCTTAGCGCTATGACCATTACCTATACTTCTATGCTGCTGCTTTGGTTTTAACAAGTATAGCCAGTCTCGACGGGAAAAAACACGATCTGACAGGAAACCACCTGTGTAGGGCTTCTTCGAACGTTACTGGGTAGAAGGCTACCAGAGGACTTGTTCTTATAGAACGGCATATCATTTGTATCCCATTTGAATTCAGATTCTTGTAAGACACTACTATTACTTTTAAGCAAAGTATATCCTTTATAGCATAATCTATGTATCCTTTAATCTATAGTTTATCGACTCTATTGTTGAATTTGGTTACCAGGAGCCTTGTCCATATGGATCAGCATATCATCATTTCTATCCCATTTGAATTAAGATACTTGTGAGACACTTATTACTTTTAAGTAAATCATACCATCTATCGCATAATCTATGATTGATTTATACTAGTTTATCGACTCTATTAGGCGCTTAATACTGACAAGCAGTTAGCACAATGAGTCTCCTTTTTTATCCAAAACACTATTTTCTTCTTTCAAAGATTCCTAGCACAAAGTCAACGGACACGGCATGCTAAATAAAACCCTTCCATCTTAATTAGGCCCAACGATCTCCGATAAATTCCCGCGCATCCCCTCACCGAGTGATATATGCGGCGGATGCGTCGCCCTCCTACAATTAGCTGGAAATAGACGCATCTCTCTTCACCAGCCCACTGCAAGTCTATGGCACCTCGTGAGAGCATAGTAAGTTGTAATAAAAGTCCTGAGGAGTGGGTGGTAGGATAGCCAGTTCAAACATGCGTAAGACTTTTTAATTTATGACGTGGGAATAGAATTTCGGACAGGATCTTCTGGTTTTCCCTCATAACCAACGTCCATGAGAAAATAATTCGTTTTATATTGATATAATTTGGTGTTCTTTTTTGTAGTCATAAAAAAATATTAAAGGAAGTAAAACAAACTAAAATAAAATGATGAAAGTTGGGACTAGCACAAGAGTTAAACATGCTTTTAAAGCTCATAAACTCTAGCCCTCCTCAGTGGACATCAGAAGACTATACTTACCAACAGAAATATCAATCAATATCAGTCAGTTTTAACGTGGTTCCTTACTGTTTACCTTCTTCCTCACTATACTTTGTTAAGTACGTACTTAAAACACGCAAATTATTAGAGTGGAAGTTCTACTATACTCAATACCTCCTATGAAAAATTATCTTGTGTTTCACTGGTCAGTGTTGGATTCCAATAAATGTTTTTTATTAAAATTTAGTGGTTCCTGCAAGAAACTACTAAGAAAGCCGCTGTGCCTAACTGATTAAGAATGCTATTTTAAATTCGACCCATCACGCTATTAATCTAATACATAATTGAAGACATGAAACGAATGAAATGTCAGTCGGGTGTAATCTGACTAGACCAGTTCTGGTCTGACTCATTGTCACGGTCGCGGGTTCGATTCTCGGAAGGATAATTATGTTACAAAAATCTCTACTAAATGCGAATGGGAAGTAATATATCAACAATAATAGCTCATGCATAAGTGTTTAGAATATTTGGGTAATGTTAATTTGTAGGTTAATATAATTTTGGACCATTAATATGTGATTGCTATTTTAAAGTAGAGATTTTAATTAAAGCAGTCTCACTCATTTATCTATTTAAAATGAAAAGGAGTATTATTTTTATGTGTATTGAAGCTGTTATTAGTTTTATGTTAATAACAGCTAATGTAACTACTATTAATAGCTCTCTTCTTTATGACATTCTAAAACATTAACTTGACATATATTACCAAAAACTAAGAAAACAACTAACACCAACACTAGTTACAAACACTATTAGTTTGAATATTAGCACTAACTAAATCCAAAGTATTTCCCGAAATAAACTAAATGTAAAAGATATTTACGATAATTTACAGTATCCATATCAAGTCCAAGCATATCAAGTTTATGGTAAAACCCGGTCTCCAACATTATAACACTGAACTAATAAAAAACCTGTGTGTAGTAAGTAATGTAGGTATCTAATATAGACTCAAGGCGAGTCACGCATATCCGATTCATAGCATCTGCCTATGATCGAACTATTGGCGTTTTTTGCGAGCAAACCGCCTCATCATCCATCATGAGAACCACTGGAATTTCTAGTTAGATTTCCGGAACTTTATTGGAATACCGATATGATTAAAGCATACGTAGACTCAGTAGATTAGGCTAGAGTCTAGGACTAATTATTTCGCATTATGCTCGTTTTAAATTACTGTATGCACCGAAAACACTGTTTAGTCCAATTACTCTGCTTAGTTGACCTAACAACTGTCGTCCTAAGTGACAGACACATCGCTGGTATTTTAAATAAGAAAGTAAGTTCAGAGCATAGTCTTAATTCAACTGTAATGGATTAATGTACCGTTTCTATCAGGTGAACAAACTGTTCTTCCCATTTCCAAGTCAGCATCATCATAACCATCACCATCATCAGCTTAATAAAGACCACTGCTGAACTCAGGTCTCCCCTCGATCAATAAAGCTACTAAATAAAGTCGATATTCTCATTGAGCGATGCTACATATCGATAAATTAGAAACATCACAGAAAAACTTTTCGGCACTATCCTTGATTACAAATAGTACTAAGTGAATGTTTTATGCCTAAAAAAACAGTCAAGATTCAGGTAGACTGCAGTGCTGCCACCTTAGCGCTTTCGGAGTTAGATATATTTTGTAATACCACTGTTGATTCTGATGTCTGTAACACAAGTGCTTAAGCTACTTAACACGGGGTCAGATCAATGTATGTGATGTTGTGAAATATTTATTATTTATTATTTATTATTATTATTATCTAGCGCTTTTTTGGAGCTCTTAGCGCTGAAATTTCAATATTAACTCCTAGCGGAAAATATAGCGCTTTTTTAGCAGACCTAAACTTAGTACTAATGACAATAATTTTACGCTTTTTATTACTTTAGATTCTTAACCCTTATCTTGGCAAGAATATGAATTTGTTAAAACTGTTTTAATTGTAATATTTCCTGCTTAGATATGACTCAAATAAGCCAATAAAAATACAAAAAAAATATTTTTAGTTTTAGTTTTTGAGAAACAATATGTATCATATATGTTACACTGCCAAGTATAGGGTACAGGATGATATTAAACAAATGATCAAAGAACGAGGTTCATTTAAATGAGATGAAGTTAAATAAGTGAATAGTGTATGTAAACATAAGCAAACTTGTAATTGAATAAGCCAAATTGATGAAAGTCGCAAAAACAGTTTATTTTCCCTAGTACGTCTTATGAGTAACAGCTAATTTTTCTTAGTCTGAATCTTGTACTTTTCGGTATGTTAATTGGTGTTGAATAAGACGGACGAACAGGACAAACAAGGCAAAGAAGATTTTTATATTATAACCTTTTTGATCAACGGTATTTGGTAATTTCATGCAGGTAGAAGCGAGGCAGCAGGGGTAAGAATTGGGATAACTTTGTTCAAAAACCCGCGAACAAAAACAAACAAAACCAAAAAACAATGTTAGTACACGAAATTCATTGCATCCAGAAATGTAAAAATGTTTCAAATATTTGTAAATTAAACGGTATTATCAAATTTTGTATAAAAACTAAATCACTCAGGACTTGGCAAATGTATCATATATGATACAAACTAGAACACGGGGAGCTTGGCAGTGTAACATATATGATACATAGTTAGTTAAATAGTTATAAAATTGCCAAATAGCTACAAACACCCAAGAAATGAATGGAAAATCAAAAAGTAGTATTTTTTCTATAAAATACTAATGAAAAAACACACAAAATATTCATAAATACAGTCAATAGACAAATAAACTTATCACGCGCTCAAAGCCAACGTGCCTCCGTGACGTAATTTTGTCCACCAATGATAGCAGTACACTTTTCGACCGATAAAGCATTTAATTTTCAATTTTATGATAGGTCACTTATGAAATAAGCGTAAAATAAATATCTTAAATCGCTTGGTCAGGGCTCAGGAATTTTTTTATTCAAATGTATCACCCGTGTTACACTGCCAAGAAAAGGGTTAAATGATGAAAATTTGCATTAAAATTAATAAATATAAAGTTTTTGTAAATTTTGTTTCGATTTTTTGTTTATGAAATCTAGCGGAATCGAGCGCTTTTTTTTTTGTTAATGCATTCTAGCGGAATCTAGCGCTATTTTCAAGCACTTATAGCGCTTACTGGCTTCAGAGAGGTGGCAGCACTGGTAGACTGCTATCGATTACTGATATCACAATAAAAACAAACTAGTTTAACGACGAATACAAAATATTATATCTCATATGCATCTTTATATGTAGATTTACCAAGTGCATTCCATAACATTCGATCATTTGGTTATAACAGGTTATGGAAAAATTAGAATTGATGCAATAACACAAAAAACCAGATGACCTCACTTTGATATTTTGGCGCGGATTATTATCTGCTCATCGTAAGAAATTATTAGTTTAATCTAATTTAATCTATTTCATAATATATTCATATCAACGGTGTGGTTATTCTGGTGCGAATAGTATGAATAATAACTAAATATAGACACTTATATTTAAAATGTTTTATCTATCAAATTCAAGTAAATCAATTATAATATTTTAGTTCATATATGACTCCTATCCTGGCTGTACCAAATATTTTTTGTTAACTTTCTGGATGATTATAGCTCATTAGATACTTGGTATCTGCGGGAAATTCTGGGGATTCCCCCGGATACGATCTGCTACTTAGTGAATGTGTGTTATAATCCTACAGTCACTTCATTTGGCAAGCAGACCCAAGGCAATTATATGCTTTTAAAATTAAAGAAAGAAAATAATAAAAAATTGTCACTCAACAAAATCTCTTGTAGGCTTTCCAATCGTTTTAGTTACTTACACTACACAAATGCCGATGACGTCACCTCAGAAACCTTGAGGTAAAAACAAAAATCTATGAGTAATAATTTTTGATATCAGAAATGTTTGATCCTTCAAATATTTGTTTTGTGCCTAAGATTAATTGGCCTTTGCCTATTGCATGTCAGTCATAATGAAAGTTCACAACTGTCTTTCCAATTACTAAACGAGACTTTTATTAATTAATTGCAAATTAGTCTTACTACATAAGCGTTATGAATAATTAGTTTAGTTAACTTTCTAATGTCCACGTGAATGGAGAAAGAAATACATACCTAATACATACTGACAGAAACAGGTGTTACAGAGAACGTTTGCCTAAGAGTCAAGTTGGAAGACATCAATTCAATTGACATGCATACATTTTGGCGCGTAAGTACCGCCTTTAAACACTACACACACGGTATAAAACTATATGTATAATTAAAAAAGTAGATGACTGTCGTCGTCTAAGGTAAAAAAACTTTTTTCTTCGCCATGATCATCACAATGCGTGTTCCGGTTGCATCCTGGGCATCGCATCTGAATTGACAAGACTGGTTATTGACCAAAATACTTGGAATATTGTTTTTTCTTATGTTGATGTAAGTCCGAAGTACTTTTGCACAAAACACATCCTATTTTTCTCATCACAACTCTTCTTGGCTATTTTTTATAACATGCGAAACCAGCGGCTATCGCCCTATTAGCTCGCCTTAAGGAGATTCGAAACAAATTGAAATGGAAGTGACTGGAGTGTCCTAGAGGACATTAGCATTTGTCGGGGGGCGTCGCGGACGGAAATAGCGCGGGCGCGTCACCAATGCGCTCGGTTTGCTTTATGGCCAGTTATTGCGACGATCGCCATTTTGAACATTTGTGAAATGTCACTTTTCGCGCGCGACGCACTTGACAGATGACGGCGCGGTTCGTTTGTTTCGAGCGCATCGATAATTATTTTGGGAAAATGCGTTTTAGATTGATAATGGCAATGTCTGTGCACCAAGAGACGCTAATCCGATAATTTGATTTACGAAATAGTGTCTATCATGTAAAACTTCGGAACTTCTTTTCTTATCTGGGTTAAACCAAATAAAATCTAGTGCAACATTAAATTCTGGATTTGTTTCAGCAAAAAAGGAGACTTACTCGTATATGAAACATTGTGTTGCGTGACTTAACCATTCGTGTTGAAAAAACTTTGAAGTTGTGGGTTTTAAATTTGTGTTTTGGTCTGAGAAAACTTTTTCAGAACCTTACAGGGATGTTTACCTATCTACAGTCTCAATAACCTTAAATTTCCGAAATAGACATTTTGTCACATAAAAATATTTAGAAAATCAAATAGGTATGTTTAAAAATGTTACATTTTCGTAATGCTAGATTATTAACATTGATTTTCGAAATTACACATTTCGTCACTTTTATATACTAAAAATATAAACTGTATTGATACATTGTCGGTATAAAAAACCGTATGTAATAATTAAAGTACCCACAAACCTGTAGTAGCTGACATCGTTAATTCGCTCCGTTTACTTTACCAGCGCACGCGCCGGTTCGAAGATTCATGAAATGTCACTTTTGGCGCGAGTGCACTTGACAGAAACATGGCGGCGCGTTTTAAATACTTATCCTTGAAGAGACTATAAAGGATTTGCTTCCTTGAATTTTTACATTGTTTCCTAATTTATGACATTTCAAAGAAAGTTTTTGCTATTATGATCACGATTTTTTCTTATTCTCATTAAGATTAGTTTGGAAAATCTTTACAAAAAAAATTCATCAAATTCAGTCTTGAATGAGACAATTAGACGTAAGAACTTGAACTAAAAAATTAACTCAGTAAAGTTCAGAAAGGGCTTTTTCATACATTTACCATTCAATGAACGAAGAATATTTGAATTTTCTTTGTCATTCACTGCTCGCATAATTATGTACTGCACAAGTCATTTGGAAGATTGACGACCGTTCCTTGTCTGTTGAGTTTACAGCGTAAACAAGCATCGTTGCAGACATGACGAAGAATGCTCTAACAATCAATTTTCTTTATTATAAACAACGTAAAATGAACAAACACATTGTAAAATTGCAATTTAAAACTGCTGCTGAAACTATTTATCTCAGCCAAAGGTAATACAAGGTCTTTAGTTTCGCATCTCGTAGGTACTTCAGTTTAGAACAAAAGTGTTAGACTCTGGAAAAACATTTAAAATCACGATTGTTGTAAAATTTCTAATAATATGTTATTAATTCTATGTCAACATTTATTTAAACGATTCTAAACGCTAAAGAACCAATCACATCAATTTATCCTAATAGATATTCCAGCTATGGGTGACATTAAAATATAAACAAGTATAATAACGCCACTAGGCGTAGGTAACTTCTAACTTACTCAAGTTACCTTGCCTTTGAACGCTTTCAAGTCGCAATACTAGAAGCATCAAACGCATATCAACCCGAGTTGAAACGTCGCCACAAAGCAGACCAACGCCAGTAATTTATCTTTTTTCTCTCATAGGTACAAAACGCAAGAAATATATATCAATTAGAATAATTCAACCGCGCTGGCCGGCGATTTCGTTGAGTAAACTGCACTTCGTTTAAGTCCAGAATAACAAAGTGGCCGATGCAACGTGTATGTATTAAACTTTTATTGCGTTTGAGCACAGTGCAGGGGGAAACAGCATAACAACACAAATCGCAATTCTACGCACACCAATTAATGACACGATGTCATTATGTAAATCCAAAATATTACATAAAAAGCCTCACAAGAAAGAAATATCCATTTGTTGAAGTGGAAATTATAAGCTTATTTAATAAATATAATGCTTTTCAAAGACTTGGAACAATTCTTAAATCCACTTTTAAACTCATAATTCTCCTGAGCGGGCTCTATTTAGGTAAGTGTAGAATATAAGTAAGTAAGACGAGAGCAGAATATTATATTTTAATCATAATTTATATGAGTAGTGTTGCTGAACATAAATAAATTTAGTATAAGCATTTTTGGACGGGGTCAACCTGGATAAGCTTTTATCTTTCAAGAACCATATTCTTCTTCTCACCAGTAGGATGCGTAAACTTATTTTCTTCTTTAAAGACATGTAGCATATCCCACCATACTAAGAAACGTATACTTTGCTATGTGCCGCTCCGTCATAACTTACTGCATCTCTTGTTGGGGGGGATGTCCTAAAATAACATTAAAACCTCTCGAAGTGGCACAACGAGCAATCCTTAAGGTGGCCACTTTTCGTCCCTTTCTTTTTCCAACAAGGGAACTATACAAGTGTTGCAAAGTCCTTACCGTTCGACAACTATTCATACTAAACGTAGTTCTCCGTCAACACCGTTTAACTCCATTTTCTGAAATGTCTAAGCGACGTAAGGACTTAGTCTGCGTAGTTCCGTCACCCAAATATTCTTTCATAAAAAGGTTTTTTTACTATCTTGGACCACTACTATACAACAAAATCAATGCAGAGCTACCCCTATACGCCCTTACATCCTTTGAGTGTAAAAGATCTGTACGATTCCTTCTCCAAACCAAATCGTATGACGAAACGGAACACTATTTCTACACATATAAATAATCCTATACGACGACACATTTGCAGATTCAAATTTTGTTTGCACACATTCTGATTCCTTTATAATCTCATAATACACACACCTCACTGATACCCATGTTTATATCTATTTTACCTCTTCTCTTATTACATAATATTCATTATAATTGCACATTATATTACTCCTTTGTATACTAGTATCATACTGTCCGTATAATACACATTTTATCTACTATTTATCTTAAATATATTTACTATTACAAATCCTATATAAGTACATATGACCCACTAAAGTTTAAGCCTAGTTTTAATATTTTTATGGTTCCTGTTTTTTGTTTCTTGTTAAATAGTTTAGTTATTGTTAAAAAGTATCTACGGGAATGCATAGTTTTTTTCCACATCACTTTTTACCAAATATGTAATGTATAGTCCAGTCTTGTTCCGTGGTGGTGGGGGCCTGCCTGATGACCTGTACAACAGGTATATAAATACCTATCACAGGCATCAGTCTCACACAAACTACATATCAGTTGGTCTTACCTCGTTACTGTTAACTATATTTTTTTGTTTGTGATGAGAAAAATAAACTATTTTATTATTATTATTATCTTTGGACGTTATATTTATTTTTTATACTTCATGACATAATAAACTAGAGATGAAATGAAATCTAGCAAATCGATTTGCTCTTTTTCAAATATTTTGCATTTTTTTTGTTTCGGCAATTTCTGTCTGTTATCAATCTGCGAACATAACTCTCTGCTATCACATTGCACTGTGGCGCGATGCCATTCTTCAGTCGCACAAGTGTGCGAACATGCCATTAATTACAAACGAAACCATTTAAAAGATTTATTATATTTGTTCCGAAAATTTAAAACAGCATGAAAACCCTGCGTTTGTTTCGTGACATGCGACTGTCCTGGATGGATTTATGGATGTCAGAATGCGCTTTTTTATAAGTCGCACTGCGATGGGGAACAACGGGTGTTCAGGCATAGGATCGTCGTTTATGACTACGAATCTAGTCTCATTCTTTATTCCAGATAATATTACGATTATATTTACACCAAAAGTATCATGTGACTTAATATGTATGTTACGGCGAAGGAAATCATGATGAGGAAGCCTACAGAACTTACTACTTGTGCTTACAGAAATTACTGCTTGTGATGGAATGTATCAAAACTTCAAAGCCTTAAATTATTGCAATAACATTCAAGTAAAAAAATATATCGGCTAAATAAAACCTTCAAAACAGCAGATCGTTGACCCTTTACTATGTTGCAGAAGATTGACTTCGTTAAAATGCAACTGCGATATCGAAATGACATCTTGACAACGAGTTGTTAACATCCGAACCTACGAGTATGAATTTAATTAAGAAAACAATTATAAAATTGCGGAAAGGATTTCTTATCATTAATTTTTGTTTAACTTATGCTTCAACGTCTGTTGTACTGGCTTTTCACCATGTTATGCAGTTTATAGTTGATATTTGTATGCAGCACAATCCGTATGCTTACCTGATGGCACACAAGGGCTTAACCCTTTAGAATTAGGGCAAAAAAGACTATGCTATGTTAAGCTATTCTGTCTCCTCACCTGGTACGCGCATGTATCTTACGCAGGTAAAATAAGTATTATAAAGTAGAGTTATGCTGCTTCCGTGTCATGAATGAGCTGTACCTATGCTATATGAGATACCTCGAATTCACACAAAACTAGCATGAAGTGAATGTTTTTGCTGCATTTGGTCATTCAAAAAAAGTTTGCAGCGCATCTTATTGCCTGATATTCTTAGGGGACAGCTTTGGTTGCTTGTAACCACTGAAGACACAAATCGTGAATCGTGGTGTAGAAAAATCTCCTGGAGACATGTTCATACAATCCAATATCGCCTTCCATCACATTTCGGCTCAACCACCACTATGACAGTGTCAGGAATGCACCAGACTTGCCACAAATCGATCGTTCAGGTTCGTGATCTGAAGCAAGGATCGCGTGCGTTCCCTCCCTTAGCCGGGGCTAATTTTAACAGCCTTGATTTGTAGATGTGGACAAGCTTTATTTTTACCTGACTGTACCGCAGATATTTTCACAGTCCTAGAGGTGAACGTTCGAACGTAGACTATTGAGACATTGGGAGGTCGGTTTGGTTAAGCGTTTGCTGAAAAATATTAAATTAAATTTACCTCAGTATCTATTGCAAGCGTTCACATGTGAGGTGTGTTAAATTCTTTATTTTGACGTTAGGAAGAAACAAATCGTTTTCTGTGAATTCATCAGAAGATCAAAGTGAAACATTAAAACCAACAATCGTTCTAAGACCTAAACAAACATCAGTCACCTGAAGATGTTTTACAAATCAAAGCTGTTAATTACGACAATAAAATAACTAATCAAAAAACGCATTAATTTCCCATCGCATTCAATGTTTACTCTGGTTATTCGCCTCAGGGCTGCACAAGTGCATTGCCCCCAACCGAAATAAATTGTCGCGCCGAGTGTCATACGGTGCGTACAACCGGTACCGATGCGACGATGTACGCGCAAAGATGGCCGCTGTTCGCGCCAAAACGACCTGTCACTTTCGCCGCGTCCGATGACCATTACCAACTCGCTATTGCACTAACCTCTTTACTGCTAAGCTCCGCAGTTAATGTACATTGTTCAATCAAATCTTTTCGCGTAAACTTTTTAAACGTATAGTAACTGGCGGGTTTTTGATTCACATGTCTTTTCCGCGTTCGCACAAGTGATTGCGCTTGCGCGTGAATCATGCGCTTTTTTGCGACAAAGGACGATTGAGTGGTCCAAGGACCAGTTGACGGGAACTGAGAGTTTGTTGTTTGAGTTTTTTGAACTTTATTCTGCACGGCTGGTGTGTGAAGCATGTTTCATGTTATTATTGTAATAAAAATTCTGCATTGAAATGCCTCCCAATCATTGTTCAATTCACGGGTCAGCCTCATTATTTTATACACCCAGGCATAGACAAAACTGCTTTTCATGTCTTAATCCGTTATTTTAATTAACCGTAAGCTAATCAAATCTAATATTATTAATATGATCGATGTTTTTTATTCTTCCCAAATGGTGGCTTTCCGAAAAAAAAAATCAAATTTGAATTATAATAATACCCTCCGGCCGTATTCGGCCATGGCGGCCGATCTTACGATCAGCCAGGTACGCAGGATATATTATAGTGCACAAGTGAGTGCGCAAGCACAGGTGCACTCCCTATTCCTTCACTCTCATAATTCGGTGGCACAGTAAAAAAATACTTAACGTTCTTCTTTCACGAAGGCATCAGAAGCGCGCTTTTCTAAATACCCAAAATATAGTGCTTAACGTAATATTCACCCTTAGGGCACTGCCAATAGCCACCAACCAACCGCTCCCAATGTTAGGCCGAACTCTTAAGTCCCTAGGTATGGCAACAGGCATCACAGGCAGCCCTAAGGACTAATTTAGCGTGGTGAATCACTGGTGGCTGTCGCGGCCGAGCCGACGGAATCGCTTAGTCATATAGCGGCTTTGTGGTCTGCACGTTATATTTGACCGACGGTTTCGGGGGACTATTCTGGTGTCACTCGATATTTGTTATGAGGAATCTTAACGTGAAACGGAATATTTTGTGTCATCTTCGTTGAATTTATATCGTATGTATACTCCTTGTGCTTATCTTTAAAATAAATTATAAGATTCATTGTTGGTCTTCAAAACGAAAGACACGGCTACACAAAACTCATTTTTAACTGAAGATATAATGAGCTCTTTCTAGAGCTTAGATTAAACCGTTCATTGTGCAGAAGTATAATACCGCTTAGTCTTAACCCGTTGCCGGACAGAATTATATCACACTTTATTTTATTACTAGCTGCAGCCCGCGACTCCGTCCGCGTTTATTTTGGTTCCCAATATAAAAATATTTTTTCAATGAAATTCCTAAGGTTAGCGCGTTTAAACAAACGCACAAACTATCAAACAAAGTCTTCAGCTTGATTGTATTATGTAGTATAGATTAAAAACCTTGACACTTGCACAAAGACGTAAACATTTTCAAACCTATCCATCCGAGTGGAAGTGAGTGACGCTGTAAAGGTGGTCCTTGTTTACACAATAGATCCTGACAGACAACTCTTTATTTACATACGAAGGAGCCATCACCCGTCGACAGATTGCTGCAATCAACGTAATTGCCCCGAATCAAGCCACAAAAACCAAAGTGTACCTTCAAACTCGCTCGATTCACCACTAACAACTTTTAAATTATAACGTTCCGATGAAAACTATGACGTATGTTCACACTTGTAAGGGTTAATATTATTTTTATGCTCTTATAATATTAGTTGAAAATTTGTAATGCGCCTATACCGTTTAATTTTGAGTCATAAATATTGAGTAGTAAGATTACTATTTGAAAGGGAGATGTTGGTTAAAGCAAGCACCAAAAGTGGAAAGAGTGATTATTTGATGCGAATAAAGTAACATTGTTTATAAAATTAGAGATTAAGACAAAAGTTAGACGGTAGGTCTAGATCAGTAATAAAAGTGCACAGCAACTTCCTCCTTTCCAAACACAACGTTTTTCCAATTAGCCTGACCGGCAATCGAATCTGGTATTTTTTAGTTCAGACGCACGTCCCGCCGCGGTCGCCGTTGCTAGGGTTATAATATCTGTGGTTGTATCAACATTATTATTTCCCGCCAAGACAGTCGCCAGACGAAATGTATCAGATTTTCGATAATAGGCATGATTTGGTACGAGTAAAACCATTCGATAGGAAGTTTTGGATTAAAATTTTTGTCTGGTTTCCTAATAGGTAAACGAAAATCTTAACCGGTGCCCATGCTAACGATCGACACACTGTACCATCAGGTAGTCTCGTATATCTTCTAGATAGGCAAATGCAAATAGATATTAAGTTGAGTGTAGAATTTGTAATAATTAAAATGACAAGAACGACGCATAGTCACATCTGAGTCATTCCGTAATCGCGGCTGCTGAAAAGTAGCCAAAACGTCGGGCTTTCCTGTAAACATTTAGTTTTAGAACTAAACAGCGGTTCTATCCGTTAAAAATTGTTTTATTTCATGAGTTACAGTCGCGTAAACCTAAGAAAATATTAAACGGCCACCCTCATCGTCCATTTTCTAATAGACATCAAACCTCTTTCGGTTACGAAGTCGGCAAAAAATTCTTACAACAGTTTCAAAGTGCTACTTCACTGCAAGGTGGAGGGAGGTACTTCCCCAGACGATGTGCTCATTCGAGTGGAAATTCCACTAAGCTCTATATCTCTTTGTCCTGCAATAGAACATTAATTGACCAATAGTCCGATACTCTCCTCCACAATAATTTTCGGTGAACACCGCACCGGAGTAGCGCAGGCTGCGCGCACGCAGGAAGGGGCGTGCCCGCCGAACCAGTTCGGAGGCGCCTGCAGGATGCCAGGGCTGGCTACTGGACCACTACAATATAAAGATAATAATAATAGTCCTAACAGTCTTAATGAAGTAAAAACCCAGTAACATATAGAGAGAAGATGTTTTTAATGGATTGGAAAATCCCTTGTGTTGATGATTTGAAGAATGAAGATTCCTTTTAGACGGGCAACGCATCTGCGCCCATTTAGTCTTCGTATATGAATATCATCGGTGGTAGTGATCACTTAACATCAGCCGACGAATATAAACGTATGTCACTGTCCTTTTGCAAAAATAAAAACTAGTGACTATTAGGCAGGCAAAAATAACCCTAATTTGTTTAAGCTGCAACAGAACCTCACAGCAAGTTGAAAAGATAGAATCTCCTAAGATTTGTGTTATTTATTTAAAGCACCTAATGCAGTGTTGTGGGACGAATCAATGAACTACTCGAAAATAATCATAGGATTTAATCAAAAATAATGAATTTGCATACTTGTCAATTAACAAAACAAAACAATTAAATGTATCACATCTTGTATTTAAATTATATCATTCATAAGAATCATGTCGTTACGCTCTTAACTGTTATCATTATCACACTTCATCTAAATACCAAAAGACATAACTGCTGCCGTGTGACCGATGAGAACGTTAGTCACTATCGATAATCGCTGCACAGGCATCGAACATTGGACATGCCAATTGAGCCGACTATGCGCATCGTCATGCAGCATGTGAAAAGATGAACGATTCCACAACCTTGATGGTGTAGTGGATAAGGTTGACGTCTGTGACGTTAGTAGTGGGTTCAAATACCGAGTTGGACTGATGATAATATGTGGTACCTAGTTTTTAGGGTAAGAAAATTTAAGTAAATGTTAAGGTCGGAAATTTGAAAAATTGTGAAGCCCTATGCTAATCAGGTAAAGCTCTTGTATTTTTAGCTGATGTCTCTACAGTCGTATCAGATTGCTGACACTTCAAACTACCGAGTTACGAGTATAAAAGAATTAGGTTATGCATCGATTGCGCATTCACTTGTGCACTAGATCATGCGTAGTTATTCGATTGTAAAAGTATGACCACAAATAACCACATAAAACAATTGCATTGTCTACGACTGAAGATGTTACTTAGAATACCTATGCGTTTTTCCAACAAAAAATAATGTAAGTGTTAAGTGTATTGAAAATAGATCTTTATATACAAATTCAGTAAGCATTGAAACTTTACTTTTAGTGTATTGTAAATATTTAAAAAACACAGTAGGTAAGCTTGTAAACTTTTTTTTAATTTAATTATTTTCAAATCATTATTCCGCTTGATACCTGAGACAACATAATTTTTTTCTTGTTTATAAAAAATAACCAGTTTTTTTTTGTTGAAATAAAACCGGTCCTACGTGAGTCCCTTGTGGGAGCCCTGCGCGTCGCCCTCGGCACCCTACTGCCTGATATCTGCGTTACAGATTCATCCGCCACTCGGCCACCTGGCCACCACTCACTTAACCATTACAGGATTCAACCTACAGCTCTTAAATACGATTGAAATAAACATAATGAAGCTTGTTATCCTTGCAATGGTGGCTAATTAAAAATAATGATAAATTGTACATTCTTTGGACTACCACATCAATTTTCTACCTCCAAACTAAGGCCAAAGCTTGTACTCTCTCCCTAGCATCTATAATGGATAGACATACACTTAAATACATTTATAATCATCTATGACTTGAGTAGTGAGTTAAAAATTAAAAATAAATAAATTGTGATTATCAAAATCAAACCAAGGGTCAGCCGACCTACAAGGATATTAAAATCAAGAAGCCCTAAACTGAGTGCTTAGTAATTTAATGGAATATATATTTCTTCATTATTTATTTTTATTGATAACGTATGCAAGACAACTTTAGTTTCAACTCAATTAAAACTCCAAGTATTTCATCGTCATAATAAACTTACATTTAAATCCATAAAATGCATCGGTACAACACGACCGCAAAAAAAATACAATACCAAAGTTTAACGACCATCGTAAAACCGCTCGATTCCTGCTCGACCAGTTCAAGGATTCTCGATTCAAAAACCACTTTTAATAAAATATCAATAAATCGTTAACGAAACTGAAAGGCGACGGAATTCGAGCTAAACAGCTGACTCTCACAATTTCATAATTAACATTTCAAAGTTGGAACGTCAAAATTGAAATAAAAAAAGAAATACCTGTCTTCGGCAGGCAGTGCACTCGTGAGGGGCAACGCATTCCCATAGCGTCGTGCGTCAAACGCCATAATTCAAAAAGGGTTAACAGAAAAAAAGTTAATTCGGAATGACACCGCACATGTGAGCCATCCGGGCGGGATATAAGATTTAACCCGTACATGCCGTCATTAACTGTCGGGCCGCTGGGACGTTTCCTCCCGTATTATTTTATCTGACGATTATAAACAGATGTTGTTCGGTTATAAATCTTCGTCTGCGGAAGGCCTTTGTTTTGAAGTGCATGAGATGTGACCATTGACATGCACTTGTACTACTAAAAGCTATTTCAAGCTCTCGGGCGCATAATTTAAATATTAACATGAGCCAAAAGAACGTGATATTCAAGTTTGATTCAACTGAGCTATGAAGACCTTACCATCCAAGAAAAACATAGCACATCAATCATACAGTCCTACTCCACTGTGGTTTTCTTTCTGAGGTTGAGGTACCTATCTTATTCGGGAGGAAGTTCCACTAATAAAATCATTACTCAGTTTTGGGATTTTAAGTGTCAATAAAGCTAGAATTACTTTACAAATATCATGTGAATGAATTAATGGCATCTCAACATAGGCTCTCGAACATAATTGCTTAAAGTCCATGAACGAGTCACGTCGAGAGATCGTGGCGAGATACGAACGATGTTATCAGATCACGCCATACCGGCACACGATACTCACTCTTATTATCTTTGTGATCATGATCATGGTCTTCTACAGAAGGAAATTGAGAAGATGAAAAGGTTATGTTATCGTGAGGCCCGCTCGATACGTTAACACTCGGAATTTATTTATTTATAAAAGGTACACCAACAGCTTATGCATAGAACATGACAAATACTTAAACTACAGTGACAGTTCTCATATCTAAACCTTTTATAGGTGTACACTACTACTTTGCAAAATCTGTCAAATCTACTTCTATTATAGCTAAGACTATTTAACAAAATTATAAAGAGCAGTAGACCAGACAAAAACTGCGGCCTATAGTCGCTTGTTGCTACATACATCGGCGGCCAAAGTGAAGGCCGTTGTATATAGACCCTTAGTGGGAAAATGGGTTTCCCAAGTTAGTTATTTACCTAAAAATAATACATGATAAATTTGTTTATACATCATTTAACCTGCACAGTCATTGGCGATAGAGTTTTAAGTAACAATTTTTTATTGTATGGCTAATGGATATTTTGCTCTCTTAATCACAATCGAATCTTTAATTCCGAAGCGCAAAGAAGACAAACAATTGCTCGCCATAGGTACGCAATGCTACCAGATCTTTATAAAGAAATATTTTTTTGGACTAACACAACAATTGCCTATCCCCAAACTAAACTCGAAGCTTGTACTATGGAAGCTAGGGAACGGATAGACATACTTAAATACTTTTTATAAACATCCAAGATTTGAGTCCAAATTCCGATGTTCATCACACAAACATTTTTCCCTAGCGGGATTCGAACCCGCGACCCTTGGTTGTAGCCAGTGTCTCTAACCAGCGGGTCAAAATGTTTTTAATATAACAAATGACGTCATTAAGAAGCAATATCCTTTAGTGTCGCCCCATCGCGCTCTGATGTAGATAATGTTGTCAGATCAGACTGCTATACGTCCTCCAAGATACCATCGGTGCAGCCCATCTATATCATAACCAGCCCATAACTTAGATAGATAGATAATGCTTTTGGGTACCGCTGCATTGAAACATTTCATTGAGAAGTTATAAGTCGTAGCTTTTATAACCTTCAAAAGTAAAGACAATCATTGAAATATTTCAGCGGTCAAATTCTGTTCATTTGGACTTAGATCCTTCATTTTGTCCTACTTTTATATTGCTGAAATGCAAAGCTAAGTAAAGGGAAATGTTATGCCACCAAACCCATGAAATAATATCCATAATCTTAGACTTTAGAACAATGGTTTAACCTATCGTTAAAATTCAAATAATTACTATCCTCTTCATACATATTATTATGTACTCCTACAATCATGTTTACCCTAGGTTAGAGTAAAGTAAAACAAGATTAACTTTACTTTCACAATATTTTTAAAGCTTATTTAAAGGTCGAGTTGAATAACGAAAGCTATTTTAAAAATTAAGTTAAACAAAAAAGATAATACATAACTAGTATACATTAAACGGAACCCTCTCGACAATGTCGCAACATCATCTTTATTCCTTTCATATAAGAACAGGACGTTAAAATGACGAATAACCCCAGTACGTGTTAACAAAAAATGATCTTTGTTTAAGTTGTTAATCGATAATGAGCTTCTAACGACCGCTCATGATTGATTTAGGAACCTATATAACGACATGCCATCATTTATTTTAACGTGTAGGACATAGGTTCTCAAATATGTAGAGCAAAACGTAAGTTTTTAGAAAATAAATATGTTTAAAAAAAAGTTTTTTTATATTTATTCAACTATTCACTCTTTAATTTGTACTAATACTAATACTAATACTGAGGTATATACTTAAACAATACTATTACTCATATTGACGTGAACTAAACTTTATTATAGATGATTTTTACGAGTAGGCCTTTCTCTTGGCTCTTTTATCTTGTTTTCACCAAAAATATTAATTATATCGAATTAAAAATTCTTGAAGGCATAACTCAACGAGTTTGTATTTACACTATAGATACTCATATGTTTAAAATTCAAAGCGATTTTATGATTAAGGAATTTACTATTAGCTTCAATTCCACATCAGATTCTGAAAGTTCCTTAAGTTTGAGAACCACCGGCACCTGAAGTAAAGACGGTGTAATTAAGCAATCATAATAGTTTAGAAGATCAGGAGGTCAGATACGCTTAGAGCAGTAGTCGAAAAAAGAAAGTACAGTTCGATCTATTAATATACGTTGATTACTATTAGTATTACATAGGTATGTACTTGCGTGTGCATCAGTCAGTGCAGTGACTATCAAAACACGATTGTGTCAATGTTGTTGAGATTTATATGGACAAAAAAATATTTAATCTAATGCAATGGCTATTAATGTCTCACAGCAGGACAAACAAAACACATATCAGTTAGAGAAAAGGCTTCTATGATTGTATTAAGTCATATTTAAATGACCACTCTGACAAATGCACATTTGTGAACAGCAACACAATTTTAAAATAATTCAATTTTTTTTAACAATTTGTGATTCTAACTCGGCATCTGGTGTTAACGCCAGCGCCGTCCAGCGCGGCTGCTGAGCGCGAGCCATGGCCAACCTGAATTGGCGGCGCGCGGTCGCGGCCTACTAGATTTCGACTCACATTCATTCGTTTTATATCCGTTGATACGTCATAAGCATAACATTGTAAATATTAAAATATCAAATTACCTTCATTTAATTCAAGACCCCTGTACGTCCCAACCTGGATAATCAAAATAGTAAGCCCGAGAGCTAACATCTGGATATCCAGCGTTTTAACAACTATGTACTAGTCCAACAACGTTGAAGTATATAAATAAAATCAATTTCAATTACTCACTAGGTTACCTCACTTATATTTTGGTCGACAGAATCGGTTAGTTCATGGAAAGCAGCCTTACGAAACGTGATGTGGTCGAACTGTGGTCGTCCCGACCACTTGAAGGGCCGTATTGGGTTACACGATGAAGGGCTTTCACGTTACTCCTGTTCTTGTAACCATATGTTATGAATGTAGTCACTTCTTGTTATCAACATTGTCCTTTGTCCTAATACTTAGCCTTATCATGTATTTACTCCATATCGATATTTGTGTTCCTCATCATTAGTTAATCACATTGTTTTGACCATCGACCATATTTGTATTTACTCTTCTCATCGTAATGATAGTAATTAGTAATGATCATGTTTACAACTCTCACCAAATCACTTTGTTTGTACACTAATCTTAAGTATCTTTAGTAAGTTATAAATTAACGTGTATTGAATTAATAAATCAGTTCATTCTTAGACACCAAACCGTGTTTTACTCCACGCCGCGTAACAATTTGGCGCAGTCGGTAGGATCCTCAAAAGTACCCGAGTACTTAGTGCTTCAGTCGAGCTCAACGCCAAGCCAAGGACAACATCGCCGCAAGCTTGGACGGTGCCTGCAGGGCTTCAATCAGCTCGCCGAACCTCCAGTACCCACGGACATGAAGATCTACATTCTGTTTATGTGGTAAGTGGCCAAAACACGATTGCTCTGTCTCCTCTCACACATCCTAAATCCAAATTTATTCATTTATAATATTTAAATCCTTAAACTCAATTATCTAAATCCAAATCGAGATGGAAACTAAACCAACACCCGTTTCAACCTTCGAGGTTATTCCATTAAACACATTACTAAATTTAATCCCCGATTTTGACACCAGTCAAGCTCCTCAAGTTTATAGGTTCGTAAGATCATGCGATTCGGCCTTTAACTTAGCAAATGCCACCCAAACCGATATTCTACTCATTTATGCGCTTAACAAAATCACCGGTCCAAATTCTCCTGACGTGCATGCACGGCAGTACGCGTCTTGGGCCGAACTGAAGACGTTCCTCATACAAAAGTTTTCACGCACAAAAACGCTAACACATCTTAACTTGGAATTGCAATCTGCGTTTCAAAAGCCAAACGAGTCAATAACAGATTTTTATCTTCGCGTAGACTTGTGTCGTAACAAAATATTAGAAAAACTAACCGCGGAAATCTCGGACTCATCGCTAATAGGTCGTAAAATGACTACTGAAGAAACCGCCCTTAGCGTATTTGTAAACGGTGTAGATTCAAATTTAGGTACAATGCTCAGGACAAGGGGCTTTAATTCCTTATCCGAGGCGGCAAACTTCGCCATTCAAGAAGAAAAAATACAAAACATGAATAAAGCGCGACAAATGTTATGTAAAGGCAACAGACTTCCCGCAACTTCAGAAAATTTTACACGTCGTCCTGCACAACCAAGTTCATCAGGACTACCATCTGTAGTCCCGCGCTACAATGCCCCACAACAAGTAAAAACTTGCAATTACTGCAAGAAGCCGGGTCATATCATCGCGGAATGTAGGAAAAGAGCGTACAACAACAGTATTAGGCAACAATCGGAACAACAAAGGAAACCACTAACTACCCCGGTTCGCGTGAATAATTGAAACTCGTCAGCGGCCGAGGGAACGGGCATGACCTCGGAAACCGCTTCGCCTTATTACCAGAGTGCCCTGACACCTTCGTCGAGACAGGATACGGTCCCCGAATTTCAGGAAGCAATGCAGAACATGCAGTTCGAATAAACACAAATTCTATAACTAAATCATCGGCTCCGAAAGGTTCATCGCGTCAAATCATGCCCGCGCAAACAAACCCAGTCTATCGGAGACAGTTGCGCGATGCATCTACATCGACTAACAATGAACCTAGCCTCAATCTAAATCAAACTCAACCGAACTCTCATAAATCTATGAAATCTCTAAATCAAACGAAATCCACTGAATCACTACTAAATCAAATATCAGAAACTCTTTTTACTGACAATCAAACTCAACCAAACTCTCATAAATCTATGAAATCTCTAAATCAACCGAAATCCACTGAATCGCTACTAAATCAAATATCAGAAACTCTTTTTACTGACAATCAAACTCAACCAAACTCTCATAAATCTATGAAATCTCTAAATCAACCGGAATCCACTGAATCACTACTAAATCAAATATCAGAAACTCTTTTTACTGATAAGCCAAATTCAGAACCTCTTCAGCCACAAAATCAGTCAACAACCTTAAAATCCATTGAAATCTTACTAAATCGACTAATCGAAGTCACAGAAACTCTTTCGAACTCCGTTAAAACCTTACAAAATCATCAAGAAACAGACAAATCAAACATTACCTACAAAACTAATTCCACGTCTGACTCTGAACCAAAGCCTTGCACTTGTATAAAACAAACTTCTGTCAAAACTCCTAAATCAAAGAAATCAAGACATAAATCATCGACAAAAGAAAAACCTCGAACTTATCCAGAATACAACATTTCCTCTTTAAACATTCCTCCAGAAAACCTCCTACACTGCAAATTTCATGTTGACGGAGAACCCGTCACACTATTGATAGATACCGGAGCAGCTATTTCAGTCATAAATAAAAACAAGATAGGTAACAGTAAGATTGATAGTTCTAAAATAGCCTCTATCATAGGCGTCTCCAATACCACATCATCTGTTCAAACGTACGGCACTTGCGATATCTCACTCGATCAATTCCCCAAATTCCAATTCCATGTTGCAAATTTAAACATACATGCTGACGGCATACTAGGTAACGACTTCATGTCTAAATTCAATGTTAATATCTACGTCCAATCTAAAACAATGCGAATAGGCAATAAAACCTACCACCTATTTTTCCTAAAAGACATTCAGCAAAAACCTTTCGACGAAAATAAGCAATTCATAAAACAACGATCAGAAACCGTAATCGCATGCTTTACTAACGATATCCCAGAAGGACCAGCACTTATAGAGAGACAATACATCAATAACGACCTCATTATCCCAAGTGCGCTTGTAAATGTCAAAAACAACAAATTTCTAATAACCTGTATAAACTCTAGCAATCGAGATGCGTGTATAGAAATGCCTACTATCCAAGTCAATCCTTTCAATGAACCAGAACTCGTAGAATACCCTGTCAATTCAATTCAAACTCAGTCACGGAAAGACCTGAATACTCTTCTCAGACTTGAACACCTTAATACCGAAGAACGCGAATCCATAGAGAAAATTGTTTATAAATATTCAGACATTTTCTATACCGAGGGTGACCCCTTGACTTTCACGAATCACACAAAACATTCCATTCCCACAACATCAGAAACTCCAAAAAACACTAAAAACTATCGATTCCCGCAAATCCACCAACAAGAAGTAAAATCTCAAGTAGATAAGATGTTGAAACAAAATATTATACGACCAAGCACTTCACCATGGAGTAGCCCCATCTGGGTTGTTCCTAAAAAACTAGATGCATCAGGAAATCGTAAATGGCGCGTAGTTATAGATTACAGGAAACTAAACGACATAACAATTGGAGATAGCTATCCTTTACCAAATATCGCAGACATTCTAGATAAGTTAGGTCATTCAACATACTTCACAACATTAGACCTCGCATCCGGATTTCACCAGATTGAATTAGATCACAAAGATATTCCTAAAACAGCATTTAACACACCATTCGGGCACTACGAATTCTTGAGAATGCCTTTCGGATTAAAAAACGCCCCAGCCACGTTCCAACGCGCTATGGATAACGTTCTCTACGGCCTCCAAGGCGAACGGTGTTTTGTTTATCTTGATGACATAGTTATATTCGCTTCCAGTCTTCAGGAACACGAACAAAAGCTAGTAGAAGTTTTCGATCGCCTCCAAAAACACGGCCTCAAGGTACAGCCAGATAAATGTGAATTTTTAAGGAAAGAAGTTGCTTATCTTGGCCATATAATTTCTAATGAAGGCGTTAAGCCTAATCCTGAAAAGGTTAATTCAGTCCGAAAATTCCCTACTCCGAAATCTTGTAAAGATTTCAAATCATTCCTTGGCCTCGCAGGTTACTACCGAAGGTTCATACCGAATTTCAGTAAATTAACTAAACCTCTCACTAGCCTTTTGAAAAAGGATATTCCATTTATTTGGGGAGAAGCCCAACAGAAAGCCTTCGATTCTTGTAAAGAAATTCTAACGACAACCCCTATTTTACAGTACCCTGATTTCACGAGAGAATTCATCTTAACAACAGATGCTTCTATTCATGCCATTGGAGCAATACTCTCCCAAGGAGAAATAGGAAAAGACTTACCTGTTGCATATGCCTCTCGCACACTGAATACCGCTGAAACTAATTATTCGACTATAGAACGCGAGCTTCTAGCAATAGTATGGGCAGTGAAACATTTCCGTCCCTATCTCTTTGGCCGAAAGTTTAAGATCGTTACAGATCATAAACCGCTCACTTGGCTGTTTTCCATTAAAGATCCCGGTTCCCGCCTCGTAAGGTGGAGACTGAAACTCGAGGAATACGATTACGAAATAATTTACAAAGCTGGTAAAATCAACACTAACGCCGATGCACTCTCTCGTCCACCTGTCACTAACATAGGACTAGCAGACTCACAACAAAATTTCGAGAAGTACCTACAAACTAGTTATGAACAATTTCTATCTCAAGGTTGCACCTCAAACTCTCACAAAGTGAAAACTTCTCCCGAAAGACTTCTAGATACTAAACACAAGAATATAATCATCCTCATTTCATGCCACAAACCCGAACTCGAACCTTTATTTAACGAAGCCTTATATCTTTGCCCACAAAGTAGCACTTTCATTGATAAAAACAGAAACCTTTACGATGTAGACAAAATGATTTCAGAACACCAACAGAACATACTATTTTGTTGCACTAGACCCTCGTATTACGATGCTTGGGACGCTGAAAACTACTTCAAAGCCTTAATGATATGCTTAGAAAAACTCAAACCAGGAAATCTCTTCGTCCCAGACTTGAAACAAGATCGAACATGTAAAATGAAAGGAAATGAACAGCTCCATATAACCGCATATTTAGCTGAACTTTATAACTGTACTATTGTAATCTGTGAAAATAAAATCAACTACCCCTTACCTCAGGATATACCTAATATTCTCAAATTATTTCATAATGAACCACTCTCCGGTCACCGCGGCATAACTGAAACGAATAGGAAAATACGTGAAAATTACTATTGGCAAAATATGAGCGAAGACATAAAAAATTACATAAACTCCTGCGAAACCTGCCAACGTAACAAAATTCAGAGAAAAACCTTCAAGGCCCCAATGGTCATCACCTCTCAGTCTTCCGAACCCTTCGAACGGGTCTCTATGGACTTAGTATCCTACTCCGATATAAGCGACAACCATAATAAATACGTTTTGACCTTACAGGACGAATTGACGAGATACGTACAAGCCTACCCTATTCCCGATAAAGAGGCCCTTACAGTAGCCAAACAAGTACTCCATTTCTGTCAACACTACGGCGTACCTAAACGCTTTCATTCCGACCAAGGAACTGAATTCATGAACGGACTTATGAAACAACTTGTAAAATTTCTCGGTTCAAATCAAACTTTTAATACCGCCTATCACCCGCAAACAAACGGAGCTCTCGAACGGTTTCATGGTACACTCAGAGATCATATACGGATGTATCATACAAGGAAGCTTAAAAATTGGGATTCCATAATTCCGCTAGCAATAATATGTCACAACACGTCAGTTAACAGCTCCACAGGTTACACGCCATACGAACTTCTATTCGGGTATAAACCGCGGCCATTCTTCACGCTCAAAACAATTCCTGAATATACAGCATCCGATTACCTTAAGGATCTAAACGAACGGTTACGTGTAGCTCGTGATGTAGCAATGGAAAACGTCCAAAAAATGAAAGAGAAGGCTAAAGAACGTTACGATGGGCAAATAAAGAATCTAGCAGACTTCCGCCTAGGAGACAAAGTGCTCATGAGAGTACCGAACCCAAACAACCTCGATTCAAAATGGGAAGGACCCTATGAAATCGTTAGAGTAGGATTTAATGAAAATTATGTTATAAGAAAAGCAGGCCGAAACCAATTAGTCCACGCAAATCGACTTAGGCCTTTTATTGTAAAACCTCATCTAGACTAAAAAAAAAAAAAAAAAAAACGTAGATAGGTAAAATCATAGAATTAAGCATAGTTAGGAAATATCCTAGACATAAAAACACAAAATAATTCAAGTTAAGAAAACCTTAGCCTCTTAATCACCATAGAATATCATAGATAATCATAGAATAGTAATCATAGAATAAAATATATATAGATAGTAATCATAGAATAAAATACTAAATTGCGTATTATTAATTTCAGGGTCATCTACCCCACACTCTCTTATGCTCAACCTGTTCCAATTTCATCAATATCCCAAATAATGAACAACCCTTACATAAGTTTCATAATTTGCTCATTAATTAAATTAATCCTATACATAATGATCTATAAGTTATATAAATTAATTAAGAATGCAATTAAAACGCGTTATATTGAGACCAATATGTCTCTTTCAGGACTCTCGCCACAGGAATCGGAGCTGAAAACAACCAACTTATAAGTCCACTCCCTTCCTATTCTGGCCTATTCTTTAAAAATGAAGGAACAATATTGCTTAGTGATGAGTCTTGGAAACTTATCATCTATAAAGACCTCAAACCCTTGTTCATTGCAAAAGAATCTCTTTCACGGTTAGCTACAAAATTCTATTCAGTCTCATCGCAGTACACCAACTTCACTCACGTAAATTCTATAAAATCATTTCTTAAATTAAACTTAGACAAAATCGATAATCGCCTATCGGAACTCAACATATATTTAGGGAAGAACTCAAGACAAAAGCGCGAAATTCTAGATGGTTTAAGTCCTATCCTTAAATGGCTTATTGGCACTCCCGACGCAAAGGATGCCAAAAGATACGACGAATGCATAAATTCTTTAGAAAAACGTGAACTAGAGCTGTCGTCTCTCATGCTGGAACAAATGCAAATAACTTCATCAACCATTAAGAACTTTAATGAAACCATCTTTAAAATCAGTTACGACGAACAAGTCATAAATGAAAACATAAATAGATTAAATAATTACTTGAACTCGACATCTAAAATTATTTTTAACTTGCAAGCTAGTGAAGATGTGTCAGCGATTTCACTGCAAATTCTTGAATCAGTTATTAATTTAGAAAACGAAATCAACGATTGCTTAGCTAGCATTCTTTTTGCGAAATCAAATACATTACATCCCTCAATCATTAGTCTCAGGAAACTTTATGAGGAACTTCTTCTTTCAAACCATGTTCGCACTAGCAAACTCTTAGTAGCCCCTGTCACCTTAGAAAACATTCATTCAATTCTCGACTCCGCATCCCTGACAGCATATGTATACTCAAACAGACTTGTTTATGTCCTCGAATTCCCACTTGTTCAGAATGAACCTCTAAATCTCTATCACATTTATTCAATCCCTATCCAACATTCCAACTCCTCCTTCCACACCACTATCATACCAGAGCATAAGTACTTGGCCACAAGCCCCAATGGACAGTCATACGTCACAACGAGCGACCTGAGCATCTGCAAATCTTACGCATCAATGAAAAGGATCTGCAAGAACATCGTCTCCTACGACTCTGCAAGGCGACCCACATGCGAGCTACAAATCCTGCACAGCGTTTCAAAAACTCTTCCAGAAATATGCATAACCTCATCATTCGAAGCGGATATCAACACCTTCCAAAGTATAGACAACAATAAATGGCTGTACATTCTTTCAAGAGAGACCAACTGCGTGCTACAATGCAAAGACACCGTGACTCACCACAAGCTACAAGGAACAGGAATTCTTTCTCTTCCGCAATACTGCAAATTTCATACTGGCTACAGCACCCTCACTGCACTCCAGACGACTGAAACCAACATAACCCATCCAATACTAATACCTGACATCCGGAACGATGACTGCTTCAACGAACTTCAGAAAATAAAAACGCCTAACCTTATTCCCATCAAGATCAACGAAATGCCTCTGGACTCACTACAACAGATCAAACACCACGCTGATAAATATCAAGAGGAGATTCAGAAGATCAGATCCAGAACTTTCATCCAAGAAAACAGCTCTGCATTCTCCTGGTTCTACCTTACGCTGGGAATACTGATGCTGAGCTACCTCATGTACAAATTCTGTAAGCGTTGGCCAAATGGATTAATTTTACGCCAGCCAAACAATGATAATGGTTGCATCCAAATATTCAACAACTGTTTTGCGAGCTCGTCACATCACCGTCGCCAAAGAACAGAAGTCGCAATCCCGATGACCACGATCGCCACCAGCTCCAGCTTGACCGAAGATGAAGACGAAGATCAAGATCAGCACCCCTTTACCCCATCTCCAAAATCTCAAAGATCAGGCGCTAACGCCCAATCTTTATTCTAAGGGGGGAGGTGTTATGAATGTAGTCACTTCTTGTTATCAACATTGTCCTTTGTCCTAATACTTAGCCTTATCATGTATTTACTCCATATCGATATTTGTGTTCCTCATCATTAGTTAATCACATTGTTTTGACCATCGACCATATTTGTATTTACTCTTCTCATCGTAATGATAGTAATTAGTAATGATCATGTTTACAACTCTCACCAAATCACTTTGTTTGTACACTAATCTTAAGTATCTTTAGTAAGTTATAAATTAACGTGTATTGAATTAATAAATCAGTTCATTCTTAGACACCAAACCGTGTTTTACTCCACGCCGCGTAACACATATGATGCAGTGAATAAGGTCTTAAACTACCTATACCTACACATGTAGGTATCCTCGAAAGATAAAAGCGTAGATGAGCAAAAAGTTTTCAAAACGATTGATGTATTCAAATCACCACTATAACATACATAAAAAAAATATATTATACATACAGACAAATTGAGAACCTCCTACTTTTTTGAAGTCGGTTAAAAATGAAACAGTGTCATCATGCGTATTTTCCATTACGAGTAAGTAAGAAAATTTAACAAAAATGATGTTAAAATATAGAAATAGAAATAAGATCCAACGTAGTTTTTCTAATATCATTTTAGAATGCACTATATATAAATTATTATGTACATATTTCAAAATTAAAATAAGCATGGTCACCCTTCTTCTACCTGTCAAAATGTGGATCAATCCGACATACGTATTAACTACTCGCTCGTCACAATTTGGCAGGTACTACTCACACTTAACATGCCGAGACAAATTGTATTAATTAGACTGAATCTGGACTGATAACCAAATTAATATAATTATTCAAAAAGGATTTGACGTGTCAAAGTTTAATTTTTTGAATAACATTATTATTATTTTTTTAAATAGTGACAAGCTATATTTATCGCTCCTGGGTTTGCAAGGGTGTAAGTAAAATATGCAGTGTTTTTCTTCTCTATTATTATATGTCTTATATTACTCTCTGTATTATGAATGGCTCTATTTAGATCTTAAGATCTCTTTTACTTTACAAAAAATAAATGTTCAAACATAATGTGTATATTATTCTACTAGCGGGCGCCCGCGACTTCGTCCGCGTGGATTTCGGTTTTTTTATGACCTATTTTTCCCGTTAGGGTGGATTTTTTCAAATAATCTTTATAAGGGGATGCCTACGTCATAATATCTTTATGTATGCAAAGTCTCAACCCGATAGGTTTAAAATTGACAAAGTTTCATTCAAAAGTTCATCCCCTATTTTACCCCCCTGGGGGTTAGAATTTATCAATATGATTGCTTAGGCGATGCCTACGTCATAGTAGCTTTACGTATGCAAAATATCAGCCCGATAGGTTTAAAGTTGACAAAGTTTCATACTACCGTTCATCCCCTATTTTACCCTCTTGGGGGTTGAAATAATCAAAATCCTTTCTTAGCGCACGCCTACGTCATAACATCTACCTGCATGCCAAATTTCAGCCCGATCCGTCCAGTGGTTTGGGCTGTGCGTTGATAGATCACTATGTAATCAGTCAGTCAATCAGTCAGTCACCTTTGAGTTTTATATATATAGATGTATTATACACATAAACCTTCCTCTTGAATCACTCGTATCTGATAAAAAAAAACATCAAACAAAATCAGTTGCGTAGTTTAAATTAAAGCGTACATAGGGATAGACAGAAAAACGCAACTTTGTTTTAATACTATTAGTCCAGGAATTTTAGATTTTATCTGCGGAATAATTCCTAGTGAGCTGAATTTTTGTATACACCTTTATTATGATATTGTAATGATGATGTGAAAAATCGACATTGATATCGTGCCGGCTAAAAAAGTTATAGGGGTCCAAACGTCACGAAAATCAGTTTTTCGCAAATATCTCGCGATCTATGGCTCAGAGGTCAATAATGGTTTCATAACGGTTGTTCGTCGTAAAATTGTCTACAAAAAAGGTCTCTTGCATTTTTCTGTAGAATTAACCGTTTTTGAAATAGAGACTAGAACGCACTCACATATGATATTGTATACCGTACGCCGCATACCAAGGCATAAACCCTATTGTTTGTTTTTTTCCCTTTTTTGTTTGTGTGTTTTTTGTTAGTATGATGATCTACATATAGAAATATAAAGGACTTGTAATATTAGTACAGTCAGGAAAACAGGAATATCAACACTAAAAAACTAAGTGCAATTTTTTTTGTCACTTTATAACTCAAGAACGGGCTCATCGATCCAAACCAAATTTTCAGGTTTTGTACAGACTATTTAGTATATGTTTTATGTGAAGTTTAAACCGAATCGGTCCTTATTATTATACGTAGCGAAGCACGTACCGGGCCGCTAGTAATGATATAGATATGCAATGTGAATTTTAGCAATTTTGATCCACGATCTGCGAAAAAAATCCTAGTGGGCTGAATTTTTGTATACGCCTTTATTATGATATTGTGATGAAGATGTGAAAAATCGACATTGATATCGTGCCGGCTAAAAAAGTTATAGGGGTCCAAACGTCACTGGACATAGCATATCTATATCATTACTAGCGGCCCGGTACGTGCTTCGCTACGTATAATAATAACGACCGATTTTGTTCAAACTTCACATAAAATATTTACTAAATAGTCTGTACAAACCCTGAAAATTTGTTTTGGATCGGTGAGCCCGTTCTTGAGTTATAAAGTGACAAAAAAAATTGCCACTTAGTTTTTTATAGTTGATATTCCTGTTTTCCTGACTGTACTAGTATTACAAGTCCTTTATATTTCTATATGTAGATCATCATACTAACAAAAAACACGCAAACAAAAAAGGGAAAAAACAAACAATAGGGTTTATGCCTTGGTATGCGGCGTACGGTATACAATACCATATGTGAGTGCGTTCTAGTCTCTATTTCAAAAACGGTTAATTCTACAGAAAAATGCAAGAGACCTTTTTTGTAGACAATTTTACGACGAACAACCGTTATGAAACCATTATTGACCTCTGAGCAATAGATCGCGAGATATTTGCGAAAAACTGATTTTCGTGACGTTTGGGCCCCTATAACTTTTTTAGCCGGCACGATATCAATGTCGATTTTTCACATCATCATTACAATATCATAATAAAGGTGTATACAAAAATTCAGCTCACTAGGAATTATTCCGCAGATCGTGGATCAAAATTGCTAAAATTACTGGACTATATGTAGTGAAAAAGTAATCTGTCGCCATCTTGAATCGTCAGTTTAACAGTTTCCACGTCTCCGGATGTTTTACTTAATGCATTTATAATGATGTGTATTGTAGGTGAGTGTAATTTCTATAGACGCGATGTTAAGTTGGATTGAAATAAGAACAATGTCTTTAACATGTATAACAACGTATATACTGGATATACATAAACATATGGGATCACAATGGTGCATTGCCCTGATACCAAAGTAAATGACACTTGTGTTTTAGGAATTTAAAATAATAATTCATACTCTTAAAACATGTATAAAGAATCTGATATATGTATAAAATATACAAAGAAAGTCTCAACTCAGGGCAAAGATAAATGCACATCAGATTAACATTCGTCCAGGGCGAGATTTGAACCCACGACACGAAGCTTCGACGTCGATAACTACTCGTTATACGCCGTAAAGTATAAACTATCATATTAAGGTTCTGTTAATTCTGACATTTCATAAACTACAATAGAAACAAATGCAGAAATCATAATATGTAATATGCTTTTCCCTTGGCGGGAAAAGAAAATGCGACATTTTCTCGCGTTTTTGCCACAAAGCAAGGAAAGTGAATCATTAGAAACTTTATGTCTCTTATGTCTAATGTTAACATACACATAATTGTACTTATCTTTTGCTAAATATTGTTGCTTGTAGCCAAACCATTAACTGTAATCTGTATCCAGGATTTAATTCACATTTGAAACGCAGCCTATCGACGGTGTATCTAGAGGGCAGGATGCAAGCTTGACCTTTTAAATTAGTTTTCATCGAAAAGTGCCCAAATAATATGTACTTAAAAACATAGCATTACCAAAGTTCAAATGATTGCGCAAAAACTTTATAATTTGCACATAGCATTTGCATATATTTGGGTAGCTATCCCAAATACTTACTTAAAAAGCCCATTAAACAATTTATACTATCCTCATTTGAACTGCTTTTCTTCTATTCAGCATATCTTGAGATTATAGATTTGTGCACTTATGTAACTCTGGATATCGTGCCTCCATTCTTTGTAACGCGAAATAATGCTATCAAAAATTGCCCAACCGGTGCTGCCACGGCGCGGCATTTTATTAAATTATTATTCTTCGGCAAGTGTCGAATCGCGCGCCGCACGCTAGCCCCGGCACACGAGACACGACGGCACAGCGATTTACTCCTGACATCGCTGATTTAATGCACTTCCATCCTTATTTATCAATAACTCTTGCACCCGAAAAAAACAGAACATACTACCAATACATAATCGTACAAGTCGTACATACTCCGTTGTTCCGGGCGATATGTCTCTCTAGCCAGAGAACTCTTGCTCCAAGTTTTACCATACCATGTACCAGTTTTTAGCAAATCTAGTTTATTTACTCCACTGACACAGTTCGATTTATTTAGAGAATCATGACTGATAAAGTCATTTTATTTTGACAATGATACTAAGACGAGAGAATTTACAATGAACTGTTTTGTTTCCAGATACGACAGCGCCGTACGTGCTGTACAAAGATGGCGTGGAGCGCGCTCCGCCCGGCACGCAGTGGGGCGGCGGCGTCCTGGACGGCGGCTACCAGCCCATGCAGCACCAGAGCCCGGGCGGGCCGTCGCCGCAGCCCGAGCCGCAGCTGGCGTCGCCCGCGCCCTCGCCCTACCCGCCCGCGCCGCCGCCGCCCGACCCCAACGGCACCGACGACGCCGCGCAGCAGCTCGCGCAGCAGCAGCAGCAGCAGCAACAGCAGCAGCAGCAGCAGCAGCAGACCTCGCCCGAGCACATGCAGGTCGAGCAGCAGCTGCAGAGCCAGCCGCAGCCGCAGCCGCCGCAGGACCACCTCGACCGCACGCCCTGCTTCGTCCCGCAGCCGGACTTGCAGCAGCAGTACGCCACGCCCTACTTCAAAGAGACTAGACCGACCGGCCACATGCTCGGGACCGGAGGCTTTCCGCTGCACTATCTGAAACAGAACGGCGGCGTGCTATCCCTGGAGGGACCGCTCGACCAGTACGCGGCGCCGGAGCTGCGCCACCTCCCGGATATCGTGCAGCCGGAGCCGCCGAAGCCGCGCAAACACAACCCAAACTCGGAGCTGCGGCTGTTCAAGTGCCTCACGTGCGGGAAGGACTTCAAGCAGAAGTCGACGCTGCTGCAGCACGAGCGCATCCACACCGACTCCCGGCCGTACGGCTGCCCCGAGTGCGGCAAGCGGTTCCGGCAGCAGTCGCACCTCACGCAGCACCTGCGCATCCACGCGAACGAGAAGCCTTACGCGTGCGTGTACTGCCCGCGCTCCTTCCGCCAGCGCGCCATCCTCAACCAGCACCTGCGCATCCATTCCGGTGAGAAGCCATATACGTGCGGCGAGTGCGGCAAACATTTCCGCCAGAAGGCCATCCTGAACCAGCACGTCCGCACACACCAAGGCGAGCGCAATTCACACATATATGCCCCTCCCCGCTCCCCGCGCGCGCCGCCCGCACTGACCCGCGTCACTGCCGGCGTCGCCCGCGATCCCCGCCGCTCCCTGCACGTTCGATTCGGTCTCGCATCCATTGGCCTTCCTAGCAAACAAATTCTCGGTCCCGTCGCCCGCGCAGCAGGGCGCCCGCGAGACGCGGAACCGACCGCCGGACGATCCCGTAACCGTCCTCCGTTCGATTAACCCACTCGTCGGTTATCCCGCAACGACGTCAGCTCCGCGTGACACTCACCATCTTATTCCGTGTTTCAGACGTGTCGCCGCATCTGATCTTCAAGAATGGCACGACGCCGACGCTGTGGCCGCAGGACGTGCCGTTCCCCGCCGACGAGAACAAGGAGGAGATCCAGTCGACGTTCGGCGACGCGGACGGCCAGAACGGCGAGCAGCGCGGCTCGTGCTTCTCCCCGGGCGACACGGCGCAGTACCCGGCCTACTTCAAGGACACCAAGGGCTTGAACCACACCGTGTTCGGCTCCGGGCTCTCGCTGCAATACTTGAAGGGTGGCAAGCTGCCGGACGTGCTCGGCGGCCGCGCCATGCCGCTGTACGTGCGCTGCCCCATCTGCCAGAAGGAGTTCAAGCAGAAGTCGACGCTGCTGCAGCACGGCTGCATCCACATAGAGTCGCGGCCGTACCCGTGCCCGGAGTGCGGCAAGCGCTTCCGACAGCAGTCGCATCTCACGCAGCACCTGCGCATTCACACCAACGAGAAGCCGTACGGCTGCGTGTACTGCCCGCGCTTCTTCCGCCAGCGGACGATCCTGAACCAGCACCTGCGCATCCACACCGGCGAGAAGCCGTACAAGTGCACCCAGTGCGGCAAGGACTTCCGGCAGAAGGCCATCCTGGACCAGCACACGCGCACGCACCAGGGCGACCGGCCCTTCTGCTGCCCGATGCCCAACTGCCGGCGGCGCTTCGCCACCGAGCCCGAGGTGAAGAAGCACATCGACAACCACATGAACCCGCACGCGGCGAAGGCGCGGCGCGCGGACGCCGCCAAGACGCCGCGGCCGCTGCCGCCGGCCGCCGCCGTGGTCAAGCCGGAGCTGTACTTCCCGCAGTGCTACGCGCCGCCGTTCCAGCAGTTCCCGGCGGCGGGCGGCGAGTTCAAGCCGGCCGTGGGCCCGGGCGCGCCGGTGGCCTGCCTGCCGGCGCAGTGACCCACGCCGCCACCGCGGTGGCACCCCGGCCCGTCGCACGCGCCGCACCACGACCTCTACGCCGCCGACCGCCTCTACAACTGAGCGGCGGAGAGGCGGGTGCCGGCCGCCCGTCGCTCCGGCGAGCGCGGCGCCGCCCCAGTATACGACTCGCGAGTGCGAGCTTGCAATACCACTAACCGACTAATATTCACCGGATCGCTGTAAACAAGCTTCGATCTGTAAATACCGACGTTGTTTATACTCTCGGAAGTCTGTCGCGTGTACAGTATAGGAGTTCTTCATGAATAGTGTTACCGTTGAAAAAGCGAGTAAAGATAGCGTTTTTTGCCCCGTAATATTAAGTTACCAAGTAAGAATTAGGTTTCTCGGTGATTCTTCTCGTATGGTCGAAATTTCATTAAATTCTAAGCAGATTGAACCAGAGATTAGAATTTAAAACTCTACGTTGAAATCTAAAATTAAGAATTGATCTTTTACCACGTAACAATATTTCGCGATGAATGTTTCCGGCGCGTTGTTGTGCCTATTTGAAATAAATATACATATTGTAGATATATTAAGTTAATTTTATTTACGAGTTAAGGGATAAAATCTGGCAAATACGGGGAGAGTGATAGGTGAATTTCAAGATGCTCAAAATTTTAAATATCTTTAAAAGTATTGGTAAAGAATTTATACGGTAACTTTAGGTCCAAAATTAGTAAAAATTTTCGGCGGAATGTGTCTGAACATCGGTGAAAACAGAAAGAAGAATGTAAACCAAAAACTTAGGTTACCTTTTGCCATCGATACAATACATATTTTGTTTAGCAGTACGGACTCCGGCCGCGGTCGGTCGCGGTCGCGCGACAAGTAGGTGCCAAATAGACTAGTGATTTTTGAGTGTCTTCTACCAGTTTCTATTATAGTTGGCCTAGTTTAGGTTGTTACCAGTTTTTCAACGATGTGACAATTGAGATGCATTTAAAGGAAAGGGTCAGACTGAGAAAGGACTGTGATAGTTAGATAGGTTAGGTATCGCTCACTTAGCGTTAAAACTATGAGTACGTACGATACGTGATTGAAAATCCCTTTTGGAGTAGAGTGAATGTTTCGAGGATACTTTCGTTTGTCTTTGTGTGAGGAATCCGCGTCTTAGCAGAGGCGGGTTGCCAAACGCCCACGTGAAATTACGTTTTATGTTCCTAAATTATTGAAATTTCTCATTTATTTTTAAGGTCGGCTCGTTAGCGCCGCTCGAATGCCTTCCTTCATTGACTGATTTGATAAAGTAATTTCGAAGAGTGAGATTAGTGAATGTTACCTGATAGGTAACGTGTGATGTCGCCGAGTGCTACGCTTAGTCGACCCAGGGGCGGGTATGCCAGACTAATCTTATTTCTAATTTAGCTTAGACTATCGACTTGCGAATTACCATTCAATTGACCATTCATCGCGAAATAACACTTAGGAGTTAGGGAAAATAAAGATATATATGAATTTTGTGGCCGTTGGAAAACTCTGGTGTTTAAGCGTCCTTGTTTCGTCCACGATATACGATTAGTTTTAGGATATAACCAGGACTGTTCTCAGCAGCAGCCTGGGAGGTGATATATCAAATATGTGGCTTCCTCGGGCTGGCCGCGATGTATACCAGTCTTGTAGACTTTAAACTGCAGAATGAGGGCGCCAGAGTCTTCCATCGGACTTTTTTAACGTTTTTATCATCTCTGTTTGTATCTATAGACGACATATATAGCTTATTTTACGATATTAATGTGATGGTTTCGTTTTCCTACCGCATGATAAGGACTGTTACTATGTATTAACAAATAGTTGTAATAGTATTTGAATTTGTGGGAGTCACATAACACTTTGATATTAATTTATCACTTCTTAAAGTGAATGCAATTTTGTTTAGCGGTTTACGTGCGTTGAAATAAATTCTCATTGGACAGTTATGACGAAAATTGTAAACGAGGCTGAGTTGATGTAGTTTCAGTTGATAATATGACTTTTGACCTAATGTTGAACACCTGACTATCAAACATGCTAGCAAATGTAAACATGACCAATTACTTAATAACATTCATTAATGCTCTTCAGAACATATAATGCAATGTTATTCTAATCTTATGAAACAATTCAAATGATTGAATCACAAAGTCTATTTATCCTGACACTGCAGCCAACTCCGCCCGTCTTCCGTCGCGAAAGCGAATTCAGTTTACTCTTTGAGTTTCCTATCAAACTTTTGGAGGTTTACAAAAGAAAAACACCATTCGAAGAAAATTATACAGTTATCTTCCGTGACATGTCTCCACAAGGTTCAGTATGTGATCCTCCGCGCGCGCGCGCCGTCCGGCCCGCATATACAAGTTTCAGTTCCCGTTATATATTTATAAACTGCCCTACAATAAACAGCCTTATACAATAATAGCAAATAAGTATTTTTATACAAACACAGTACATTATACAGAGAGGCCGGGCGGGGCGAGCGCCACCAAATGAAGTTTGAATACAAACTAGTGCCATTGCCGCGAAATAACCTCAGATTTATACTTATTAGATTTTTATACCGATACAAATGGATTTAATTTTTAAATATAAACAAAGGTGATTAAGTATACAGAGATTACAGATGATATTTTATACATTTATTACAAACAATATTATTAAAACGTACGTGAAATAGTCTTAAAGTTAGTTGTACTGCAACGTGCTAAGTACCTAAGGATCTTGGAAACAGGTTATAAGTTACGAGTGGCGGGGAGGCGACGCCAGCCCCGCCACTTACCACATGTTTAATAGGTAGGGTGCGATTTGACCGGAAAATTACATTAACAGAGTATATTACTTACGGTTTTCATTTACAGATGGCAACATTAGTACAAATTATCACAGAGCAATAGTTAACAAAGGGGGAACTTCAAACAATGTGAGTGTTATTTCATTATCGAGTAATCATGAAGTCCTGTTGAAGGATTTCAACTTATCACATCTAAATAATAAATACACACTATTCTGGTTGAAGTTTGCTCCTGTACAAATCTATTTTTTATTTACCTATCTCACAAGCAACACATTTTTAATGAAATAGTGATACCACACTTTTCCGATCAAATCGTACATTTTGCGTTCTAAGTTGAAAGTTAATTTCCAGCGTGGTTATTGTAAATACATATCATCTACCCGGCAGTGTTGCAAACGTTAAGTATTTTAATGGTGAATGCCGTCTAAACATAGTAACACTGGGAGTTCGCTAGATTGGCCGTTCTGTACCTATTTCATCACTTGATGTACAGTTAAGAAAATCACTTGATATGTAGCAGAGAAGAGATTTCAGGCGATTTTCAGTCTTTGAGTTTTCACCCAATACAGTCGATCACAGAAGTAGCTACATTTTAAGCTAATTGATACTTGTAGCTAATTTTAGCGGCGACTGTACCACAAATGTACAAACTTCAAACTACTAAACTAGAATACATATTTATTTATATTTACACTTTCCATTATACAATAGTTGACAATAGTTAAAACTTGTGATATACGTCATGCAAATAATCTTTTGAACATCTAAATTAAACCTAACTTCGGCAACTGAAGTCCAGGTATCAAACAGTTATTGCGTCCAAATCCTATCCTTATAGACGTTAAAATAGAGGCATTGCGTATATCCACACACGATCACACAGTTATATAAAAATCTCAATGACTGAAAATGCGTTTTGAACTTTTTGACCACACAAACGATTGAATTTATAAAGTAATGTTTTGATGGGCAAACCAATGCACTGCCCATTCTGTACACTCAAATATTCTTAACTGTCGGTCAAGTGACGAACAAGCCCCTAGTATTATGTCAAATTATATACTTCTAATTAAATTCTTGCCAATCATTCGTCTTATAATATGTGCAAACTGTGGCAACCCCAGCTTATAATATTCGGAATAGATTTTAGGTAAAAAAACATGATAGTGTCGTCGACTGTTCTGTTTTTGCTCATCTTTTGTTAAGTTTTGCTCAATACCCTTGTATGCGTATGTTAATCTATAGTTTATACTGCGAGTTTCTGTAAAATAAGTTTTTATAGAGCACGGTTTTGCTTTTCTTACGAGAGTATTTAAGAAATTATCGATGTATGTGCCAACCTTGGTGATTTGCGTTTTGTGTAGCACTCCCTTAATGATAAAACATCGCATGGAAATGCCCATATTTCTTTTAAAGATCTTTACAATAAATTTAATCCAAAAAAAAGTATGTAATATTATATTATCTGTGGTTTAAACGACAAACGAAAGGGTCTGGTAAAAATCTACGACTGAACTTTGTTTTCGTAGCCGCTGCTACGCCGTAGCAGTTGTAGTCGTAACAACTAGCTAACAATTAAAGAGTTATTCTACGAACAGAATAACTGATAAATTCTATAGATAGATTATTTTCATTTGCAAACACACAACGAAGTTCAGTATTTGGAAAAATACACACATGTAAATTATTCTTAATAGAAAATTCCTAACTTCTAAAAATACACGAGTTTATTTGCTCCTCAAAAGGTTATAAGCAAGTAAACTTGCTATAATGTTACCTATAATGCTACATCTCCGTGATATTTTATTTCCATCATGAGCTTGCCGTCCAACTTCGAATATTCACATTGATTCCACGCCAGAAAATTACCGGATTTCTTTCCACAGAGAATATATAGTTTTAATCATGTTCCTAGCTTTACAATTATGCATTTTATTTTGTATTCTTTCTGGATATCTAGATATCCTTCTCGGAAACTGGCTGAATGTTCAAAAGTCCTTGTTACCTCGAAGTTAGTGGACTGAAAAAGTTGAAACCACAGATTAAAACACATTACCATAGACTATTAAGTACCAGAGATAATGTTCAGCCATTTTTCGAAGAGACGTAAGTAGTTCGATGTAAACCAGCTTTTTACCTTATTCTATCATTAATATCAAACTACATATAAAATATATACTCTTATACTTTGTTTATGCTATAGCTAAGCCGATGGGATCCAATCCCATTCGGTTAATAAGTACGAAGAATATTGCGAATGTCTATGAGTCCACTCTTATGATGTTTTGGTCTGAAATACGCACATCAAAACACGTTTTTAATAAGTATATGATGGCTTATTTCTTTTTCAAATAACTTTCCATCGAAACATCATGCGGGCTCATTTTGAAACTGTATTGTCATATCTCCAAAACACATAGATTTCTTCATAGTATAACTGATGTGAGTGCTAACCTTTATCACTTAATATACTTAATTTTGTACGTTTAAGTTGATAACGATAAAAGGAGAGAATAAGATTGCATTGTGAAATTATACTTTGCATAATAATAAAAATAATTATTATTATTATCAAGACGTCAATTGTATTTAATACAATAATTTCGGGCAATGTAAGTTTAACTAAAACGTTGCTTAGCTTTCTAACTGAAAATAGAGACTTAGTAATAAGTTCAAGTGAAATTTGCAGCAGCATTTTATTTCCAATTTGCATTTATTGTGATCTCAAGGCCGTCGAAAGATTTTGTACTTGTTTAATGTAAAATTGGCTGAAATCGAAACTAAATTAAGTGACACCCTGCCGATGGTGTTTAAAAAAGATGCCACAATGATGAATGTCGACATTCTTAACATTTTTGAATTGGTTCGAAATATTTACAAATGGAATGATTCGTGCATTATTGTTGTTCATAATGAATATAGCAAGTGAACATGTAAAAATCCACTTCAAAGTGAACTTCATCAAAAAATAAAGGGTCCTTAAAGGACGTCAAGAAAAACTCACAAATCAATAGTCATGAAAAATCTGAGTGCAATAAATATCTTTTTGATACATATCCAAATCCATACAAGTTAAAGTTAAAACTGACATCACGCTCAATGAAGTTTTTCAGTACAGTAAATCCAAATCATCCGATTAATTGACCTCAGTTTACGATTTTACTAAGAAAGTACATAATTATGATTTATTAAAAAGTTTGCTTATAATAGTCATAATGAAAAAATAATAATTATTAATTAGCATTTGTCGCATCCTTATGGCATCTGGGAAAGTGCTTAATATATTCGATACGACTTAAGGAAATCATACATTTTAAATGTACGCATAATCTTTTTGTTTAAAATACTCATGAAACAGGACTAACGTCGTGGACGGTTACAATTACATCATGTCCTTAATAAGATTGATTTATGAATATAATCCATACAATCTGGTCGCAATTGAAATATTCAATAAATATTGTATTATGTAAAACCGTAGTATTGAATGGAAGTTCTTACTTACAGCAGTGCATAATATGAGCTTAGAGTAGAGATTTACTTTCGTTGGCTACGAATTATTTACAGTCTTCCATTTTGCCCTAGCGTAAGTATTACGACTATTATTTGTGACCATTTGTTTATATGCGTTTTGTATACCAGTTTAGAATTATTTGTATATTTTACGTGTTTTTATTGTAAAAAAAAAGTTAAAAATGTCTGCAGATAGTGCAGAGCCAGTGCAATAACACTAAAATTTGGCGACATTTCTTGTATAATTTATATTTTATATATTTAATTTCATAGATTTAATATAGTGTCAAGAAATAATTGGTAGCCAACATAATATGGCCTATTTTATTTTAATTTTTAAATCTAGAATAAACCCGAACATTGTGTACACTGCCACTCTGCGATCGCCGACCGCTGTCACAAGTTTTAAAAGAATAATTGATTTTTTTATCACAATAGAGACTTGTTGAATACAGTTCCACAATAAAATAAGTGTTGTTGAATTTTTTATAAAAGATGAACATATTAGATTAATGATCTTGTAGTCTGGATTGAGTTTTTTACAGATTTTATTGGACGCAACGGTTTAGTCGCCCGGGCCGGTCCACACGGGGCGTGAAGGAGGTGGCTCGATGCGCCCGCGCGACCGCGACATCGACACACGGGTGAGACGTGCGCGGGCGCTCCGAGACTCACAACTTCGCGTAGTGTGGACCCACCCTAAGATCCGTCGCCTATCAAGCTATTTTTGCTACAATACTTATTTGAGTCAATACAATATACTGTTTTCGTATACATAATAGTACAATAGATTATACAGATTTTACAATTATATACAATAGTACAATACATTATACAATAAAGCGGTGATATTATATACACGTTCAGTTTTTATACACAAGGCGCGATAGGCGACGTTTCTGAGACGTAATTGGTTTCATTAATGAAATGGGTGCTGTTATATCATTAATTGTACATATTTATTGTAATATACAACAATAGACTGGTAATTTTACACTGTTGTTAGGTTTCTACATAGTTATCTTCTGTCGGTTCTGAAGACTTGGCATCCCGTAAGATTTTTTTGTAGGTAAATAATTTTATTATTGTGATAGTGTTGTCTTCCATTTATTTATCTTGAAAACACTTTAACAATGCAGAACATTGTTTATAATAAGCATATCCATATAAAACTTTTTTTGTTAATAATTTCATTATTTATCTAACATTTCATTTACCGTGAGAATCGTGAAATACAAACAGGTCTTCCAAGATATCTGAATACGGTTTATGTCATTGCTATAGTCGCATCGATTCGTCCAAAGAATCTGCCAAGTCCTCAGAGCCGGCAATTCACGACATGTTACAATAGAGTATATTTTCTTACATACTACCTACAGAGACACCGAAATAGACTATATAACATTGATTTTAGACAATCCCAGAATACAAGATCGAACTTTTTACACACAACAGTTAACAACAGAATTAAGTTATTTTTCCATAGAATTTCTTTATTCTTTTTACGAAAAAAACAGTTGGTTGCGATATGGTCACAAAGATCCTGGCGAAAAATTTAAACGTTGGCATTTAAAAAAAGTGAATTGTAAATATTTTCTAGTTCTTCCAAAATGAATAATATCAGTATTACAAAATTCAACTTTGGTTAGGTCAAAAGTGTATGTGTGATCTATAGAGAATTTTTGCATTAGATCTTCTTGGTGTAACTTTAAAGATATTTTAACGATTATATTTTTAGTTATTATTATATTATTTTCTCTTTAGATTATATTTTACTTGAATTGTAATGATCTTGCCTAGACTTGCATTTATGTTAGTTACGTAAAATACGTTTGAAGTTGATACCATCGTATTTATGTATATTATTATTGTATTAAGGGTTTTGTTTGTTTTTTTTTTGTCATTTAATAGAAGTAAAATGTTGTAAAAAGTAAGCTCGTTGTATTTTATCAAATAAACACTTTTTAGTCCAACTGAAACAATACTTTGCAGTTTCATTTATCAAAAAGTCCTATAAATAATAAATAATTGTTGATAATACATAGAATTTTTAGGAACGATGATCTAGGTGAGTTTACCTTCAAAGGAAAAAAAATCGACAAATTTATGCAGCAACCTAGTAGAAACTTACAGAAAAACATCAAAAGAGCTCGTGGAATAAATTGTCTTAAAATAAAGTTTTATTAATAGGTAAAAGAAGTAAACCTGCCACAGGGATTATCTCATGTGAAAAATATTGTAATAGTTCCGTAACTACCGTAGTGCCTACCCACTTTTATTATTCGACTTTTTCGAGATCGAGCAGATAAATTAAATGTGGGTAGGCAGAAATAATAAGACAAACACACCTGTCTACATTTAGTTTCACTCGCCATTTTGTCATTATCAAAATCAGTTTGTCCCAGTGCAGTCGTTTCAGTGCTCTTAGTGACAAAAGCGTAATTTAATATCAGAAGTTCACAAGTAGGTGCGTGGTAAATATATCACATCTTATTCTACATTGAGGTATTACTACTACGTATAGAGTGGACATCGAGATCAAAATCTATGCGTGAACTTGGAGGAAAGGGGCGGATAATTTAGTGTTTCTTTTTTATATACTAAGAAAAGACACGCCATTAGCTTTATTTTTCGTCCTGTAATAATTTGTACATGATTTTATAATACAAGACGGCATTTTTTCGATTACAAAAGTAGTAGGTAAAATAGACGGCAACTGTTTCCATGGACAATAGCGCATAAGAAAATATTTCTTCGAGGTGTCTACACTACACGTAGTAGTAATACCTACCTCAAATGTTATTTTATTAACTTTTCATCTAAAAAAATTGGCCAAGTGCGAGTCGGACTCCCGCACTGAGGGTTCTGTACAAATTCTATTTTTGACGTAATTAAAAAAACTACTGAATAGATTTCGTTCGAACTAATTTTCGTTGGTAGTTTTTATGGTAATGTACATTATATAGTTATTTCAGTTTCATCATCCTCTTATTTTAGAAGTTAGAGGGGGGGACACACTTTTTTTCACTTTGGCTTGGTCTGTCACGCAAAGTATTCACTTTAGAAAAAAGTGTTATTAGAAACCTTAATATAATTTTTAAAGACCCATCCATAGATACCCCACACGTATATGTCCAATGAAAAAAAATATTTTGAGTTTCAATTCTGACTATGGGGACCCCCCTCTTTTTTAATTTTTTTTCTATTTTCGTGTGAAAACCTTGTTGCGGTTCACAGAATACATCCACTCACAAAGTTTCAACAGTACAGTACTTATAGTTTCGGAAAAAAGTGGCTGTAACAGACTGGCGGACAGACAGACAGACAGACAGACATGACGAATCTATAAGGGTTCCGTTTTTTTGCCATTTTGGTTACGGAACCCTAAAAATTAAGTAGGTAGTCGATGATCGAGCGTGAATTGTGGAGATAGATACCTACTTTGAAGGGGCATAGGCCCAGCAGTGTTTTACGATAGGCTGATAATGATGGTGTAGTTAAGGAATTTACGGAAATAGTTTGTCTTATATCCGATGTGTAAGATAACACGGCGAAAGCATAAAACACATCAGTTTCGTCAATAAAGGGGGAATTTAAATTAAGGAATATAGGTAAATGACAAAGAGTGTTATCAATAACAATTTATTTTATTGCCTATAAACTAAAAGTCAACAAAGTTTGTGGCGCTATTTACAAATCTATATATTGTGATCAGCAGGCATCACTTAGTTCTGCCGTTCTTCAGAGGTTTTTTTTACCATAGATCTTTTGGTTTTGACTGTTTTTAGCATACCATTGAAAATGACATTCTACAAGTGCTATCTTAATTTATTCCCCACGCGTTACCACTTTATCATCATCATAAGAGAACATTCGTATTTATTCGGCAGCTCCTTCTGCCATTGCTTCGGCGCCCAGGGCTTCTTCTTCTTACGAGTCATTTTCCAGTTTCTGCGTTGCCAGTTTATCTATACTATTCTGATTCTTGTAAATGCATAAGTCCATAAAAGTCAATGCCAAAAGCAGGCAATGTCCTAACATGTCCCTTTGTAATTCATTCTGGGCTTTGAACTTCGATTGTAGATGCTCGGACACGTATGGGTCATATTTTTCCCTATCCGAATTTTGTTCCATTTTCTGCAATAAGAGATCTACTGTTTGGTCGGTAGATACCCTTTCATTGCCGACTAGAGTTCCGTACAATCTGTAAAAATAAAAAATAAAATATATTCAATAATATTAAAGAAATTCCGATGTAGTTACTAATTAAGCTATGGCAACTTAACATAATATTTACTCTGTACCGAATAAGGTCACATTATTTAAAAATTTAAATTTAAATACATAGTTACCTGTACGGAAGAGTTGGTCTTAAGAAATAAACTTTATTCTTAAATACATCCTCCGAGTACATTCCACCTTTACTAACTGCGTTAAAACCGTCCTCATTTGAATCACTAGAACAGAAATATTTTAAAATCAACCTTTTTAGAAGAAAAAAGTGTAGTTAATGTTTGAGAAACTATTTTGACTATGCTTTTACGACAATGCCACAACAGCGCCATCTAGTATGAGTAATAGGAACTATCGTTACTTTCCTTCGTTAATCTACTTCTCAGTCAGCTGGCTTTATTTACCAAAACGTCCGATAGATGGCCATTTTGTCAAAAGTTCACAAGATTTTAGATGCCGCCATGCCTTTAATAAAATGAACATATGTACCGGCCTCTCAAGATAGCAGCAAAATTTCACTACAAGTATAAAAAGAATTGGAACCTATTTCAACAACACAGATAGGCACACATATTTATTCTTTACCTTTTAGAGAAAAGTTTTCTTAATACAGGGGAACCACCTTCCTTCTTCCTTCATCACTGATAAAATCATCATTTTCTTTAAACTGTATGGTATCTACTTAACCACATGAAACAGGGGTTTATTATTACAGCATAGTTATTAGACATATCTATACTCACCCAAATTGATTACATCGGGCATTGATAAGAGCCACAATCATCGCTATCATCTGCGACTTCTGCAGGTTGACGGACAGCACTTTGGGGTTGTTTGGGTCGCTGCCAGTAGCCCGGAGCGAGGTGGCTTCAGCCTTCATCACGTATAGGTCTGCTGATGGCAACCGGCCCACTACTTTCCATGCCTGGTGATTGACCAAAAATTAATATGTACATATTATTACAGTATTTTGACAGGCCTGTTGGTCGAGTGGCTAGAGACCCTGGCTACAAAACCAAAGGTCACGGGTTCGAATCCCGCTAGGGGAAAATGTTTGTGTGATGAACATCAGCATTTGTACTCGAGTCATAGATGTTTATAAATGTATTTAAGTATGTCTATCCAGTGCCGTAAATAGGGCGGTGCCAGCGGTGCCCAGGCACAGGGCGCAGACCCTGGAGGGGCGCAGAAATGACCGACTTTCAAGTAAAAAAAAAAAAAAAAGTCGCAGTTTTGTGAGCTCGCACCCTGGAGGGGCGCAGAAATGACCGACTTTCAAGTAAAAAAAAAAGGGGCGCAGTTTTGTGAGCTCGCACCGGGCGTATATAAGGCTATTTACGGCACTGTGTCTATCCGTTCCCTAGCATCCATAGTACCAGATTCGAGCTTAGTTTGGGGCTAGGCAGTTGGTGTGTTAGTCCAATGAGTTTATTTATTTATTATACATGCTTTTAAGTGTAGGAACACACTATGTGGAAAAATCAGCGACCGAAGTTAGGCCGAAGTTCATTTTCGATACAATATTACGCAACGTAAACCCTGTGCCATATTACGATGGCACAGGGTCTCATCCTGTGAACTCGCCAAACTTCAGTCGCGTTTATTTGGCCTATTGTGTTTCTATACAGACAGTGTCCGCTACTGACAATTTTACAATCAACCAGTTAGAGACAGATAAAAGAATTATAACAAACTAGTGCCACGCTCCGGTTTCTCACGGGTGTAACTAGAATTATCATTGCTTCTCTGCTATATTATGCATGTTATAAAAATTTTGCCTTGCATTGATCTATCTGTTTAAAAAAAAACTTGTTGCATAGTTTTAAACATTTTAACATACATAGGGGCAGACAGAAGGAAGCAATTCTGTTTTATACTATGTACTGAAGACATGAAAATTTTAAAATTATTTAAGACCGGGGGGGTGGGGGGCGATTCACTAAGCGCAAATGTCATAATCTCATGGTTGTGTCATCGGCGACAGTAGGAATTTAGTACTAATTTTGTACTGTCGCTGTTGATACAACCGTGAGATTGTGACATTTTCGCTTAGTGAATTCCACCTCTGAATAATTATGACCTGATTAATAGATGTACGATATGATAATACTCACAATTTGCATGATATCTGTGATTAAAAGCTTTTTCCCGTCTGGATAATTGATACCATGGTACGTCCACTCAACCACTTCATAGTTTACTCGGTCCACCATTGCCCAACAGATTGAGTTCACTGACACATACACAGACAGTACAAGCTTACATTTCTACAAAGAAATAAACTTGTTGTTAACATGAATGTTGGTTTAACTTCTCTAATTTTAATAATTATATTTAAAAGGAACCTTATAAATCTATACTAATATAATAAATCTAAAGAGTTTGTTTGTTTGTTTGAACATGCTTATCTCAGGAACTTCTAAGGTGAGATTCACTAAGCGCAAATGTCATAAAAGCCTTGGTTGCAGCGGCTGTGTAATCGGTAACAGTGCTTTTGGTATCCTGTAAGAACTATTTCAGTGCTACTAAAACATCAAACAATGTTAAGGCTGACACCACAGTGATTCAACCGTGAGCGAATCGAATGAGTGTCGCTTAATGAATTGCATAGCTGGTTTGAATTGTTTTATTTGTGTTGGATAGTACATTTGTCTGGGAAGGCTTTAAGCTATAGTTTAACACTAGGTGTGCAAAAACCTAAATCCACACGTACGGAGTTGTGGGCGACTGCTTATCAGTACATGTAACTACAAAACACATTCAAAGTAGTATACCTGCCTTACAGCCTCACTTAAAGGTGGCTGCAGCACTTGCCCTCTTATTTTATTGTTAGCTTTTGGTGTTTCTTTTCTCTCTACTGGACCCTTTAATATACTGTCGCACAGTTTCTTAGCATACTTGTCCGCAAACCCTTCAATTAAACCTATGTCTGCTATTGATCTCAATTCTCCGTATGTGTCCTTCCATTCTGCTATCTTTTTCACTCTAGACTTTGTCACATCATACCTGAAAATTGAAAGGGGTTTCCACAGTTAAATTTCTAAATGAACATCAAAATTATACTTGAATAAACGTTGAAATGATGTTAACATTAATGCAAATATCCATAGAGGCTAAAATTAAACAGAGTTTGTGAAATGTGTTGATATTTTCAGTTGTCTGACAGTTTGGATACCTTACGATTCCTACCATTTGTTAGGATGAGTGGTAAGAGCCACTTATGGCTATAATTTTTGTGCAAGAAAATCAAACTAAACCCATTGTAAAACTAGAACTAGTTTGGTTTACCTTGTTAAATCGTTAGAGTCAGAGAAATTCATAACCTCTAAAATTTTCTGTTTTTGGTCGTCTGTATACGCTTTATCCAATTCTTTACTGAAAAAACGTCTTGAGGTATATAGTGAGGAGCGCAAAGAGTCTACTGCAGGGCAATTTAAGCACGCCGAAGCCTGTAAGCACTACAAATTATTGAAATAATAATGAAATATTCTGCAAGTTTTACTTTCATAAAAGTATGATGAAAACAACTTTACCCTTTTATAAAGGTTCATAGTACGATGTAGCATGTTTAAACTCGTAAAAAAACTACAAGTTACATTGAGTTTTTACGGATTAGATCGACTTGTTTTAGGGTTAACATTTTATTTTTGTTTACAAAACATAATGTCACTGTCACTCACTGTCATTGTAGTAGAATGACATTTTGAGGTAATGCTCGGAAAAGCTCGGAAACAGGATTATATTAATAAATGAACGCTAGAAAAGCCTTATACCTTTATTGACTTATGTTCTGAATAAAACTCCGTCAGATTATCAAATTAAGATTTAGTAAACATTTTTAGTTTTGAAAAATAAATCCGAATTTACAGCCATCTATTGGGTACCATAGGAAATAAAACGTATCGAGACTCTATATAGAAAGTGTAAAAAGTGTGAAAGAAACCTATTGATACAATAAACAATAAAACCATTTGAGTAATGAAAGAAGCCGTAACATAATATTATTCAAAGCTTTAAATTTGAAAAATGATCAATAAGATAGTAAATGTGTAATGGATGGGAACAAGCTGAACCACACGCTTTAATACTGTCATCCCATTTAAACCTTCCATGAATTTAGGTTTAATATAGGTATGTAACTATAGGACTTTAAAAAAAACTATTTGGCGAACATATTTCGTTGCCGATTACTAGCTATGGATAAATATCATGTGTAAGAAACCAATGATGCACGAGAAAATGTTATTACCTACCTGCATGCATAACATGCGATTCCAATCAATCTTTTAATAAATGTTTGGTTCCGATTGCAACGCCGAGATGGCACTAGTTTATCGGAAGAGAAGGAAAAAACTTGAGAAGAGAAACGACTTTGGAATAATTTATTTTTAAATTTTCGCATTTTGGGCCGGCCTGTCCTTCCTACCAACCTACGCAAAAGAAAATAAGTTCTTGTGTTTTTTTATTTTTCATTCTTAAACAACTGACTGCAGTTCTAAGTTGTTGTCAACTAAAGTCCCCTACGAAAATCAAATAAATCAGCAATTAGATTAACTTCAGTTTACCTAAGAAGTCCTTTAATAATCTTTATATTGTATAATTTACCTTCATAGAACTCAATACAACTGAAATGTGGTAAAAACTGTCAGGCAAATAAATGCTGTCATCTCCCTCTAACTCGCGAAGTGGCATCAACAAAATGGCCGCCAGTCCCTTTCGCCGGCCGCCAGCGAACGAGCCAGCCGGGAGGGAAACGTTACTGACTGAGCATTCGATCTCCTCACGAAGCGAAAACGGCTACAACAATTTGACCTCGCTAAGACCTGTTTGCTGCTCACTTCTGGAACTTCTGCAGATTTGTGAGTATAAATTAATTAACCCCCTATTTCAGGTTTTCCAGGCCTTCACGAAGATTTATTATTATTACTTATATTAGGCATTCTTTATTTTATTTTGAAGTACAATGCCGGTTTGCTTAATTATTATATAACTGGATGATGTCTTGATGATTTACCTAATAGTAGGTATCTTAGGGACACACGCAATTAGGTCAAAAATCTAGTTTATCGGCAAAATACGCAATGTCATCAAAAATACCATCTATCATCATGTTTGCTGCATTTAAAAACAACTTCCCATAGGTATTATCACAAAATAAAATGACAGCTCACAATGATGACGATGATGATGATGATCCAAAGCTCTTTAATTTTTGTCAACCGTAAAGGCAAAACGACTGAATTGATGGCAATTTGCAAGCCGCATAGATCGCATTGATATGCGCTGTTGCCGCTCTGACTCGGTTGAACAGAATAGCCAGCCACTATTGATAAATCAAAAATTCTGTTGCATATACATATTTATGTAGAGCCATGACTAATAAAATAATGTTCAGGAAGCTAGGTCCTATTCGTAAACGCTTTGTTTTCACTCAATTTGGCGTTAATCCTGTAAAACCATTGATTGCATCTGACGTTGATGTTGGCAACAACAGAGGAAGTTAATATTGCGGAGTTGCCAAACCGTTTCGTTGTTGCGTAGCGGGCTCTCGCTCTCTTGTTTTGTTGGTTGGGTCTGGTGGGATTTAGGTTGTCTACCTATTTATCAAAGCGACTTGTTACTGATGAAGGCAGTAATTATTCTTCATCATCGGTTCACTTTGATTCTTATTGATATTATTCTGTATCTCTTTATGTAAATATCTTCCCGGCAGCGGCTGGTTCGTCATTCTCATATTTTTGGAATAGGTATCGTTGATCTTTTCATCGTCTCTATTTAATTTTAACGCCTACCTAGGTACTTCATTACCAAACTGATCTTATCAACCCTGCTTAAAATATGGTTAAGCGTATCTTAAATTTAAATGACATCTCACAAAAATCAGTTTTGCTACCAATTTACCTAATTCGATGAAAATAATGCCTTGTGAAAATAAACTTGTGTTTGAAATTCACTAGGTACCTACCTAGGTAGGATACGTTTCCTTATTATTATTTTACCCAATTCCGTTATTTATCTACATAATATGCAAACAACAATAATCCAGATGGGTAGTATCCTTTTATACAGATACCATTTTCACATAAAATTGTCACCCAAAGAATACCTATGTATAAAAAATACCACGATGGTTTCCTTCTGTCATTCCTTCTACACTCTACTCGGGTCAGTGTAAGCTTTAGCATCCATTGATGCTTGGAACGGTAAATAAAATGCATCCGAGTCTTGATCAGAACGAGAGCGCGCAATGTACTTCACTGACGGTGTTTTTAACAAAAGACTTCACCATGCTGGTTGCCACATTAGCGTAACTGGAATAAAGGTTGGTTTTTTAAAAGTCGGTTACTTGTAAAAACAATGTTATTGTTCGGTTTATTTAGGATAAACGCCAAAAAAGCCATTACTTTGAAGAATTTAGTGAAGTGCACATCAGGTGCGACGTTTATTAATATTTTTGAGTATAGACAGAGGTTTTTTGTCTCTATATCAGTGTTGTTGGGCTATCTTGTCATAATATCGATGAATCATTGCAGCGATTGTCCACGTATCCAAAACTTTCCTCATCATTATTACTGTACCTACAGCCAATATGGCTATAAAGACTAGGTTTTCTTTCATGAAAAGGGTATCATGATATTGGTTGGAAACGCACTAGAACTCTTTAAAAATAATACATCAGAATTTGTAAATGATAATTAATTCCACGCAGGGGGATGACCGCCTGTGCCAGTACTATACGATAGTAAACGAAATGACTGACATAAGCGGTCTTCTTTTTTACTAAAAATAAAATGTTTTCGGAAAATTATATTTTACTTAGCAAAAGTTCATTTTTAATTTCTCACAATTGCTTCTGATATCGCAGCTCTTAATCTACAAAACAGGTCAATGTTTTCTAGATTAAGGTTTAAAACTACGATGCGCTGTACAACTTCATACGATGAACACACATAGGGAACTCCACGGAACAGAAAAAACAGCTTTTTGTTTGTTTTTTCTGTTCCGTGGGGAACCCGCTGTTGATAGGCTGGAGTGATCAGCAGACAAAGTGTCTTCGAATCATTATTCCAAGTACATAATATGTACCTCTACTCTTCTTTTCCCTGATCAATTTTATTCGAGTACTTAGTACTTACCTACCTACCTAATGATTTTACATTTAGAAAGATCTGAATATGTCATGGAAAACCTGTTTTGCAGTGTTCAACTACTAGACTTCTAGCTTATTGATGTGGGTATCATAAGGTATGCAGTCGAAGTTAATGCATATGGCATGGCTTTTCCACTTCCCACTCATGCACAACAGAGTCGGAGAAGTTGTTTTACTCGTTCCACCTGAGCCAGCTATTTTAGTGATGACGTACACTGACGTACAGCGTTCGGAGTCGCTCGGCGTCACTCGGCCGCCTTCGCCGCGAGTCAAACGACCCACTCGACTCGGACGCTCTCCGCGTGAGCGGCAACGTCGCATGTTCTTGATACGCCATTTTGTCGGCAATTATTTATCAACAGTTTCCAACTCTTCAATCAGTATCCGAAAAACCATGGTATAAAATGAACACTTTTCTCAACGGTTGTACCGATACTCATATGCAGAAAATGCAAAAGTTTCTGCAATGTTGGTAGATCGATCTAATCAAACAATCGAAGAAGAATAGCCTAATCATTGTAAAACGAATCATCACGCACTGGTTACTTAATCATTTGTTTAGCTAAATTTAATGTTATGATAATTGTCTGTCTCCAGCCGGCACAACTGTATCGAGTTTTGTCTTATCAAAAACTTGAAAAGGATGGTGCTAATAAAAGACTTAAATGAAAGAAAATTATTTATAACTCACTCCGCACCGCACAGTACGGCCCTGATCGCTATTTGTACAGAAACTCATAGAAGACCAGATCTTGTCTAATTACTGCGCGCAGTCCCCTCAAACAGAAGTAGAACACAAGAGAACGATATGCTATCGTAACGTGACCCCGCTGTTTGTACCTATTCCGGATAAGTACTAATTGAGCAGAGCAGGTTGTCTTCAGAGGCGTCCGCTCTACGTTTACTGTGGTCGGATTGGCTTACTCTGTCTTTCACGCGTAATTTCCAAGCGCCCTATCTCGCTCGCGCGCTGTTCGAGCGTGGTCTTGCTGTGTTACGGCGTTCTCTGTGCGTGTATTGCTCTGTGTTTTAGTTCGTATTCTCGCCATAGTGCCATGCGCGTCGCCACAATCGGGCGCCATTTTCTTCTCTCTCCTTCTGCATGTCAGTGTATTTGAGGCCGCGTCACAGAACGCTCGTACGGTGTGATTTGTTTACTTCTCGATCATTCTTCTACTTCTTGATTTGATCGTTTAGGTACGTACCTAACTGGAGTACATTCATGCACAACATTGCTTTACGTTATCAGAGCTCGTCGTTGCAATATTTATGAAATCTTCTGCTATTTTTAATTCCATTACGTATTTTGACGAGTACGCGTTTTCTTTTATTGAGTATGGTAATGTTTTTGCAGTGTTGTACATTTTGTGAAACTACTTTTTGACATTTGTTTTTTTTTTCATGTTTTTTGATATTTTTGACATTTGTGTTTTATAGGTTATCTCGTTGTTGATATTAATGCATAATTTGTATTGAATAAGTACATTTTAAAGGAATTATGTAACATTCCTTATTTTTTCTCCCTAAACATAAGGAGGTTAGGTTTGTTTTCTATATATGTTTATTTGTATTCATAAGAATAATTCATATTTTTTTTTGCGAATATCATAATCAAATTTTCTTGTACCGATATTATAATTTATTGATATGGTATGGTATTGAGACAAAAAGAAGAATGTTATTTCTGTGGGTATTTTTAATTATTTTTTTTATCTTTCTAAAACATAAAAATACCCTAACATTTTGAATGAAAAAAGAGAAAAAAAATCCAGTGGGTAGATAAAGTACCTAGTTATCTGCTAATTATATGAAAACAAAATCAAACGGCATCTAATTAAAACATACATTCTGCAAAAAAGGAATCATATTCATGAACCTTTAAAAAAGCAGCTGACTGACAAAAACATCTTCAACTGACTGCGCTTGTCGTATAATTATATTATGTATCTGGCTGAAATAGTCCCTATTGCAATAGCAAAAGGTCCCGTTCCTTTCTAAGGCCGCCCCGTCGTCGTCGGTCTTGCGCCACTGTCGGGGAATGGTTTCCCATCACTATTGTCATTCGTGGCCCCTTCCTTCACAAAACTGACATCAGGAAAAGACGTGGCATGTGTTGGCTTAATGTTTCTGGGATCAGAATTAAGAACAATTCGATTGTCATTATTTTTAGGACATTTTATTCTTGACATATTAAAATAACTTAACGTGCGTGACCGATTTTTTCTAATTAGGTATTGAATCCTGGCACCAATAGTACATATATGGCGGTCAGTCTACCATTTGCCAAACAAACTTTTCTGGTATCCGTTCAATAGCCCTAAGTTCTGCGTTCCACCTTCACCTCGTTGAAAATAATCGAGTCAGTGCGAACGCAAGCGTGCTGTCTCTTTCCCTCGCGTTAGAAATCCGCTTTGCCGGAGTATGACGAGTGGATTCGCCGGTTCCGTCTTCTCGTGACTTGGCGTTCAGCTGTATACTGTCCCAACCGAGTGGGGAATTTATTCCGGTATTATCAGACCGTCCGCCGTCTTGTTGTTGGTGTTTTATAAAGCGCACCGAGTATTTCTCGATCATTTTGACGTAATCTTGCTTTGGATAAAATGTCTTTGTTTCTAATAGTGGCTGGACTGCAGCGGCCTATTTATCGTTAATCATATTTTCGAGTCTTTTGAACTTTCTGTTCTGGTCTTCCTGATGGTTCAGTGATATCGTTTTACTATTGTTTTTAGGGTTCTTTTTTGTACCATTGAAGAAAGACCTTATTATTGGTATTAACATATTTTTTCCCAGAAAAAATGCGTTATGCTAATCGTTTCTTTGTCAAACGTAAAAGTTTACAATTATGCCGGGTGGAGGAATAAATTTATATCATTTTGTTTGACCTGGACTTCTAGCTAGTCATCTTTCTTGTGCTATTGGCATAGGGCATAGAGTATTACATAAATTACATAAATTAAAGCGTTTATTTTGTATTTTGACCCTATTTGCAATTCTCCCAAATTGTAGTCTTCTACGAAGTTTATTAGGCTTAGGTATCTACTCGTAAATAGAACATAAATTATGATCTGCCTGCAAAGGATTTGAGGACAGACAAACATTAGAGACATTTTGTTAAGTCAAACGAGTTAAATTGTTTGTAGTGTTATTTTACAATAAAACTTGCTCTTTACCCCTGTGCATCTGATAGAAAGAGGAACGAACAAAAATCCTCGATTATCCTCATAAATAGGCTCAATAGGCACTGAGGTTGGATGCAATGCGATAATGGTACTCCTATCTTAGGTATGTATGTAGGCTATAAACGAAGTGCATCCTAGGTACATCCCCTGTCCCCACCCCGATATCTAGGTATATAGGTTGTAAGTATTTCAACGCATGCGTAGAAGTATTTTACTGTTGGGATAACAGCTATGGATTATTGCTATGACCTGTTCCTGGGTAGTAGATAGATAACCTATAACACTTGGCTGATTTTCTTTTACCAGTTATTATTGCTCACAGTTTCCTAAAGATGTTCTTTGGTACGAGTTTACTGGGAGGCACCATGATATTCTCGTTATCTATGAAAACCATACTTATCAAACTCCCTTTATTCCTACTATTACAAATAATAACTATAATGTATGGCAAAACAAAATCTATATTTTAAGAATTATTAAGGCATACCTATGCATCTACAATTATTTTTGTAAAATCGATTGAAATAATACGAGGTCGAAACGTTGAATGAACATCACTAAGTTAGTGACAGACTACGGTGCCGCTTTGTTTTGGAAGATGCGGGATAGTATATTAGTTAGTAGGTACTTATGTATTTTAAAATGTGATCTGAACGTCATATTTCTATATCGAAAATAACGACTTTTGTCGTGCAATACTTCGCTCAATTACTATGTTAGTGCATTTCGGCGGTAAGTAAACTTTGTTGGTAAATACATTGAAATGCGAAATTAACGTTGCTGATGGGTGACTTATTTATTTTATTCTACAGTAATAGTGAAATTGAAACATTTTAAAATAAATAAAGATCAATTTGGGGTTGGACTCTTAAAATCAATTTATTCTTATTATTCTTTAGTTTTTTTCTCGATTTTGTAACTAAGTAGTTGTTAATAGGTGGTACAGTAATGCAATAGCAAGCCGTGCACTGAATCCGGCGTTCCCAGGCGTTCCTCTGTATACGACTAGATGGCGCTTTAACGGAAATTAATTTCATAACAAAATGTTGCCAAGGCGGCAGATTAAAAGTAAAAAGTAAATTTTCATTGGCCACGCACTTTTCATGCATTTTTGAGTTATGCGTTGTGTCAAAAATTAACAGCAATTGTCACCGTATGAATAAATGCATTTAACTGAAGTCTTTTCAATACGTTTTCAAATTCTATCGATAAGTATTTGTGAGGATAGCAAGCTTGTACCTACGTGTAATTAAAATGTTTAAAAATAAAGGTATAATTAAAATAAATTGTTTTTATTAGTTAACTCAAGTGTCTCCTTCCTTGTCCTCTCCTCATACAGTGTAGTAAATATATATACCCTATATAGTGATAACTGGAATCTATGAAAAGTTGAATGTACTTTGTAGAGTTTGATCCACTTTTCTGTCCTTTAGCGTATTATGACCTATTGTATTTTCGTTAGCGTCTTATTTCAACTGTGAAATTGTGATAACATAGACACAGTCCGGAGTTTGGAAGTTGGCGGTGTAATTACACCCCCGTGCCTCGGAAAGCACGTTAAGCCGTTGGTCCTGCGCCTGATCTCTCTACGGTCGTGTCAGACTGCTGTCCCACCGAATTATGAGAGTGAGGGAATAGGGAGTGCACCTGTGCTTGCGCACGCGCTTGTGCACTATAATATATCCCGCGTAAGTGGCTGATCGTAAGATTGGCCGCCGTGGCCGAATTCGGCTAGGAGGGTACTATTATTTCAACTGACAGACTCAACAATATTCGAATTCAACAAGAAGAAACATTTAAAAAGTTCAAACTTTTCTACTCATAGAGTAAATATACCAACATTTATTAAGTCTTTGTTCATTTAATGCAGGCCAAAGATTTTTTTTTAATATTTTTCTTTCGGACCAATACACTTATTATTTATTATTGTTTGGAGAAGATGCGGCTTATTGAATTTTTTATTTTATTTAATAACTTGGTAAACCTTTATTCATGTTTTTATTTAAATTAAATTCTTAACAAACATTACTTAGACTATCCTGTTATTAGATTAATATTTTACGGTATGGTAGAAAAAATATTAATTATTGTTTATTTAAAAAAGTTTTTCTCTTATTTTCAGGTTTAGCTGCACATTCAATGAAGAAGGATAGGATATGCTAAACAATGCAATTAATAATGGATACTGAACCTACCGCAGACATTACAGATAAAATGTCTTCATTTGAAGAATCTCTTGATTCAAAAATTAACTCCATTGACAGTATAAAGAATGATATTACTAATGGAAATAAGGAAAATATAGAAAGTCAAAAGAATATAATAGAAGAAACAACTACTGCTGTGAATGGCGATGATATCAAAACTACAGATGATTCTTCAGAAACTCGAGAATCAGAAATTATAAAGGCAGTGAATGAGTCGGAAAACCAACCTGAGGACAGCAAGACTAAAGATGAAGATAATAGTAATGGTGTACACGTGTCGGAGTCAGACTTAATAGAGCAAAATGATGAAGATGAAATAACATTAGTAGAAGATGAAAATGTCAATCAGCAAACTGGCACAAAGGACAATGCTATTTCAGATGAAACTGTTGCAGAGGATGATGCTGTTAAAATAAGCGATAACGAAGAAGATCAGTCTGCGATGGTATTAGATGACATCCAGATTGTGGAAGATGCTGTACCAAACAGTAGTTTGAATATTTCGGAAGATATTATTATGTGTAAAAGTGATAACATATCAGACACTGCGTCAAAAATTGTAGATGAAGATATTATGGATGTTGATCAACAACAGTCTTCAGAAAAAGTCTGTATCACAGATAATGAAACAGTGTCTGATACAGAAAAAATGGTTGTAGAAGACAATATCAATACTGATATTTCAGCAGTTTCAGTAGAAAATCCAGACGAAGGTTCTAAGGAAGATCAAAATACTGAAACTCTTAATGAGCGTGAAAAAGAAGATTCTGTTGAAATCAAAGAAGCCAATACTGCAGAAAATACAGGTAAATGTGAAGCAGATGGTTCATCAAAGGAAAGAAATCTGAAAGATCTAGAATTAAATGTCGCTGAAACCGAGAAAGGCACAGCTAATGAAACTTCAGATTCAATTGCTCCTAAAGTAAGTCAATCAAAAATTGAAAAACCAAAACAAAACACAAACAGCTCCACAGTAGAAAATGGTGAAAAGACTTGCGAAAACAAGAACGAAAACGGAGACGTTGTAATTATGGCCACTAATAAATTAGATAAAGAGCATGGAGAAAACAAAGAAAATATCACAAAAACGACCTCGTTAGTGTCAGCCGAAAGAAGAACTGATAGCATAAAACCGGCCGACGAGGCTGTAACTGAGTGTGAACCAATTCAAGTAGAAAATAAAGAAAGTGAAGATATATTAGATATAGACGAATTCCTTGAAGGAACTGATGTTGTTGCCGAAGAAATCGAGGATCATCAGGACCTTGAGCTCGAAAAATCAGCTGAGCAGTCTAAAAAAACAATAGAAAATACGGAGACGACAGTCCAGGCTGTTGAACCTAAGAAAGCGCCAATTTGCAAGCTGTCAAATACTTTAGATATACTCTCTGATGACGATGAGGAACCTCCTCAGATAGAGACGAAAAATAATACCGAAGTGGCAACTACTGCTGTTGAACCTGAAAAGCAATGCATCAATATTGAAGATGATGATGATATAATGCTGATAGACGACGTCACAGATAACAAGGATTCTACAATTAAAACTGTTGAAACCGTAGAAACATCAGAGAAAAAAGAAGTAAATGTTGAATTAGGCGTTAATGGTGAAAATAGTGCTGGAGATACGTGTGATTCTAAGATTGTTGAATCAGCTCCGGAAGCCATACAAGGTGTGTAGTTTTTCTTCAAGTTTCTTAAGCATCATTATTTTTATATTTTATTTAACCCGGTACCGTAATCTTTTTCAGATTCTACAGTACCCGACACTGCTGCTGGGGTGGTAATTGAAGAAGCCAAGCCAGCTGAAATCCAAGAAGAAAAAATAGAAGTGCCAAAAAAGCCCCTGCTTGCAGAAAATTTCATGAAAGGATATAAAAAGAATCTTGCAGACATGACAAGGGAAGAATTAGAAGAGTTTTGTATTCTTAAAATTGTTGAAGGCATTGTGGACCGAAGTAATTTGAGTGATATCAAGTCCAAGTTAAAAGCAATGGCGCAGAACATCGATGAGTACAAAAAGAAAGCAATGATGTTAACGAAACAAAATAGAGATCTTCAACTAGTCTTAAAATCAGTACAAGAAGAACAAAAGAAAAATGCTGATTCTGCCATTATTCCATTAAAGATTACTAGATCAGTAGGTATGCAGGTTCTTATGACTGAAAAACCTAATATGAGGAGAAAAAGTGTTCTAAACGCGCCAACGACAGTAAATAATAGTGTAAATAATAAAGTTAGCAATAATAGAACTAATAATCAAGGTCCGCGAGCGCAGAAAACTGCCACAAACAACCAACAACAGATACCGGTTCCGAGGCTCGTGCCCGCCGCGACCAACCCAGCTGCCAAACCATCAAACGTAGTCATTAATACAAATATTCCGAAAACGCCTAGCCAATCACCCTTGAACGGGATAAAGGCTCCTTCGCCCGTCCAGAAAAGTGCTGAAAAGAGGCCGTTTAACAGAGCTCAATCCGTCACAGTGGACTTAACTGATGATGAACCGCCGAGCAAAGTAACGCCTCGAAGTTCCCCGGCGCCGCCAGTCCGGCTAGTCTCCCCACAGAACTTGCTAACCAGGCCGCAATTCGCTCAGTCCCTCAACAGCCCAAGAAAAGTGTACATACCTATAAGCGGACCACAGGGCCAAAACATCAGGCCCGGACAAACAATATTGTTAAAATCAGTGCCGCCACCGCCAGGTAAGTTTTGCCAATTCTTAGTAATGGGTTAAAGTAATATTTACAAGTCGGTAATTTCTGTTATGTACCTATGTCCAGCAGTGGACTGCGATATGATGATGATGATGATGACTTTATCTTTACACACATTTCTAAAGCTTTACTCATGTTTAATAAATTTGCAGGACAAAGAATGAGAGGGCCAGCGCCGCATGCCGCGAGGTTGCCTCAAAATCCAGTGAGACTGACGAGAGTTGCGAACTCCCGGCATCCTGCACCTTTGCCCGAGTGCACGAAGCAATACCAGCCGCCTAACTGGAAGGCGCTCCCACCAGCGCCAGATCTGAAATTGTCCAAGGTTGAAAATGGCATAGTCATATCCTGGAAAATCGAAGGTTACCAGGAAGACAGTTACGAAGAGATTGCCAGTTATCAGCTATATGCATACCAGGAAACTAGTTCACCGCCCAGTACGACTCTTTGGAAGAAAATCGGTGATGTCAAAGCCTTACCATTGCCGATGGCGTGTACGTTAACACAGTTCATGGCCGGGTTCAAATACTACTTCGCAGTGCGAGCGGTCGATATCAGATCAAGACTGGGACCTTTTAGTCTGCCTGGAAGTATTCTACTTTTAAACAAAATGTAAGACTGATTTTTTAATTGAATGCGTGGTTGGTGCTTGCAATGTCATACATTGCGGCCGCGAGTGAAGGTGACAAAAGTGATAGAATTATTTGTTTAGTTATTTATTTACTTTGTGTACAGCGGGAGGTTTCTTTAGTATTTGTCTCAATAATGATAAGTTTTTGTTAGAATTTTAAAGTTGCTGTTGTATAAATTACCATACACACTTGAATTTTGTAAAGTAAGTAATTCTGTAGTATCACACACTGAGGTTCCAGACCGCACACTGGCGCTGCCATTCGTTTTTTCATAAGTTATTTAAGACTGCAGTGAAGTAGCACTTCGTAACTGTTGTGCTATGTTTCTGCTGGTGAGTAAGGTTGCCAGAGCTCAGTTGGGGAGGGTATGGGATTAAGGCCGGCAACACATCAACGATACCTACTCTGGTGTCGCGGATGTCCATGGGCGGCGGTGATTGCTTACCATCAGGCGACCCGCTAGCTCGTTTGCCGCCTCTAACATAAAAAAAACCTAATTATTGATTTTATCTAAAAAAAATTAAGGGCAGTGCAAGTGCGCGGTCTGCACCCCCATAAATACGAGTCAACTTATAGTTATTATAGCTTAATGTAGGTAGTCTGAAAATTTATCGTAATTAGCTGAATGTAATCATCTGATTCTTAAATACCATTGTCATTTATTGTATTGGCAATAGTAAATAAAAGAACCGACTTCGAATAAAATATGAAGAAAGTTTTAATGTAACGACTAATACGATTAAAAACATACGCTGACACCGAAACAAAGTTGAATTCGTTCAAAGATATTACATTTTTGACTATCTGATATATTCAGTTTGTGTTTTCTTATGTTTACCCTTTCTTGAAATCCAAAACACCACCTTTTTAAGAAACACATGAATCATCTATATCTATAAAACTCAAAGGTGACTGACTGACATAGTGATCTATCAACGCACAGCCCAAACCACTGGACGGATCGGGCTGAAATTTGGTATGCAGGTAGATGTTATGACGTAGGCATCCGCTAAGAAAGGATTTTGATTAATTCAACCCCCAAGGGTGTAAAATAGGGGATGAACGGTAGTATGAAACTTTGTCAATTTTAAACTTATCGGGCTGATATTTGGCATACATAAAGTTACTATGACGTAGGCATCGCCTAAGCAATCATATTGATAAATTCTTACCCCCAAAGGGGTAAAATAGGGGATGATCTTTAATATGAAACTTTGTCATCTTTACACAAATCGGGCTGAGACTTTGCATACATAAAGCTACTATGACGTAGGCATTGCCTAAGCAATAATATTGATAAATTTTAACCCCCAAGGGGTAAAATAGGGTATAAACTTTAGTATGAAACTTTGTCATTTTCTAACCGATCGGGCTGAGACTTTGCATTCATAACGATAGTATGACGTAGGCATCCCCTTTTAAATATTATTTGAAAACTCCACCCCTAACGGGAAAAATAGGTGACAAAGAAATCAAAATCCACGCGGACGAAGTCGCGGGCGCCCGCTAGTCTAATATATAATTTGAGCTGCATCAGTAGCCCTAGAATTAAAAAATTGGATCTGGATTATTCTGGCCACCCTACCTGACTCTGCAAAATCTATGACTGCAGAGATAATTTAAAAGCGACATCTGTTTCACTATTGAAACACTAGCGCACCACTAACAGCATGCTTTAGCAAAGCGATTCCATAGACAATTTTTTATTGCCAGATTGCCACCAAATAAAAATAGTAGATTAAGGTAAAAGACAATGACCAACATGTTAATAAAATATTTTATTCGGTGTAAAGAATTTATAAATATCACGGCACTTTGGTGAAAACAATATATTGTTTTGCGTAAACTCAGGATCGGATAGCCTGTTAATTTCCTTAATAAACATTTGCCATGAAATGTTGGAAATATAATTAGTTATCTATATGTGGGTCTTCATTCCAATATCCTAGTCCAGCAATCTGCTAGAATGACATAACTTATCAAATCAAAAATCCATAACTTTTATGGAACCAAAAATGGAACCTTATTATGCATTATTTGCAGTTTACTTAACAGCAGATTGTTGCTTTCGATGTATGGCAACACACATCTGTCATTACATTTTTTTTTTATGTTCAGTCAGTTTTCGATAAATTCGCGTGCTTGAACGTTGTATCGTGTCGTTCAGCTGGCCACCGAGTTTTGAGAAACACAACTCGAAAATAGATGTAAATTGTATCACTGGGTTAAGTTCTGTTCGATCCCGTTTGCTCTATATCCCAATCTGCACGTTAAGTGTTAAATCGGTCGTGTTTTCTTCCGTGGAATCAAAATAATTTGACGTAGATTGACATATCGGTTTCGCAAGTAGTTTCTACGGAGGTGTTTTATTTGTGTACGTTGTTGTGTGGAAAATATCTATAAATTTGCCTAATAGTGATGTTTTTTTATGTTGTGGTGTAGGGATTGGATTCCCTTGAAGTGTGATCGATAACAGGTGTGTGCAGTGTACTTAGTGGAAACAGGAATCAACAATTCAAGCTGTGTGTGTAATTTTGTGAAGTATCAGGTGTTTTGTTTGCGGTTTCTACGCTGTGTGAGCCATGCTGGCTCGTCGACGACACTGCAACGCCTTTACGCGACCGGTAAGAATTGTACAATATTACCCTGCTACTTCAAAAAGGGCCTTATTTCTGTTAGGATTGTTCAGTAATGTCCTGATTCCTGTTGCTTCAAATCATATAAATTGATATATAGGTTCTGGTTGATTTTGATTTTGAGTGCAGAAAGGAAATGGATTTCCATCAATGGATTGTAACATCAGGTATAATAAAAATAGAAAATATTCACTCAGTCACATTATTTTTACCTTACCAGCTCATTTCTACAAAATGTACCTATAAATAGGTAAAATATTTATTCATATTAAAATAGCTCATAACAAGATCTTCCTGCTTGTTATTAATATTATGAACAACTTTCCTAATTTTATCTAGGTATTTATTGAAAGTATGGTCAATATTCGCGTGATATTGTGGCAGTGATCAGAACTCAGTACCTAATCCAATTGTCTATTGTTAATTTACCTACCTTCTAAAACATAAAGTAGTGGATACTATCATCTACCTACTTGATACATTTTTGTGGGACATATTGTAATAAGTTATTGTCTTGTGACTTTTTTATGTCCAGAATTACTGACGACTGACAACTTTTTTATGACGTAATTACACTCGGAATACAATTATTTTTATTAACAAATCCATCTGTCTTTGGTTGTAGTAGTGTACCCATGAGTAGGTTAGCGCTAACTATGTAGACATAGCTAAGTTGGGAAAGAAATGAACTATGAAATGAACTAGGCAAAATGTTTTAAATTCATTGAACACAATAAATGATTATAGTTAGGTAATTAGTATATAATATGGTAATAAATAAAAGGATTATTAGTATAGGTAATTCCAACTTTACAAGCTACTGAAAAGAAATTGAACACAATTTTATAAAAACATCTTCAAATGTTTATTCATCATTTACCTAGGACTAGGAAGGTTGGTTGGTTTTCAAGTCTGTTTCACTGTTATCAGAATCATCTTCTACATTTTAATACCTACCTAAATTCTGAATCAAGATTATATATATTTATTTTTATTTATTTATTTAGAAGTTTTTCTACTTTATAACAAGATTTAACAATGTTTCACTTGTAAGGTAATCCTTTCATCAGGTAACTTTCTGCAGTATTTTTATTTAATGAATTACCTACCTAAAATTTCTGTAGGTACTTCTTAATGGAGCTGTGGCTTAGCAATGGCCTCTTCAAAAACTTCTTTGATTGAAACTCCTAGTGATATTTAAGTTTTATTTGGATTTTCCTACTCAAAAAAACATTCAATTAGTATAGGGCTCTGAAAGCTGTTTGTGGTCTATTGGGGACCAGGGTAGCATGTACTTCTTTGGCCACGGCCTCAGACTTTGTCATAACATGCGTTGGTGTACTTATTACAATCTTGTGCCTCAAAATCTGCCATTTCTGTCAGTGTAACTCCTACACTTTGCTCGAAAGGCACCATGTAACGGGATAGCCCTTCTATTATTGCATACAACCAACAGTGTACCTATGTACAATTCGATAAAAGTACCTAGTCAAGTCCAGGACGGAACCTCAACGTTATTAAAACAAACAAGAGTCGTTACGTAACAGACTATAGAGCAGGATATCGACTACCATGCAAGGGTAGACCATGAAAGCAGTGTTTGCCATTTCTGTCAGTGTTACTCCTACACTTTGCTCGAAAGACACCATATTATCGAGATAGCCCTTCTATACCTAAGTGTATGTGCAATTCGATAAAAGTTGTCAAGTCCAGACGGAACCTCAACAATATTAAAACAAACAAGAGTAGTTACGTAACAGACTCATCATCATCCTAGCGCCTCTCACGGTTGCATCCTCGGGCATTGCCTTGGAGCCCAGGGTACGCTGCGACTATGATCCTGAATTGACATGCCTGGTTATTACAATGGAGCGACTGTCGTCTGACCTCCGTAACCACAAGGGAAACCAGACCAGAGGTGCGATTCACTAAGCGCAAATGCCACAATCTCACGGCTGTATCAACGGCGACAGTAGTTTTTTTACTAGTAATTTGACACTGTCAACGATTACACAGCCGCGAGATCACGACATTTGCGCTTAGTGAATCGCCCAACAGTTGGATCATAGTCGGGCGGGACCAACGGCTTAACGTGCCTTCCGAAGCACGGAATCATCATTCTTATCGGACAATCAGGTGATTCAAGCCTGCAATGTCCTAACCAAACTGGGAAAACCAACACAAAGTGAAAGTATTCCCCGCGGGATTCGATCCCACGACCTCCGAGTTCGTAGTTTTTGAGCACAGCGCTCTAACCACTACACCACGGAGGCAGTTACGTAACAGACTATAGAGCAGGATATCGACGACCATGCAAGGGTAGACATGAAAGCAGCGCTTCCGTGGCGCTGGCGCACTTTCACTCGCATCGGTGGCGCCGGCCACTTTCCCCGATGGTACATTCGGTGCGATGCAATAGGTACCTACGACACAGCCGAACTTGTACGCCATGGTAATATGGCCGGCCGGTACGGCTATGCCAACGGATAGGATGCCGATTTGGCACCGCATCTGTTGTCATGGCAATCAGGGCGTCTTTTCTCTTTGAGGGCGAAAAAAGTTTTGACGTGCAAAAGAATTGACTAAGTGAATCAACTTGCTAAATAAATTATTTCATTTCAATTCTTTTGCTTACCATCAGGCCGAGTGGAGCCAATATACTGAGCTTTTATTTAATTTATTTAATAAAAAAAATCCAAGTGCCGTTTTGTGCCAGACTAGAATTATATTAAGTAGGGATGTAACGGAGGTGTCATATCGGAACCGGAGTCGGAGTCGGAGTTTTTTGATTTAATTTTTCGGAGTCGGAGTCGGATTCGGAGTCGGAACCGGAGTCGGAGTCGAAACCGGAGTCGGAGGCAGGGTCAGAAGTGGTGGCAGGGGAGAGATATTTTTTATTTATTTTATTTTTATTTTATTTTATTACAGTGTACAGTGTAAAACATCATCAACATAAATACCAACCCATTTTATTTAAGGGCAAATAAAACACAACCTTTTTTCATTTATTTTATTAATTAAACGCAAGGAAATAAAATAGTGATATTAGAAAATGAAACAAACGAAAAACAAAATTACTTGCTTGTTTCCAAATAATTAATAAATTAAATCAAATTAATTGACTCCAAAATGAGTGTATTGTACTTCACGAACAAAACTCCTTTTCTTGAAACCTATGTCTTACTACATAGTTTACACTTACACTTTGCCGAGTCTGAACTAACTTTAATGAAAAAGTTCCAAATACAACTTGATTTTGGTTTCATTGTCGAACACAAAATTACATCACTTTTATTGCACTGAGCCGTAAATATCAAAAGAAATGCCTATAACACTTGACAACGTGTCGCGTGCGTAACAAACTAATAAGTGAAATAATTAGCGATGAGTAGCTCATGAGCGAGTTGTTTAAAAGAGCCGGCTCACCTATTCTAGCTCAGCGTATATCTCGCTCAGTCTCGTTCAATTCATATCAGTAGTTCATTTAGCTCCGTGTCTCCAAACGACTCGATAGACAAAGAGAGATATAACGTTGTACAATATGAGCGATAGAAACAGATATATACACACACACCCAAACAAGCACGCCTATTGGAATACGTTCACAACAACAATTTACGAAAGAGTTTCGAGGAATTTCAGTTTCATTTTAGATACTCATATTTGTTTTGGTTGTCAGTCCTATCCTAAGCCTGACAAAGTATGAAGGACAATCGTGGCAAATTCGATGAATTCATTGTAAGCATAATAATTCTAAATCTAAAAATAGCTATAAATATGTTTTTTAATATTATCGAAAAAGTGCGTATAATAACTTCACTATTACAAATATAATGAAGTATCTATAGGTATTAAATAACTATTAATTAATCAATCTGTTCTTTAATATAATACAAAACCAATAGTTATTTCTATTTTATTAATGGTAGGAACTCAAACAATACTCTCAATCGAGCGAGTCAAGTCTGATCTTCTGTATACTCATTCAAACGACTCAATGAACGACTTTTTATCTCATGACTCTTGAGTTTCGCTGAGCTAAATGAGCTACTGAGCTAGAAGAGCCGTATAGCTCTTGACTCGGGAAAGAGCTGTATAGCTCTCATCTCTTCAAAGAGCTATATTTCTCATGACTAGAAATAATAATAGACGATAGAACACACGAGCGGGAGTCGTTGGGAGGTGTCCGCGCGACCTGTATAAACCTGTTCAAAACGGTCGACCCAGGCCGCGCCGATATTTGTTATGCTTCGACCTCCGATTCAACCTCCGACTCAAAAGTGTCGGAACCGAAGTCGGAACCGAAGGTGTAATATTAATCGGAAGTTCCGACTTATCGGAGTCGGAGTCGAAGCTCCGTAACATCCCTGATATTAAGTACCTACCTACTCTATTTCTCGTGGATGTCGTCAGAACCTGCTTAGGGAAATTCTAGATGCATGTGCAGCATTGTTTACCTGTGTTTTATATTCACAATAGGTATTGCATTCACTCAATAATATATTGCACAAAAACGTTGACCAACTATTTCATCTTCTTATGGGTGTCCTGTCCAAACAGAACATCAACATGTTCCCGAGAGAAGAAAATAAGATTCAAAATACCTACCTAGTTGGGATTTTTATTTAGGTAGGTATTCGATCAACAAAAGAAATCACACGTTTTCTACGTATTTGTACGTAAATCATGCGGAAAATGAAACATTTGCTTGATAAGAACTAATCAGGCACATGACATTAATATTATTTACAGTGATACGTCATCATGATTAACGTATGCCACTGGAATGCCATTGATGTAACACCAAATGGTAAACAAAGGTGTCCTCAAAAACAGTAAGAAAATAAACAAAGAAAATATTTCGATGTATTGAACACTTAATCGCAAAACTATTGTAAACGCTTACGCAGTTTTTTAAGACGTTGCAGTCCATTAGAATAGGTAAAAAAACTTCGACAATAGATCTAACTAGGTACCTCGTCACCTGTCTTAATATTATGAAGTATTTCCTTATCGTGCAAGTTCACTTAACTAATGAGTCAATACTTGAAGCTACTATAACAAAAAATAAGCGAGAGCCAAGTATCTAACTACTGATATCAATTATCTCACTAAAAGTTTGGCTTTGTGTGGCCTTGACATGCAATGCAAGCACATACCTAAGGAGTTTTTATGTTGACTCTGTAAGGCTTCTTTCCGTTAACAAACTGAACAGCATGACTTGCAGATTCATACCTACAATATTGAACCGTAAATCTAACTTGTAAAGGTTAAATATGAATGAGTGCAATCCATAATATTTCATCTAAACAACATTATTATGTAGTAACCTATTTACTAATGCCAATGTATTGGCATTAGAAAAACCATGCAAAAATTATATAATTAAATCATTTACATTATTTATTTAATAGTAGCGTGGGTAATTTCATTCATTTCTTTCTCTTTTATCTGATTTGTTTAACCAGGAATCTTTAAGGTAATCTAACCTAATAGCTGTTTTGATACTTAGGTATTCGACGTTAAGTATTTCTTTGGAAGACAGAAAAAGCGCCAATGTGATAATCACAGCAAACACATCAATATGATAATACGGGTAAATGTCGTAACAGTACTTTTAGCGTTCGCAGATTAAGCGCTCTCAATGTTTCGCACTGATAATCGCCACAGCTTGACTCGTTTGCTCGTGTAATGTGAATACAAATAAGCCTACTCTGGAGGTAGCAATAAATAAATGAATTCTTTTTCTTCGTGAAAAGAAACGTAATTTGTCGCAATCATTTTCAGTTGAGTATGTCTGGGATACAAGCCATGGAAAGGCGTTGCTTAGTGAATAAATGCAGCGCTTAGTATTCTATGCAAAGACAATTCAAAAAGCTTCGTTAGGATAACCTTATGGCTAAAGGCTTTATCTCATCCTAAGGATATTGAGAGTCAATGGTTTACTTATGTATGAGCCAATAATACAAGGAACCGAAAAGGATTTTCATACTTAAATGAAGGTCTTCAACGGTCGAAATATGTCCTCAAGCCTAGGACTTACAAGGATCTTGTGGCCTTGCTACGTAACACGTATTCATGAATGATGAAAATTCAAGTTGGGGTTGATGAACTCAGCTGGGATGTGGGTTAAAAGTTAATATTAGCTTCGGTCAGTGGCTCGCTATAAACTTGGGGCAATCGAATTTACGACGTACTTGTCTATCTAGTGTAAATAATTATAGGCATGGAATCAGGCAGATATTCCAAAGGCCTGTTAAATGGCAATAGCTCAAGTACCTGTTAGCGCAGTCATTGAAGCGAAAAATATGGTCAAACCTCCGAATTTTTTTACTGTGAACCGATTTGCATAAAATTTTGGAATTAGTTTCATTGTACCCTTAAATTCAAAAGTGAAAATGATTTGAACGCCGCAACTACCCCTGGAGTGGTTGCCACCCCATCTCGGGGGTGAGTATTTTTTTTTTAATATAACCTCGGATATCGATTGGATTACTAATTTTAAGCAAAAAATCATCTATAAAGTTTTTCGATAAATCTAATACTTTTCAAGTTATTGGCAATTGAAAATTCGCAATTTTGTCACGTTTTTCATCGGTTTTTTGCAAATATCTCCAAAAATATAAGTTTTATCGAAAATTTTATAAGGAACAAAATTGTAGCTGGTTAAAAATTTTATAATTTTGTTTATCCTAAAGTTTTTTTATGTGCAATATTAAGATATATATTAAAGATCGTAGCCGTTTTTTATTTTGTCTGCAATTTAATCGATTTGGTCAATGTCATCTAGCGGCGAGCAGATGCATTTTATGGATTCCTATAATTAAGAGTTTTGTAGTGCTTGAAATAAGCTTTCAAATGAGTACAATTAAAAGTCTTTTGCACGTAAAATAAGTAAGCTGTTTTACAAATAAGAGGATCATCGAATGCTTTTTCTTGTAAATCAATGGGTTTCACAAGTGCCATTTCCAAGCTATTCATGCTATCACAATTTCTAAAACAGCATTGAAAAGGTAATTAGAAGAACTACAACATCCTTTATTGCAATATATAATTAAAAACGTTTTTCGAAAACGGTGAAGGGTTAAAGGGCTTAAGAGAGGCTGTGATTGCCGCTGCCACGCGCTCTTTAAACAATCATATCTCCGTCAGTTTTTGTTTAACAGAAATAACAAAATCACTAAATTTTTTGTCAGAAAAATACCAATTTTTTTTATCCATACACTTTTATACGCATCTATCGTAATTTTTGAGATATTATGAAAAGAAGGTGGGATTTTTTTAAATATGAGATTTTATATTTTTATTTTAATCCTGTCTATTTTGAAAAATATGTGTCCTAAAGCAGCCAAACTGATACAATTTATCAAATACTTCATAATAAAGTTAATTCTTGGCGGAATACGAATAATTTCAATTCTGGTGGAAATGGCACTTATGAAACCCATTGTTTTAAAAGAAAAAATATTGGATGCTCCTCTTATTTGTAATACAGCTTACTTATTTTACGTGCAAAAGACTTTTAATTGTACTCATTTGAAAGCTTATTTCAAGCACTACAAAACTCTTAATTATAAGAATGCATAAAATGCATCTGCTCGCCGCTAGATGACATTGACCACATCGATTAAAATGCAGACAATATAAAAAACGGCTTTGATCTTTAATATCTAACTTAATATTGCACTTAGAATACGTTATAATAAACAAAATTGTTCAGTGTTTTACCTGCCACAATTTTGTTCCTCATAACATTATCGATAAAAGTTATATTTTTGGAGATATTTGCAAAAAACCGATGAAAAGCGTGACAAAATTGCGAATATTCAATTGCCAATAACTTGAACAGTATTAGATTTATCGAAAAACTTTATAGATGATTTTTTGCTTAAAATTAGTCTTCCTATCGATATCCGAGGTTATCTTAAAAAAAGAATACTCACCCCCGAGATGGGGTGGCAACCACTCCAGGGGTAGTTGCGGCGTTCAAATCATTTTCACTTTTGAATTGAAGGGTGCAATGAAACTAATTCCAAAATTTCATGCAAATCGGTTCACAGTAAAAAAAATCGGACCCAAAATGCTTCATTGCCTGCACTATGTACCTACGGCGAAATATCTATTAATGTAACTGTGCCTAATCCCGAATTTAGTAAAGCTAGTACCTACGAGTATAAGTTGAGTAAGAAATGTCAGCACTCAGTTTCAAGTCTTAAAATTAATTGAAATTGATTTGAATATTATTAAATACATAATGACTATTAACAAATAGGACAAAATGCTAATGAAACAAAGTGGGAATAGGTCACAACGCGGACAGGAGCAAGCCCGTTGAATTTTATAGGTTTACATTAATCGAGGAAAGCATAATTTGTTTGAAAAAACAATTATTACTAGAAACATAATTTTCCCGCATGTTATTGAACGGGCTATAAAAATGAAGCAAGAATAAAGATGCGGGTGATTACAAGTTATGACAATGCAATGGATCGGCCGCCACTCGCTTCATCAGAATAGTTTACGGAGAAAGTACTCTCGCATTATGTTTTACGTTCAAATGGAACCAGTTTCATGTAAAAACCATTCACCGTCTGCATCCAGACGAGACAATTAGCGCTACGTATGCGTGTGAATTTAATGCATGATGCAGTAATGAAACGTGAGATCTGCCCAGCGGCAATTGGGCAGAGTCCCTTATCTCGAGGAGGTCTACGTTTAGTATTGGACGATGAGGTCTCGAGAATTTCATCTCATTACCTAAATCTAAACACATTACCTAGTTCTTTTTTTAATTTTACTATTAAGTCCTAGGAAAGTATTTAGAGTGTTCATGCTAATTATTACTTATTGACATTTAATAAATTAGAAACATTCAACCACAGCTCGATTAATATCCTGAAACATTGTCGCTGCTCCTTAAAACGCTTTCCAATACATGATCAAACTTTAACAGCTTACGTTTCTTTTTATATTTTTTATCATCCCGATTTTGTTTCCATATTTTCGAACATGTTTATCTCGTGTGTACCTAGTTAGAAAGCGTGTAACAGACTAGCCGTCTGCGCGGGCTAGATAAACTGATAAACGACGTTTTCACGGTCCATTTCTGCCGCGACGGTCGGAACGCTTGTTTGCCTCCGAAGCGATCTCAGCATTACTTACAGGCGACGAAAGTAGGCTAGCCGGCTGATAAATAGACAGACCTGGATGTAGACTTTGGATGATAGATAGAATGAGAGACGTAGGAGACACACGGGTTCGACCGACAATCATGAATAAAGATATTGTTATTGATGAATGTGGAGAACTGAATTTGTAAATATTATTGATGGCGAAGTTATAATAAAATATTTCGCACATTAAAAACTAAAGGTTAATTACCTTAATAATTTTAATGTTTTCTGTTACAACATTAGGTAGGTACCTTCTAATGACCTAACTTCCAAATAAGTCTAGAAGTTTCTAAATTCGTTGAAATGGCGACCGGTTTTTGGTAATTCGGTCGAGCCCTTGATTTGGGCTTTAAACCTAAGTAAGGGCTCGGCAGGTTATACACAAAAAATAAACGTACCTGTATGTACCTACATTGGCCTGTTTACCTTGCTCTCTACAGATAAGTAATTTTACTTATGTAAGTACATAGATACAAATTCAAGTCAATTCGAGGTGGAAGTCATGGTTTTGAATTTCTAACGATTCAAATGAGTAAGTGCTTCTACGAAGCCTATTTTTATAAATAATATTTTGAACTTGAGTCTAACATTCGGGTTGTTAATTACTTATGTAAGTAGGTAATTAAGGAAATAATTAAATGTCTTACTGAATACCTAATTAAGTTTTGTTCATTTAACATACGGCGCGCAATATTTGGCAGTGTACCTATGCTACCTAGTTGCGAATTACGATTAATCCAAAAAATACACCCATTTAGATGAGGTAGGTATTTTAATTTGATTATTATTGAGGTTATTCTAATTTGATAAAATATTCGAATATCAATCGGGTTTATAAACGCTGAGTCGTATTTTCCCAGTAGTCATTAAGCCAGTGATCATCGACCCAGGACTTGATTTCAGTTTCAAACTTGACAAACTGATGGGCGACTGGGCGTTATCTCTTCACGCATTCATTTTTAAAATAATATTATGCAAGATAAATTGAGCAGGTGAAATAATACGAGCATCTATTAAAAACTTTGAAGGCCGCAATAATGGAGCGAGTCTTAATTCTGGTAACCTTGGGCAGAGCTCAGATGAATAGCTGAGTGAAGGTTCAGTGAAGTGACAGCATGTAAACAGTGTTTTGGTCCCTGTCTGAAGATATCAAAATCACTCAATCGGGTTTTATTGTAACAAGTAGTAGCAAGGTACCTAGCTAATATAAGATTTTGGACTGGCACTTTCGCGATTATCATTAAAAATTTAACACTTGGTATCTTGGTGTCTGGTTGTATAATGTAAATAATATATCTCGAAACGCCAAGCAGTAAATACCTAGGTAGACTTGTACCTACTAAATTTGAAGTTCCGATATTATTTGCCTTATGTAGTGCCAACATGTCCCTAGTTGTTTGGTTTATATTAAGGTAGGTAGTCTACTAATAGTCTGCGTTAAAATGTACTTTTCTGTCCACAGCTGAAATATAAAAAAGTGCTGTTTACTGTCGTTAGCTCCACTGTGACAGTACATTTCTGAGTGGCAAAAATATATTTCAGCAAGATTTGCTTTTTTTAATCGGTGTTTACTCCATTACGTTTCGGGTCTGGGCTCGCCTCGGCCGGTACTAAACGTTTCTGAAAACAATTGAGTCAATATCGTTATGTAAAATAATACCTACGCGACAGCTGTGTACATGCCAAGGTCTTCGGTTGAATTTAAAGGTGGAATTGTAATGGAATATTGTTGTATCGTTGCGGACAAGGTGGTGCTTTGAATGTCATACTCGTATAATTAGCCGGCTCGACCGAAGAGGTACAACATCGTGGGAAACTATCGAGAACTATGTAGTACTTCGTGCTCTAGGTATCTTCTTTTAGAAACATACGCAGTCTTAAGGTGAAACGTCATTTATCTGTCACACTTAAACTAAGTTTCGAGTCTCTATTAAGAACCTACTTTAAATACCTACCTAAATCTCTCTAAAAAATAACTTCTTCTCTAACGTGTACTCTTTATCTCTAGGTAGAGATAAAGACTACACGTTAAAAATTAACGTGCATGGACCTAGGTACCCACTTAAATAGGAACGTGTCACTTGACAGAATAATGTTCAACGTTGTAAAGTAAATCAATATTTAAGACAATATTACAGTATATATATGCTATTCATAAATAGTAATTACAATAACAGACCACGTTGTGGCATTCCACTACCGCTTTATAGTAGCAAATGTTAAGACAATTGCTTTATGTAAAATTATTTACCCGTAGAAAAAAAAAGAATCGTGGGTAGGTATGTTTTGAACGGTTTTTGTTCTCGCAGGTTGACTTTGAATAACAATGAATAATAATATCTTGAAAAAAGTTCCATACATACAGCTCCATAAAATACCTACCTAAATAAACATCAAAGCTAAAGTTTTAGCACTCTACAGTTCTATCGTTTAACCCTTTTCTAGACTCTCTAAATTATTAAATTTTATGAAAGGGCCACTGCTTCGAAAATATTCAAACTAGGTTCATATTCCTAAATGGTTGTGATTGTAATTCTCGAAATTGCTCGATTTTCAAGATCCTTTTCCCCTTTTTCAGGCGGAGCAACCAGACAGATTACTCACCAACTCATCATAATGGTATGTTACATGTTTGTACTACCTATTTCTTGATAAAAGTTTGTCAAATCATCTTCTCATACGATTGGTGTCTGGCTTGCTAGTTTTTCTTTTATTTTATGTTACATTCTTTTTTTGTCATGATTTTTAATCCTCATTTTCTTACGGTGGTAGCGAATGGCGAAAAAGTCTGCGGGACAGCCCATTTAAATATTTAAATAAATCACTTTTGTCAGTAATTTTTAGTTTGGCTGACTGTTGGCAGCGTCGGCCAATATTCACGATGTATATCGTGAACTTGCTTGAACATTATTGTGAATGCAAACACCATGTTTTCTCCCTATTCCTGATAGGCTCGCTTTATAGCTCGATGAAGTCGCAATCTGACTCTATTTTTTTTGTATTCACTTGACGTATCGGTGTATATGTACCTAGTACATCCAAAGGCAATTGTTCAAAGTACATAAACAGTAATATAGAGGCCACTTATAGGAAATTGCGAGCGCTTACTTCCTATAACAGTTAAACGTTTGAAATAACGGTCCGGTGCAGATCAAATTGCTTATGATTTCGCTAAGTGAACGATGTAAATCCATGATAATTTAAACAACGAATTGCTTGGAAAATCACATTCTTTTCTTATCGGATTAAATAGCAGAAAAACATTTTATTTTAAATCACTAAGATGTTTTTTGTTTGAATTGATTTGATGTTTCTTACGTTGAACAAGTAATGTAAACATTGGCAAAAAAGTTTACAACTGAGCTCCAAATAGACGCAAAACTTGCACTATTAAAACTTGTGCTTTTATGATCGTGTCGTTAAAATTAAAGACTTCTAAAGTGAAAAAATGCTACCTTGGTATTATATACCAAGGTAGCATTTTTCCACATACATAGTCGTGTGCCTGTTAGCGTAATCCAGTGATTTTCCATGCTAGTTCCATCTTGTTATGCTTGACGTGCCGTAGTCACGTGCCAGTCGAGGATTTAAACTTTTTTTGCGTTCCAATTCCAACGCTTTCGTTCTGCGTCTCATTTGTAATTCGAATTTTAAACTCTTTTTCCGCGCGAATCTGCTTATCTCAGAGTTTCTCGCTTGACTGGCCAGTGTCAACGTCGGATGACTGGCCATGCAAGCCACTTAGTAAACATAAATAGTCTGATACCACAGAGTATCACCACAGTAAAGAATTGTTAACTGTTCTAGAATGTTTCTTTTTTTTTTGTGTAAACTTACAGCGATAACCTTTCCTTAAACTTCACGGCAGATTTAGAGTTTAATCAAACATTTTCTGTGTATAAAAAGCACTTATAAATCAGTCAATTATTGTAAACAAGGGCAAATGTACAAAGTAATATTTTTTACAAGTGTACATAATCTACTTCGTAACTTTGTATATTTTTATTTATTTTTATTCTTATCACCTTACCGTCAAGTATGCAATTTTTTATTGGTACCTAAGTACCTAAAAATACTTTGTAGAAGATAACATTCAATATTACCTAAGCTTTAAAAATACCCAACCTATATATTTTATTTGCTATCGCCAGTGGAAAATAAGCTACTCGAATGTTGTTTATTTAGAGGATTGTTGACCTATAGCGCAAATGAGTAATAGTGCCAAAACATGTGTGACATAAAGGCTAGCCAATAATTTTGGATCACATTTATATTGTTTTTGCGTAGACAGTACCTACCGACGTTTATTGAAATTGATGATCATCGCAAAACCCAACCTTGACTTTTTTGATGCAGTTATTGAATTCGTTCAACAATAAACAATATCTGATATGGAGTAATACAAGGCTGTCTTTGACTTAATATGAGCATTTTTGAATCTTCTTCCAGTCATCTTCAAAGTTGTTTACGGATCTTCGGATTGTTTGTGTTGACCATACAATCCGAAGATGTGCAATAAAAACCATTACTTCTACCAGGTACTTGAGACAACTTCATTTTTTCTGGAAGTTAATTCGTACAAAACTTGAAGTGTTTATTACTAAAACCTTTCAACATAGGTATTTCACGGTCAAGTTTTTCTTTGTAAAGCCACCGTACAGTTGAATTGATTCTTTAGAAATATGGCAAAACATAATTTAAAGTAGTTACCTATAAACTTACGTCTACGCGACACTGACACATGAAATAAAATTTAACTAATAGACGAAACGGCGCCCATTTTCCTGTCAATATGTAGGTAGTTTACACCGCAATTTTATCCGATTAAAAGTAGTTATACTCGCACCTCGTCCTCGAGATAAGTATCCTGAAATAACTATTATTATTATTCACAACATGTAGTAACGCATATTAGTCACCGTTTATGCACTATGGTTTAGAGAAGAAAAAAAAAAAAAACGTTTTTGTAGTGGACATCCCCGCGTCGCCATCTTGTATTGTCATTCGCATTTTAGTGCCCACCGTTGCACACAGTTAAATTCAAAAACTATTCAAATACGATTCAATTTCACTAAAAATTCAAACGATACGTGTTATTATAATGCCGAAACGTAAATACAATAACGATTACGATCAAATCAGTGAACAACTTAAAAAGTTAAAAAAGAAATTAAAACGGGCGCGTAAGCACAATGTGTCTTCCGCCGACAGTGATTCGGAATCTAAAAATAGCTCAGCAGGTGAGTACCTACTTTATTAGTATTCTGCAAAACGTATGAAGTCAAAATATAGAAGTGATATTTTGTCTCAGTGTAAAAAACAAGTCTGCTACGCTCGCTTACAATGTGAATCTACCTCACACAGTTAAAATAAAAACGCTTTTAGCGTATTTCCTTACATATAACGTAGGTATCTAATTACGACGAAATGCAATCGAGCGGATCACCGGACTGTCTCACTGCATTAAGTGTCGTAGGATATATATTTGCCGCTTGTGTGCGGTCAATAACAACTATCTGCGTACATCTTTACTTTCAAAAAATGTTACTTGCAATCGAGCTGATCATCGGACTGTCTCACTGCATTGAACGTGTCGTAGGCACATACATACATTTATGTATACCGCCAGTGGTCAATTAATAACTATTGTTTACATGTCCACTTTTTAATAAATATTACTCGCAATTCGAGCTGATCTTTGGGCTGTCTCACTGCGTGTAATCGGCGAATAAATATAATTATACTTTGCCTACCCTAAATGCAACTCGAGCTGATCTATGGACTGACTCAATGCGTTTACTTAATTAAATAATGTAATCGGACTGATCTTTGGACTGTTCCACTACATTATAAAATTAAATTTATAAAGGTATTTCGTAAATACCCACTTATTAACCTATAAAAACCCACATATTTATTGAATAGCAAACAGTTATTGCAATAGCCCAGGGTTACATATGCTGCTATCACTGTTCCAGGCGAGTTATTCGAAGATCCTATATCAGAAGTCGATATTATTGATAACGCGCAGCCACTGGAGCCGGAAGCTTCCAATACTGACGCAAACCTGTCAGAAAATAACCAGTATTGTGACCTGACGCTCGCCGCCCCAGAGCAAAATCCTGACGAGGCTACCAATAAAGAACTTGATAAAGATATCCTAGACTTGCTAGGCGTTGATCCATCCAGCACTGTACAGTACGGGGAGGAAATTCATAAAGAACTTGCAACCCGGCTGCAACACATAACAGTTAACAGACTAACAAAAGAAGCAAGAAAAGAGTTAAGTCAGAAATACTTACTTCCTTCTAACGCGATCCTTTTAGGTGCACCTGCAATAAACCTAGAAATTAAAGCGGCCTTGCCCGAAACGTTGATCGCTCGTAATAAGGCAATAGAAGCGAAACAAAAACTCCTTGCTTCCGCTATCTCCTCAATAGCTTCAGCGACTTCATCGCTACTGGAACCCAGCAACCAAAATAAAGATTTGTTAAAGAAGCTAATGGACGCAAGCAAACTGCTTTGTGATATACAGCACTCCGATTCTGTCACTAGGAGAATGTTCAGTACATCAGTACTGAAAAAAGATGTCAAATCACAGATCACTAATGCAAAAATCGACAAATTCCTATTTGGTGAAAACTTAGCAGATACACTTAAAACTGCGAAAGCTGTATCCAAATCCAGCGCTGAAATAAAAAACACCGCTGCAAGGAAGGATAAAAGACCTCATCTACAACCATCTACTTCAAAATCAAGTAATTTAAACTCGAAAGCACAGGTGGCTCCAAGCCGGAGACCACCTGTGCAAACTCGGAAGGCTCAACCTACCTTTCACCAGAATCGGCCCGGCGGATCATCCAAGACGTCATATCCACAGCAGAAGACAACCAACTATCGCCGTCAATAGAGGTAAACTATGCTGGTCGCTTATCCAAGTTTTACAAACAATGGCTGCGTATCACTGACTATAAAACGGTCTTATCCTGGATACAAGGCTACAAAATTGCATTTGATAGCAATATACAGCAATATTCAATACCTACGCCTCCTGCTCTTTCGCCCAAAGAGTTTTCTGATTTTGACAAAGCCATATCAGAACTTATCAGTATTGGAGCTGTTTCCAAATGCCAACCCTGCAAAAGTCAGTTTATCTCTAGCATATTTTTAAGACCAAAACCAAATGAGAAGGCGCGGTTAATACTTAATTTAAAAAACTTAAATAAACATATCAAAACTAATCATTTCAAATTAGAAGACATACGCACAGTTCTTAAACTAGTTTCAAAAGACTCGCTTATGGCAACTTTAGATCTAAAGGATGCTTATTTTTTAATAAAAATAGATGAAGAGTCCCGGAAATACTTAAGATTCACTTTTAATAATATTCTTCATGAATTTAACGCCCTCCCATTTGGTCTTAACACGGCACCTTACATTTTTACCAAAGTGATGAAACCTGTGGTAAAACTGTTACGTACAGCAGGTTACTTATCATCAATTTACTTGGATGATTTGTGTCTTATAGCCGATTCGTACGAAGCCTGCTGCGATAATATTGAGACAACTAAAAATCTACTCACTAGTTTAGGTTTTGTAATAAATCTGAACAAGAGCGTTTTGACTCCCTCAAACAAATGTAAATATCTTGGCTATATAATTGATACTAATAAACTTAACATTCAGCTACCCACTGATAAAAGAATAAAAATCACTAATGAAACCAAAAAAATTATGAAACTTCAAAGTTGTAAAATTAGGTATTTTGCACAATTTGTTGGACTATTGGTATCAGCTTGTCCTGCCATTGAATATGGCTGGCTTTATACCAAAGAGCTCGAGCGCTGTAAATATCTTAATCTGCATGGACATGGAGACTACGACAGAAACATGTCTATTCCTGTCTCCTTACACCAAGATCTTAAATGGTGGCTGCAGGCAGTCCCTTACTCCGTCAAACAAATCAGAGACGACAGCCATGAGTTAGAGATTTTTTCTGACGCCTCAACTACGGGGTGGGGGGCCTCATGTGGTACGGAAACTGCCAGTGGTCCGTGGTCCAAGAAAGAGCGTGATCACCATATAAACTACTTAGAACTCTTGGCTGCCTTCATAGCCCTCAAAATTTTTGCTAAACATTTTACCGACTGCAAAATCTTAATGCGTGTAGATAACTCGACAGCACTAAACTACATCAATCGTATGGGGGGCATACAGTTCCCCCATTTAACAGAAATAACAAAATGCATTTGGCAGTGGTGCGAACTACGCAGAATATTTATTGTCGCTTCATACATAAGGTCTATCGACAATTACGTTGCAGATGAGGAGTCAAGACGTTCTCACCCAGATATTGAATGGGAATTGAAACATTCTGTTTTTAGTGTTATAACAACAAAATTAGGCATCCCACAAATTGACTTATTCTCTAGTCGCATAAATAAGAAATGTGAGTTATATGTATCATGGAAAAGAGATCCGGATGCATTTACTATTGACGCCTTTACTTTAAACTGGAATGATTATTTTTTCTATGCTTTTCCTCCTTTTGCTATTATTCTTAAAACTCCCCGTAAAATAATAGCAGATAGAGCTAAAGGTATTGTGGTGGTACCTGTATGGCCTACACAACCCTGGTACCCGATATTCAGACGACTCCTCGTATCTGAATTGTTAATTTTCAAGCCTAACGATAATGTAATTATCTCTCATTCCAGCAAAGGCCAGATTCACAAGAACCTTACCCTGGCTGTCGGAATCTTGTGCGGTCAGCGTTGTTGAAGCGAAGCATACCACCATCGTCTATCGAAATTATGTTGGCATCCCTAAGTGACAACTCTATCAAACAATACAATGTGTGTTTAAAGCGTTGGCATAGCTTCTGTCTTCAAAACAACCGTGATATATTTGTGGCATCAATTCCAACAATTATCTATTTTTTAACAGAACTGTTTCATTCAGGAGCTCAATATGGCTCATTGAACAGTTATAGGGGTGCTCTCTCTCTCATACTCGGTCCTCACATCTCCACCGATGATAGAATAAAAAGGTTTTTTAAAGGCATTTTTAGACTAAGGCCGCCAATGCCTAAATACGAGGTGACGTGGGATACGAACCTAGTATTAGACTCCCTTAGTGAATGGTACCCAAACGACACACTTTCTTTAGAAAGGCTTACCAGAAAATGTGCTACATTACTGGCCCTAGCACTGTTGCTCAGAGAGTCCAAACACTTAATAAAATTCTCTTAAGCAACATAGAATCTCACTCATCTCAAATTATTATTAAAATTCCAGACCTTATTAAAACTTCCAGAGCTGGTCATAATCAACCTACACTTCGTATTCCATTCTTTACTAATAAAAATAATATATGTCCAGCAACTACCTTACTGTGCTACATTAAGAAAACTGCATCGCTTCGACAAGACGAAAATCTTTTCATAGCTCTTAAAAAACCGTATAAAACAGTGACCACACAAAGTATCAGTCGATGGATTAAGTCCACTCTTAAAGATTGTGGAGTTGATGTGACAATATTCACGGCACACAGCACCCGACACGCCTCCACTTCCAGGGCCTACCATAAAGGTGTCAATGTTGATGTGATCCGGAGAACCGCAGGTTGGAGCGGTACCTCCACAACTTTTGGTAAATTCTACAATAGAATAGTAAGTGATTCGGCTAATCAAAGTTCTTTGGCTAGCGCAGTATTTAACGAGGATTAAAATATTACTTCTGTTAAGATTATATTTTAGGTATTGCTAAGTGATTTCCTACTGATTATATGAGATAATTAAGAGAGAAGTCATGATTATAAATCTAGTATAAGTTACTAAATTCTTCTAAATAAAAATAGTTTTGATTATAAAAATATTTTTATTGCAAAACTATAACTTCTGTGATATTCCCAAATAAAACCAATAGCTCTCAACCTCTACATGTTGTGAATAATAATAATAGTTATTTCAGGATACTTATCTCGAGGACGAGGTGCGAGTATAATTAATGATTAAACGAACTTACCAAGTGAAGTTCTATCATAATTATACGAAGCACCTCGTCCGAAGAGATAAGTAATACCCTCCCTGATCCCGGCCCTATCAGGATTTGGTAATATCACATTCTCCCGTGTAGCTCTAAACAAAATGACAATACAAGATGGCGACGCGGGGATGCCCACTACAAAAACGTTTTTTTTTTTTGCTTCTCTAAACCATAGTGCATAAACGGTGACTAATATGCGTTACTACATGTTGTGAATAATAATAATAGTTATTTCAGGATACTTATCTCTTCGGACGAGGTGCTTCGTATAATTATGATAGAACTTCACTTGGTAAGTTCGTTTAATCATTAATTTTATAATACAATTTAAAATATTTTAAAACACGGTTAACCTCATTGAGGTAATAGCTATTAACCTTTACCTATTATTATATTAGGTACTTTACGCATAATATGAATTCAAATTAATTGCGAAACGCCTAGCGCGATAAACTGAGCAACCGTCGTCGGTGGCTAGTCCCGTTCTCAACAATTCCTCTTCCTTAGTGCCTTGCAATGGGCCCTGTTTTTAAGGTCGGTAAAGGGCGGTATTTATTGATTTCTATAGGTACCTTCATCTATACTAACATAATAAAGCTGAAGAGTTTGTTTGTTTGTGTTTTTGTTTGAACGCGATAATCTCAGGTACTACTGGTTTCATTTGAAAAATTCCTTTTTTTATTGGATAGTCCATACGACGAAGAAGGCTTTTTTGGCTATTGGAAACCGAAATCCACGCAGACGGAGTCGCGGGCGGCCGCTAGTACCTAGTCAATACAGTAAAATCTCTTTATTCGCGGGGTATACGTTCCATAAATATGCCGCGAATACGGAAACCGTGAATACAGAATGGCAATTTATATGGGTTTATAGGGGATACGTTCCTAGGTGCCAAAATAAAAAACACAAATATGTAAGATAATCAATTTTAATGATGTTGTTGAACATTTTGATTAATCCTCAGGCTTAGGCAATGGTTTGAAGAATTTTGTTATTTTCTCTTGCTTGGCAGTTTTCAATAGCTCCTTCAATTCAGATTGATACTCAGCAGTCGCAATAGCGATTTGCCTCTTAAAATTAAGACTTCGTTCCATAGATGGATCAATGTCCATAAAGAAATCGCAAAGCTCATTTGCCATTCTTAAACCTTCACTAAGATTTTTCAGAGTAAATGTCACATTTTCAGTGCTAGTTGAAGCCTCTTCGTCAGTGGGCTGTGAATTTAACATTTCCTCCAAGTCGGTTTTCGGCTATGTTTGCTGTCAAAGTTGGCACGCACGGAGGCGACAAAGGCGGCTTAGACTTCAACACCTATTGGAATTTTGTATAAAATTTGTGATCCGCGAATAAAGAAATTTTTGCCGCGAATAAAGAAATTGGGTAGCATTTTTTTTATCCGCGAATAGTGAAACCGCGAATGACGGAAGCGCGAATAGGGAGCTTTTACTGTACTATGTTTCCGCTTCCAATCTTACTTGTTCCATCTCTCTTCGCTATGAACATGTGGTTATGAACATTATAAATCGCCAGCTCTTAAAATACCTGGAGGAAAACCACCTTTTAAGCGACCATCAGTACGGATTTCGTAGCGGTCGCTCTGCTGGCGACCTCCTGGTATTTTTGACTCACCGATGGGCACAAGCGGTGGAGAGTAAAGGCGAGGCTCTAGCTGTCAGTCTGGACATAGCGAAAGCCTTTGACAGGGTATGGCACAAGGCTCTTAACTCAAAACTTCCATCATATGGTCTTCCGGAGGAATTATGCACGTGGGTCGCTAGCTTCCTTTCAGGGCGTAGCATCAAGGTCGTAGTCGACGGTTCTTGCTCCGATCTGAAACCTGTTAATGCTGGCGTCCCGCAGGGTTGTGTGCTCTCCCCTACTCTGTTCCTCCTTCATATTAATGATATGCTATGTCAAAATAGTATTCATTGTTATGCGGATGACAGTACTGGAGATGCACTGTATACCGGTCGTGTAAATATTTCTCTGGAAAGCGTCATCGAGAACCGGAACACTCTTGTGTCTGAAATCGAGACCATGTTGAATCATGTCTCGAATTGGGGCCGACTTAATTTAGTCCAATTCAACCCCACCAAGACACAAGTGTGCGCGTTTACCGCTAAAAAGAGTCCTTTTGTCGTGCCAATCAGTTTTGAGGGCACTCCTCTCGTTTCCAAGTCCTCCATTGGGATCCTTGGTGTTGACATATCGAGCGATGTCCAGTTTCGCGGTCATTTGGAGGGTAAAGCCAAATTGGCTTCGAAAAAACTGGGTGTGCTTAATAGAGCGAGACAGTATTTCACGCCGGCACATTGCCTGCAGTTATACAAGGCGCAAGTCAGGCCTCATATGGAATACTGCTCTCACCTTTGGGCAGGTGCACCACAGTACCAACTTCTTCCATTTGACCGTATCCAACGTAGGGCAGCTCGTATTGTTGGCGATTCAGCTCTCGCAAGTCAACTGGACCCTTTGGCCTTGCGGCGGGACGTTGCGTCCCTCTGTATTTTGTACCGCATTTATAACGGGGAGTGTTCCGCTGAGCTGTTTGAGTTACTGCCAGCAGCTGAGTTCTTACATCGAACTACACGCAATCGACTCAAATTCCATCCTCACCATCTTGATGGATGGCAGTCCTCCACTGTGCGTTTTTCCCGAAACTTTTTGCCTCGAACGACAGTTTTGTGGAACAATCTCACTGCTGCAGTATTTCCTGACTGCTACGACATGAGGACCTTCAAGAAACGAGCGTACTCTCTTTTGAAAGGCCGGCAACGCATCAACGATACCTCTGGTGTCGCGGATGTCCATGGGCGGCGGTGATTGCTTACCATCAGGCGACCCGCTAGCTCGTTTGCCGCCTCTGCCATAAAAAAAAAAAAAAAAAAAAAAAAAAGTGGTGAAAGTTATTGTTGATGTTGACGACTTTCAATTTTATCATCGGGTGACGCAACCGGCATAATAACAAAATGCATCATAATGCCCACTGTTGCGTAAACAATTATGTTGGTGCTTATGGTGTAGTTTCACCATCGCCATGGTTCATGGTTGTGGCGAGCGAAAGGTAATTCCATTGGTTTAATTAGGTACTTAGTATCTACTAATGAGACTTTAAAAAATCTGCCTTATGTATTGAATAAGTTCCTTGGACTGATATATACCAATTTCCTAGCCCCAAACTAAGCTCGACACTTGTCTATGGATGATAAAGAATATTCAGTCATAGGTACCTAGGTACTTAAATATTTTTTATAAACATCTATGTGTCGAGTACAAATGCCGATATTTATCACACAAACATTTGCCTTTCGCGGGATTTGAACCCGCGGCCCTTGGTTTTGTAGTCAGGTTCTGAACACTAGACCGACGCGGGCCCTTCAACCATACGGTTTTGAATGGAGTTATTTAATGCCTATCTTATGTGGATTTTAAAGACTTGTTTTAAAACAATACAAAAACGCTAAGCGCTCTGCCTTCCTATTGGTCGATTGAAACTAAAACCTTCACATATCGTGAGAAGCGTGACACACATACAGGTCACGATTGGTCTGTCACTGTCTCGGGTGTGGACTGGTTCAGTGCCAAATTAAATATTCGTTGTTATACCTACTACAAATCCTCATAATTAATTAATAATGATGATGATGCGTTACCTTTATTTAAGTGCTCGTAATGCGATTTTCTCCTTTCAGGGAAGATGCCATGAATAAATTAAATTTTCATATAAAATCATGTTTTTGTTACAAAGATTGATTTTGGCTTGTCAAATGCGTATTGTTGATCAAAAACCCATGGTGTATTCCAAAAACCGACACAAATTCTGACCGACCCGGGGGTACTTTAACCACTAGACCATCGAGGCGTTCAAGCTTTTTTGTTCCGATGAACTTTTACTCGTATTCTCATTATTTATGAATCATACTGCTCGAAAGCGAGATTATCTACGTCCAAACTGTTAAGTAAAAAAGTCTGTGCTTAGTACCAATCAAAGTGGTACGTCACGCACGATGCACACTAATGCGAGAGAGAAAGGTCATCACGCGTGCACGTCATAGAGTCATCACGTCACCGCGTCATGGACAGATATGCATGGTAGTGTTACAGCCAAGTACCATAAGGCTTCCGTGTAAAGTGAAATTGGCAGATGACATTTCACTGTTGTTCTTCTTTTTTCACTCGTATTTTTTTGGGCCAAAGATACGTAATGAAGTTAATAATCCACAAGATTTAGACGTCCAATAGTCTATAAAATAACTTTCGATTCAATTAGGTAAGTACTACACCACTATTATCATTGAAATAGCGAATTGGGGAAGTAGATCACTATTACCACTTAAAAATATTGAACACTGAAAGTGGTCGTTTTGCACGTTCGAGGTAACAATTTTCGTGTGAATGGACTACTAACTCCCATTGGCAAATACCTACCATTCATGGTGCAAAAGCAATCGGACATGGTTGGAAAAACATTAGCCGACAGAACCTTTAGGTGTTTTTTCGACATCGCCAACTTCCAAACAGGCATTGATTAACTAATGAATTCCGCGCCGGAAATGTAGAGTACCATTGATGTAAACAAACCTTCGAATTAATTCTGATCGGGAGCAATGGCTTAGCAACTACGGCTCTGATTGTCTGAGATTCTTTGCAAATGGCTTTTGTAATGTTTGTTGAAATAACTAATCTATCCGTTCCAGTATTCTCGAGAAAAAAACTTTTAATTTCGACCATTGAACCTTGAAAGTTTGCAATCACGCAAGAACGCAAAGTTACTGCCGTAGATAAAACTAGGTAATTTCTATTTCTAACCGCCTGGTTTGTGACGTCAATTACAAATCACATCTATTTCAGTTTTCCGTAAATTTTCCAGTGTTTAGATTATTTCAATAGTGTGTAGTTTGAAACAAGGCACTGCACAACTTGAATGTGTTTGCTGTACAAAGCAATCGAATGCTGGTGTTTGTGGTTTGAATGCTGCCGCTTGACCATTGATTTTTCTATTATTATAAGGACGGTGGTGGATGGAGGAATACTGAGAAGCAATGATATTGTGAACTAGGTCCAATTGATATGGCTTTTAATACATTGGCCATATTCTGTATAGTTTCACCAGAAATATTTTAGATGAATTTGTAATAAGATGCAATTTAGAATGAGAATGAAGAAGTTTTTGGGTTTCAGTGATTCTTGGTGTCACTAATAAAGCTTCATTATTTGACACTTTAATACGTACACATATTTAGACGTTGATACATTACTTTAGACCTGTTCGCCCTATCCAATTGCAATACTGGATTACCATGTTAATACATGGGAGAATTATTGTCATGAGGTAATTACAATCTTACAACGCAACAAGTTCTAGAAATGCAGAAGCATGGGATGTAAACAAACGCACCAGTTATGTCCTCCGCGAAAGCCTTCTCGGGGCGACTTCGCTGAGTTTTTGCACGTCTTGTGTCGTGCTAGCGTGTTTTGCTGATTTATCGTCCAGTGTTGGGATTACAAAATGGTGGGTTGGTGACATGATAACAGTTGTTAAAGGGATTTATAGCGAAAATCCGGTTTTTCGAGAAAGATGGATGACAGCCCTTCTCTTAGAAACTTTGATACAATACTTTTGTAATCTGTTGCAAAAATGTTCATAGGTACTATGGGTATCGTGATTTCATAACGCAACAAGTTCTAGAACGTCGTCCAACAAATGCAGAAGCATGAAATTTAAACAAACGCATCAGTTCGTTCTCCGTATACATTCTCTGTGGCGGCTCCGTGGAATATTTGCACGTCTTGCTTGTCGTGTGCACCGGCTAGCTGTCTGATTTATGATAATGTGTTTGGGATCTCTATTAGGTTGGTTAGTAATACACCTACCTACGTAATAAATATAAAATACCTAAGTGATTTTTTTACCCATAAATGTTTAACAAGAAAGAAGGATGAAAGTTCTTCGTACTTCAGCTTCTTCCTGCTCTTGTCACCCAAGACGTAATGAAATTGGATTCATTTATATATCAGGGCATTCACTTTGTTGATAAGTGCCTAATGGCCATGGATAATGGACTCCATTTGGCCTTCACGCTTTCGCTGTGTAATGTTACGAGTAACATTGCATGAATTTATATTCTACAATCGTTTCCCTTGAGCTCGTGACATATCTTATTCCTAGATTACTTACAGTAGCGCAGCGACCCAACATGAGCCTTGCCCAAGTAACAAATTAATGTTTTTTAAAAGTTGTGTAAACGTTTTTCTATTACTATTGGGTCCATAGGATGGGTCGTATAAACGTAGTTGTAGACGTTTATTCAACGCGAAATAGGCCCAAATTACACGACAATAATGTTATTTAGAAGTTAAATAAAAGTTAGTCAAGAACTATTTCAACGTCGCCTAAATGTTAAATAAAAGTTTTAAGCCGACTTTTAGGTTACAAAATTGTTATCTTCTAACCGTTATGGAACCACTGAAGTCCCATAACAGTTATATAGACATTAGAAGGTGACTGAAATGAGTATATGTTCAGTCCATTTCATTCATTCTCATTCGTTCAATTTTACTAGAGATGAGTTTACTAAATGTTATAATTTTCCTAACCAAATTAACATCTTCTTTACTATTTTTATGCGCGACCAGAGCTAAAGTAAAAATATGTAATGTGTGACTGTGCAGTGCACTTAGTCCTATGGGAACTTTACTTTTATGATGAAATATAGGTGTGTTTTCGTTAAATTTTTTGCGCCCCCTTCGAATTACATTGAATTCAATTATTGAAAATTATATTTAAAGTGTGTTTTGATACTTAAATATCAGCCATCTTGCCTATGTCAGGAAACGACTTCTATACATCGTTTATATGATGAAAAGGTCGCATAAGCAGATTCTTGCAACCAAGATGGTCCGCCATTATAAATGATTTTCGAGTACCGTGAGATAATAAACATTCTGAACAAAGAACCACGATTCCATTACAAATGAAATTAATTTTATTTAAATTACTTGATTTTATTGAAATTAATTGAAAAATTGTTAATTTGACAAAATGTAAGATAGTTTTAAAAAAGTGCCTGTTGTGCCTTTATATAACTTTAGGTCTGCTTATAGTTCTATAAGGGTTGCAAAATTAATTTAATGTTGTATAATGATTCGTAGTTCACCACTAAATTCTCTTGTTATGTACAGGTCTAAAAATAATCTTTATGCGACGATTTGATTCAATAAAAGTCGTGTAAAGGTTACGTAGACCACCAATACTGGTTAATAGAATTCTTTAATACAACTGTTATAGAACGTCGTATTACTCAATTGAGTGAACGTTTACCCAACCTACGTTGTATAAAGTAGTCGTAAAAACGTTTCTGTCACCTTGCATTGACAACATTATACGACGTTGTATAAATGTCTCATAAAAACGTTTATATTACCTATTCCTAGGCACCATTATACGATGTTGCATAATAATGTCGTATAAACGTTTATTTAACTACTTTTCGTACCATTATACGATGTTGCATAATAATGTCGTATAAACGTTTATTTAACTATTTTTCGTACCATTATACGATGTTTTATAAAGTAGTCGTTAAAACGTTTACTCAACTAATGTAATAGGATCTTTTAGTCACAGGACTAAATCGTTGTAGGAATTACTGTTAGACAACGTTATTGTTGTCTAATAACATCTATTCAACATTTATATAACCGTACGTCGCATAGACAAATTTTATACAACCAATTTGTTTGTTGGGTGGCCTCCGATAATAATTTCCTCCATTTCAGTTTGTCCTACGCCTGCAATAGTCCTAGATTAGGTGTCAAAAATAAGAAAGTTCGCAGATGGCCTGTAAGCACGACCGAAACTACCAGCTATATTCTTCTAGAACGTTCTGCAACAAATGCAGAACAGTCAGAAGTAAACAAACGCGCCGTGTTACGTTCAGCGTAAACATGTTATCGGGCTCCTCGGTATATTTGCACCTCGCTCGCACGATCCGGTTTGAGTGTTTGTATGATTTACGCTGGAGTGTTGGAACAACGTATTTGCAGGAGTGACGGTGACATAGTCGCGTATCTATAGATAATCAACAGATAAAGATACTTGCAGATTAGAATATAAATAATTCAATGTGTTAAATGTAAATGCGATATCTGGATTTGATATTATCATCAAAAGAGATACAGAAAAGATCACTCTATAAACATGAGCGTTATCCTGTTCTAATGGGTCGTAATGCCAACACGTTATGCCTTTCAATTGGCCTCATAAAAGATTCAAGTGAGGGATGGAAGGGTTCAAAGATACTTGAAGTTTCCCTGATGGCATCAAAAATGAGGAGCCCCTTAGAGGAAATAAGGCCATTCTAATCTTTGGTACTTTATCTAGCTTTAGCAGAGCGACTGTACGCTCGGCAATTTCCCTTTGCACTTTATGCGTTACGGAGTCGTATACTGAAATTAGGAAATTCCGTACTAAATTCCTCTGAATGACAAGATGCCATCTCGACTGGTGAAATTTGTGTGCATAATGGCTCCGGGTTTCCTTTAGAAATGTCCTTTTTGAAGCCTTAAATAAAGGCTCCAAAAATCAGAAGATTAACTCATTGTCATAATCGAATAGGTCTCAGTTGCCAACATCAATAATATAAAAAAGATTCAATGTAGCTAGAACTTTGTTCAAACATAAAAACATGATCAGGCGACCCTGTAGGTACTTTTTGGGATAGGCTCTTTTTAAATGCAAGTTTCCTCATTGCACTATAGCAACAGCGTATCATCCACCTTGGTTGTTCCTTACGTGATTGCCCCTGCACCAAATGAAGTTGTCTGTGATTTAAACTTAAACTTTCCCGCTTAACACTAGGTCGTCATATCTGCCAGGAAACAGTCGCAATGACAAGGTCTCGCCGTGATAACCTTTCTTCGCCACTCGTTATCTGTTCAGCGAATGACGGGCCCATTGACACGTGAACATGTTTAATAAATTGTAAGACCTGCATTACGGATTTGACCCCTGGCGGATAGTCATATACTAGTACCGAGCCGGATATGGTGCTGTAATTTTGCAGCTATGAACTTTTACATTGTATGGACATTCTCTATAATATAGTGATGTGCCGGAGCTCTCAAAATGTGAACCCCGAATGCGGATCCTAATTTTCCTAACAATCGTTATAGGCGCGAGTTACCTTGAAACAATAGATGGCGCTTTGCTCGCCGCAAAGACACGCAGGTCATGCAGAAAAGAAACCCTAACAAGCTTTAATTATATTTTTTCAATTCTCTCTCATGTCCATTGATTCTTTCATCCTTTAAATTGTAAATAAGTAGAGAAAAGATCCGTAGAAGATGCGTCTGGAAAGGATACGAATATTGATTTATTTTCCCTGCGGACATCTTCGGATACGATACGGACACGGATATCCGAAACATCACTAAGGAGATTATGCGAGTAGTCTTATGAAAGCATGCTGTTATTATGTGATAAATCACGTCAAAGGTCTCGTCTCAGAGTTTTCTATACAAACTAAGCGGCCTTTAAAATTCTTGACCGTATTACAACCACTTCTGTTGTTGACTGACATGACAGATCTCACGAGGAGCCGCAACTGTGGCCTATTTTAAGAGACACCTTTCTGAGGATCTATTCTGAGCCACGCTTTCGGCTGGTTTGGGGCTGTTATTTTAATTGACATTGTTGTGATTTGGGAATAACTACAATATTTCGTTGGAGGTTTTCGAATCTACAAACTCCTATCTCCGAGCTCGATTTGGATATAGCGGTGTTTTATGGGATCTGTAGGACTACCTACAGATCCCATAAAACACGCTTTCATAAGCATACTTTACACTAGTAAAGTATGCTGTTTCACTAATTGTGTGAAAAATAAATTGGTTTTAACTATTTATATTTCGATTAAATAGCAATTTTTACCTTTTTGCGCCTTAATTGACATAGTAAAATATTGAATGGCCGCTTGTATGCGCCAACGCAAGGCATATTGACGTCTTTAAGTTGACGCGCGAAGTATTATTTGGCAGAGTTTGCGTCGGTGATAAGATAAGATTAGTCTTTATTTCTTAAAGCCAGTAGATAAGCATAAATAATGAACAAGTATGAGAGAAAAATGTAAACATTGAAGTAAAGAATTAAGTAAACTATTCAGTACATATTACATCGGTTAAGAAGTATGGGCGTCAATCTCATAATTATTGATTGTTCTCTTTATGCACAAAATGTACTATTAGAGCAAGAGGTAGCGGGTTCGATCCCCTCACAGGACAAACTTTGTGTGCATGAACCTGTCCCTTTGTCCTGGTCCGGGTGTATTATGCTATTTAAGTGGGTATATTTATCATACCACTGTTTATTCTGATATTTGTAACACAAGAGCCTAACCTACTAACGCCGAGTCAGTCATCCATGTACCTCTATGTATTGTGATGTTGTGAGATATTAGTGGAGTCAATGAAGCATTTGACTCGAAAGTCCTCAAGAACAGCTCCGATTTCGATGATTTTTTTTTTGTTTATTTTGTTTTTTTATATTATTTAAAATCAGAAACCTCTTAGAGCGGGGACGGAACTATTTATATTGTTTAAACAATATCAACGATATGGATATAAAAAATTAAGTTTGGTCTATATTTTTTTGTAGAAAAATCTCTATAATAATCTTATTGTAACAAATAGTTGTTACAAAAAGGATTTTAACAATAATTTAATATTGTTTTCGTCCGCGTTTATTTGGGTTTCATACAAACGTTCATCCCCCATTTAATTCCTCTATGAGTGGAATTTACCAAAATCGTTCATGGGGAATACCTACGTCATAATAACTTGATGCATACAAAGTTTCAGCCCGATCGGCTCAAAATTGACAAAGTTTCATACAAACTTTCATCCCCTATTTTATCCCCTTAGGGGTGAAATTTATCAAAATGATTTCTCAGGCGATGCTCACATCAGAATAACTTTATGTATGCAAAGTTTCATCCCCTATTTCACCCCCTTGGGGGTTGAATTGCTCACAATCCTTTCTTAGCGGATGCCTACGTCAAAATATCTACTTGCATACCAAATTTCAGCCCGATCCGTCCTGTGGTTTGGGCTGTGCGTTGATAGATCACTATGTCAGTCAGTCACCTTTGAGTTTTGTATATAGTAGATCGAGCGTTATTTTATATATATAGATTTGAGTTTTATATATATAGATTGTTTATAACATTAATTAATATATTTACAAGTTTTTAATGGATATTGTGTAGGAGAATTTTTTTTTGTGCATAAACTATATCGTAGATATTGTTTAAACAATATAAATAGTTCCGTCCCCGCTCTAAGAGGTTTCTGATTTTGAATAGTATAAAAAAAACAATTTAACAAAAAAAAACACATCGAAATCGGAGCTGTTCTTGAGGACTTTCGAATATTGCCTGTTTTATGTATTCATTGACTCCACTATATTTATTTATTATTTATCCCTGAACAACAAAGAGATAACCAACATCCCCTCAGGTGCCTAACTATGTCAACTTAAAGCGTTCCATCCTATATTAGAATATCGTCCGAGAGCAAGTTACACGTGGGACTAATCCCTGTGACCTAGTAAAGCTTGGTTTAGCAAACAACGTGACGTCAGCCGCGATCCCACGGGTGAAATGATTTTAGCTTAGCGGTAGTGCGGTGAGGCGTTATCGATGTTATTAAGTTTATCGATCGATGTTTTAATGTAACACAAAATACAATTGTTTGAGTACAATTTAAAGGTCCATATTTATATATTAGAATAATATGTTGCAACATCCATTCGGGAGCAAGTTACACGTGGGACTAATCCCTGTGACCTAGTAAAGCTTGGTTTAGCAAACAACGTGACGTCAGCCGCGATCCCACGGGTGAAATGATTTTAGCTTGTTGATTAAAACAGCTGCTTGATGTATTGATGAACTCAAAATACAATCAATTCTAAATACATAATACGTAATCAGCTGTGAATCTAAGTTTCGAACAAACTCTCTTTTTGTACGCTTTCCAATTTCCCTTCGAAGTTTTTTTTTCAAGTTACATGTATATTACGAGCTGCTGTGTTTTTGATACTAGTATCATTGCCATGGATTACGTGATGACGATATGTTTACTGCACAACACTAGTGATGTTTACAGGTACTGAAATTAGTTGATAGGTACTTGCGTGAACTATTGCGGTATGCGGCATGTATTGTTGTCTATGTGCGCAAGAGACATGAATAGAAGCGGTAACTAAGATATTTGTAGACGGGATGCGGAATGTTTATGAGAACTTACATAAAAAAGAATAATTCGCGTACTAAATTATATATGGCGTTATATATTTAAATTACAATAAATATAAAAAATAAGAAAATGCCCAAAAACCCGTTAAGGGATGCTCGTACTCTTTACAGGATTTTTTCCTTAAAATACTGCACTGTGAGAATACATTGGTATTTTCAAGAGTTTCATAGCTACCATTATCTATCACTGATAATTGTGATGATAGACAATTATCTGATGAAAGAATGCTTTTTGAAGTCGGTCTAGTTGTTGTTGAGTTTAATTTGGTACGTAAAAAATAAAAATCTTTCCTCTTTACGGGTAATATTAATAAGATAAGATTTAAATATTTGTGAAAAACTTACCAGGTCGTCTTAAGGTCTAGGGGGGTTTCTTTAGATAAGGAACCTCTGCGTCTTGCACTCGTAATTGAGATCAGATGCAATCAATCATGAACGCTGGCTGCAAGAAGTGCATTATCAATGGTTCAACGTAAATCACATTGTGATGATCGAGCGATTGTTACCGATCGTGTTTACTTTGCTGATCGATTAATTAGTTCTCTATAACCATGATTATGCATAATTATACTATTTAGGTACTTATACAATAAGCAAGTTAGCAACTCTTGTAGTAAAGTGGGACTACACAGAAGTAGAGATTGTGGAGCGGAGCGGAAATATTATCGTAAGCAGCAATTAGGATTTTGTCCTTTACTAGTGACAAACTCAGCATTAAAATCCTAATATATCAGCTTTGGTGTAGTCGCATCCTTGTAGTGAAAAAAGAGCAGACGAATTAAACATAGGGAACATACCCAAACTACGTGACCGATTTAGGGGGGGGGAGGGGGATCTTCAAAGTACCACTCATGGTCACCGGGGGGAGGGGGGGGGGGTTTGGTTTCTTGTCACGTAGTCAATAATTTTTTTTTAAGAACGCCACGTTTTTATTACCCCATCAATAAAACTTGTACAGTATCGCCGCATCACTATAAAATTTCCGAGAATCGCTGACGGCGGCCGACGGAGCAACGGACGCGTCTCGCGTCCGACCTCTGCGGGTTCTCTCCAGACGACCACAAGAGATATTGTGTGTTATGGAGGAAGATGTGGAGTGGGTAGACGTCGAGACCGTCGATGATGAGGCAGTTGATATCAACATGGATATTACCCCGGTATTAACCATCGCCCCCATTATCCATAACGTTTCCCAGTGGATTGATAGTGGTAACGTCTTCATTGAAGATATTTGATTTAATAAATAGTTTCTTGTTTTTGCTGTATTCTGATTTTATTTCTTTCCCCGCAAATGTGATGAAAATCATTATGAAGAGAAACGGGATGGCAGACTCGAGCCAATGAACTTAACAAAATTACATTTGTAAGTAGGTACTCGATCGTAATTCTTTTTTAACGGCCCGTACATATACATTGTGCAATGTACTATTTTTAGGGTTCCGTAGCCAAATGGCAGAAAACGGAACCCTTATAGTTTCGTCATGTCTGTCTGTCTGTCTGTCTGTCTGTCCTGGCTCGTTCTCCGCCGTTTCTGAACCGATTGCCACGAAAATTGGTGGAGAGATGTATAGTGATAATTCAAGAATCGGTTTTTAAAATAATCGAAAAATAATTATTTTTACCCCCCCTCCCATATAGCGAAAAGTAAATTCGAAAAAAAAAAATCAACTTACCCCATCGTGTGGGGTATCGTCAAAAAGGTATTTTTAAATACAATAAAACTTGCCTTGAAACCATGTGGATCAAACACCCCAGTCTCGAGATATATTAATACAAAGTTAAAATTAAAGCGTCCCCCCCCCCTTAACTTTTAAAATACTATTACAATAAATCTGAAAAAAATGTCCTGTATACCTCCAAGTAAGTACTTTCAACGAAAACTATAGCGAACTCTGTATCATACATAGTTATTTTTATACAACTCGACCAACTTATGACGTGCAGTTGCCCTCACTAAATGGTGTCATAAGCGGTCGGGCCATCTTTTAGCTACGGAACCCTTTCATGGGCGTGTCCGACACGCTCTTGGCCGGTTTTTTCTTGATATATTTTTTACTAAACACAATTACAACCGTATGCAATTATAGGTACGCATTCTCAAAGTACGCACTTTTAGGGGCCGTATAAGAAAATACAAACAAAAGCCATTATTTTGTAACTTTACGCAAAAAATATTGATAAAATATACTACGTGAAAACTAGGGGGGGGGAGGGGGTCAAAAAACACGAAAAAAAGGGTCACGTAGTTTGGGTATGTTCCCATAGTCATTATGCTTATTTAGACCAGAAGGTATTAGTTTGCCTAGAAGAATATATTGGTGTATAAAAGGAAAGTACATGCTCTGAGTTACCACCATATTGTAGACAATCGTTTTTTCTAAAACTTTTATCATTGGCCATTACTGGGAATTAGCTATAGCGCATAACTACTACTCCACATTGCATTTTATAACAGTTCTGCTTTAAAATTTGGTAAATACTTCATTAAAACCGGTCCCAGGTAAAACTCTATTACCTTATCTAAATTAATTTACGTAGCGAACAATGAGAACTTTATACCAGCCCCTATAGATTATTAACGAGTCCTAAGCATCTGGATCCGAGTCTCTAATTAGTTTCAATTACGGAATATCTCCCTCCCTGCCGAACTTCTAAACTTCGCCTTTTGCGAATGAAGCATGAATTAATTTTAGTGTTTCGCTGTCTATCATGATTTTCGGCATCATCATTATCGTGTTTATCTAGGAAACATTCATTGTGGACCCCAGGGTACGCTGCGAATGTGATCCTGATTTGACCAGCCTGGTTATTACATTTAAGCCACTGGTGACCTCCGTAATCCTTACAAGGAAAATCTGATTATTTTTGCTTTGGCCCAACGGCTTAACTTGCCTTTCGTGGCATGGAATGGCATCATTGTTTTCAGAAAATCAGGTGATACAAACCTGCAGTATCCTAACCCGAGTGAGTGACTAAGAAAACCTCACTTAGTGAAAAGTGTTCCTCACGGGGTTCGAACTCACGATCTCCGAAGTTTTAGAATTCAGCGCTCTAGTCGGTACACCGAGGAGGCTAAAAGTATTTTTCCAGTAAAGCACGAATTAATTACAGTAGGTACCTCTACATTGTTTCGCTACTTTTCATAATTCTTTACGTGTTTCGTCAGTAATGTCGCAGGTCCTAGTTCGAGATATGTGGCAAGTCCATTGTTCATGTTATTTACGAAACTTGACGGTTTTTTTGTTTGAGTTGAGAACATTTATGTCGTACGACGTTTTCGCAATTTGTGTGCTTATGGCGTTAAGGACTTCCATTAGAGTCAGTCACATATGAAGTAAACTAGCTGCCGCTGCGACTTCGTCCCCGTGGACTTTGATTTCCGCACACAAAGTATGCTATAGCTTAAACTCTTCCTCAACAAATGGAACTACACCAAAAAAAATCCCTCCCCCGTACGCCCTCAGCCATACATTCGATATTCTAGGAAATGAAGCTAACTTTTTATATGTTACGAATCTAAAAGCAGCATACATTCAATGTTCCAGGAATAAAAGCTTTTAAATGAAAAAAAAAATCAGCTAAGATTCGTCCTTACAATTTTTATCCGGATCCACTTGGACTTTGTTTGAACAACTAGGTAATGTATTAAATTCGTTTCTAGAATGTTATGGTTTCACTTCAGAAAACAATTTGCGGCACAATAGATTAGAAATCAGAATAATGTTCTGTTTTTATAACTTTAGCAACACTTTTAAAATAATGTGCATCGCGGCGACTTTCACATCGAATATAACAATGGTTATGTTTCATTGAGATGATTCTCATGTTTCTAACGATCTCTCGATCTGAACGAATATGAGGCGATCTCTCTGTTGTGAATTGTATGACTTGTTTCAAGTTTTCTTTAAAGTTATCTTGCGTGAAATCTATGAATTTGTCTTAAGAAATATGATAAAGACTTAAGCCGCGTGTGTCCAAAAAATGGTAGGTAGGTACGAGTAGGTATTAAGTTCAAAACACATTTTTAATTTTAACCCATTTTCAACTCTAATTAGGTTCTTTATATTTTCCGTGCAAAAGTATCAAGTAAGTATGTAGGTGTTGTTAACTTCATTTAATTATTACCTGTACGGCCTACATTGCGTGTTTCTTATCACGAATATTTTTGTCTCATTACCTTCGAATGTGAAAATTGTCATAGGTATTAGCGTGATGTCTGACTATCATTCGTTTGCGTATGTCCACATAAGGAAACAGACAAAACAAATAAAAAAAAAACTTGTTGATATCTAGGCAATGACTAAACTTAAAAGTCATAGCCGAAAATCGATTCAATATCATTTGTATGTAAATCAGACAACTTCGTATCTTTTGACTTCTGAATAAGGATCATTGTCGATTACGTCACCCATTCACGTGCAATAAAATGTAACATACACGTGAGGTTTTATTAATGAGATAAGTTCATATTTTAGTGCAGGCAATGAAGCATTTTGGGTCCGAATTTTTTTACTGTGAACCGATTGTCATGAAATTTTGGAATTAGTTTCATTGCACCCTTCAATTCAAAAGTGAAAATGATTTGAACGCCGCAACTACCCCTGGAGTGGTTGCCACCCCATCTCGGGGGTGAGTATTCTTTTTTTAAGATAACCTCGGATATCGATAGGAAGACTAATTTTAAGGAAAAAATCATCTATAAAGTTTTTCGATAAATCTAATACTTTTCAAGTTATTGGCAATTGAAAATTCGCAATTTTGTCACGTTTTTCATCGGTTTTTTGCAAATATCTCCAAAAATATAACTTTTATCGATAATGTTATGAGGAACAAAATTGTGGCAGGTAAAAAACTAAACAATTTTGTTTATTATAACGTATTCTAAGTGCAATATTAAGTTAGATATTAAAGATCAAAGCCGTTTTTTAATTTGTCTGCATTTTAATCGATGTGGTCAATGTCATCTAGCGGCGAGCAGATGCTTTTTATGCATTCTTATAATTAAGAGTTTTGTAGTGCTTGAAATAAGCTTTCAAATGAGTACAATTAAAAGTATTTTGCACGTAAAATAAGTAAGCTGTATTACAAATAAGAGGAGCATCCAATATTTTTTCTTTTAAAACAATGGGTTTCATAAGTGCCATTTCCACCAGAATTGAAATTATTCGTATTCCGCCAAGAATTAACTTTATTATGAAGTGTTTAATGAATTGTATCAGTTTGGCTGCTTTAGGGCACATATTTTTCAAAATAGACAGGATTAAAATAAAAATATAAAATCTCATATTTTAAAAAATCCCACCTTCTTTTCATAATATCTCAAAAATTACGATAGATGCGTATAAAAGTGTAGGGATAAAAAATGTAGGTATTTTTCTGAGAAAAAATTTAGTAATTTTGTTATTTCTGTTAAACAAAAACTGACGGAGATATGATTGTTTAAAGAGCGCGTGACAGCGGCAATCACAGCCTTTTTTTTTTTTTTTTGTTTTCGCTGGTGGAATGCCGCCCTCCCAGCCTAGGGGCTGCCGGGAGGACGTGGGTCTCTGCGTCGAGACCCCCTTATGCACACCCGACCGACGGGGGTCGGTTGGCCCTGCCCTGGGCACTCGGATAGTGTGGGGCTCGCCCCTCGGGACGTACCCACTAAACCACCAGCGACTCGCCCACTCGTGTTTGCATCGATAGAGCCGCGGGGGCCCGGAGGTTATACTCCGCAGCTCTATCTACACGAGCCCCTTTACGGGGACAATGCGGCCACGCCCCTCCTCAGATGAGGAGGAGGGGGGTTGAGGATAGCCGAGCGAGTCGAGCCATCCCCAACAGGCTGTGAAGGAGCCGTGTTCGATGCCGGCATAGGGACCCCCGCCCCTGTAGCCGGCAGGCTACCTCCACGGGGAGAGCGGGCTGATCGCGTGTTACCGCGTCCGGCCCGCCCTCTCCTTGCCCGGTGCGCGCCTGCAAGGTGGTCAGCCTTGCGCTCGCGCTCCGCCGCTTCCTTGGCTACCATCACTTCCTCACAGAAATGCGCGAAGGCCTGCCAGGCGTCCTCCCCGCCGAGCATAGCTAAAACTACGCTCGGCAGAGAGAGGTCCTGACCGACCCGGGCTGTGAGGAGAGCGCGCTGCGGGGCCCAGGACGGGCACACCACTAACGTGTGGTGTGCAGTGTCCTCCGCAGCCGCGCAGTGATGGCACCTCGGAGTGTCCTCCCGTTGAATGCGGTGCAGGAATGACCCGAAGCTACCATGCCCCGTCATTACCTGCACCATCCGGAAGGACACGGACCCTCCTGGGCGCTCCAGCCACCGGGGCAGAACCGGGGCGAGCGCATCCAGCGTGCGCCGTCCGTGGCGCGCCTGCATCAGGTCCGACTGCCAACGCCGGACCATGATGCGTAACTCCTCTTCTCGGACTTTGTTCCGCTCTGCGGGCGTATACGGATCGCCCGCAGACCGCTTCGCCGTCGTCCACCTGTAGAGGCCGGCCAACACCTCCGCCTCATACTCCCATGGGAGCAGCCCCGCCAGCGCACAGGCCGCGTCGTATCCGACCGTGCGGTAGGCCCGCGCGACCCGCGTCGCCACCGCTCTCTGCGGCCGGCGCAGGTGAACCCTATTGCTTCGCCTGGCCAATGCCTCTGCCCAGATGGGGGCGCCGTACATGGCCATAGACCGTAATATGCCGGCGTACAACCGCCGGCATTTGACACCCGGGCCCCCCACATTGGGCATTAGCCAGGAGAGGCTGTTCGCGGCCTTGAGGACCCGAAGCGACAGTCCACTGAAGTGGGGACCGAAATGCCACTTCGAGTCCAGTGTTAGCCCGAGATATTTCATCTCGGGCTTGATGGCGACCTGCACCCCACCGACTAGGATGGAAGCGCCGGCGGGGCACCGCTTGCGGGGAGGCGGGAAATAGATCGCCTCCGTTTTATGAAGGGCGACCTTCAGCCCCAATCGGGCAATGCGGTAGGCCACAAGGCCACCGCCCGCGGACGCGAGACGTGCTGTCTCGCGAAACGTCTTCCCCCGGGCACAGAGGAGCGTGTCATCAGCGTAACATAACACGCTCGTGCCCGGAAGAACTTCCCCTCGCAATAACCAGTCGTACCCGAGGTTCCACAGGAGTGGGCCCAGCACTGAGCCCTGTGGAACCCCGGTACGTGCATCGTGGCGTTTGATGGCACCCACCTTATCTATATACACTACCTCTCGCTCAGAGAGGTAGTTACTGATGAGGGCTTTTAGGTATGGAGGCACTCTAAAGAAATTGAGTGCCTCCATAATGGTGGCGTGGGGGAGGGAGTTAAACGCATTTGAAATATCAAAGCTGACTGCGATAACCCCCAACCCCCGGGCATGCGCCTCTCCGCAGAAACTACGAAGTTTGGTCAGGGCGTCTATTGTAGACCGCCCTGACCGAAAACCAAATTGTCGGTCCGACAGGTCCGGACCGACTTCTTCCAAGTGGTTGACGAGGCGGGCTGCGATGAGCTTCTCGCACAATTTGCCCACCTCGTCAAGCAAAACAATTGGTCGGTAGGCGGAGGGACTGTCCGCCGGCCGGCCAAACTTTTGGAGGAGGATCAGTTGACCCTCCTTCCAGGCGCGCGGGAACCTCCCGGTCGCAAAAATGCGATCGAAAAGGCCCCGCACGCGGGTACGCATCTCTGGCAACGCCAGGGCGAGGACCCGAGCTGGCACGCCGTCCGGGCCAGGAGCCGTCTTTTTCGCCCTCAGGCGAAGTTCCAGGGCGGCGAACTCCTCCGTAGTGACGGGCGGAGGAGTCTCCGAGGGCAGCTGGAGGGCGCCACGAGGCCTGCCCATGAACGGAGGCGTGAAGTTTTGTGGTGGGGCAGGGAAAAGTGCCCGCACCACATCCTCCAATAGGCCCGGTTCAAGGGTCTCTGGGCAATCACAGCCTCTCTTAAGCCCTTTAACCCTTCACCGTTTTCGAAAAACGTTTTTAATTATATATTGCAATAAAGGATGTTGTAGTTCTTCTAATTAACTTTTCAATGCTGTTTTAGAAATTGTGATAGCATGAATAGCTTGGAAATGGCACTTGTGAAACCCATTGATTTACAAGAAAAAGCATTCGATGATCCTCTTATTTGTAATACAGCTTACTTATTTTACGTGCAAAAGACTTTTAATTTTACTCATTTGAAAGCTTATTTCAAGCACTACAAAACTCTTAATTATAAGAATCCATAAAATGCATCTGCTCGCCGCTAGATGACATTGACCAAATCGATTAAATTGCAGACAAAACAAAAAACGGCTACGATCTTTAATATATATCTTAATATTGCACATAGAAAACTTTAGGATAAACAAAATTATTTAATTTTTTACCTGCTACAATTTTGTTCCTCATAACATTATCGATAAAAGTTATATTTTTGGAGATATTTGCAAAAAACCGATGAAAAACGTGACAAAATTGCGAATTTTCAATTGCCAATTACTTGAAAAGTATTCGATTTATCGAAAAACTTTATAGATGATTTTTTGCTTAAAATTAGTAATCCAATTGATATCAGAGGTTACCTTAAAAAAAAAATACTCACCCCCGAGATGGGGTGGCAACCACTCCAGGGGTAGTTGCGGCGTTCAAATCATTTTCACTTTTGAATTTAAGGGTACAATGAAACTAATTCCAAAATTTCATGCAAATCGGTTCACAGTAAAAAAATTCGGAGGTTGGACCATATTTTTCGCTTCAATGACTGCGCTATTTGTCTACTTGATTGCTTGGGTGGATCTGTTAGCGCGTGTGGGAGGGAAACTATGCTAGTCGATGTTTGAATTGAAAACCAATTACGAATATTCATGCTAAGAAGAATATTTTGCTTGTTTTAGTCTTCTTGTTACTAAAATCTGTTGTGTATTTTTAAAGATATGAGCAAAATACTTAGTACCTACATGTAGTACCTACATAGTATGTCCTACGGAAAGCGACATTGTTTTATTTATACGATGTAGTGATGAATCTGGTTAAGGTCTATTTTATTCTCCAAACTATTGCTTAATGTAGGTTCTTGTTTAATATTAATATTTACTACTAGTGTTTTACTAAAATTTTATTTATTGTCTCCCGACTACATAAAATGGTCTAGTGTCATCGTTAATCACTCAGTGTCACTGTAAATGTTATTCAACATTACATCATAATTCGTGATCCATGGCACGACTACTTGTTCTCGCACATTTGACATCCATAGTATACCCATTTATTATCTCACTGATAAACTCATTGTTAATTAAATTTACTATCTCTTATGTTTACCCAGCGCAACGTGGATTTAAAACGACAAACCCACTCTTATTTCTCACCATTACTGATAAGGAAGGAATCTAGGCTCCAATCGAGTTTAAATTTTAACTACTGCAACTATAAAATATATTTTCGTGTGGTGATGAAGTTAGTAAGCTTGATAACCCAGACCTTATGATATAAAAATGATATCATGACGTATTGAATATCATTTGCTTTTATAGAAGTAATGTTTTTATCTCTGTTTACGCTTTTCACACGATCGCATGTTGATTGATATCAATTGATCGCACCTACCAAACAAATTATTCCGAAATGTGTGAAATATAAGTAGGGGAGACCGGGGCTGGATGTGACACGGGTAGGTTGTTACAGAGACATTGGCCGCGAAACAGAGAGCGCAATTTTAACGTCAAAAAGAGCCAAATACTCTCCCCACCAACGGCTACCATGGTGCGAAAGCCGGGGTCGCCAGCGTTTTTGTGAGAGGAGCCTGCGCATGCCGCCCTTAAAATTGCAGTATAGTAAAATTTTACTCTTTTAGTAATATTGGTTTACAAGCTATGTTTGATAATGTCAGAGGTGCCCTTCTTCTGCTATGTTTTTCCTAATGGTTTCGCTTTGCAATGAATATTCGGTTTTACAGATAAAATTATTTATCTTTTCACTACATAACCTTGTATGCTTAGATTTGGGGTTGGGGCAAAAAGTTACATTTGCTCGGGGTAGGTTGTGACAGTTGTTTTAACCGATACGCATGATAAAAATGCTTAAGCACTGAGACAGAACAAGAAAAAGGTAAATAAATCCAAGAAAGGAAAGTCTGCCAAAGGGGGAAAATCTAACGGAAAGAGGGCAGATCAGGAATATGAGTCGTAGGCCTATAAGGAAAAGAGAAAAAATAACAAAAAAACTTGCGGTAACAGGAAGGGATAAAATAGGGGCTGAAATTTGAATGAAACTTTGTCAATTTAAAACGATCGGGTTGAAAATTTGAATGCATAAAGGTACTATGACGTAGGCATCCTCTAAGAAGGGATTTTGATGAATTCCACCCCAAAAGGGATAAAATAGGGAATGAAATTTTGTATGAAACCGAAATCCACGCGGACGGAGTCGCGGGCGCCCGCTACTCTATTTATAAATTGAGAAATTATCTGGATTTTGTTTTTGCGCAGTAGAAGGCCTAATATTAAATTTGTAATTTCGTTTCATTTTGATGCATTATTATGTTTTCCTTGGTATGAGGCAGGCAGGGCTGCTTTTATATGTTATGTTATTTAAATTTTATTTAAATAAAGAAAAGTAACAATTTTTGATAAATTATTTCTAGTAAAAGACTATACAATACGTTTGTTTTCAATTGTAACAACTTGCCCCATGTAGTGTAACAATCTGCCCCGAGCACGGGGTTGAATGTTACACAGGTTTTTTTCCACAAATCACACATTTATGTCTTAACTATTAGTCTACAACATAACATTTATTTTGAATAAAGATCCTAGATAGTTTCTTTATCAAACAAGCCTAGACTCAGGTAAATCAATCAAACCCACGAAAAGATATGACAGTTTGAAAAAAAAATGTCACTACCGGCCCCGGTCTCCCCTACCTACCTATTCATTTATTTATGACTCGTTTGGAAACTTATGTTGTTAATAAATTTATTAGGGTAGATAATTAGTGTACGAAATACCTATGAGTAGAGAGAGAGAATTAAAGTTCAATGAGTATTTGGTCATTCGAGTTAAAAGAAATGAATTTTAAAAAGGCATACCAGCCTGCAGAGTTATTAAAATTATAGGTATGCTTTGTCAATGAGCATTTGAAACTTACAAAATATTTTGTAATGTGTTATTAAAACATTATGTTTAATCATCACTGGAAAGTAATTTATTTTCATCCCTTTATTTAAAAGTCATTGAATTGATGGCTTCTGATTACTGACAACTTTCCCTAATGAAGTTTGCTTTTTCATAGTAGGTAAATTGATTATTTTGATTACATGCTATAAAAATAACGATGCAATTCATAATATATTTGGATATACAATCTGTAAAATTGATCAGCCATAAAACTCGATAGGTGTGTATTTGGTCATGGCAAATTATAGGGTTAATGGTTGTATAGGCCTATTACAATTTCCGTTTATATATATATATATATATACCTAGCTATTGAAAAAAAATATTTTGGACAGGTGTACCAAATATAAAACAGTTAGGTACAGTTTTACCTTTGAGTTTTGATATTAATTTTAAATAGAATTTTAATCTCAGTTAGGTAGGTACTTAGTTTTCAAGAAAACAAATGTGACATACTTAGGTTAGTCACTGATATTTCTCTTTGCAGTTTGCTTATACGAACACCGATTTATCTTAACAAAATTAAATTGTTTCATTTCATATTTTTTGATAAAACCATTAGAATATCGACTTTATTGCATATTTCCTCAATACCCACAATTGATGAATGCCCTACAAGCGAGACAAGAGGGCCCGCCGCTGCCCCATTGTCATTCTAAACGAATTAATAAAACCTCTAACGCTAATGGTGCGATTAATCTTCGTCCAGCTGATTGCATCGTCATTGTCTTTGACTGGCTCGATAGCGTATTTGGTAGCGTCCCTAGTAAAGTTGCGATTTTTGTAATACTAAAAGTTCGATTTTATTTATTTCGATTTAGTTCCATAGCTTATAGATTAAATTATAAATTGCCTGTCCATTAATCTCTCAGATAAGCTATAAGGGCTTATCCATAGGTGGTGAAAAGCCTGTCTAATAAGTGTAAAGCGAAAGGCAAAAATCATATATTATCTGTTGTTTGTTGCAGGCGTGCTGTGAGCGGCAAAGAGAGACAGCCGGCCGACATGTTGAGACCGGAGTCGCCGCTCGCTGACCACCGGAGCCTGCTGCCGCGGAGGCTGCTCCCCGCCAAGGCGCAGATCCAGCCCGTGGACAAGCGCAAGAACCGCCGCTCGCTCGAGCTCAACCCGCCGCCCGACCACGCGCCCTACGACTACCCCAAGCTCCTCATATCTAAAACAACAGACTCGCTCAACACAGAATGTCCGCGCAAGCTCATCAACAAGCAGGACTCCACCGATAGCTTGAAGAGAGCCCTCCTCTCCAAAGATGAGAAGAAAGCGGCCGACAAGAAGGGGCAGATTACGAAGCAGGACTCCAGCGAGAGTCTGAAGAAGGCGCTTCTATGCCGGCAGGAGTCGAACGAGAGCGCGAAGAGACGTGATTCGGAGCCGAAGAAGCCTCCGAATCAGGATGTGAAGAGAGTTGCGGAGGTGAAGCGGGGGAGCGATAAAAAGGGTTTGTTGGAGACGGATTGCGATGAGCCTTGTAAGAGGATTTACGAGCGACGGACGGGTTGTGCGCGGCCGACGCTGCCGCCCGTTGCGGAGAAAGGGCTGGTGTCGCCTGGATCGCCCAATGGCAGCCCGGGCGCGCCCAGCGTGGCGGCCGTGGCTGAAGGCCTGGTGCGCTGGGGCAGCGGCCTGCTGTCGCCGCGGGAGGAGCCGCGGCTAAAAGCCGCCAGGAGCTGGTACGGGTACGGGACCCTGCCCACGGACAGTGAGAAGGTAATACTTTTTCATAATTCATATAATATGTTTCTCTACACAAAACATAAAGTGATAAAAATTTAACAATGCGTAAGTTAGGTATGAATCACCGGAACAGGATTATTTTGAAGTCTCGAAAATGCTTGGTGTATTAGGTGCTTTAAGATCACGGATACCTACGACTGTTTAGAGTAGAGCTATTCCTTGAGATCTTCCTTCAATTCGTTTTTTTTATAAAACATACTCTTATAGTTAGATGACTCTATAAAATAAATTACGTTGTCAGGAGGAATATTTCGGATTTTCCCTAATGCTATTTTGGCAACGTTCGATAAATTTATCAAGAAAAATTTCAATGAAGAGTCTTCAGTAATAGCAGCAGTAACAAAATGGTTAAAGCAAGTGGAAAATTTTAAATTCCACCGCGGAATATTCAGCCACTCATATTGTCCTTGGTGAGATACCTTTTGCTCAATTAATTATTGTTGACAAAGCCTTTTATTACGGCATTGTTCTTTTTAATTATTACAAGCCTTAACAATCGCAGGTAGCATTTGTCATTCATTAAAATGTAATTCATCGTTTAACATGACTGCGAGATAAGACCTGTTGTTTGAAGTTCATAAGTAATTTGTGATTAATAAGCTATACCCCGTTGGAACTTATGAAGAGAATATTGAAATCTACTGGTCTGTACAATAATGATGCCAAATCACACTTTTATCATTAGATAATAAATAAACGAATTGGCAAGCTTGTACTTTGGATGCTAGGGAACGGAACGAAATACTTAAATACTTCTATTTATAAACACCCATGACTCGAGGACAAAGGCCAATGTACATCACCCAAACATTTGCCCCTAGCGGGATTCGAACCGCGAGTAGCCAGGGTTCCACTAGACCAACGGAGCTGTCAAAAATCAGTAATTCAATTCAGCCAAGCACTAAAAACATTCTGCTACTAAAATGGGAACTAAACCCATGACTTAGGTCTTGAGCCAAGCTTCTCCATTGTTTTGTAATGTCGAGTAAAACTATTTGAGCAAATAGGTCTGATGACTTTTTCGTTGCTGCAAAGTTGTAAACAGGGAAGTCATTTTGTAATTCCGCTTTTTTTTTCTTTAATTTATTGTTTAATTATGCGGCCTGCTTCATGGTAGGGTCCCATCATTGTTTCCGGTGTGTTTTGCTTCGATTTTAAGGGCAATGGAAAGGGCTGTGCTCGGAGTTTTTCTGCGAGATCGTATCAGATATGATGAGATCCGCATGAAAACGGAGGTTACCGTCATTCTCAAGTGGCAGCCGCATTCAAGTCGCTTCGTTGGCCCATCCACAAGTGGACCTACGATCTGATAAAGGTAGCAGGATTCCATTTGATGAGGGCAGCTCAGGACCGATCTCTTTGGAGATCTTTGGGGAGCCCTATGTCCAGCAGGAGACGTTTTAATGTAGCAAAAGCTAATCAAAAGCTTTATATAGTTACGGCTTTAGAAAGTACTCTTCTTTGTTCCTTTCGCTCCACTACAGTCGACAATAATTAAGGTTGACATTACCAAATCAAGTCTATTGATATCCTTTAACTGGTAGTGTTACTTAACTTGTGATTTATTGTAAAGTCGTTGGATAAAATCAAGGTCGCAGAATCTTATAAATAGAATAAGATATGTATAATTTAAACTATAATATTTCATACATCCAATTATGGCGTGTTGAATAATCATCATTTTATTACTTCTAATGATAGTGCTATTAAAATAAAAGGACGATACGTTATAAAACGTGATGTATAAAAATAAAATTAGTCGTATAATAAAATATTGTTGATCTAAATTTGTTTGTTTATACCTACTTGAAGTATTGGCAACGTAGTGCGGTAGGTTAGTTGCACCGCTGTCACTATCGTAACCTACTCAGAAAACTTATGTAGCACATTTGAACTATGCTTGCAATGCAACACGATCCTATCACGTTGAGGATGTTTATGTTTCCAAGTGTAATATCAACTGTCACTGGAATGCGATCGTGTAACAAACATTGCGTTGCAGACGGCCAAACAGTTAGTTTCCAGTAAGCAAGTATGGCTTTCTACAGCGGCAAAAACTATTCGCATAGCGGCCACGGTCAGTCGCGATCGCCATTTATCACATCTTTGAAGCGGCAACTTCTTTTAAAACCCGGACACGGAATTGCTCTATCAAAAAACAATTGTATCACCGAGTTTTTTTTTAATTAAGGAAGTGCGCCGTTACTACTGTATTCATCAGACAACATTTCACGATTGTGAATCGCGTCGGACGCACGCGCGTGAGTCTCGTTCGAGTTTTTGCGCGAAAAATCTCCCATCGCTTCGGAGCAATCGAAATGTTAGCGAGATTTTCCGACTGTGCGGCGCAGACCGAATGTTAGTGTAATAAAGTGCCGTGGATGTGTCAATTGTTTATGTTATCTCACTGATTGGATAATCGACAATGCCGAGTGAAGACTGACCGGCAAGGGTAATGTACTTTGTTTTGCTATTAATTGATGTGGTATCAATTACACATCTGTGTCATTTTATTCTCAGTCTTCCTTGTTAATTACGACATTGTGATTTGTTGGACATAAAAAGCATAGCTAATATTTTTTTCAAAAGATAATAATTATCTGTTTAAGTATCTTAGAATCCTTCAGTGATCGTTTCTTACATTCAGCGACAGCGCCGGAGGCAGTCATTTGTTATCCATTATTTGTTACTATACCATTAAAAGAAACTCGACTAAAGGTATACAATAAAGTTAATGAAACGGGGTATAGTTTGCTCACGTTTCCGATTCATATTTTGCGTGTGTACCGGGTAAACGGAACAAGGTCGAATGTCACAGCGTCATTCATGTTAATTGCTTAGCGCTGGTGCGGTCAAGCACGTTAGATCTCGAGATATCGACTAAACTGTCACCGAAAATGAAGTGCACATTGAAATTTGATTTGTTACGCAATACAAGTACGTATAAGTGTCAGTCGTACTTCATAGTAAAAAATTGCAGGTCAATATTAGCGTTTCTGTTATGAAGTCCTAAATTTTACCTGACGATAACCTGTACAAAAGTAGGAAGGGTCTCTTTTATTGGTAAACAAATGACGAGAGAGTTCACAATCTGCCGTTTTAATAAACTTTTTATTTTATCAAAAACAGAGCATCACCGAGTATTAAGAATTGTGCATCTCTTCCAAAACGAGTCGATCTTTAAAATTGCTAGACTATAAATTATACTGATTGTAAAACATTTTACCAAAAAACTCAAATATATAACAAAATCTAAAATGTTTTTGATTAATTTCGTTTGACCTTTGTTTTAGCGAATGAATTGTTGGAACCCATTCCGTTTAAATGTTAATATTTTTTTTTTGTCGTGCCATTTGAATCGAATCGAGTTTTTAAATCTTTGACAACGAAATTGGTCTCGTGTTTGTAACATGTATAGTTGTATACTCTTTGAAAAGGCATAAAATTACGATTTAATTAATCCGCGATTTTGATTCGCTTTAAAGTGTTCATTTCATGTATATTAGTCGCTTAAACCTAAGACAACATTGTGTTATTACTAGCGGCCGCCCGCGACTCCGTCCGCGTGGATTTCGATTTTTAGCCTAAAGCCTTCCTCGTCAAATGGACTATACAAGACAAAAAGAATTTTCCAAATCGGACCAGTAGTTCCTGAGACTAGCGCGTTCAAACATACAAACAAACAAACTCTTCAGCTTTATATATTAGTATAGATAAGTTCGTATAGAAGGTAAAACGTTTGTTCCTTTCTTACTTTCTGTGAGTGTTGTTCTAATAATACTCATTACTCATTCCAATTAAACATAATATCGACTGGCATTTGTAGTGACTCTGCGTCAGAGGCCATTGCTTCGTATTCCATCCAGAACGTTCATTTGATTAACATTTGTCTTTAGTTTATGTTAAAACATACGTTCAATAAAGGTAGAAAATTAATACTCTAACAATTTATGTTTTCTGTAATGTAATTCATAACGCGTTATGAATATAACATTTTAAAGAAGTACTTGACAACACAAAGAGTTATATAACTTGCCTGTGAAATGTCAGAATTTCAAACAAGGTATCTAAAATCTTTTATCGCGAAACTAAGAGATTACTCTTAATAATTCTTCTTGATTAATTTTAATCAAGACCTTTCTGTTATAAATATTCTCTTTCGACGAAAGTCGATGTCTTTAGCACTCAAGCAGTTATTTTTAGGCCGAAGTACCCAACAAGTATATTTATAGGCATTTCTATATTTGACAGCACCGCTCCATGTGACAATTTATTATGTGATCGTTGACATTTCGCCCTTGTTATTGACTTGTTTATTTTTAGACTCAACTATTTTAGTTGTAGCATTAGTCACACATTTACGGTTTATGTCAGTGGCGATTACATTTTTCGTCTTATAAAAGCCTGAGTTCAAAGAGCTTGTGACCTTTAACTTAATCTGCAATAATCTAGAGACTATGACTTGCAAAAACATCTTCAAAATTATGCTGATGATAGGGACTTTAACCGACGATTTAGGAATTGGTTAAGAATCTCGCAGCATATGTTTAAGCTAAGTAAAGTTGGCAATTTAAGTGTCACACTAAAAAAGTAGAGACATCAAATCGCTGTCCGATGCCCAGTTGTTCTACCTTGGACAACGATGAAGGTATTTATTTGCAAGATGTGTTAGGACGATTTATTTATAATGGAAAAGTGAGAATGATTACCTACTCTTATTTATCTGTTGAAGCTATGCTACAGAATAAGACCGAAGGCACCGAGCGTCCAGCACTTCAATGTTAATTGGCACCGGCGCCATTTGCATTACTTATGTAGAGTATGAGTCCAACTGTCGAATGTAAACATAAACAAAGAAATGGTAACGGACTGCGCGGGAGTGGCTAATTAGCCGCGTCTCAAGGACGTGCGCGTACGCACGCCTGACTCAGAGGCGCCGGCTAACTGTCAGCTGCTGACAGCTTTATCTTATTGACGTGTCAGGTTCAAAGTACAGGAGCAAGTCGGTGGAGTGGAATGAAGTTTTGACAAGTCGGAAGGGTATCAAACTGGTGAGGGAGTGGCTAACTGTCAGATAGAATGATTAGATGCTGATAGCTTTGGCTTATACGTTCAAAGTACAGGAGTAATTAGGTGAGAGTGGACAGTGTCTAACACGACCGAAGATAATCAAGCGCGGGAACAATAGTACGTATTTACACATCATAACAGAGATAAAACGACATCAATTGAATTACAGGAAGGGAAATAACCGCTATCGCACTTAATACCTATCCAAAAAATGTGTTCAGTATGTCAATATTACAAAATGATATTATTTCAAACATTCCCAGTACCTCTTCTATGTCTGTTTGACATGGCAACGATAGGAATACCTTTCGACATCGGTTTCATGTTACTCGTCGTAAAATGATCGTTACTTTAATATTTTCTATGAGAAACGCCGCTGGTCCGATGTTGTTTGCAATGCCGATCCCCTGGTTATATTGAATTCCCTTTATACTCCGTGATATATGATATATTTAGTCTAAGAAGCAGGTGGAATGAAGTTCGGTATTCGTTTAATATTGGTGAAATATGAGGTCTCAAGTCTTATATATGTGAATAGAATGGCTAAAGTTTATACGAGTATTTGAGTTTTGAATATCATATTTACACACTGCCCGTTTTAAATACCGGCATGTTTTTATATAAAATCTTCCTTGATGTTGGCATCAAACTTTATTTATCGTTTTCTTAAGAGTACCTTGAAGTTATTCAAATGACAATTTCTTTCAACAGCGTAGTCCACAAAATATCAACATAACTATTATGTATTATAACCATAATATTTTTCATTGCGTTTTCCGCCTATTTCTTCACACACCTGATATCTTCGTATACTTATTATCAAAAGCATGTTACTTACATACTGAAGCGGAACCAAACAATGAAGCGGAGAGCAGTGGGATGGGGCTGAATCCTAGCTAATGAAATGAAACCGATGGAAAACTGGGAAAATATTTTATAATTGTGAACCTCAATGTGACAATCGGCTGACAAAGTAAGAGTAGAAAATCAATACAAAAATGTCAAAGACGTATAAAAACATAAATAATTATAAAAAGGTTTTGCTCGGCAACATTCCGGCCCCTTGTGCAGAAATGCACAAATCAGTGTGGAAGTACAATAATTTTGCGAAGGGGCCGACGCAGGGTGCCACCGGCAGTTGCCACGTCCACCACTCTGACCACTCCATCCTTCCCTGGATGCAGGGCGGAGATTCGTCCTCGTGGCCAAGTTCCCCGAGGCAGATTTTCGTCCACGATGAGAACTGGATTGCCTATAACCACGTCAGTTTGTGGAGATCCTGATATTCGTGGTTGAAGGGTGGGCAAAATCTCTTTGACCCAACGGTGCCAGAAATGATCAGCGAGACGTATAGCCTTTTTAAAGTCCCATCGACTGCACAAGTCTGTGTCGGTTAGGCTATCTGGTAACGCTTGTGGAGATGAAGACCCAATTAGGAAGTGGAAGGGTGTGAGGGTTTCCTGGTCATCCGGGTCTACGGAAACATGAGTGAGTGGCCGAGAATTCACAATGGCTTCAGCTTCAAGCAACAGAGTCACTAACACTTCCTCTTTGGGAGCTCGTTGCTTGAGCGTGGCAGACAATGCTGACTTAATGGCGCGAACCATCCTTTCCCAACATCCGCCAAAGGTAGGGGCAGCTGCAGGGATGAAGCGCCACGAGATTCCTCTGTTCGACGCAAAGTCTTCCACATCGCTGTTATAGAAGTCCCTCAAAATCCGGTTGGCTCCCACAAACGCTGTTCCGTTATCGGAAAATATAACTTCGGGCGTTCCTCTCCTCGCTATAAATCGGCGAAGGCTCATAATAGCTGAATCCGATGACAAGCTGCGGACGAGCTCTAGATGCACAGCCCTGGTGGTCATACAGTTGTAAAGAGCCACGTGTCTTTTCTCGTGTCTTCTTCCGATCGTCACAGTAATAGGGCCAAAATAATCCAGGCCGGTAAAAGTAAAAGGCCGACGGTGATGAGCCAATCGTGCTGGGGGTAAGTCTCCAGTAACAGGAATATTGGGCTGGCTTTTTCTGATCCGGCACAACAAGCAACGGCTGGCAACGCTTCTGACAGTAGGCCTCAGGTGAACAATCCAGTATCTTTGCCGCAGTTCGTTAATCACCAGCTCGTTGTTTCCGTGCCCAGCAATCTTGTGGTAGTGGTTCACCAGTAGCCTAACGACCATGTGCTTTCCGTCCAACAAAATCGGCCGCCGAACATCTTCAAGCACGTTCGATACATTATTTATTCTACCAGCCAACCTAAGTAAGGAGTCTTCTCCCAGTGTGGGCGACAGTTTGGCCAGTCGACTGTTCTTAGGGATCGGTCTTGATCGCAGAAGGCATAGGAACTCCTCTTGGAAACTGTCGATCTGAGTCCTTAACAGAATCTGCCTCTCTGCGGTTTTGATCTCATCTGCTGATAGAGGGGTCAGAGTGGTGGACGCATTACGACGGTTTCGAGGAACGCGAAATAAAGCGACAGCTTGAAATACTCTGGCTGTTACACGTACAAGTCGAAGCCAACTACTAAAACGGCTGAAATTGGGTGTAACTGTCATCGGCAGGCTTACTGGTGTGACAGTCAGGAGTCCCACCAATGCGGAGGGTTTGAGTTCCTCTCTAATTGGCGTGATCCCCGCTGGTTCAACAGGCCAGGTATCTGGGGGCTTGAAAAGAAAGGACGGTCCAGTAAACCAGCGCGATGAGAGTGACAGTTCAATATCCCGCGGACGCGTTGCGTCATCTGCTACATTCAAATCGCTTGGAACCCATTTCCAATCCGAAACACAAGAATTTTCAGAAATTTCACCAATTCTATGGGCGACAAACGGCTTGAAAGTACGCGCATCACTGCGCAACCATCCAAGGACAGTCATGGAGTCTGTCCAAAAAGTGGTAGAAGAAGCCTTTTTACGATGACTATCCTTAATGGTTAGAGCAAGGCGTGAAGCTATCAAAGCAGCCTGCAGCTCCAGGCGTGGAATAGAAGTTGGCTTTAATGGAGAAACCCTTGCCTTACTTGAAATCAGAGTGAGTCGAATCGAGCCATCTGCGTAAACGAGCCTCCAATAGGCAACACAGGCGTACGCATGCTCACTAGCATCGGCGAAAACGTGAAGCTCGCGACGCAATGGTTCTGAATTCAAGGAAGCCGCATACCAACGCGCAATTCTGATGGACGCAATTCTAGTCAACGCCTGGAACCAAGCAGCCCACTTCGATGCCTCTGAGGTAGGAAATTCGGTATCCCAATCAATATTGGATCTCCAAGCTTGTTGGAATAATATACGACCTTTGATTATGATAGGGCATAAGAGGCCTAATGGGTCGTACACGCGCATTAGATGTGAGAGAACCGTTCGTTTTGTGAGTGGGTTTGGAATAGAAACACCCCTTTCTAATCCGGTTCTGAATCCTAAAAGGTCTGGCACAGGTTGCCAGGCGATTCCTAATGCTCTTATGATGCCTGCATTTGAGCCAAGATCGATTTCCGACGGTGGTGAGGCTCGCAATTCTGCGGAAACAAGATTCAACGCCGTTTCGTCGTTGGAAATCCATCCTCTCATCTCTAGGCATGCAGCTTTATGAACGGTGACTATGTCGGCGGCAATCTGTGCAGCATCCAGGGCATCATCATGCGAACCGAGATAGTCATCCATATAGTGATCTGACAAAATAGCGTTCGCAGCCTCGGGGTATGCATTAGAAAATTCCATAGCATTCTTATTTTTGAGATACTGCGCAATAAAAGGGCTGGAGCACGCACCAAATATGACAGCTGTCATCCTGCACTCCTCTATGGGTTGCTTCCCGGTTTCTGACTCTGCTTCAGACCTCCAAAGATACCGCAACGCATCCCGGTCTTCCTCCCGAATTCGGAATTGGGAAAACATCTCCTTTATGTCAGCCGTCAGAGCGATGCGGCCCTCTCGAAAACGAAATAGAATACCCAGCAGTGGCTGGAGCAGGTCAGGTCCGGTTAGCAACATTGAGTTCAGGCTGACACCCTCATTCAAGGCTGCGGCGTCATGGACAACTCGCAACTTGCGTTTTTGCGGATGGTACACCCCAAAATGTGGTAAATACCACCGAATATTTTTATGAACACTTTCATGAGATTTACTATGAAAACTGCTATGTGCACATTTTTCGGCATAGTCTTTGTCAAACATATTTTTCATAAAAAGATTGTACGCGTGTGCAAAGTCAGGTTCCCTAACCAAGCGACGTTCAAGACTCAAAAAACGAGATAATGCTTGAGGGTAGCTATCCGGAACACGTGTTATGTTTTCCTTCCAAGGTAAGCCAATCTCGAAACGTCCAGATGGCAAACGCCTAACTGTTGACTCTAAAATATCAATAGCTCGTTGGTCTTGCTTACTGAAAAAGGTTTCTTGTTTAGAGATCCCTATGGATTCAAGTTTATAATGCTCTTTCACAAGGAATTCTAAGGAATCCGTTGATTGTTCAGTTACGCTAATGTGGTTTACAAAGTTAATAATCTTAGTTTTGCTAGTCGACCACCCATACAGTACCCAACCTAACGCTGTCGAACAGGCCACTGGTTCATTTCGACTACCCTTTCGAACCTCCCGACTAATTGACAGATGCCAGTGGTCAGCGCCGATGAGCACCATAGGAGTAGCGTCTTCATGAGCTAAAACTTCTACTAAGTCTTTTAAGTGTGTAAACTGTGTCAAAAAGCTTGTTTGAATGGTCTGCGATCGTAAAGAAAGTGAATCAATAGACCTCGCATTTTCCACTAAAAAAGTCTCACTTGCGTACCTACCCTTAATGCGAAAGTTCACGTGACAAATATTTGTTGTCCTACTAAGTCCACCTACACAGTTGACAGTGATTGTTTCCGATGGTCCGGAAAGCCCTATCCTGGCGGCGATACTGGCGTCAATCAGCGTTGCAGTGCTGCCGTCATCGAGAAGTGCATATGTGTCAATATCGCCGGCAGGACCGGAAACGGTCACTGGTATGACCTTTAATAATATTCGTGGGAAAGCAGGTTCCTTGCAATGAAGCTGCTGCGTGCCGGTTACAGAAACGGTTACCTTTTCAACGCTAGATTCCGGACACTCATTAGAAGTGGAAGGTGCAGAAGTAGCGCTTTCATTCTGTGGCAAGCAAACATTATTTTGTAACAACGGTTGCTTACCATGCAGAAGAGGGTTATGACGACTGACACACCCGTCGATGCCGCAAGGGTTGACTTTGCAGGTTTTCCACTGATGCGAGCTTTGTCTTAAACAACGGTAACAAACCCGAGCCTCACGCAACCAACGCCACCTATCATCAACTGACAGAAGCTTAAATTCAGGACATGATTTTATATTGTGTGCTTTCTTGCAGAAACAACACTCTTGCTTAACAGAAGAAGAAGGTTTAGAAGGAGAAGGCTTATTTTCTTTCGTAGCTGTAGAATGTGTAGTAGAATGAACACTGTCGCGCTTATAAGGTTTTTCGTATACGTGAGGAAAAGATGATGGGAAAACGGTTTCAGGAGACAATGTGAACTTAATGTGTTGGTTTAATTCACGACTTAGAAAGTCAGACAAGATTTCCAACTTGGGACGCTGCGTAGAGTCTTGCATTGCAAAATCTGACCATCTAGGTTTCATAGTAGAATTTAACTTGCCTAACACAGCATAGAAAAGTTCAGGAGAATATAAGTATTCTACTTTATTAAGCAAGCGTATTGTCGAAACACTATTACGAACTCGGTTGACAATAACGCTTAGTTCCTTTAGATCGTTACCTAATCGTGGCAAATTCTTCAAAGCGGCTACTTCCCTGTACACGATCAACTCAGGGCGCGCGAAATTTTCTTCAAGTGCGCGCATGATTTCTTCTGGGTCGTCGCTTGACAGGAGAAGAGCTGCCACGGCCTCATAAGCCGCCCCCTTTAAAGAGTTTTGCAGGCGCATGAGGTTCTCTAAAGGCGAAAAAGAACTATTAGTATAGTTATAAATACGTTTAAAATGCAACCACTGCAGCGCATCTCCCGAGAAAGTCGGCAGATTGGGATGTTTCGAGGTCCCTTGGTGGGCAAGCGCCCTCGCTGCTGCGGCAGTGTCTGCTACGGCACGTATTAACACCGCAGAATGAGCAGACTTAACGTTTGTCAAAGCCTCCGTGATATTGAGGGGCGGCACACAGCCCACCCCCTCGGGAGCTTTGATGATGGAAGGACCTTCCTTGTCAGCTCTAGCACTAGGATTAATACGAGAGATTGCAGCGTCCCGAGTGGCCGCGCATGTCAAAGGCGGTGGCACCGCTTGGCCGGGGAGTGCGGCAACATTATAATTATTGCCACACTCTTCTGCAGAAGGGTCTCTATTATTAATGAAAGCGTGGTTCTTTACCCAATCTTCCGTCATGCTTACGGATCCGCTTCTCCGTCCTCCGTCCGAGCTGCTCGCCTCGGCGTCGATAGCGGCCAACTCTGCCTGAAGCTCACGCTCGTCGACCGCTTTCTGAACCTCGGCGAGGCGGCGTTCTCGTAGCAGCGTGCGCTCCTCAGCCTCGCGCTCTCTTTGCGCAAGCTCGAGTTCGCGGTTGCGTTGCTTCTGTTCAGCCTCGCGCTCTCTTTCCGCAAGCTCGAGTTCGCGATTGAGTTGCTTGCGTAGCGCTTCAGCTTCGGCAGCTGCCTTACGAGCTCGAATAGTTGCGGATGAATGTGATGAACGAGAAGCAGATGCGGATTGTGATGACATGATTTTTGACTTACTACGCGTGATCATGCCAAAGAAAACGAAATGAATGTTCTAAAATGAGAAACGAAATGGAAATGACACTACGTAAAAGAAATGAAAAATTTAGGTACGTGGATCAAACTTACGGTGAAGGACCAAACAATGAAGCGGAACCAAACAATGAAGCGGAGAGCAGTGGGATGGGGCTGAATCCTAGCTAATGAAATGAAACCGATGGAAAACTGGGAAAATATTTTATAATTGTGAACCTCAATGTGACAATCGGCTGACAAAGTAAGAGTAGAAAATCAATACAAAAATGTCAAAGACGTATAAAAACATAAATAATTATAAAAAGGTTTTGCTCGGCAACACATACACTATGTTATTTAAAAACATACAAATAGGTTATGTTTTTGCTAGACCTGCTTGCGCCCATGAAACGTGATCCTGTATATCAGGCGAGTCCTTGGCAGATGTCACGTCACAGTTAATAATAATAAAATAAATAAATGCCTTGGACTAACACACCAATTGCCTAGCCCCAAACTAAGCACGAAGCTTGTACGATGCTAGGGAACGGATAGACATACATAAATACTTTTATAAACATCCATGACTCGAGTACACATGTCGATGTTCAACACACATTTGCCTCTAGCGGGATTCGCACCCGCGGCCCTTGGTTTTGTAGCCAGGGTCTCTGATCACTAGACCAACAGGCGTGTCAGACAGTCACGTGTTACACTAACAATTTTACTGCTGTTTTCGTGAATTGGTAACCACTCCATGATAACCTCCATATGAAGACATTGTGTCACATTGTTTCGACACAGGAGGAGTATTACTCGTTTTATGTGCTGTCTGATTGAGACCTGATCGTAACTCACAGTATTAAACGAGTTCAAGCCGAGCAGTTAAACCCTTTTTAGGGTTCCGTAGCCAAAATGGCAAAAAAACGGAACCCTTATAGATTCGTCATGTCTGTCTGTCTGTCTGTCTGTCTGTCTGTCTGTCCGCCAGTCTGTCACAGCCACTTTTTTCCGAAACTATAAGTACTATACTATTGAAACTTGGTGAGTAGATGTATTCTGTGAACCGCAACAAGGTTTTCACACGAAAATAGAAAAGAAATTAAAAAAATGGGGGGTCCCCATAGTTAGAACTGAAACTGAAAATATTTTTTTTCATTGAACATATACGTGTGGGGTATCTATGGATAGGTCTTTAAAAATTATATTAAGGTTTCTAATATCACTTTTTTCTAAAGTGAATACTTTGCGTGACAGACTCTTTCAAAGTGGAAAAAAGTGTGTCCCCCCCCTCTAACTTCTAAAGTAAGCGAATGATAAATCTGAAATAAATATATAATGTACATTACCATAAAAACTACCAACGAAAATTAGTTCGAACGAAATCTATTCAGTAGTTTTTTTAATACGTCAAAAATAGAATTTTAGAATTTGTACGGAACCCTCAGTGCGGGAGTCCGACTCGCACTTGGCCAATTTTTTACTATGTTCCTTTGCTGTTTTTTTTTAATCAATTAGGAGATTCCGTGATTTTATTTTTTTACTAGCGGCCGCCCGCGACTCCGTCCGCGTGGTTTCCGGTTTCCGCAAACGTAGGTATATACTATACCTATAAAGTTCCATACAAACATTAATCCCCTTTTTCATCCCCTTGGGGTGGAACATATAAAAATCCTTTCTAAGGGGATCTTTATGTCATAGTAGCTTTATGCATGCCAAGTCCCAGCCCAATCGGTTTAAAATTGACAAAGTTTCATACAAACATAAATCCCCCTTTTCATCCCCTTGGGGTGGAACATATAAAAATCCTTTCTAAGGGGATATTTATGTCATAGTAGCTTCATGCATGCCAAGTCCCAGCCCTATCGGTTTAAAATTGACAAAGTTTCATACAAACATTAATCCCTTTTTTCATCCCCTTGGGGTGGAACATATAAAAATCCTTTCTAAAGGGAACTTGATGTCATAGTAGCTTCATGCATGCCAAGTCCCAGCCCGATCGGTTTAAAATTGACAAAGTTTCATACAAATATTAATCCCCTTTTTCATCCCCTTGGGGTGGAACACATAAAAATCCTTTCTAAGGGTATCTTTATGTTAGTAGCTTCATACATGCCATGTCCCAGCCCGATCGGTTTAAAATTGACAAAGTTTCATACAAACATTAATCCCCTTTTTCATCCCCTTGGGGTGGAACACATAAAAATCCTTTCTAAGGGGATCTTTATGTCATAGTAGCTTTATGCATGCCAAGTCCCAGCCCGATCGGTTTAAAATTGACAAAGTTTCATACAAACATTAATCCCCTTTTTCATCCCCTTGGGGTGGAACATATAAAAATCTTTTCTAAGGGGATCTTTATGTCATAGTAGCTTAATGCTTGCAAAGTCCCAGCCCGATCGGTTTAAAATTGACAAAGTTTCATACAAACATTAATCCCCTTTTTCATCCCCTTGGGATAAAATAATAGATATATATATCAAATCGGTCCAGTAGTTCCTGAGATTAGCGCGTTCAAACAAACAAACAAACAAACAAACTCTTCAGCTTTATATATTAGTATAGATTTGGGACACTGCTGGACAATAATTATTTGTAGGTATACACTTTCCCATTAACTACTAATGTAATATATAATGGTGGTCATTATTTAAAAATGCTAACACTAGTTTTGTCATACCTAAAACTGTAGGACTTTACTTTTTTGAGAGAGAGTGAGTGCGTTATCTTTTCTCTTCTAAAACGCCATGATACGCAATGTCACAAATGCATGCTATCAGAATTCGTTTTTTTAAAACAATGTTGTTTTTGCTATGAAAATAGCCTAACGATGTGTTATTGCAAATGAATAAGATAGTGAATTAACAGTTTTAAAACGTTTATGTGAAATGACTTTACATATAGACGGCATGTTTATACGCTAAATTATACGTCTTAATATACTTTGTTAAGTAAATTGTTGTTAACCTAAGATGTGCTGCTATTGTACACGGTGTTTTAATGTTTAAAATAAGCATTTGATTTTCAAAGCTTTTTTTGTTGTCACTATTACCGTTTGAGGTAATTTAGTGTTACGGTAATGCCTCAGTTCACTCTACGCTTCACGAAAATCCATGTTATGGACTCTGAGTCTCTGACTTGGAAAGGCTAATAGCTGTCATACGTGTGATGATATGGTATTGATTCATATACATATTTGTGGTTTTTGGGTTGACATTACAATACCATATTGATAGTAGGTATATGCACCAGTAAATTTATGACTATAGAAATTTCCAGTTGCTGCTATGTGGCTCTTGAGGACGAACTTCCGCACGGCAAGTGAGATTTAATATTGCAAATATGATTTATTTTCATGGTTGTAAGTTTTGTGAGCCTACTTTGTATTTTTGACGCGGACTGTATCTCGTAAACAACCCACTATCAAGTACGATAAGATTACAGGACTTTCTCTTATATTGCTTCTGCAGTGTGATTTTATCTGTATATTCTACGTTAGCCTTGGTTTTGATAATATCTTACTTTTGCGATCGTACGAAAGAAAGACAAAATAACAAGATGTTTTAAAATGAAATATGCTTGAACTTTATAACAGTCACTATATTTTTTATTGCCATGTTAACAAAAAATGCAAACAAACGGTGATGTAATGCGTCTCTTATCAAATATTTGAGCATACTTTTGTCGTGATCAGCCATAAAATTGTAGAGTAACAACATATTGTTCAGTTAAAACCTTGTCGACCTTGGGAGGTGCAAATTGACCACAACATGGGTCGCTGAGGTCGTCACTATACGGAAAAAGGCTATATGGGCTAATGAACGTTGTAAAAGTGTAGTTATCATGTTTTTTAACACATACACGTGATTTTGTTGGTCCTCTGGCAAATAATGTTTTGTTAGTACAAAAAAATAATGATTTCAGCAATCATCAGTTAACGGTAACAGAAGGTAAAGGCTAGGTAATTGAAAATGGAAACAACTTCTACTTTCTAAACTAGGAATAATAATGTATCCTAGTGCGCAGTGAATTCTCCATTATGCTATGCCTATAACATCAAACAAACTTTTGTACAGAAGAATCTCTATAAGAAAGAGCAACTATCGAGTTTCTTAATGCTTCTTCTCGATAGATGACTGCGTTCCGAAGTCGTTGGTAGATTCATTCCGTTGTAAAATACTGACGATTTTTAAGTGCCTCACCGAGGCCTACATGAATACAGAATATTGTGAGTTTTGTCTAGCCGAACAGAAGGATGATTTATTTCTATATTGAACAAAATCGCGCAGAGTGAATCAGACAAACAATCCAAACATGTAAGTCTGTTTAAGTCTAACGTGTTTAATGAACAAGTAAGTTTTCCAGTACCTTCCAATGCAAGCTACGCCCAATTTGAACCTAAGATGGCGTAGTGTGAATAAGGTTCAAGGAAACTTATTTATTTTCTATCCAACTGGTCAATTATCGTCGTCTCTTATTTACTTTGATTCTGTGCATTGCATGTTACGTACGTGGCAGCCGTAAGTTGTCATCAAAACAATAATCGTGTCAGATTGCTGTCCCACCGAACTATGAGAGTAAGCGTAGGAAACAACTAGCCTAAAGTTACGCGACCGAAGTACGGCGGCAAATTTCCAATACAAAATTACGCGATGTTATTTCGGCATAGTGTGCCATTTTCCATTTAAAGTATATGGCAGGCTTATTAGTCAGTGTTTTAGTTCAGTTGCATTTTTCCCGCCTAGTGTGTTTTTGTACCAAGGTAATAGGGACTGCACCTGTACTTGCGCACTCACTTGTGCTCTATTTTATCCGTATCCTGCGTTCCTGGGTGATCGTAAGGTCTGCCGCCATAGTCGAAAAACTGCCGGAGGGTATTTATAACAAGCGTGATGCGACCTTGTACTTTGAAAACAAACAGGCTGGACCATCAAGTTGTTAAGCGTGCGAGTTCATTTACACTGGAAATGTTTAAAGCCGGCCATTCGTTTGCCGGTCCGGCGAAGATGCGTGTGATGTGACGGTTCGGTGGCTTGTAAGGGTTGCCACTATTAGATCTGAGTTATGGTACCTGGAAGAATTTTAATTATTTGTTATGGCAATACACAACGAGTGGATTGCCCGCATGTGGGAAAAGATTCGTTTTAGTCTTGTTGCAAAGAAATAATTATTATTATTTTATTATCTGTATACACCGTCTGTATGCAGCCGTGCACTCCTGTCATATTGAATTAAATTTAAGTGTTAGTAAATGTTACAACTTCGACAAACCGAGTCCTATGCACCTCAACAGGAAGTCAAAAATTGTTTCTTTCGGCTGATTGGAACTTTGACTTGAAGTTTACTTTCGCGTGTATTTCATTAATAGACTTTTATTATACTACATTTGTTATTTTTCGATAGCAGCCTAGCGCTAGTAGGCACAGAAGTTATTTAAAACCGTGGCCGTCCGCTCGTAACGTGCATATTAAGTGCTATCCTTTGCATTAAGTTGTTTTTGCACGGCAGCCACTGCGCAGCTATCGTCCAGACCTTTATGTCATTGTAGTAATTTCATAAGTCAACAGTGATGACAGATACCTCCAAGTAGCTCGCTGTTTGATAAGTGTCCTAATTTCTTGAGACAATAGTTTTTCATTGTACGACTTATTTTTTCCTTCGTTGGCAGCCCTAGCACTAGTAGGCACAGAAGTTATTTAAAACCGTGGCCGTCCGCTCGTAACGTGCATATTAAGTGCTATCCTTTGCATTAAGTTGTTTTTGCACGGCAGATACTGCGCAGCTCTCGTAGTTTGTACACACCTGGTATGTCATTGATATAGAAGTAGTCTAACTATGTTTGTTTAGTGTTTAAAATGGCTTGGTTTTTCACTTTGGTGGTATCTATACTTCTTAACTCGACTAATGTAATAAAGCTGAAGGGTTTGTTTGATTAATCGTTTAAGCTAAGCTCTACACACTTACGCTCTTACTACTGGCTCGAATTCAAAAAATTGGCCAAGTGCGAGTCGGACTCCCGCACTGAGGGTTCCGTACAAATTCTATTTTTGACGTATTAAAAAAACAACTGAATAGATTTCGTTCGAACCAATTTTCGTTGGTAGTTTTTATGGTAATGTACATTATATAATTATTTCAGTTTTATCATCCTCTTATTTTAGAAGTTAGAGGGGGGGGACACACTTTTTTCCACTTTGGAAGGGTCTGTCACGCAAAGTATTCACTTTAGAAAAATGTGATATTAGAAACCTCAATATAATTTTTAAAGACCTATCCATGGATACCCTACATGTATATATTCAATGAAAAAAAATATTTTGAGTTTCAGTTCTGACTATGGGGACCCCCCACTTTTTATTTTTTTTTCTATTTTTGTGTGAAAACCTTGTTGCGGTTCACAGAATACATCCACTCACTAAGTTTCAACAGTATAGTACTTATAGTTTCGGAATAAAGTGGCTGTGACAGACTGGCGGACAGACAGACAGACAGACAGACAGACAGACAGACATGACGAATCTATAAGGGTTCCGCTTTTTTGCCATTTTGGCTACGGAACCCTAAAAATGATTTTGTGTTGGATAGTCCATTTGTCAAGGAAGGCTATAATATATCTCTATGAGTGCGGAAACTGAACTCTACGCGGACGAAGTCGCGGACGCCCGCTAGTGAGACGAACTTCTTAGCTATCCATGGATTCTCCGTGCGGGTGCCGGGTCCATCGCGTGGAACAGAGAGGAATGTCAGTCGGCGCCTGGGACTTGCGACCCAGCGTGTAGGTTTAAGGGGCCCCTTTATAGTATACTAACGATCACCTCCACCGATGACATTCCTCTCCCTTCCCAACCATATTTGGTATGAGCCGAGTAAAGCAGCTTTAGTTGCTCTTTCCAGTAACGAGCTAATATTAGATCTTGGTAATCCTAAGTCCTTCAGTAGGTTGTAGAGAGATTTCGCTGGTATACCTCTCGCACCCACTTCCACAGCATACAACCGTGCTATATAACCATTTTTAGTCATTTCGTTGGTTAGGTCATAATACTTATTTGTTTTAAACGCGTGATCTTTGGGAATGTTTGTCTCCCATGGAACAGTAAGTTCTACCAACAGTACGCGCTTAAGTTTTCTAGAATAAATGAAAAGGTCTGGTCTAGACGACGCTAACGCAATGTCCTCTGGAATACTGTAGTGCTTTTCATACGTGTCCATCATGATCTTCCAATCTGGAGCTACACTAACGATGGAGTAAGGTTTGACTTTGGACTTCTTGGCAGATCCTTCCTTGACGAAGTTGATGTTCCTTGTATTCGTCGTCAAACCTTTTGCTGCTCTTGCTATTGAAAGGCTCACCGCTTCACGTATGATCTGCAACACTCCGTCATGGCGGCGAGAGTAGTGACCTCTGTCTAGGAGTACTCTGCATCCCACCAACAAATGCCTTGCGGTACCAACGGCCTCACCACAGAGCAAACAGGTTTTGTCCACCGCCATTCCCCACCTTACAAGGTTGCTCTGATCGGGTAGGGTCAACTGAAAGGCATTCAGATAGAATTTAAGCAGCGCTGGAGACCAATCGTACAGTATCGACCGCCACTTCAATGCTAAAGGGATACAAAACTCACCAAGGGACACCCACTCGTTTTGCATTTCGAGATTAAGCGCATGTACTCTATACTCGTTATCTTCATCCATTCGCAGAAAAGACTTAATGATGTTCCGGTCATCCTCTCTTCCTCGACATCCCAATCCTACCCTGTTTGTTTGCGCTCCCACCATAAACTGCTTATGGAACCGTAGCCTAGACTCTAACTCACTCATATTCTTATCTTTTGGGAGTGTTGCCACTGCGTTGTCTTTCGATTTACCCAGAATGTGCATCTTGGTGACTCTAAGATGTTTGTATAGCTCCGATGGCTTGTTTAGGTTCATCCCAAAACTATTTTTGCCCCTAAATAGTGTAGAGGGGTCTGCCGAGTGAGCTAATCCAGTCCAAGACTTCAACGATTTCACAACAACGGCATCTAGTCGCGACAAAAGGGTTTTTCCGAAGTCGTACACGAGGAAAGGCCAAGACAAGCGCGATGACAGGTAGTTGTTGTAGATCCATAGCTTCTTAATGTTCCCTATGGGTTGGTTCTCAACCCTACTAATAGAATCAATGAAATATAAACTTTGGTTTATCGTAGCCGACCATCGATGGAAGAAGTAAAGTGATGTGACAATAATGTCATTCATGATTTGTTTGAAAGCAAGAAGCAGCAGAAGTCGTCAAATGGAAATGTGTTTCTGAGAAATAGTGCTTTTTGCTACATGCATTTCGTTGAATAAGTTGGCTATCAGAAGCCTTGCTTGAAGTCAAGCAGCAACTAGTGAGAATCTACTGGTGTTCCTGGCTTCGTTATGATGACGTAAATTGTATGCGAAGTCACTTCGTAATATACTTCTAAAAGCCTCTGTCCTTAATTAACAAAATAACTTGTATGAAGGCACCGGACGATCTTATTTAAATAAAAAATTGGCCAAGTGCGAGTCGGACTCCCGCACTGAGGGTTCCGTACAAATTCTATTGTTGACGTATTAAAAAAACTACTGAATAGATTTCGTTCGAACCAATTTTCGTTGGTAGTTTTTATGGTAATGTACATTATATATTTATTTCAGATTTATCATCCTCTTACTTTAGAAGTTAGAGGGGGGGGACACACTTTTTTCCACTTTGGAAGAGTCTGTCACGCAAAGTATTCACTTAAGAAAAAATGAGCTTACAAACCTCAATATATTTTTTAAAGACCTATCCATAGATACCCCACACGTATATGTTCAATGAAAAAAAATATTTTCAGTTTCAGTTCTAACTATGGGGACCCCCCATTTTTTTTTATTATTTTTTCTATTTTCGTGTAAAAACCTTGTTGCGGTTCACAGAATACATCTACTCACCAAGTTTCAATAGTATAGAACTTATAGTTTCGGAAAAAAGTGGCTGTGACATACTGGCGGACAGACAGACAGACAGACAGACAGACAGACAGACAGACAGACAGACATGACGAATCTATAAGGGTTCCGTTTTTTTGCCATTTTGGCTACGGCACCCTAATGAGGTAGATTGACTTAATACTTAAAATTTTAAGTGCTTATTTTTGGACCGTCGCATTTTAGCAACCTGCAACGGAGGTTTTGCATAAGTATGTCATACTCATAAAATGTTTCGAATGTAAACTAACCTTCCGGCAAACAATAAAAACCAAAAGATATCGATGACCCACAATCGTGCTCGGATTCCTGCGACGCGAGGCACCGGGTTCAACACCCGGTTAATGCTGTTGCCGGCGGTATCTCACGACTCTCGTGGTTTATGACATCCACTTTGTCTCTAACAAGATTTGCTGAGCCCGAATTGGCTGAATAACAACAAAAACAAGGCTATAAATGGATGTAAGGGGGATATGTGCAGAGATAAAATAATTTCTACCGTCATACAAATCTTTGCATATCTCTATTTTTATGTAGAAAACGCTAGATCATGGTGCCTTTGTTAAGCAGGACATTTAGGGACTCTTCTAAAGTAAACTTCAATAAAATAGGGCGCTGTGTTCTGTCTACTGTGGCTTATGTGGAGGCGTGTTTTAATCATAGGTGCTAGGTTCATATCCTGAGACTGGCAGAAAATGGATAAAAATATTATTTACACTCCAGATCAGCGCACTAAGGAACACAGAGCATTTAGATAAATAATTGCTGAAATATAATTTGTTTAAAATCACTCTTATGATTTCATAAATTCAAACAAATCCGAAATGCTAAGAGGTCAACGCACAAAAAATTATGACCTGGTTTCTTTGAGCTGGGTTTAAATGCCTACTTTATTCAAGGGACCGCGAATTACGGTATTTTGACAAAAGAACATATTTCAAACAGTGAAATTTTTTTATTCAGGTCACTCTTATCCTTTGAGCTACTTTTTTCTGGTCCCTTATTTTAAGGAAATAAGTAATTGGTTATACCTAATATGTAATTTTTCTGCCGCAAATTGTTCTACAACATAGTACTTTTGGTTTAAGGCATACGCTGTCATATATATGTATATTACTTAAACACAGCCATAGATGTTAAGCCCGTTTATTTTACCTGGTTGTGGCATAAAATATGACCTAGGTCAGAATTAATGAAACCTAACGGTGCTAAACGTCCCATTATTCCATAAATATGCTTACACATTGAACAAGCTTTAGTCTGGGCGTGTCGTTTTATGTATTTTGGGATGATGTATACCCACATTCTGATGCGGAGTAAAATAAATTATTCTCATAAAATACTGTCGACCACAGCTCACATATTTCATCCATAAAACACACAATGGATTGATGGCGCGGCGTTCCCATGACTTTCCTCCCATCGTCCTGCGTAATGTTTACAGGGATTCCCTTTTGGCGGTCGTCCAAGGACTTTGGAAGGTCACGGGGCGTTTCCAAGGACAATATGGAGATTGATGACGTAGAAGATACGGGTGTGATATGTTAATTGACGTTTCTCATGATGGTATGTTAATTGACGTTTGTTTGATGGTATTAGCGTTAAAGCAAACTTAACTTATGCTATCAATAGACAAACTATGTATTTTTATAGCCTCATATAAATATTTTTTATAGCATCATGTACGTATATAAAGCATTGAATTAATTCACTTCATTGTTCAAATTGACGTAATTTTTGAGATGACTAGGCATTATACTAAAATGCAGGCGCATGTAGTAATCATGCGTGAGGGTCTATGAGTAATTGAGTATGTCGATTATGAATTGGCTTGGAAGTTTTTAATATTTAACAGTTATAAATTTGCCGATATGTATTCATATTGATTAATGTTCGTTCAACGGTTGTTTAAAATCTATTCTGAACGAAAATAGATATATTTTTGAGGTAGAAGTGTATTTCTTACGAGGCGTGTGTGCGATGTTTAAACATTACCATTCCATCCATACCTTCTCCGGAGTGCAATAAGAGTTTTTAATCTAATCCGGCGGTTTCTGGAAGATTAATTGCCACATAATTTAATCAGATATCGGTTGCGGTTGCGTTCCGACGCGACGCGACGGTCAGGATCAGATACGAACTAATCTAATTTGAACAAATTGAATTTTCCGGAAGGTTTCTCGCGAACTCGGAATGTCCCGGGATGTTTGGCATTGAACGTGGGTTTTAAATACTCGTGGTTCCAAGTTTTGGACTAGAAATTGGATAGGTAGGAAAGGTTTCTTGAACGGTTTCTTACTAGTATAGTGTGATATAGTGGGAGATTCATGCTACTTTAGCTTATAGCCCGTACTGATAGATCTGCAACTGATTCACGGAACTAATGTTCCTCTTTTAAGTAATTAAAAAATTGGCCAAGTGCGAGTCGGACTCCCGCACTGAGGGTTCCGTACAAATTCTATTTTTGACGTATTAAAAAAACTACTGAATAGATTTCGTTCGAACCAATTTTCGTTGGTAGTTTTTATGGTAATGTACATTATATATTTATTTCAGATTTATCATCCTCTTACTTTAGAAGTTAGAGGGGGGGGGGGACACACTTTTTTCCACTTTGGAAGAGTATGTCACGCAAAGTATTCACTTAAGAAAAAAATGAGCTTAGAAACCTGAATATAATTTTCAAAGACCTATCCATAGATACCCCACACGTATATGTTCAATGAAAAAAAATATTTTCGGTTTCAGTTCTAACTATGGGGACCCCCACTTTTTTTTTTTCTACATTCGTGTGAAAACCTTGTTGCGGTTCACAGAATACATCTACTCACCAAGTTTCAATAGTATAGTACTTATAGTTTCGGAATAAAGTGGCTGTGACAGACTGGCGGACAGACAGACAGACAGACATACAGACAGACAGACAGACATGACGAATCTATAAGGGTTCCGTTTTTTTGCCATTTTGGCTACGGAACCCTAAAAAGTATTATCACCACTTCAGAACGATGTTGATTCTACTAGAAAGTAAATATTTAAATTAAAATACCTTGTTTGTTATAAGCATCAACAAAATAGTGAACATTATACCAAACCTTAATCACAATTGTTATTTTGAGGTACGTACTTTGGCATGAGAACTGTGTATGTGATGTTATTCAATATTCGCACTGTATAGCACATAACAGCCAGTGATTATACAGTATACACTATACAGGTGTGTAGTGATTGACGCCCGTTCGGTCTCACCTCTGACCTTAATTAAATTAGAGCGCTTTGGCAAATGGAACGGTAATTAGCCGGCCTGATTTATGCCACGGTTTGTGGGTCCAGTGGCAATTTATAATGTGCATGAAGGGGTTTGCAGACCTACCCATTTGGTTAGAAGTTGCGAAAGTAAATATATGATTTTTGTGGATTCAAGAGCGTGGGTCTTAAACTACATGTGGGTGCAAAGACAACACCAGGGGTTTAGTGGTGACGATGTCTCGAGCAGCGAAGCGTGAGGGCAAGACTCCACCAAAGCGGCCATCGGGCGGATCTGTGCCGTAAGTAGCCATAGGATTTCATTTCTGGGTTGGTCTCGGTTTTGAGCCAAAACCCTATTGGCTACTTACGATACATCTCCGCTCCAATCGCATATCTCCGCTTTGTAAGAGTCTCTTCCTAAATGTGTTCCTGCAAAAAATCATTGGAAAGAATATTAATAATTACATTTACCCAAATAAGATGTTTAATAATTATTTCCATTACGATTGTTGTATACTTTAATGAATTCTACGAGTACATGTGCTTATCAGACTGACCTCATTCATTAGAATACTCGTATTTTAATGCCTTTTCTATTTTCCTTATTTTTGTAAAAATGTCAGCATTAGTTGACTTGCAAATGAGCGTTCCTTTTGTTATGTATCTTTTATCAAAGAAAATAATGGAAAGTAAAAAATACTAAGTTCAAACGAGTAAATTCTTCATTTTCTCAAAAATGAGAAAGGCGTGATTCATACTAAACTTATTTTAATAAAGAAGGTTTTACTCTTCTTTTATTTGATTACTAGCGGCCGCCCGCTTCGGCTTCCGCACAGATAGGTATATACACAGTCGGGTCATAAGTTCTGTCACAACCATTGATATACAAAAAAATTGGCCAAGTGCGAGTCGGACTCCCGCACTGAGGGTTCCGTACAAATACTATTTTTGACGTATTAAAAAAACTACTGAATAGATTTCGTTCAAACCAATTTTCGTTGGTAGTTTTTATGGTAATGTACATTATATATTTATATCAGATTTATCATCCTCTTACTTTAGAAGTTAGAGGGGGGGGACACACTTTTTTCCACTTTGGAAGAGTCTGTCACGCAAAGTATTTACTTAAGAAAAAAATGAGCTTAGAAACCTCAATATAATTTTTTAAGACCTATCCATAAATACCTCACACGTATATGTTCAATGAAAAAAAATATTTTCAGTTTCAGTTCTAACTATGGGGACCCCCCATTTTTTTATTTTTTTTTTCTATTTTCGTGTGAAAACCTTGTTGCGGTTCACAGAATACATCTGCTCACCAAGTTTCAATAGTATAGTACTTATAGTTTCGGAAAAAAGTGGCTGTGACAGACTGGCGGACAGACAGACAGACAGACAGACATGACGAATCTATAAGGGTTCCGTTTTTTTGCCATTTTGGCTACGGAACCCTAAAAACCCAAGATACACAATCAACGTCTATAAACCGTCAACATCAGAAAAGTGCCCAATTTTAAATCCGGCACCTTTTTCAAATAGTCTTGCGTCACCCGCGTCATAGCAACGTCGTTGACAATGCCGAAATGCGCAATGAAAAATTGTACAAAAATTACGACAAGAACATTAGAAAAGGCCGGGATTTATAATTTTCGGTAAGTAAAAATGTTTATTGATTCGTTTTGGTGGATTTTGTAACTTAATAAGCAACGTAATATATTATCTAAATTTAATTTGTTTCAAAAGTCAGTCACCGGCTCCAGTCTAATACGGCAAATTCCAATGGCCGTTATTTCATTGTCAGAACGATGCATTACACTCCCTTTTTTTTTTAGTCGCATTATAAGAAGGCTCTGTTCGTATTTCAAAGGAGACGATATTTTTTGTGATGTTTATTTTTTAAATATGTTTTTGCACATATCGTTTTGATATCATAACAAGTATATTTATATACATCAATTGTATTTTTTGTATTATAATATCGTTTTTAAGGGAATCCCATAAATTGTTATGGAAGATTTTTTCATTTTTGTTTCGTCTCATCTCCAACCATCCATTCAATTAGATTTCAGTTGGAACTTTGTTTATTAATCACTAGCGGCCCGTCACGCGGTTTCACCCGCGTCCCGGGGGAACTACTTCCCGTACCGGGATAAAATATAGCCTATGTTACTCTGGGTGAATGTAGCTTTCCAACAGTGAAAGAATTTTTCAAATCAGCCAAGTAGTTTCGGAGCCTATTCAATTCATACAAACAAACAAACAAACAAAAAATCAAACCTTTCCTCTTTATAATATTTGTAAAGATATGTTCTTATAGATTTTTGTGCATCATTTTTTATTTTATGATCCCAACTATATAATATATATATAGATATATATATGACGAAGACGAGTTCTACATTTACATAATGTATTTCTTATTCTTTTCTTTTTATTAGTATTCCTTGTGGCCATAGCATGCTGGCAATGGACATCAATCGTCAGCCAACAAAGGCGTGAAGATTCATAAACACGTTTTAATTTTAAGTTTAAACATGTAGTTAAATAAGGTTTTGCGGTACTTTGTTAAATTACTACTTGCACTTTTTATGTTTGTATGTACATATTATTAATTTGCTTTAAAAATGCTTGTATATAATAATAAAACAAATATTCGTCTCCACTCCTAGATTTGTTCTATCTGCGAAATTATGTCATGTCAAAGTTTGACTTTTGGTTTTGGTGACACTATTGAGTGTTACTTTTGTTCGAGACTGTGCATCTTGTGTTTTTGTATATCAATGGTCACAACCTTATAATTTTGAGTTTTGAAGACCGACCAGAAATTCTGCGACTAATTTTAAAAAAAGAACATTTATACATACCGGAAATAGAAGAACTAATTATTTTTATACATATTTGAATATGGAATGGACGATCAAAGACAATTGAGTCACGGGTTTTCCGTTGCACCGCTGTTGTAACGCATAGAAGGTGATTTTCAATTTCGTACAAAAGTTGAAAAAAGCGTCTTATTTCTTTTATTGTACTATGAATTGATACACTGAAGTCTCGAGATTTCAAAATCGTAGAAGAAGCGGCAGACCTTGCTCTTTTAGAAACACTAGCGGTCATCAGAGCAGTGAAGGCGTCAAACGAAAAAAATCCCGTGCGTAAACAAAAAACGCTAGCCCTCCAGCTGTGGCTAAACAGAACCAAACTAAAAAGAGTGCTAAATAAAAACATGAAACCACGTGGTTATCATTAGAAGACCGGATTTTTTCAAATGATCGTATAAAGAAAATTAAGCTGGAAAGATCCCGGGCTCTGTTACGACGGCACGCTGGAAAAAAAACTGCGAAATTATTTTTTTGGATGTCTTTTTTTTAATGATAGGTTTAAATTATCACAAACAAAATGATAAAGTGTATGCCCACATTAGTGAAGAAGCAAGCACGTGTATTTTGAGGGACCAGTGCAGTCTTCACTCTTACTCATTCATGATTTGCCTTGGACTCTCGTATTCAGGCATAACTGAGGTGCTTTCGGTAAAAAAGGGGGAAAATCAAGGCCGTACTATATCAAAATAATGTCCTAACAAGCGTAGTACAACCTTTATCTTAAATAATAATCAAGAACAGACATACGACATTCCAATAGGACTGTACACCGACTCATTTGGCCCGAAGCAGGAAATACTGGTTCACGGCGCGCGGAATTGACTTCACCCGGCATGAACACTGGCTCTCTTCTAGTCCACGTTTAAACCGATGGTATTACAAGTTATACCAATATTTGAAGGGAAAAGTCGGTACTTAACCTCACCAGAATCTGGTGTCTCTCCGAGCGTTTCTGGTCAAATCAGCGAAAGAAAGGTAAATGAATATGGTGCGTGCAGTGATGGCTGACTGTCTTCGTAGATTAAAGGCATCTGTCCAAAATGGAGGAGGACAATTCAAATGATGTTGATAAAATTAAATTGCAAATTAAATAACCTTTCATTTCATATATAATTTTTATGTATATCTCCAAAGGTGTATCAATAATTTCCTAAAAAGTTTATGACAGAACTTATGACCCGACTGAGTATTATAGCCTAAAGAGTTCCTCGTCAAATGGACTACACGACATAAAAATAATTTTTCAAATAGGTCCAGTAGTTCCTGAGATTAGCGCGTTCAAACAAACAAACAAACAAACATACATACAAACAAACTCTTTAGCTTTATATATTAGTATATAGATTGACCGATTGTAACAAAATAAATAATTTAATATAGCATGAATATTAAATAGGAATCTCTTTCAGCCACTTTTTCTTCTATTTATACGAGTAGATTCCCATCATTCATTTCAATAACCACAAGGAAAATAAACTGAATAAGTACGTGTATTGAGTGAGAAATACATTCAGAAGTAGTAGTAGGCTTATAATATCATAGCGGCCCGCCCCGGCTTCGCCCGTGGTACTTGTCCACTATTTATACATAAAAACCTTCCTCATGAGTTACTCTATCTATTAAAAAAACCGCATCAAAATCCGTTGCGTAGTTTTAAAGATTTAAGCGTTCATAGGGACAACATGACAGAAAAAGCGACTTTGTTTTATACTATGTAGTGATAAACATTCACACATTTTAATGACATCATTTCCCAAGAAACATTTAATTATAATGTGATTCTGCATACTGCACATGAATCAGTTCTCAGAAAGAAGTGTAGAGAGAGAGTGATGCTTCAGAAAGTAATATTAATTGTCTTCACACGAAAAAATAACAGCTTTTGAGAAACGATTAGTTTATAAGGTTTAATATCCTTGTTTTTCGCGCAAATCGTTCCGTGTCATTTCGTAAAAGTAATTTGTGTAGCCACAATAAAATTGATTGTGCCAACATATGCGGGTAATGGTCCAACATAAGTTTAAAAACAATATAAATATGAAATTATAACTACTGTTAATAACAGTTGAGTAGTGGAATATTTTGGTGTTCATCATTGCATTATTAGGTACTATGTGTAATAATCATATCTTTCCGCCGTATTTATTTGGCTGATAAATAAATATTAATTTGCTTTTATTTTCTAAGAACAGTAAAAGAGATGTACTAAGAACCATCTGATCGAACTGATCTTAGAACTCTTCTTATAACTTTACCTTTAAATTGTCACATAAGCAGAAGCTATACCTTCTACTACAAAGTACAACTTCATTCAACAATACCTACTAGGATAAACTTTCACCTTAATGAAGTTTTACTGTTTCCCTTTCACTGTGTCCGTTCGAATTCACCGGGATTCGATCCAGAATGCGCGTAGACAATAACAGAACCGCGGCGCTTTGTAGCCGAGCGGAGATTGTGTTTCCGTATGACGTGAAATTTATTAGCGATGGCTTTTGTAATGGTGGAGAAAGGTCACGAGTTCAACGCAAACACTTCTGTTGACAAATATTACCGATTTTGCCAGACTGGTAAGTCATATTGTGTAGCAGTAACGAATTAATTAAGAACAGTTAATATACGAAGGTATGTATTATCTTGACACTAGAGACTGATTGTGAATAATTATCCTTAAAAATAATTTATTTGGATCACAAGTTTTCTTAAGATTATATTTAAGAATAGATTATACGAGTATAAATGGGTTTCTATGAGGAGACCCATTTATACTCATTAAAGCTAATCGTAAATCGTTTTGGGATAGGTAGAGCTTTGTGGAAATTCCACCCGAATGAGCCGCTCGTCTGAGAAACCTTACGAAAACTGTTGTGCTATGTTTCTGCTGTCACCGGAGAGCTAAGTTGGGGATGGTATGGGGTTTTTAAAAGCAAATAATATATCTACGACCCTTTTTCGGTTGTTGATGACCATGGGCAGCGGTGATCACTTACCATTAGGTACCTTCTTGTTCGTTTGTCTCCCTGTCACATGAAAAAAAAAACGTTGTTATATAATACATACACCATACGGTCTACTCTTATATTGAAGTTGTATAAGAAATTACGGTGTTATCACTAAAATATAGTTGCGTTTGTTGAAAGGCCGGACCGTCGCGTACGATATGCTATTTAGGTTCACTGCCACCGAAAATAAACACGGCATTAATAGAGTAAGATCCCGGTGCCCCCAGACGTTACTTATTTTCTCATAAGAAATATTAATGGGATTAAGTAGTGTTAGTACGTACTTTGAGTGTGTGCATACCTGTTACCTTGGGTCGACGGCCAATTCATAGGTACCAGGTGCTAAAGGTAGATAAATACAGTACTGATTTTTCTTAAATTCTCAGTGCTGATTTTTACATATGTTTTAGATATTGTTGTTAAAAATTAATAATCATTATTGCCACCCACTTTCCATCGGCGCTTACCCTTACCAGACGCTTTAAAACTTCAAAAAAAAAAAAACATATTCTTACTTATAATCTCACTCTTGATTTTTATGTATGATACTTGGGGAACTATTTGAACACCCCTGGTCAGCAGCCAGACCAATTGGAGGGGTCAAACATCCCCCCAGCAGACACACGTAAAGTGTCGCTATGTGTATAAGCGCGAGGTCATTGAGAGGTCTTTCTTATACTTATTGACGTCTCTAGGCTACTCTATTCAGTGCTACTTGATTCAGTGCATCTGTCATTTTATTTACAATTTGCTGAAATAAAAAAATATATAAGATTTAATAAACATGATTTTTTTAAATAGTAGTATTCAATTTAACTCGATAAGATGTAAAACATAGGTTAAAGAAACTTATATTTATTATTTATAAAATTTTCTCAACCCAGATCACTTTAAAATACCTTCCATTTTGTATGTAACGAATCTTTAATCTCTCTTGATTATATCGAATAGAGCAGAATTTTAGCGACACTTTATGTGTGTCTGGGGGGATGTTTGACCCCTCCAATTGGTCTGGCTGCTGACCAGGGGTGTTCAAATAGTTCCCCAAGTATCATACATAAAAATCAAGAGTGAGATTATAAGTAAGAATATGTTATTTTTTTTTGAAGTTTTAAAGCGTTTGGTAAGGGTAAGCGCCGATGGAAAGTGTCTGGCAATAATGATTATTAATTTTTAACAACAATATCTAAAACATATGTAAAAATCAGCACTGAGAATTTAAGAAAAATCAGTACTGTATTTATCTACCTTTAGCACCTGGTACCTATGAATTGGCCGTCGACCCAAGGTAACAGGTATGCACACACTCAAAGTACGTACTAACACTACTTAATCCCATTAATATTTCTTATGAGAAAATAAGTAACGTCTGGGGGCACCGGGATCTTGGACTATAACGCTTTAATTTCCCGAACGTTGTGGCAGTGACATAGAAACGTTGGTTGCGCAACAGAAGGCGACGACGCACGAACTTCGAGACACTTAGTATGTCTGTCCAGTGGATATAAACCAGAAGATTGGAACGATAAACGAATGCGAATTTTGACCGAATGGTTCAGTAAGTGTTCTTACACGATGCGCCGAGCGGTAGGATTGTTCCCGCGAGCGCAACTAACCTTTTATTTATTTATTTAAACTTTATTGCACGATAAAAAAATTGTACAAAAGGCGGACTTAATGCCTCATGGCATTCTCTACCAGTCAACCTCTTAGGGTCAAACAGAAAGTGAATAATAGGTAGGTAGTGCTATTAAATGAAGTAAATATACGTTTATTACTTAACACATAATATACTACATAAACTATACATATATACATATAATATAACTTTTCTGTAGAGGAACAATATTGAATTGCGTCACGAAACGTTTTTCTTATTTTCGGTTGTTACGTTTAATCTTCGATAAAAGAAGTTGATCATCGCATCTCCATTCCTAGTGGACTGCACCCTCCCTTTCCTACTGAACTGCACCCCACGATGTCGCCGAGCGGTCGGATGTTTACTGGGAAAATGTTCCCATGAACTCCACTAACATTTTCTGTAGAGGAACAATATTGAATTGCTTCACGGAACGTTGGGTTCTCTTCGGGTATCTGTTTGAACCTTGCTTTGTGGATAGTTACAGGTTTCGTTTGGTTTAAAAGTTTTTCATAGATCTGTGTTCAGAATAAATATTTGGTTTACTTGACTTATTACTTACATCACTAAGCAAATGGTCCTTGATGTATTTGCAAGTCATGCTCCATAGCATAATTTTTTTGAGAAAATAAATCTTTATTATGTTTAGCGTAGATGCTATATCCTGCAAAAGCTATTTCATTAAGTATTTTTCTTAATAAATACTTTTATGTAGAAGTACCTACCTAACTATTTCCTTATCTGTTCGTAGTAAACTTGAATGATAATCTCGGGCAGTCCACACATTTGTGCGACTGCCAAATCTCCGTTTGTATAGTGTTGACAGCATAATCACAATAATTGGATGTGACACTACGCGTGATGATATAACAGCCCCCCCCCCCCCCCCACCATATTCCTGGTGGTCTGCTATTTTGATCACTCGTATAATGAGTAACGGCAACAGCTGGCACGATTGGTTTAATTCTGCCACTCGCTCGGTCTATTTCTGTACAGAATAGTAAACACGGTGTCGCGATGCGTCTCTTCCGATGCACTGGATGTACTGATTGCTCTTTAATTAGACGAATCGATCGCTGAATTAGCATCGTGACGCTCCGTACTGGGGACTGTGTTGGAAATAATACGTGTATTTGTTACACGCGACATCTAGCGTCAAACTATGTAGGTAAGTTATAGTTTCGAAAAGTGGCCACGTTGGATACACAGATAGATAATAAGCTGAATACTGTGTACAGTGAACATTGGACAAGCTTAGACACATAACAGATGAAAGAACAGTGAAATTTCTACTACTATTCTAATTCTTCGTAGCTGTTGTGCTATGTTTCTGTTCGTAAGTAAGGTCGCCACAGAGCTCAGATGGGACGATTATGGGGTTTTGAAGGCAGGCAACGCATCTGATTTATAATTTTGTTATGGTTTATAATAATATAAATCCTGAAAGGACACAGCAATGTTATTTCTGGTTTCCACAACAAAGGATGTAGATGTAAAGTATGGCAGAACATGTCTGTATTTGTATAAGTATTTCAGATGTACATATTAAACATTAATTAACACCCAGATCACACAAGCATGTTTTTGCACCAAAACAAATACTTGTATGTTTGTTCTTTCCGGCCATTGACCGCTGACCTCTGCTGAAGTTGATCTCTTGACCATGATTGAATGACAGCCATTGATCATGACATGGTACAGGATGTGTAAACAAACATTGTTTACATGTCCTCGTCTTACCCAATATTACTAAGCAATTTAATTATAGTCTAACAACTCGTGCATACACTAAAACTCCTGTTTTTATCTGGTGCTTTACGCTACGCACGTTATATGGAGGCAAACGAACATGAGAGTCACCTGATGACAATTGATTACCCCTGCCCTTGAACATCAACAACGGCACAAAGGTTGCAAATGCATTGCCTTACCCTCCCCAACTGAGCTCTGAGTATCGAACATAAGATTATATGTGTGGCTTCGTCGTTACTTCGGAATAGCAGGATTGACTTGGAACCCTAGATGATTCGATCAGTTACTTGTCAACAAGATGTTATTATCATCAGCATGCTGATTTCTACTTTTGTACACAGGCCTCCCCTAAATCAAGGGGCTTGTGGGGGTAGTTAAAAGGTTTGATATTGTATTTTTTTTAAATATTAAATTCGTCGATCCAACGAGGAATAATCGAATTTGATGACAAATACATCTTCTTCTCTTCTTCTGAAATTTAAGAGCGCCGCTCTTGTCGGTGAAGCACCTTCCACTCTTCCCTGGACTCCGCCAGTGTCTTAACCTCCCTATACGTCCTGACTTTGAGCCTCTCTTTTATCTGTTGCATGTAGTCCCTTCTTGGTCTTCCCCTTCCCCTTCTTCCCTCTATTTTCCCTTCTAGTATTGTCCTTATCAATTTATCATGTCTTATGAGGTGCCCAATCATATTTCCTCTTCTTACCTCTATTAAACATGCATGATTGATAAAAAAATTGAGTTCCATATTCGAACATATCAAATATCAAAATTGAATTCAGTAACTGAATCAATTTCCAAGCGGTTCCTAGGGACAAATTGTGACTCTACTTAGCATTTCGTGTTGCGCAAGTTATTTCAAGCCGTGGTTCTCGACATAAGTATTCGCTCTATTTCTGTTATATTTCGATCACAATTCACATGAGTGGAATGGAACGTTTGAGGGAAACGCGGAAATAAACATGACTGTTTTGAGAGTTGGAAATATATTGCTGTGATATTGTTTTACAAGTTAATGTTTACTTAAGGTTCGCGTTCCTTTGTGTTCTGAATTTATCGATATTAGGAAACTAGCATTTCAATTGTTGTTAGGATTAAAGGAGAAGTTAATGAGCATAAATTAATATGTATGCTAGAACCGCTTTGTTGATACGTCCTCGCGGGACCACGAAACTAATCACAAGATCCTATGGTTAGTCTGTTGGTACTTGGGTTGGGTAGTAGCAGATATTTAATTCCAACACGCTTTAATTGTGAATGGGAATGGTCCCATTGCAATATCCGCGGCGAGCAACACAGCATTAATTAACATTTGATCTGTTAATAAAATTGTTGGACTGGGTGTAGGTATTGGGAGCACTGCCGATAAAATAAATGTGAAAGTGGACAACCACACACAAATATTTAATACACACTCCTTATTACAGATGGGCTGTGTTTCTCAAACCGTCTCAAATTGTTTGGAAAGCGACAAGTTCGCCGAATTCTTAGCAAAATATTGACTTAAAAGACCTTATCTAATGTAGGTACTTTTTTGATACGATGTAGTGTGATGGGTAGAGAAGAATAAAAAGAGTTTTTGTGAAATTGTTAGTAAACAAATTTAATGTATTGTTATTGTTGACAAACTATTATCAGCAATATAAACTATAAAAAGTATTCATAAGATTTATTAAATTATTATTGCATTCAGAATCGAATAACTAAGCAGACGTTAAGCGTGTTTGATTACTTTTTATTTTATCAAAAAATTACACCGTGGTAATTGCTTGCGTGCCGTTTTAACTAATAACACCGTTTAGGTGAGTATCAGATATTTTATAAATGTTTGATGATTAGGCACATTTCGTGCCTTTTATTTTAAGGAATTTATTTATAGGGCATATCAGTATTTAAAGCCATATTAATCAAGTTTTTATCTGTACGAGATATGAGGAAAACAAAGTAATTTAAAGTGATTTTAAATTGTTTTTTAGGGTTCCGTAGTCTACTAGGAACCCTTATAGTTTCGTCATGTCTGTCTGTCTGTCCCTCTGCCCTGGCTCGTTCTCCGCCGTTTCTGCACTGATTACCCCCATGAAAATGGGTGGAGAGATGTATAGGTACCTACTGATAAAAAATAAATTGTTTTTTCACACTATCGAAAACCAATTATTTAGCTAGCACTGCTTTTGTCTAAAATCTTAGATGTATATTTCTTTGGCGCCGGAGCTGGGGTTATTTTTCATGGGATTTTTCGGATCTCCTTTGTGTTCACATTAGATTTTCTTTAGTGGACGATATGATTAAAGTTTGAGGATCACAGTCACAAGTTAATCGCACCTGTTTAATTCTTATTTGTTATCGAGGGACGTGCTCGGAATACCAAGGATGACATTAGATCCATAATAGCGTTGCGTCAGGTCGCTTTGGTATTTCATGGAGTCTGGCACGCTTTTGTGAACGATTGACGAATGGAAATGGAAACAATGAAGCGTTTACGAAGCTGGTGATGTAATTCCACTGTTGGGTTCCTTGTTTGGGCGCAAATTTTCATAACGAGAATCTACGATTGGGAATCTCTGAACGATTTGTTTCTAAATGTGGTACCGACATTCGTAATCAGGCTTGGGTTGGGGTCCTGCTTTGTTTACCTGGATGGACCACGGGCACTTTGTTGTGCCGGTGGTTCGCTTCAATGACGAGTAATGTGTTAATCAAACATGTCTATAGGCAATGGTCCACCTAAAATTACTACCATATGATTATGCTTTCTCACTACAATTTGATACCTACTGATATTTGTTACCCCAATGCTTACATTAATTGATGAAAGGAAAAAATGAAAGATTGGATGACTCAAAGACGATTGATCGGCCTGTATGGAAAAAAATCTCATATTGCGCAGACCCCGGATAAACTGGAGTAAAGGAGTGCTAAAGCTGCTTACCATGTAGTCAGATTATTGTATGTCATGTTCCTGACAAAATCTGAATTTTGTCTGTAGTTATATAATTTTCGTCACTGTCTCATTTCTAGTGTGTATTCTCTTGTAGCAGCAACTGAGAAATGCGCAGTATATATTTTATACAAGATATATGCGGTGTAATGAAATGTAAAGATTCGCGCCAGTGCCGACTTCATTGGTTCTGCTTTATCGAGCTTGTTGCTGAATTTCTAAAATATATATGTATTTCCCAAGTTTGTAATGTTTTATAGCAGTTGATTTGAATCATTCGTTTCCTTCTTGTTTTAGTCTGATTTGCCTGGACCAGAAATTATTATTTCAAAACAAGTTTATCAGCATTTGCAAATGGTATATTTATAAAACGTTTTTCAAGGTTATGCACTTAATTGCAGAGATGAGGATCACGTGCCATATTCAAAATTAAAAGTCATCGCAGCCAAGACAGGTTTTCAATTATGCAAATTTTATTTTTAGTATTATACTCGAGTATATCAGTTAGCTGAATCTTATTTGGTGCTAATCTTGGAAGCATTATTTTTATCCAGTGGCGTTTTTCTTTCCATGATAAATGCGAATCATTAAGGTGTATTAAATGAACATCTATAACTTTCGTCAGTAAATCTGTTTTGTATTATTAGCAGTTATTGCCTTCAAATTTCATCTCAAGCATCTCTACATATAGGGTCATCTAAACATAAAGAGTCGAATTGAGACACCGCCTGTTTTGAAGTCTATCTAAATGAATATCTCTGTTTGTCCTCAGATGGGAGCAGGCGCGACGGGGCCTGGCGGCCGTAGGACCCTCGAGCTGATCCTGAGCGGGGGCCTCAAGTCGCTCGCGAGGCCCGCCAAGCCGGTGCGCAGGGCCGCGTCCAGGGACTCGGTGCTGGCGCAGCCGCAGCCGCTGCTCGAAGGTATGAGTAGCAGCAGTAGTGCGCCTCGAGCTGATCCTGAGCGGGGGCCTCAAGTCGCTCGCGAGGCCCGCCAAGCCGGTGCGCAGGGCCGCGTCCAGGGACTCGGTGCTGGCGCAGCCGCAGCCGCTGCTCGAAGGTATGAGTAGCAGCAGTAGTGCGCCTCGAGCTGATCCTGAGCGGGGGCCTCAAGTCGCTCGCGAGGCCCGCCAAGCCGGTGCGCAGGGCCGCGTCCAGGGACTCGGTGCTGGCGCAGCCGCAGCCGCTGCTCGAAGGTATGAGTAGCAGCAGTAGTGCGCCTCGAGCTGATCCTGAGCGGGGGCCTCAAGTCGCTCGCGAGGCCCGCCAAGCCGGTGCGCAGGGCCGCGTCCAGGGACTCGGTGCTGGCGCAGCCGCAGCCGCTGCTCGAAGGTATGAGTAGCAGCAGTAGTGCGCCTCGAGCTGATCCTGAGCGGGGGCCTCAAGTCGCTCGCGAGGCCCGCCAAGCCGGTGCGCAGGGCCGCGTCCAGGGACTCGGTGCTGGCGCAGCCGCAGCCGCTGCTCGAAGGTATGAGTAGCAGCAGTAGTGCGCCTCGAGCTGATCCTGAGCGGGGGCCTCAAGTCGCTCGCGAGGCCCGCCAAGCCGGTGCGCAGGGCCGCGTCCAGGGACTCGGTGCTGGCGCAGCCGCAGCCGCTGCTCGAAGGTATGAGTAGCAGCAGTAGTGCGCAATCTCCGGAACCTGGATGGCCTCAGGCAGGTCACAGCCACAGGCCCTACAGTCTCTGGTTGCACAAATATGTAAGGGTATACGTTAAGTTGCCATTAGGGTGTAGCGAACTAGTCCAGCCGCTAAAAAAAAATAGAACTGACTGACATTGGCTTTTCTGCAGAAAATATCCATTTCTGTCCTAGTTTCAGCAATGATTAAGCTAAGAACTAAATCAGAACTTAAACCTATCAGTAATAAATATCTAAATCGCTTGCACTATGCCCAAGGACGTGACACGCACGTTGTAGGCAAGACGACAATGCGGGTGCGCGACTATTGTTTAAAAAACAATGGACAACAATATGTCTTTACGAGTGTAACATTATATTGAAAACGCGGACAAAACATCCTTCTATTAATCATCGGTCTGGGAGGGACTATAATCTAGGCGACTAAATGATGACTTTAGCTGCTCTGTGATTTACCGTGCTTCATTATCCAGCATGCCGTGAGAAAAACTCTGGCTACTGAGGTCATTTTAGTAGGAGCCCCATAACAAGCGAAGCCAGGGTTTTATCTGTCATAGCGGTATGAATGTTTGGGCTGCATCGGATCCCCTTATCTCCTTATTTTCTTATCGATATCCTCGGTATATCCTCATCGATATCCTCGGAGCTTACCTTATTTTCGTACCTTTTTGCTAGATTCTTCGTTGCAACATATGGAACATACATACATACTGTATGTAATGACTCAAATAAGATGTCCTGTGTCTGTTTTCAGTTTGATAAAGTCTATACGTATTCAATAGCTGGATATGCTGGCAGGGATAACAAACCTTTAGCAATTCTGTACGGAACTGGGACAACGACACGGTGCAATTTGTCGTTTGCTTTAATCATGCAAAGCCATGGGAAGCGAGTTATAAAGTTGGCGGATTTTGTCACGCGATCGCGACTTTACTGAGGGGAAATATTATTTACTGGTAACTGCTGCTATAAGATATATAAACATTTTGGAGAACCCGAGGGATGATTTTGCTTTGGGATGATAAGTATCTCATATAATTCTAAGAAGCATAAAAGATACTTTTACATTTGTATGAAATGAATCCGAGCAGAATCGGAAAGAAGTCAGTAATGTCGGACCACATAAAAGACGATTCCAACAGATTTTATCCTTGATGGAACTTGTTGCATCTAACTAAATGCGCCCTTAAACCAGTCAAGAACGAAATTACCAAAACGTACTGATAAGTCCTGTTAGCCTGTTACTCATCTCTTCTTATGTATTCTGCAAATGATATCTTCAATAGTTCAGTCTGTCTCACCGGAGGATGGCACCGGCGTGAACAGCTCATAAAATATTCAAAGGCGAGTCAAACCAGCGCGAAATGGAACTCGATCTGATAAGAGCATTACGTTCCGCATACATACGAGTTTGCGTCAGCGTGATTGAGATGTAATGAAATATCGCCTTTTAAACCCTTCGCCATGCTCCTTTGGAGGAATAAGGAGATGGGGTTGTAGGAAACTGGAAACTAAAGGAATCTTCATATATTATAGAGCATGATAGTGAGTTGGTGCGGGCGCAAACACAGGTGTAGTCCGTATTCCCTCACTCTCATAATTCGATGGTAGGAAGATCAGGCGCAGGACGAACGGTGTTGAAGTTTAGAGACACGATGTAATTACCACAATGTTTCAAATTAGTCATTTTTGAACAGAAAAGTACAGTAAATTCTACAAGTAATAAATATTCTACGACACATTACAAGTCATTAAAAAAAAAACAACACATTACAAAAGTTAATTGCATAAAACAAGCAGTAATTTTTAAATAATTATTACTGGCTGTACCTCATTGGTTATTATAATGAAAACTCAGTAGTGACGTTTGAAAGTGGGGTCAAGTTTGTGGTCAAAGGGCAGTAACGAACCGTATGGGAAAGCGGGTTTTGTAATAAATACAGTGCTTAGGATGCGTTTTCACTGATAAGAGCAGAGATAATTAGATATGAAGATAAGTAAAGTTGTAATATGACGGAAGATCTTTCTGCTCTGCTTTGGTATAATGAAATTAGTTATTTTGCATCAATCAATATTAAATGACGAAAGAAAATAATAATTTAGTGCTCTACAATGTATGTATATTCTTATACAAAAGTCGCGGTCGCCCGCGTCTCCGTCGGCGTAGAATTTGGTTTCCGCATGGACCAAACGCAATAATATTTAATCAATTTGAACCAGTAGTTCCTGAGATTAGCGCGTTCAAACAAACAAATAATCTCTACAGCATTATTATATAAGTAAAGACAAGTGACAAGGTGCGACAGATAAGTTCTTTAAATGATATAAATCCAGTACAATAATAAATTGTCGGAAAAAGCCTTTTCTGCAAATGCAATTTCGCATAAAACTTTCTTAGTTTATATCATTCTTACATTCATTTAGCTAAGCCATTTCGCTTCGCTTTTCATTACCAAGAATTGTTATGAATAAGTAAAAAGCAAATAGCTTTTCAGAAAACTTATACATATTTTAACTACGTTAGAAAACAGTTTTGTCTTTACAATATTCCGTTTTAAGCTTTCTTTAGTAATAATAATGAAGGAAGGAGTAAACAACTGTTGCTGTTTTCACAGAATGAACGAAACTGTTTACAATTAAAATATTTCATTGCTTTTCCGTTTGCCGTATTTTAAAATCATGATGTATCTTTGAAGTTTATATTGCTGAAAATGTTAGGCTAGAGCCTATAACTTTGATTAATCGCGTGATAACCATAAATAGTGCACGGGTTTTACTCATTCTCGCAATTTTGTCCTCTCTTGGTAGAATCTTGGTATAGCAATATACCGCAACATAAAGATTCCAGAACAGACTCGGAAAAACCAATGGCGTAAGGCATAAAGCAAAAGCAATTGGTATTTCCGAGTGGTAATTTTGGCAGTTTATTTAGGCAAAACTAAAGATTTATTATCTACTTATAAATGTTTCTAAGAATATAAAATTAATGTATCGAAAGTATTTCTTCTGTACCTACGTTAATAATGTGTAGGATGGCAACATTTCATTTGTAAAATAACATATTCTAGTCATTTTGGAATAAATGTTTTTTTTGTGTGAATTAAATATTTTCATTTTCCGGCAGGTTTAAGAAAATGCTCAACAGTTCTTGCCCTTACGGACCGCGAGAAGGCTTCTGAGCCCATCAGAGCCCACAACAGGCTGCGGGCGCCCTCCGTCTGCTCCCGGTGTTCCTCCTTGCTGTCCCTGGCCGGCGCTGGTGGGTCCAGGTACGAACCGTGGGGATCATCCCCACATCTAAATAACATTACTTACTTACTTACTGGGTTGGCGCAGAGACTCTAAATAATAACATTAGTCCCAGAATTGTCCCTTGCGGAACACCACGTTATATTGCTTTTCCAGCCATTTTACTTTTAAGTCGGTGTAGTATTTTCTGAATGGTGGGCAAAGGCTTTCATTAATAGAATAATGTTGTTGTTGAGGTAATTTTTACTAAATTTTAGTACTTAAATCATTGCATACAATGCGGTTTTGTAATCACAAGCCTGATCCGAGATCTGTAAATCGGACAAAAAATTATAAATTTTTCTAAAGCGTAGGCCAACTGTATATGTACCGTTGTTTGCATGCTCACAATTCTTAACATAACTTTTTGCTGTGATTGTCCTTATTTACTAAGTTTCAGCAATCATTGTCCTTATTTAAAAGTTTTTAAGGTTCAAGTCTGATCCAGGTATTCCCTGGACGGTGCCGGCGGCGGCTTCGTGCCCGCAGCGCCTATAAACTGCAAGCTCTGCTTAGAAGACGCGACGGCCGATAAGGTCACGCTCATCTCAGGGTGTGGATGCGCCTTCTGTACTAAGGTTAGTGGAATGTTGATTGCAAATTCATTAATTTGTTTGGGCTCCAAAGGTCCGCGGCTAAATCGCGTCAGGCAGGAGAGATTGTGGTCTGTTCAATATATGAAATGGGCAAAGTCATAATCATAACATTAGGATAAAGACTGTAGTTTCCATACACTGTCGTGTATAATGTAATGGCAATTGATAAAAAAAAAGTGAACTGCCGGTCTTTTAACTCTTCAGGTAGACAGTAAGTGCGACGATCAGCCTTCGTGTCTCTAAAGTAATAAAATATTGTAGGAAATATTAAAAACATTAAAGGGATCATATAAAATCAAACTTTCCTTTGAACTAAGATTTTGCAATAAATACCGGACGACTGTTAAATCTATATCCTGCATATCTGTAACCGATATTAATTTCTAAATAATAATCTTTCTGAGTTTTGTATTTATAGGTATTATGTTAATTTCGTACCTAACTTGAGCCGTATTCTATTTAAAGAGAATCTTATTAATTTTGTCTTTCAAACTTAGAGTTCAGTTAGGTATTCAGTTTCATTGCTCATGTTATTTCGGAAACTTCAATTCAGTTGTACAGTTTCTTAGTTAGAAATGTCGGTTCTGAAGTTTTCTAACGTCTTCGATTGTTGGAATAAGAATAAGTTGAGAAACTTGTTCCGCGCGTTTAGAACTACAGGGAAACATGAAAGTCGAGGATCAAATTAAGTTTATGTGGTATTTGAAGCAAATTATTTATAATTAACAAATAATTAACAATAGCAAGTTACTCAGTACAAAGTGATTCAGTACAAATATCACTTAATTGCTACAATATGCAGTCACGGAGACTGGTGATGAAACCGAAACAGTTTTGTGTTTAAAATTAGTTATATTCATATCATTATTTATATTCATATTGTGTTGCATGCTTCCAAATATGCGATTGCAGTTAAGTTTGCAAATAAAATTTGAACTAGATTTCGATTTTAGTACATTACCTTCCAGTCAAAATGAAGTATTTTTATACGTTGCAAAATATCGTCATGTTGCTGAAATTATATCAATTAGCATTTTATTCTATTACATTTTACAGCAATGTCGTAGTTGCATTTCTATTTCTTCATGTTTCCTTGAAAACATTTAGATTTCATGAAACACTAACATTATTGCAAAATATGCATTGTTACTCAACACCTAACGGTGTTTGAAAATTCAGACCTTTCATTTTTAGTGCTATACTTGTGTTAATGACTTGTAGCAATGAATCATTCGACGCAAAAAAGATCAACGGGTGTGACATGCTGGGCTGACCATCATTAAATCTGGTCACCGTTTTACTAATTGATATTGGTTTAATCATTAAAAATCTATTCCAGACACTATAGTCGATTTCAGTTTAGATGATCTCTCTGACAGGTATACTTCTTTTACGAAATTCATTTTTCATTTCAACGCAAGGTGGGTTGGTAACTGCTGACATGAATGTTAACATAAAGTAGGCCAGCATATTTACTACAATAATTATCCCTGAGCAGATTAGTCCGGCTTCTTACCATCAAATGTAATACAAGACTCCTTATCAACTGATCTGATAAAGCTAGAATTTGCAATCAAAACAGAAGGCACACTATGTCAACTCCAATCCTTTCCACTGCAGCAATTAAGAGTTGCTATTTATGAATCACGAGATCTATGCGTAAAAGCAGCTCTATAAATATATCTCTTTAAATATACAATGCTATATCTCCTACACGTGCGCCCATATAGAGCTTCCATATAATTCATTTGCTCCGAGCGAGGGTGGTATGAAGAACTTTACATAATACGTTATGTAATAGACTTGAGGGCTGTTCCTTACGTAGAATCGAGTTTTGTGGCCTTGGAAACTACGGGTAGTTATAATTTGAAGAATAAGTTAGCATAAGAAATGTGTAAGTTTGCGTGCCTCTTTCTCCATGAATTGAGGGCCCTGAGCTTGCGCACGCACTTGCGCTTTATAATATATCCTGCATATGCCTAGCTGATTGTATAGGTTGATCGCGTCAACTAATCACAAATTCGGTACATTAAATAGGAACTGAACCTGATGAGTCCGAGAAGAATGATGGTTCCATGCTTCGGAAGTCTCGTTAAGCCTTTGGTCTCGACTATGATCCAAAGTGTCTTTTTTCCATTGTGTGGGTTGCGGAGGTCAGATGCCAGTCGCTTCATTGAAATGAAATGAACAGGTTGGTCTATTCAGGATCCAAGCTGGACATTGCATGGGCTCCAAGGCAATGGGTGAGGATCAAACCGGGACAAGCGCTAAGATGATGAGGATCTTACTGTAACTTTATTATTTGCGGCAAAGGAAACGGAACGCCAGTGACTAATCCTTTTATATCACCTTTGATATACTGGCTAGCTAATTACTCTAATGTAAACTACTAATTCAAAATAATAACACGGATGATTCACATGGTTGTGCCTAACATGTTAGAGGTACAAGGTCTAAGGCAATTTACTAGTGTATTGTTCGTACGAGTGTGTCTTTGAACACGGATTACCTTGAAGTGCGATGTCAGCTGTGAAAAATGTTATCTTGTTTGTAATGGAAAATACTCTATGTTTTGAAGCGAGTTGATGGCATAAAGTTTTTAACTTATTTACTTGAATGAAGGAAATGAAGCCTTAAGTCAGGATTATTGTAAATCAGACAATTCTAAGTAAACCATCGTTGTTTTATTCCAACATAATTTGTTGTTGTACGTCATTTAGATGTATGTGTTGTTAGGGTTCCGTAGCCAAAATGGCAAAAAAACGGAACCCTTATAGATTCGTCATGTCTGTCTGTCTGTCTGTCTGTCTGTCTGTCCGCCAGTCTGTCACAGCCACTTTATTCCGAAACTATAAGTACTATACTATTGAAACTTGGTGAGTAGATGTATTCTGTGAACCGCAACAAGGTTTTCACACGAAAATAGAAAAAAAAAAATAAAAGAATGGGGGGTCCCCATAGTTAGAACTGAAACTGAAAATATTTTTTTTCATTGAACATATACGTGTGGGGTATCTATGGATAGGTCTTTAAAAATGATATTGAGGTTTCTAAGCTCATTTTTTTCTTAAGTGAATACTTTGCGTGACAGACTCTTCCAAAGTGGAAAAAAGTGTGTCCCCCCCTCTAACTTCTCAAGTAAGAGGATGATAAATATGAAATAAATATATAATGTACATTACCATAAAAACTACCAACGAAAATTGGTTCGAACGAAATCTATTCAGTAGTTTTTTTAATACGTCAAAATAGAATTTGTACGGAACCCTCAGTGCGGGAGTCCGACTCGCACTTGGCCAATTTTTTTTGTTTATTGACGGTCACATTGACGTTAAGTTTAATTTACATCGGCAGTACCTTTAATGGAACATGTTCTATAAAATATGTACAACAAATGGATTTCACGCGAAATTCACCAATGAATATTTCATTTCCTATAAAACATCCGTTATTTGGTTTTACCGATGAAATGTCAGAATACTTTGGAAGCAACCTGTCTTTATCAGGACGTTTGTAGGGCGCACTCGATATTCTGCTGATTCGAAACTTCAGACTCAACGATATGAAGAAAGGTGTTATATGTCAGCACTTTATTTAATTTATTTCTGAATGTACGCGGGTGTAGATTGCCTGGGTACCGCCCACTCTATACTTTATTGGAATACCTGAGGGCGAGAAGGAGTAACGCCCATTTGACCTTAAATGCTGCTTTCATCCCAACTAATATTATAAATGCGAAAGTAACTCTGTCTGTCTGTCTGTCTGTCTGTCTGTCTGTCTGTCTGTCTGTCTGTCTGTCTGTCTGTCTGTCTGTCTGTCTGTCTGTCTGTCTGTCTGTCTGTTACGCTTTCCCGCTTAAACCTCGCAACCGATTTTGATGAAATTTGGTACAGACAATCTTTAGACCCTGAGACAGAACATAGGCTACTTTTTGACCCATTCCAACCCCCCACTTCCCCGAATGAGGGGGTGGAAGTTTGTATGGAAAATCTAAACTACTTGAGTTAGACGCTTGAAATTTGGCATGCAGGTCCCTTAGTAAACTTGATGCTTAGTTGCAAAGGGATATTGCAAAATTCCCACGGGAACGGGAGTAAGCGGGAAAAAACATTCGTATAATGAAAACCGACATCTACGCGGACGAAGTCGCGGGCGGCCGCTAGTCAATTATAATTGGAAATTATTCTGTAGCAGATTATGTAGGCAGAGTTTGCATGTGATTTAAGATGTGTGTTGATTAATTTGATCTGTTATTCTTGTGACGATAGCTCTTTCTTGCACCCATCCATGCTGCAGTATAAGCCAGCAAATTGCACTTCCATGATGAAATGACATGTGGTTTTGTAACTTTGTTGGACTCATCATCATCATCCTAGTGATTGTCCCTGTTAGTTCGTCGGCCGTTGATTTGTAAACCAAGGTCTCATTTCCTATACTTTCTTCTCCACTTCGCATCGTCTTCGGCATCCAGTGTAGTTACACCATTGGGTCTGACGCATGTCATTCTTCACGACGTCAAGCCAGTACTTCTTGGGTTATCTAGCACATGTGGTTTGATTACTAGTAATAAGTTACTAGTAGTAACTTGTGGACTACCTACTTTTATGTGTTTTAAATGACTCACAATGTATTCGAGTCACTTGATAGCCATATCGAATTACAAATGTTAAATTCGTAATATCAATTTTCAAGTTCATGTTCTGAATATCCAGTTTCGAATATCAATTTTCAATCCATTTAATGTCGTACTTATGTGTACTCAAATAGCGCAGTTAGCTCGAAGTGAAAGTAGTACTATCGGTAATTAAATAATGCATTGTTTTTATTTTATAAATTAGTAGACGTACTGTTTGTTTTTGCTTTTTCTGTCCTTTCCCTTATTGAAATCTTTGTTACATTTCTGCAAATGAATTTCCTTGTTCGTCTTTTACAAAATCTTTGTTAAAATTATTCTTTACATTCTATAGTCTGACTATTGTCATTGAAACGAAAGTGTGGCCTACTGATCGTCCTGTTTGCCCATGTAGTTATCAGACAAAGGCTAAAACTAGCTTAAACGGGTTAAGTCGAGTCAGTGACCCCATGAACAAACACGGGTGTAGTGACTGAAAGAAATATATTTTCCAAATGACATGAACCGGTCATAGATGCATTTATTTATGTGAATTTCGATAGTAGTTAGTACGTTTTTCCCGGAGTCATTAGGTGGTAGTACCCCCAATAGCAAACGTTATTGTGATTTTTATTTGATTAAGTTTTTTTTGTGAGAAAATCTTTGAAAAATAGAGATACCTTCGCGGATTATGTAACTCATATCGTCACATAATTTTTGTATTTCATCAGACAGATTGATGCGTTTCATATTTGATGTTAATTCTCAATTTATTTAAAATACGGTCTTGTACACAAAAGGTGTCATTTACTTTATTAAAAGGCACTTAAAAACTCCTACTTAATTTATGAGCTTATGCTAATACTTTTGTTACCTACAAACTACTTTATACGAGTATGATACAAGCTGCTTACTTTGCATATTTTATTGCCACCTTCCATTCTTTGTGATAAGAGTGGAAAAACAAGTCTTACAACATAAAATCAATGATGGGCTTGTCTTTGTTTTGCCATAAACAACACTTCAGAAGTGATTACGTAAAATATTTGATTCGTAAGACGATAAAGATGTGGAGAAAACATTGACTAACGGCAATGCGACAAGACATTTTCTTTACTTTGATACAGCGTAAAAGACTATTAATTTTATTTTTTATGGGAAATGAAGAAGCTAAATGATAACATGTCGTGACCCGATCGTGGTGTTATCTCATTAATTTAATGGAGCTGAATAACAGGCTAGATGATCTGGTATTTGTATATTATAGAATAAATTCTGATTAAAAATGTTTTTTTAATATACTCACTTTGGGTTCGAGTTTTTGGTGTTGACGTTTATCAAGTTGTTTTGCCCAAAATATGTTTTTTTTCTGACATTTCGCATTAATGACTACGTAATAGTTAGGATTATATTTAATCACTTTTATTCATAATTTTCTTTTATTACCTTCGATAAGTCCGTTTGTCTTAAACGTCTGTTTCTGTAAATCCATTCCACTGTGGCCACTTGTTTTTGACGCCTCAAACTTACGAAAAAGAGTTTCTAAAGGGTATTTTGTGTTACAATTTAATTTCCATATAAAGTGCCTACTCTAGTGTCTTGTTCAAAAACATTTGATGGAGTTCGGATATAACCGTTTTATTAGTTTTCTTATCATCTGTAAAAGAAATACGTCTTTGAAATGTTACGTTATCGTTAAAAGAGGTTGCCTTGAGTATTTTCATATTTGATGATGGTTAAGAAGTCAGTTATAACAATGCAGACAATGGGTTCGATCCCGCTTGGGGAATATAACATTATAAATGTGAAAGTTTGTATATTTGCCCGTCAATCACGCTGAAACCACTGACCGGATTTTGATGATATTTGGTATTCAGGCAGGGTATGGGCTGACTTGCTCGAAGGACGGGTCGAACATAAGCCGCCCACCTGGCGGCTGGCAGCGACCCGTCCTGATGCGAGCAAAAGGGGGAACTGGAGGGGTTTAGTGGGTAGTGGGCGCTTATTTTGTGCGCCCGAGTCCCACACACGGTCGCGGGCTTAGCTAGCCCGCGGCGTCATGGTGCGTAAAAGCATTCCCCTCCACAAAAAAAAAAAAAAAGGGTATGGGCTGACTTAGTTAAAAAATATCCACGCCCCAATCGAGCATAAAGCAACAGAAATATGTAGCATAAAAATATATCATTCCATATTTATGTCATATACTATGTTATCAAAGTTCTTCAAAGCAGGATTACAAACAATAATGAATGAACCAGCACGGAATAATTGACGTGTAACATATGACGGATGTTGCTTTAGATAAAACGTACGTAATTTAGCGGATGCTAGCTGAATCATGTTACGCAAACTGTAATTTCTCACATCTGATACATTTATATTTACGCTCTGGCAACGCCTTGTTAGTTTTAACTATAGTTATTGATATGGATTCTACAGAAGAGGTACTAAGAGAGATAAATAGAATCAATTCTAAAGAGATACTATTAAAGTTGGCTTTAGGATAGAAGAGGTGTTCTAATCTGTAAAATATACTGAAACTATTGCGTGCTGTTCTAGCCAAATTCGTTAAATAACTTATGCACTATATCTTTGTAGCTAATCGTCAATACTGGCTGCTCCAGCCTTTTTCTAGCATAAAATCTTTATTGTAACGACATATTATGTCAACGCAGGACAATCTTTTGCAATTAGCTAACTACGTAGGATTTATTATAGTGCAGTGAGTAACTGTTAAATCACAGATGCACTACCTATTCCCATAATCTCATAGCTCTTTGGGCCCGCAAATTGAAATGATCAGGCGCAGGGACAACAGCTTAAACAATGTCAATGTACAAATTTTCATGGCCTACTATGCAATGGATACCGACGGAAAGCTAGTGTGACACAGTTCTTTTCATCCACGTTAAACAATGAAACTCGTCAGTTTATACGACTATGTAACTGTACAGTCGTTTGACAAAACAGCTGATTTTACCGCTCAGCTCAGCTATTGTGATTTCAGTTGGTCGATTGTTACGGGCGCTTGGTACGCAATGTAGTTTTGTTCGGTGAAACTGTTGTGGTTAATAGAAGGCGTGCGTGAAACAAAGAAGGAAAACTTTTAGAGATTATCCTAAGTTGTGTTGGAATGCAACAGCTGTAGGTTAATAGAAATTGTGACTTCTCATACCTCAAAGAAAAGTTTTCATACCCTAAGTGTCAAAGAAACCGGAGGAGTTTGGTTGGTTTTTAAAAACCCTTAAATCCCTCAAGCACATCAAAATATGTGAAGTGAAACATAACAATACAATACAATATATAACATCAGATTGTCGAGCGCGTTTTTAGCTAAGATAATATGCAGAGGACATGTTAAAAAAAACAACATCGAACTTATGAATCCAATCACAAATGTGGATTTGATTTGAATAAGGAAGCCATCAAGTTTCCTATGTGTTAACTATCGATACCTTTTTTTACATAAATCTGGATCTAGACAACTTAATCACCTATGTATGTATGTATGTACTCTGTATAGGTGGTCAAACATTGTTTAAAACGTCAGGATTGTCTGTATAATTTAGCCATTTCGATTTCATTACTATTCTATGAAGAACCGGTCATATGAATTCTAAATGTGATGGGATCCACTTTATGCCACATGTGACCATTTTATATAATACAATGCGCATATTTATTATTGCTTTGTTAAGGAATTATCTATGGTAGACGTTGTTGAATGTATAATGTCTGTAAGCCTCAGTAGGGCCTTATCTTGACTTGACCGATGGGAATAAATATTCAGAGATGAGCATTAAAAATATATAAAACAGTCACTATTTGCACACTGGGAAAAACAATATTGACAATGAAACAAATTGTATTCAAATGAACACAGTTTCACGCCAGACTAACTAAAAATAAATAAATGCACAAAAGTTCAAATAGTAATTATCCTAATAGATCTAGAATATCCTCTTGGAAACAACGTCGACTCTACCAGACGTACAATTTTCCTTAGAAAATTCCATAATTCTTGTTATGAATCACGATGCAGACTGTAATTTAATATGATGTCAAGATTTTAATCATTTATGATTCCATATCGTTTTGCGTTTCATAATAAACTTAAGTTTGCAGACTCGTAATGGTCAAGAAGTTGACTATTAGACCAAGAGGTTCGCTTGATCATTTTACCTTATGTAAGTATCACCCCTGCTGAATGGAGGGTCCATAGTCACCGCTCTAGGGAGGTGGTTTGGGAACCGACATCTTAAATTTCAACTCAGCTAATCTATTATCATCATCCTAGCACTTACCCCGGTTGCATCCTAGGCCATTGCCTCGAAGCCCAGGGTACGCTACAGCTACGATCCTGAATTGATCAGTCTGGTTATTATCAAGTCAGCTGTATATTCTTCAAAGCCTTTCTAACTGTGTGTGTATGTTCAATCGTGGATGCAAGACCACAAATGATTAACCTGTTCCAAATTCGAATTGTACATTTAGGATAACCGTAAGCCCTAGGATCCTTTCTATTTATACGCCGTCGACCGATGACCCTGTTACAGAACGTTTCTCCGTCAGCGAAAGAGAACAGCAATGTAATGCAATATTCATTCGAGGGCCACTAGAAATGCTTCTGAATAATATGTCTCGGAGCGAGTGAATTATCTCTGGAGTTATTTCTTCAGACGCTAGTTCGTGGCACCTGAAAATGTATTAGGGGTTAGAGGTCTTGCTCGTGGCCACATAGATATTATTTTTTTTAGGTATAGTTAATAGTCTTAAATATAGAGCTACAACTGCCTCCGTGGTGTAGTGATTAGAACGATTTGCTCAAACCTCGGAGGTTGTGGGTTCGAATCCCGCGGGGAACACCTCCATTTTGTGCAGGTTTTATCAGTTTCGTTAGGACATTGACGCATGACAGGACTCATCTGCTTGACCGTATGCGGCATTGAAAATTGTTCGCAATAGTAAACTTCCTAGCACGACTTTATTTACTCGTCTCAAATGGCACATCCAGCCTAGATGCAAACTGGTCTGAGCATGGTTTCTACAAACCAGTTCCGCGATGTTCTAGCTTGGAATAGCGAGTAAATGGCTCTGTTTATCATTTTAATCAAGTAGGTAAACGCTACCATTCTGTTTGTGTGTGAAGTGGGCTAGTATCATGTTTGAAGAAAGACTTTCATATGAAACCAGTAAAAGATTCATTATAGGCTGTTAGATCAACATCTTAATGGAGTTTTTTTATTGACTTAAATCATTAATAGACATCAAAACAACTTAAAATCTAATGTTTGGTTAGTTATACGCGACTACAACTAATTAAATAAAACTACTTCAAACGGATTCCGTTTTGATTAAACTGCGATATTTGTCCATTTAAAATAGTTTGATACAGTGAAATAGCACTCCGTTACTGTTGTGCTATGTTTCTGCTGGTGAGTAAGGTCGTAAGAGCTCATTTGGGGAGGATATGGGGTCTTAAAGACAGGAAATGCATTTGTGCGGTTGTTGATGTCCATGGTTCCATGTCCTTGTTCGTTTGCCTCTGCATAACAAAAAAAAAAGTTTTATAAATATAATATCTTTCTCATAATGGCGCCGATCGGCGCTATGTCGCCAGTGAGTAATAAAAGTGAGTAATGCAATAAAATGTGCAACGTGCATGCCGCGACCGACTCGCGATATTAATGTTTACACGATAAACAAAGTGCAATCATAACGAGTTCGCTTCCCACGACTATAAATAATAATATCACAGTGAGATACCTTTGTGAGTAACATACTTTGATTGAATATCCGCATATTAATCTTAACACCTTGAACGAAACATTATTGACCATAATGGTACATGGGAACATAATATAACAAAGGAAAAAGTATAGAGAACTATGAAAGTAGGTTTATAGAAATAAAAGATACATGAATCGTAACAGAAGTTAATTATTAAACTATAGTCATTTCTTTTTATGATGCTTTAACAAAACATGAGGCCAAAGTTAACAGTTTTTATTAAAAAGTAGATGGATTTACAGGTTTTACATATTTTTATGAGATTCTAAATTAACTTAAAATTAGAAGACCTAATATACGGGCGAAGCTGCGTTAAAAATAAGCTTACACAAAGTAGTTAGTTATTAGTGTAATAATTCAGGAAATTCTGAATGCTAATACTGAAGATGTCTTAATTTCACAGTTTGCTTCAGATCCGCTCCAAATGCACGTTTGATCAAGAGAAGTTCGTCTAAGTTACTGCGATCCTTGTGAATCAAATGGCACCTAATTGCAATCAGGCTGTCTTCGCACGCGATACCCACAATGTCCTTAACCCATTCAAATTCTGTCTTTACTTAATTTTCCTTCTGTAAAGTGATAATAAATTTATCAGTTAAGTTATAATTAATCGGGGGCATAACGTTAGAAACACAATATTATAAAGAGTTTGACAAATATTCAATACCATTGCTTTACTAATGTCCAGTGGGGCATAGCTATAGACAGTAAATTAAACAATGGTTTTACTCGAAAATAACCTTTTATTCAATCAATATTATGCATACTTGAGAACTTTTCTTCCGATATTAGTAGTTTTTCCGCATAATTTAGATGGTCAACGTGGCGTCCGTCCATACTATAACTATGAAATCATTCTTCCTACACACTATGTTGTCCTCAAAAATCGGTAGCAGTCAATAGTGATATCGCTCCTAACATTCGAGGTTCATTACAGTGAAACCAAACTACTAGTATTATTTAACGGGACTTAACGCGATATTAATTATGTAGTATATGTATACTACTTACTGCTTGACGTTTCGACTGCGTTACAGCAGCCGTGGTCGCAAGCGGACTGGTGATGCGGGGCGTCGTCTGCTCGGGCGCGGTTGAGAATGTTCTTCCACTACCCCCAAATTGTCATTTATTAAATTGTCACCCACACTTTCACGGCACACAACACTAACAGTATCAGGGATTGGTCGAGACGAAACAAATCGCGGTTGACACTTGCTAATCACTGGATTCCACGCTGATGCTAATTTAAACCCATCTTCCCTGTTGAAATTTTTGTACTTCTTAATTTCAATTGCCTCTCGTACCATCCTAGAATGGTAATGGCGTTCAGTGGAGAGGATTTTCGGCTCATGTAATTCCATCCAGTGATTCGGTCCCATGTCAAGTAGATGTTCAGCAACCGCAGATTTACTCGTTTGTCGATTTTTCACTGCGGCAATGTGTTCTTTGACCCGTTCAGCTATTGAACGCTTAGTCTGGCCTATGTAGGAACTACCACAGCTACAATCGATTTTGTAAACGCCTGATGTTTGATACGGTATCTTATCCTTAGGTGATCGCAATAGTTTTGACATCTTGCATAACGGAGTATATACAGTCTTGATGGAGAATTTCTTAAGTACTGTTCCAATCTTATCCGTTACACCTTTCAAATACGGTAAAAACATAGCCTGCCGTTTCACCTCAGGACATCTTGCCTTCTCTTTGGACCTCCTCATATTTCTAGTCACCCCATATCCGTTATATTGTAGTACCTCCTGAACATGCGCTAATTCCGCCTGAAGGTGTTCAGGGTCACAGAGCATATGGGCTCTGTTTAACAGAGCCCATATGCTCTATGCATCTACTTGACATGGGACCGAATCACTGGATGGAATTACATGAGCCGAAAATCCTCTCCACTGAACGCCATTACCATTCTAGGATGGTACGAGAGGCAATTGAAATTAAGAAGTACAAAAATTTCAACAGGGAAGATGGGTTTAAATTAGCATCAGCGTGGAATCCAGTGATTAGCAAGTGTCAACCGCGATTTGTTTCGTCTCGACCAATCCCTGATACTGTTAGTGTTGTGTGCCGTGAAAGTGTGGGTGACAATTTAATAAATGACAATTTGGGGGTAGTGGAAGAACATTCTCAACCGCGCCCGAGCAGACGACGCCCCGCATCACCAGTCCGCTTGCGACCACGGCTGCTGTAACGCAGTCGAAACGTCAAGCAGTAAGTAGTATACATATACTACATAATTAATATCGCGTTAAGTCCCGTTAAATAATACTAGTGTCATAATGCAACGCGAAAGTCTAAAATCTTATGAAACCAAACTACTTGTAAAATCAAACATATTTCGGCTATTCATTGCACCATTCCTATCGATACTGCCGACGGTTAACTTACACAGGGTTACAAAATCAAACTTTTTTTTTGTTGCATGAAATTTTTCTACTGTTGTTTACTAATTTGGGTGCGCTGATTTCAAATCTACCTTCAGTTTTTTTGTAGCAGCTCTAGTTAGTGAGATACAGGTACCCCCTTGATTTGCACAAGTGTTCGATAGTGCCTGTCAATAGCGCTGTAACTTAACTAGTTTCTTTATTTTTTTCATTATAATTTCTTCTAGACGGAAATGTTTGAATAATCTAGATTGTTTTTGTGTTGTTTTTGGAGTATGTATGGTCCAATAATTTAGTTTTTTATATGTGGACTGTGTGAAAATGGCATATTTTGACTACTTTGGGTTTTCGTCGCCATCAATTGCAAAATCTTGGATACCAAGTTTGGTGTGTAATAGTTGGGTTGAATCTTTGCAATTGTAGGCAAACAAAAAAATATCCACATTTAGGTACAAAGCTACCTATGATTTGGCGTGAACTTATCCAACCGTCATAACGACTGTTATTTCTGAGTAACGAAAATCATAGGAACAGACCACTAAAATTTACTATGTGGATATATTCAACCTTAAAATCTATGATAAGACCAGCCTTGAGTATTAGTGACACATCAAAACCACAGCAACTATCTAAACATCTTCGGAAAATCCATACCAGTGCTCAGCGGACTATCCGAAAACGACGGCAGTGGTAGTGACAGTTGTTTTGGCTGATATCAATTGATTGATATCAAATGTTATGGTATTTTTGATGGCCTGCAAATTAGGAAGTTGGTAGATGATAAAAAAAAATATCAACCATATCCCAGCTGTCGAGAAAAGTGCATGGAAAGAGTGAGTTTGGATAGTGAGAAATTTCTTGGGTAATATGAAGTCGGACGGCTACATTCAGCACGTTGAACAGTTGCTGGTGCACTTCCAGCAGCTTGGATGCAACTTGGGTATACAACTTCACTGCCTTCATAGTAATTTACACTCTTGCCCTGAAAATCCCGGTGACCTAAGCATGGAAAAGTGAGAGCGCTTACACCAGGTCTTTCGCAGTATGTAGGAGAGGTATTAGGGGTACTTGAATGAGCATATAAGGCCTGATTGTTGTTGGAGCATCTAAAATAGTACTCATGATACATCGCAATCCAAAAAATCTAAAAAAAAAACATTTTAGACATTTTTATATTTTTTTGAAGATCAACCTAGGTGCATTTTCCATGAAAAAGTATGTCACTTCGTAACTCAAAAACTAGAGCTGTTACATTTAAACGGCATTCATTTTTGTAATCAGCGAGGAAAAACTATTCAGATTCATGTATAAAATCTCATGCAACAGATATGCTGTTACCCGGTGTTATCGATACTCGTATGTAATTTGGTTACAATTTACATCTCTGCTCGTATCAGGGCTGCATACGTGTCTCGAATGTCGCATCGGACAGGTGCGATCCGACCTTGCGGTTAGCTAGTGTTATTGATCAGTCAAGGATGCACTTAAGGAGGCCCCAAGGCTGACAGATGACACAAACAGCTAATAATAACGCTTAGTAGTTAGTTGAGACTTAATAATAATAAAGATATAAGTGCGGTGTACATGCGTTGCCTAGCAAAAAGACAATGCCATTGACCAAACTTTTTAAAAATTATTGTTGAAGGCATGATAAACGATATCTGAAAAAGCAGAATCGCTGTAAACTCAGGCCGAACTAAGTGAGACAGGCTTGTTGGTGGACGCGAGAACAAAAAGATACCCTAATTTTGGGCAATGCCCTTTAAGAGCGTTGCTCTTGTCGGTGTCGTTGTATGAAAAAAAATGCACAAAAACTGTTTTGACAATTATAATGGAGTTGTTGGCTAATCCCTTCTCCATTTTACACACTAACTCGTGGTGTGCAAAATGGAGGAGGTATCTTGGCGATGTTATCCTTCTCCGTAAAGCTGGTATTACTTAGGCGTTACTACAGGTCTTTAATCAAGGAAATGTAAACAGATAATATAATTATGTTTTGCGATTGATGCTTTATAATTGAATTTATTCGTAAGCCGACTATTTACTGATAGATTTACAATCGTTTTGATAAGAAAGGGATTGATGACTACGTGTTTTACAGGGTTTTTCCACATTATTAATCCAATGTTTGTGTATGTTTTCACACAATAGAAGAGAGCAATTTGCACCTAAAAAGAAAAGTACGCGCGTTTATCTTTATTCCGGCAACCAGTTTCGTTCACTTACCCACTCTGACTCTGACCGGGAACTTGAGGTCAAGGGTTCAATTCCCGAATCGAGCGAAATTCATTACAGATCTTTGGTCATTGCGCTCTGTGATTGCGAAGTCTTAAATGACAAAGGGGTTATTAAACCAGGTACTAATTGCTACGATGATTGATATTTTATTGGGTATCAGTCCCTTTTTTATTGCGGGCAGTAAAAAGATGACTAAGCTATTGGTAGTTTGTACAAATCACAATCATAAATTCTTTATTGTGGGGCATAATTGTTAAGGTGATGTTAAAGTGATATTTACCTAAACAAACAAATATAACTCAACTGCGCTTTTGATCTTAACAATGTATGCTTAGTCACGTGAAAACCTAGCTATTTTAATCTACATACATCTACACTAATATTATAAAGATGAAAGATTTGTATATAACGAATGAACTCAAAACCTACTTGACCGATTTCAATAACTCTTTCACTGTTGGTTAGCTACACTATCCCCGGTGAACATAGTTTACTTTGATCCCGGGAATGGGGAGATGGAGGGGATATTTGAAAAAAGAAATTACGCGCGGATGAAACCGCTGGCGGAAGATTAGTGGGGAATAAAAATTTCCAAGTATTTCCATGCGGTTTCCTCGAAGATTCTTTGACGGGCGTGTAATTGCCGATCCGTACCTAGATGTGGGTTAATAGGTCTAACGCGACGACTAATTAGCTTGTTGTAATGCATTGACGAGCGCGGTTATACCATAGATTTAAAACATAAGAGCTCACGCTTTGTTTGGTCCTGTTCTGACACATACCCTGTATTTTGAAGCGACAGTCGCTTTACATCGCGTAGTACCTTGTAACCAACGTACTTACGTCACGTAAATCAAAGTAATCCCACAGTTTTCTTGTGTAAGAGCCCATAGATATATGTAGTTTTGATGCTCTTGATATTATGACAAGTAAGTCGCACTTAGTACAGCAACAGGAAACACAAGACAGGACCAAAACTTTGGGTTTTCTTTCGGAAAATACTCCATTTAAAAGCGTAACCACCGAGCATACCTACGTATTTTCCTTGTAATATAAATACTGAACGTTTTATTCCTAGAGATACTCAACATTTAGTTTTTAGTAGAGGGTATATCCCAACTAATATTATAAATGCGAAAGTAACTCTGTCTGTCTGTCTGTCTGTCTGTCTGTCTGTCTGTCTGTCTGTCTGTCTGTCTGTTACGCTTTCCCGCTTAAACCTCGCAACCGATTTTGATGAAATTTGGTACAGACAATCTTTAGACCCTGAGACAGAACATAGGCTACTTTTTTACCCATTCCAACCCCCCACTTCCCTGAAATGGGGGGGTGGAAGTTTGTATGTAAAATCTAAACTACTTGAGTTAGACGCTTGAAATTTGGCATGCCGGTCCCTTAGTAAACTTGATGCTTAATTGCAAAAGGATATTGCGAAATTCCCACGGGAACGGGAATCAGCGGGAAAAAACATTCGTATAATGAAAACCGACATCCACGCGGACGAAGTCGCGGGCGGCCGCTAGTAATATAATATAGTATACAGTAAAGTAGTTTGGTAATAACATGGCGTTCTTAAATAAACTAAGGCAACTTCTACGACCCTAGTTTTGCACATACTCTGGCGCATTTGCCTCCCTGTTGCATAAAAAAAAATTTTAGTCAAATAAGTTTCTTTTGAACATGGTTTTAAGGTTTACTTTTGCGTAAACTTTAATCCACTTCCCCATTCAGTAGAGGAAGAATAGCGCTGTCGTTTTGTATGCTCGTCCTATTTCGTACACGTTTACAGTGCAGCAAAGATGCAGGTCGGGCCGTGAAAGGCTCGGGGCCTGAACCCGGGCCCTCGCGCGCTAGTGGCCTAGATTGCGACCGATGCACCTGCACTACACAGCATAGAGTGCATAAAGGGGAACAAGCGGTTTTTTTTTTAATTTTATAACGAGGAAAACGAACAAGAAGGTCACCTGATGGGAAGTGATCACTGCTGCTTAGACATCAACAACCGCACAAGAGTCGCAGACGCGTTGCGTGCTTTTTAAACTCCATATCCTCCCCAACTGAGCTCTGGCAACCTTACTCATCAGCAGAAGCATAGCACAACAGTTACCAAGTGCTATTTCATTGTGATCTACTGTAAGGTGGAGTTCGCTTCTCGCTTGTTCTGTTCGCATAGCTCAAACTTAGTATTGACTTATTATTTATTTAATGCAAGCAGTGAATCCCCTCCAAGACAGGGAACTCGGAGAAGGTATTATTTATTCCGGGGTACAATGCGCTTGGAAACTTTGGCACTGAGCGATGGCCGCCGAATTGCCAGATGGGAAGACTTTCGAAACCTAAACTTTAAAAAATGTAAACGTAAATAATAGGTCTATACTAAATAGTATGTATAAGCTATTTATCGGACAGCCTGTTCGATACTTGTTTATAAATAATACAGTCATGTTCATCAGTATGACATAGGCTTTCCTAGGGCTCAGCCCGATACGTTATCGTTAATCTTAATCTAACGAAAGTATATTTCGAGTTTGAAGGAAAGAAATTCTTATTTTTTTATTTATTTTCTTCCTTCTTTGAGTCGTATGTCTCATTACTGAGAGTCATGATCATTGAATGAAAATGAAACACACAACATTGAAATGCAGAGGTGCGTTCGTGACCGCATTTAAACCACCGACCTCACACATTTGAAACGGCGCTATTCCAGAAGGCTACCGAGCTGTAGATTTATTGATTAACACCATATCTTATCACCGTCATAAGGTCTACCTACAGCATAGTCTTCTTCAAAAAAGTGCGGAAAATATTTCTCTAACGACAATGTGATGTCCTGATGTGAAAAGCGTCTAAAATGAACGGTGAAAGGCCTTTGTAGTATATAGAAAAAAATATTGCCCGATATTATTTATTGATTCATTGATGAATGCCGGCCAAGACACGTTGCTCAGAGCGGCCATTATTTATTCCGCGGTACAATGCGCTTCTAACTTCTGGCGTGGAGCCAGGGGCGACAAATTGCTAGATGTAGTGTTAGGTTGGCGTGCGATTTTGTGTTTTTTTCATCTAGGATAGTGCTCTTTTAGTTCCTAGAACACTTATAAAAGGAAAGGCGTGGGAAAAACTAAGTCTTATGTAAGTGAAAGATAGTCGGGAATAAGGGCGTTTAACGACCAAAAGGTAGAAAGGAAGTTGTATATTCTCTTATCGGACCGAACTATTATTGCGGGTAGTCGATTTCCCAAAATTCCAATTAAAGTGATACTCTCACAACAATGGACTCCTTAACTTTGAATTTAAATATAATGTGTAAATAATGTATTGTGAAAAACTCTTGGGCGAGTCATCCCGTTATCAGACAAAACGTGGGTTGAAAGTTGAAACGTCCAACTAATCCAAAGCTGGGAGTTACGCACAGTTCAAATATTATTGCGCATAATATTTATTTGTTTTAATGTCTCTTTAATGTAATACCTACTTTGTGTATCCCAACTATCCCAACTAATATTATAAATGCGAAAGTAACTCTGTCTGTCTGTCTGTCTGTTACGCTTTCCCGCTTAAACCTCGCAACCGATTTTGATGAAATTTGGTACAGACAATCTTTAGACCCTGAGACAGAACATAGGCTACTTTTTATTTCGAAAAAAAGAAATCTACGCGGACGGACTCGCGGGCGGCCGCTAGTTTTATATAAATGTTAACTTTGTAACGCGAATTTTATCCAATGCTAATAACAAAATAAAACATCAAAACTTTATCGTATGCATGTGACATTAAACTGTGAATAAAACATTAACTTGACCAACATGCAGCAGCCGTAACATCAAAATGCCATAACATAATGTTCATACATTATATTAGCTGCAGTGTGCAAGGGATGTACACGTGCCGGGTGCTGGCAACGGGCCAAAGGTCCCGGGTTCGACTTCGCGGCATTAGCTGGGTAAGCTGGAAACTTTAACTGGGATAGTGAGGATAAAGGTTGACTTAATGTTTATTAAGGTTCTAGTTTCATTAAGGTTTTACTGAATAAAAGAAAATGTTTTGGATATGTTTTCACAATGAGCAAACTAGCTTACTTTCAATCTATTGAAAGCTTTAACTTCGCATGGAGTGCGAAACTAAAAGCACTAATTTTTTCTACATATATTTATTTTTTTAATAAAATAGCATTTGCTTTGGTTCTATAATCATGACACTATCGCATGATTTCACTGCTAGTTATGATTGATAACTATAATTAGTTAAATTACTTGCATATAATAATTAATTTCTTAGTTCTACAAATAATTGAATCGTTCAAATCCAAAACAACACGTGTGTAAGGAGTTAATGTTGACTGCAAACAGTGCAGCGCTGCACCGGCATGCAATATAGAGCGCATTTGTTATTACATATAGTTTTTGAGAATCCCATGTGGTTGCACATAAAGATGAGGAATTTGAAGTTTTCAATATGATTTCGCGCTAACTAAATGTTCGCGCGAAATCATTAGATTCGTTCGGAGCAAGGGAAAGCGCGTGGAATTCTGGGATTGTCATTAACCTAATACCGAGCCTTAATTAAATTGCTAATTTATATTTAATTCCTTAGTTATAATTTAATGATAAATATAATTTAATTGTACTCATTCATTCACGTGTGTAATGAGGAAATGTGGATTGCAAACAGTGCACCGCTGCACCGGGACGCAATGTAGAGCGTCGCATTTGCGTCGCGAAGCCTGCACTCGTCGGCTATTGAATTAGTAATTAATTTCATGGTGAGCTGAATGCAACACTTTCAACTACTGCGTTTCTCATTATATGGAATAAATTATACTGGGGAATTGCTGTTTGTTTATACGAGCAGTTAAGGAGTTAGTACTGCTTGCATGTTAAGATACTCCAAATTTTACAAAAGTTTCAATTTTTTTATTATTATTTTTGTAATTTTTGAGGGTGGCTTAAAAAGGAAAAAGGCAATAGCAAACCACTCCACGTTAAAACCTAAAGAGTTGTGTGTTTCATTTCATACAATGATCACGACCCTCAGTAATGAGAAATATGACTCAAGGAGGAAGAAACAAGGAAAAGAAAATCCGGCAAACAAATAAGTAGAGTATTATTTTTGGCAATGTTATATGTATATTTATATATCAAATTGTATGATAGATAATCTACTAAGCTTGGCTTTATGGCATCTACATAATATTCAGAGTCCCTTTGTTACTTTAAAGGAAATACATTTTATAAAATGAATCATAAATTATGGTGCATAAAATACTTTCTCACCGATTATCCTCGGATCGCATAATTCATACAAAAGCATCTCGTTGAAAAGACCGGGCGCCAAGCCAACCGCGTGCTCCGGTGGATTAATTCTCGATGTAACAATGCGGCAGTGTGCACATTACTTAATGGCATTTAAGCATAAGTTACCAACTTTTAACGTATTGGACAAAGTCTACTAAAATGGGCTATAGCGCCCTACAAAATACTTATCTAGGAAATCCGTTTTATCTCAAGAACTACTCAGTTTACTACGAAAAAGATACCTTTTTGATGTATAACAGCTGTCTCCAATATTAATTATGAGTTCTTGAGTTAAATATAAAATTGCCGCCGGTGTTTTTTTGTGCAACCAATTGATTGGGCGTGATAAATCACATTTTGATAGTTTTATTGAAGCCACTTGACGTTTGCTCTCGGAAATTGTCGCTTTAACTCTTTATATACAATAAAATATTTTTTATGCCTCCATATAAGCGTGGGATATTTGACATACATTGATTTTACTGCTAGGTACATATATTTTTCAATTTTTTAGCACTACTGCAACTTTAATTTGAGTTTTAGTGCTGTGCTCAACATAGCATATTTACATCTTAAAACATTCTACTGTGTACTTAGAAGATGTACTCTAAAATGCCTGCTCTACAGGGAATACTTCCTTCTATCATCATGAGGTCAAAGTAATGGTAGGTTAAAAACTGACGTGCAAAAGATTTTATTTGCTGAATATTTTTTCATTTTCATTTTCATCAGGCGAAGGTGACAAAATTTACTTCACATACTACACAAACGATATGGCCTCAGATGTTAAACAATTTACTACCTAAGGCACGCGACTTGTCCCAATGTCACATAGTCAGCTAGACTTACTAAAAGAGACCTTAATCTAAGTTGTGCAATCACAATGCATTATCCAATATAGCACGCGACCTTGGTCCACACTCGACCATCACGGTTTCAAAAGTGAAAGGTAAATCTAAGTTTAAAACCTAATTAATTTAATTTAATTACTTAAACTCTAAATTTCACAATAGTTTGTTAATTTTTATTGTTAATATTTCATGAAATAAAGATATTCAAAATAACTAAAATATATTCATTAATTAACGCATTCCTACTTCGTCCTCTAGGATGTAATGAAGAAATTTCAAGGTGATTTTTAATTAAAATTGGTAGTGTTTATTGCGTATAATACAGTTGTTAACAGATCATTTTAGAACAGAATTACCCTACATTAAAATATGCTGACCCATATCAATGAATAATACCGAAATGCAAAATTAGACAGTTCATATATCAACTTGTTTGATATCAGTTATCATAACTTAGGTGTAAGGGACGTAAAAGTAATAACTGCATATAAATCAATGGATTAAACTTTGACCAATAAACGTGATCAAGGCTTAAATGCGATTTACATTCAAACTTCGATTCGATCGTGCACATTTAAACCGTCATTAATGTCCTCCTCGATTCGACATTGAAAACAATTTATGATCAAATTAATTGTCAAGTGTGTACGAGTGCAAAAAGTAACTCAATAATTAAATAAACAAAAAATATATATGTTCGGGACCAATCCAATAATGACGGCGCCAAAAGATGCTTAACCTCTTCACAATTCACAAACCACATGTGATGATTATGTCAGTTAAACACTGTCAATGGCCACTCCACTTAATCGTCATCTATCAATTATCACTGTTTATCACACAAAGGCGCTTAGGCCATCAATTAGCGTTTTTGTGTGCGCTTGACCACAATGAACCGGTAATTAACTTTTTGTCCTATCTTAAGTATTGATTCTTAGAGTTCCGCTGTTAAAAATAAAAGCCCTTGTGATAACACCATCGACCCACTGCCAGACAAATGCTTGTGACAGTTTGTCTCAATTTGGTCACAATGTTAACTGACATTCTTAACCAGTTTGATCCTTGCTCTGTTACTCAACCAGGCTTCTACCAAACACGTCTAGATGAGTGAATCACGTGAAAAAAACCATTGAGAATTGAGGTGCATATTTGGATCCCTTATCTTGACCGCGGGGGATCAGACGTTGTGTAACTTAACCCCTAATGGCTACGTCCGATATAACCATCGTTTACATATGTACGTTTGTCCATATGTACATTAGGGTGGAGCGTCAAATTTTTTTTTGGATTTTCGTTATTGAATAGTATTAAAAAGTTGCATTATACTTCTATTTACTTGAAAAAAATAATAAAAAAAATATTGGAATATATTTTTAGCCCTCTACCGCCCTCTGAAGAATTACGAAAAATCGTCAGATCGACCTATTTATAACATATCGTATAACAAAAAATATCGATCGTTTTTACTTTTTATGACTCATAAACACTAAAACCGATCGTATTATGTTTACAAAAAGCTGTAATATACCTATAAACATTACATTCATGTATGATATAAGACATCTGTAAGTGAAGAAAATTAACACTCAAGTTGGTACTTTTGTAAGTTGAGATTGTTACTATTTATGCATTATTTTAATTTCTAATTCCACATTATGTAATCATCTACTTACTAGATAACTATTACTTGTAATAGCAATATATTTTAAGTTGTCAGTTTTATATTGTTACGGAATAATGTCCAAAAGAGAAACGTGCGGAAAATTTCAGGAAAAAAGCGCTCATTCTCGGTGTTTAACTACGGTTAACCGAATATTAAGACAATGCCAACCCTTCAAATAAATAAATCAAACTAAACAGAACAGAAGAAGAAGTAAATTAAACAGAATTGTGGAATTATTGTGGATTGGCCATGGTAAATAAAAAAAAGTGCAACTTCGCGGGGCAGATTTTAGAAAACCGATGGAGATTTTTCGAGCTGCAACTTAGAAGTAATGGGACCTCTGCCTTTTTATTATTTATATAAGCAGTTACCTTTACCCTGAAGGCATCACAACAAACTTTCTCTAAAAATGAAGCCTGAAGCATATCATAAGCTGGTTCATACGATTTATCAAGAGCGGTGGTGAAACCATTGATGACGCAGCTTAGCAGGCATTTTAAATATAGGTTTTCCATCTTTTATGAAGATTTCTGTTTAATGGTTCCATCTCCGCTCCACTTGATTACCCGTCTGAACCAGCAAAGAAAACACTCCAGGTCTCGATTCAGAAGATATTTTACTGAGATACCATCAGGCTATATGTAATTGCTTAGATCAAAACAGCTTAGTTACAGCCCTGAGAATCACCATCATGTAAAATGGTCAATCTCGGGCCGGTAATGAAGTCATTGATCTACCAATTGAATAGTGTTGGTGTGGTTCTGATGAGACTAAAGGTTATGTCCCTGAGTGGTATTGTATTAAAAAAGAAATAAAATTTTAACAAGGACTTAAACAATGTAATTGTAGAGTAGACGCGGGTTTGAACTTGCGTTTACGCATTTTCTCGATAGTTGAACCCTGATGTTAAAATATTATTCATCCATAAACAAAGAGAAATGCACTTTTTGCTGATTCCGGAAACCTGTTATTGGTTATGTGATAGCATGCTACACATAAAGGAGTTGAGAATCAGACGAAAACTCGAGACAAGAAATCGATCGAAATCTAGTATAAGAATGTTTAAGTTCAACATTCTTATACGAAGTTTCGAAACTAAGCTTGTGCCAATGTCTACACAGACTATAATTATTTAGTGAAAATCACAAGTAGCAACTTCCCCGATGCTGAAATATATCAGTGTCAAATGATTGGATGACCTATTAGCATCACATTCCAAAATAATGTTGACCTCCCTGATTAATTCTTGACACACATAAGTGATATGTTAAGATGGGCACCGAAGGCTGATTACTGTAGCTGGTGATTTAACCAGATAGCTAGAGACATAATTATTCATGCTACATAGAAATAGCATGCAGTTATGCTGTATTTTTAAACAAAAAATATATTTTCAAATACCATAAAAAATACTATAGAAGGCGAAATTTCTCGAAATTTTCCTACATTTTCTGTTGATGTTTTATCCAAAAATATTTATGTTTTTGCTAAATAAAAATTTACTTTCATAAAATGAGTCTTTAAATGTTATCTGTACAGCAAAATATAATATTATTGACGCATCTGTAAAATTATAAAAATGTTTTAAAATATGCCTGATTTAACCAAATAATTGAAACTTTGAGCTGAGGTAGAGGGCTAAAAAATATGTCAAAAAAAATAATTAAAAACGTAATTACGTATAATTTATGCCAATACAACTTTTTAGTGGTATTCACAATCGATCCGATGACTTTTATTTTTCTCCATACATTGACGCTCCACCCTAATGTACATATTTGATTCTCCCATCGGTGCTTCCAAATTCCTAAATATACTGCAATATGCCTTTATCCAAAGTTGTAAATCGTAAATATTTTATACGGAACCTGCAGAATGCCAATACAACGTAGACTTAACCAATTTGTACTCCGTCAAAAGTACTGAATGTGAACCATACAAGAGTTGATTTACGAGTTAAAAGAGTCATTTACACACAATGTTGTTGTTGTTGTGGCATTGTTCAATTAAATAATTACGGCATCGAGAGGCCATACTTATTTATCTATAAGTATTTATTATGCCGTCGAGAAATTCTAAAGAGAAGGGGATGGGAATCTTGTTAGTTTTACTACTGTTTGTTGTTAACGAAATAATTATTTTGGTATTTTGTATTTCCCAGTCATACATTCTGAGTAGCGCTATATTTTTCGTGTTATTTCATTTTTACATTTACAAACTAATGTTTTCTTAGGTTTACGCGACTGTTACTCATGAAATAAAACTACTTTTAAACGGATATAATCGCGGTATATTCTTGAAACTACATATTTACAGGGAAACCCGACGTTTCGGCTCCTTTTCAGGAGCCGTGATCACGGAATGACTCAGGTGTTATGCGTCACTTGTCATATTTAAATTATTGCAAAAACTACCCTCAACTTAAAATCTAATCGCCGTCATCTTCACTGCTATCATTCGTTACGTTCCGATCCACGCAGTAGGAGCTGATGGTGTCTTGAAGCTGCACACTGATGTCGACTGGAACCCATCAGATGTAAAACGAAACGTCGGGTTTTCCTGTAAATATGTAGTTTCAAGAATATACCGCGATTATATCCGTTTAAAAGTAGTTTTATTTCATATACAAACTAATTGTTAATTATTAATATCAATCAATCCCAAATCCCCGTCACTCCAACATCAAAGTTCATAATTACAACAGTAATATTCACATTGAGCTTAGCTTAATACGTATTTGCATATTTGAATATCTCGTATCCAACCACAGTGATATTACCCACTGATTTGCGGTCGGCAGAGAGTTAAACAGTTCTCTGTAAATAAACCCTTTCACATGTTGCGTTTGAAAATCATTCAAAGCGTCTATTTTTGGATATATTAATTCCTTAAATCGAAGTCTGTTTTTTTTAATTATTCATAACATAATTATAAATAGTACTTACGAGTTCAAATGATGATTTTTTATGCGCAGTTGTGCAGATATTATGAACCTAAGAATTATTGGCACATGTCCGTCAAATTAGCGATGATTCGTGAATGAACATATGTACGTGTTAGAACTCTAACAGTACGAGATCCTTGCTAATTTACCATTCAATGTCATGCACGTGTTGATTATATAATAATTATATTAACATCATAGTAATAAGATTAATATAAGCGCGATAGATGGTGGGCGGTCATTGTCGCCAAAGAACGCACACCAGTGGTAACACCAGAACCATCACAGGAATGTCCGGGCTTGCAGCACACTGTTATTATGTTATAAATTACTTGAACTAACACACCAATTTCCTTTGCCCCAAACTAAGCTAGTTCAAGCTTCTATGGATGCAAGGAAATGGATAAACATATTAACTAATGTACTTAAATAGATACACGCAACACCCAGACCAGAGCAAACAGACATGTTCATGCATAGACGTTGGCTTTTACAGGGCAACAAATGTTTGCCCTGTATTAGCCAACGTCTTGACTTTTACACCAAGCTGGTAGTCAACACTGTATTTACTCACTGAGAAGATGCTAGGTCGGTTGTGGCTGTGACCGTCGTCAGAACGGTGACAGTCCTTCACGGTGGTAACGCGATTCAGGTCTATCTTGTATAACACGTTCGGTGCATAATGCGAAGCCGGAGTTGTGACGCGTGTCGCTGATGCACTTGCGCGCGTGCGCTCAGCGGATTAGTGGTCATCTGAAAGACAGAGAGTAGTAGTACCCCATTTCTTCCCGTGGGTGACGTAAGAAGAGGTTAAGTGCTTCTGCACGTATTTCACGTCTTAGTGTGTAAAAACACACTAGGCTGAAAATACGCGACCGAAGTTGGGCGTGACTACGCCTGCAATGTATTTTCTATACGATATAATGCTCGAGGCGCAGTGGTTAGCGCACTCGGCCTGCGGTTGCTAAAGTTAAGCAACGTTCGCAGATGCCAGTCATCGGATGAGTGACCGATTTTTTTTATCTCGAGCTCCTCCGTGCTTCGGAAGGCACGTTAAGCCGTTGGTTCTGCGCCTGATCTCTCTACGGTCGTGTCAGACTGCTGTCCCACCGAATTATGAGAGAGAAGGAATAGGGGGTGCACCTGTGCTTGCGCAGTCACTTGTGCACTATAATATGTACATCCTGCGTACCTGGCTGATCGTAAGGTCGGCCGCCATGGCCGAATACGGCCGGAGGGTATTATAATTATTAATATTAATCGGGATGGAAATAAAATAAAAAAATATCTGATAGTTTCCAAAATTAGAAATAATTACGAGGACCTTATCAATGTGAGGTGCTAAACCGTTATTAAGGTGTATTATTCACAGCCTTAGAATGAACTGGACCGAATGTTATTGTTCTCCATCCTTCAAAACTCGACGTCTGTTCAAGCGAATAACATCCACGTCGAATCGAGTAATAATGTGGATATGTACATTTGAAATCTTATGCATACGCAATATGACGCATATTTGAACGAATTTGATGTTGTATCATACAACATCAATTCAAAGAATACATCATGAATTTTTGGCATACAAGTTGTATGCCAAAAATTCATGATGTATTCTTTGAAGATATACTTTAGTTTCGATTGTGACGCCGCAGACACGCCTTAGTGTGTTTTGTTATGCAAATATCTTCCTAGATATCGTAGGAAATCACTAAAGGCTGTCATCAATGTCAAACGTTATAATAACATATATCTTTTGGGATACCTTTATCATGGGAAATTATTATTTGGCATGAAATGTTGAATTGTATGTTTCTCAATCTCGTAAGGCTCTTATTAGACATGCCACGTTTTTAAAACAGGCATGCAATTTACAATTTTAAATTATAAATTCAAAATGTATACATCCACATGTTATCTAAATAGACGAATCATTAAGTATAGAAACACACTAGGCGGAAAAAAGCAATCGAAGTTCGGCGTGACACACTATGCCGAAATTACGTCGCGTAATTTTTTAAAGTATTGAAATGCATTGCCGCCGATCTTTTGTCGCGTAATTTCTGCCTCCTTGTAGTATGCCTACGCTTACATTAACGCTCTACAAAGGCTGAATAGTTAAACTGCCGCAAAACAATTTGTTCGTTCACACACAAACGTTGAATAATGTAATGGATTGTTTTGCACAAATCCATTACGAGAGGCAAGTGTCGCCGGTTCAGCGAAGTATGGCGGTCTGCGCTCGGCGACGTCGCAGCGGCTTTCCTGTTTTTGCCTGCATTTGCATCCATTTGCATACACCGACACGCATTAAGAGACGATGCACTTGCTGAGATTGCTATCGTTAGGCTACAACTGTGGATGCATCCGTCTACTAATCATATTAAATAATATTAATGTTGGTTTTTAGGGTTCCGTAGCTAAATGAAAAAAATGGAGCTCTTATAGATTCGTCATGTCTGTCTGTCTGTCTGTCTGTCTGTCTGTCCGCCAGTCTATCACAGCCACTTATTTCCGAAACTATATTATACTATACTGTTGAAACTCGTTGAGTAGATGTATCGATATATTGGCTCTACTCTGCCTGATTTTAAGCAAAAGAGGAGCCCTGATTGCCATGACAACGGATGCGGTACTGAGTGATATCCTATCCGTTGGTATCGCCATACCAACTCGCAAAATACTTTTTTTCGCTTTCTTGAAAAAATCCAGATTATAAACCTGGACGGAGGAAATACGTGTGCTAGTAACGCATTCCATCGCTTAATAGTTCGACAAAGATATGATTGCCGAACTTCTGTGTTCGCAATGAAATAATGGCCACGAAAGAACATTAGTGTAGAAGAATAAAGCTAGTTTAATATGCCTGTGAGCATTGTGAACTAAAACCACATTAGTTGTTATAGAGTTGCTTTGAAGAGATCTTAAACCTACAAAGATTTCAACTGTAGTAGGTGGCTATCACAAGATCTGAATAGGTTCTCTACCAACCATATCTAAGGAAATTGAAGTTCCGATTTCCGAAGAGGTCCTTTTGTATAAGATAGAAGCTTTGAGATAAGGTTCCTCGAGAGAAATCTCTTCATAGAGTTGATTTAACAACTATCTATACGACACATCATATTTTCCTGTAAAATCTATTCAAATCAACCTAAATGATTAATCAGAAATCACGTGGTTGTATCGCAGCCATTGACGAAATCGTTATACCGACAATGATGACTGTTATTTGATAATTGCAGGAATAACGATATGTCTATTATTGTGTTTGCGGTCGCTATAATAATGAGTAAATTACGGAACCGGTATTTTATTTAGTTGAGTAGCGTCACGCGATTCACGTCAGTCATTCGACTACTCATAATAAAAACTGTGATCATGATCTTCTTTTGTTTTTGTCTTAATTAGCCATCGGTTTTTGTTTTGACTATTTTTATAATACGAAGTGCAATTTTATTCTATTTTATTGCGTTCTATTTATATCATGTTTATTATGTTTTTCTTCTTCGAATGGTGCATTGTTTAGAGACACAGATTGTGTTTACTGATTAGATAGGTTTATCAGTCGTTGAGGTAAAAAGTATTTTTGAAAATGATATACATACTCGTACAGGTACTCCTACTCCGAATTGAGAAACATCACTTAAATCACAAACAAGTTTTCTGTTATTTTGTACGGTAAAATTAAATGTAGGATACGTTTCGCGAACGAAAATAGTCAATTAATTAAATATTCATCGCGAATTAATTTAAATTTGTTGACGTCTATCAAATGTTCGTTCGGCGTTCGAATGTACCAGGGTAGCATAGCTGCCGAGGAGGTTTCTGCATCGTGCACACTTGCACAACCAGTCGTGTAGGCGAGTCGCACACAGCATTGAGGCCTGAGGCTTACGTCATGCAATTCGGCTTTAGCAGACCTGCTTTACATGTACGCACGACCGATACGCCACCTCCACTGGCATTCTGCGAGCCTGGTACTTCAAGACTTAGCAAGGATCTAAGGATCCTTAAAAGTCTGCTTTTAATGTGGTGTATTGGAATTATTTAGGTAAGGATAATCCAGATTTGTCCGGTTTCCGGATTTATTTATACATTTTCGACAAGTTGGCTGTTTCCTTTGTTTTATACGTTTGCGTGGCAAATCATTGATAAAATAACAGTGAACCAACTTTGAACTGAACTATAAGGCAAACTTGTTCTTTAATATCCTCCATCCCTTTGATGATCGGTTTTTGATCCTATTTTTAAAGTTCGTGTATTTTTTCTCCAAACCTATTTTTTCACTACATCCATTATTTTCAATACTATTACGCATTTGCATATACGTACATTAGTTTTCAAAAGTTTTCACTTACGCTTCTTTATCAAGATTCAAGACGTGTACTATGCTGACACTTCCTTCGCTGTACCAATGACGTTTACTCGAGATCGAGATCATCATAACAAAGGCAAAGGCGGTAACGCACGCGCCGGTTTCGATGCAAAAACTGTCTCTACTGCCTCCAATTGCCTCCATTTCGGGTAATGTCAAGTGCAAGTGGCGTGACCGCGGCCCGATAACGAGTATTTCTGTGCTTTGCGTGAGGCTTGGGGTTACGTGCGTCGTCGGTAACGTTGGAATGACCTCATTTGTCATTTCGCTTCGATCAAGGCTGCGGTACGCGGTTTGATATTTCTGGTCCTATTTGCGTATGGTCTGGTTTTGATGGGACGAGTTTTTTTTTGGACGAGTACGAGTATTTTTTAAAGTATTTTTATCGTTCAGATTGGTTAATGACCTCCTAGCCGCTTTCGGCAATGGTGGCCAATTTTACGATCAGCCAGGCAGGCAGGATATATCATTGTGTACCAAGCACAGATGCACTCACTATTCCCTCACTTTCATAATTTGGTGGTCCCACCATTATGTCATGCAAGCAGATAATGTTGTATGTACTTAAAATTTACAAACATTCCCTTTTTGTGATAATTTGCGCATTAATATTATTTGAGAGAGGAGAAATATGTATGTTCCGTCATTTTTTTAAGGATTACTACAAGTTTACCTTACCTTTAGTACCAATTGTGTCAGATGGCTCGTAATCTCTGCAAGTCTTAATAATCTCTTTCTAAGACTTTATAGAGAATGGCAGATAAAAAGTCTTATTGAATTTATATGTACAAATAAATTTAATTCTTAACTTCAACAATATTTGAACTCAATCAATTAAGTAAACGTAAAATCTTCTGACCATTATTTGAACTAGACAGTTAGTAAATCCTTGAAGTCTGTGAAAGGCCGGTGCTAATCTAGGCTTTCTTTGGGAGCCGGCAAGTCGCGCGATATCGAGCAGCGCTAAGAATAGATCGTATATGCCTGAATGTATTTACTTGTGCACGCTAGCAAGGTGTCCGCGTGTCACGAATTTTATAGGACTTCACTTATCTGAAAAAGAAAGATGAACTGGACATATTATTCCCATCCCAAATAAAATTAATGCGCAAATTAACACAAAAAGGGAATGTTTGTAAATTTTAAGTGCAACATTATCTGCATGGTATGACTTACATACCGCGGTGGAAATAGTCTTTGTATGATTATGAATTTTAATTTAAATAAACTTTATTTAGGGCTTCTCCTATGAATATGGAGAACTCGAGGCAGACATCAGACTCATGATGATGATGATTATTACAAAAAATAACTCAACCAAAAAGGCAAACCTTGGAATAGTAAACTCGCAGGGAATTTCAAAGTCAGCAATATCTTACATGTTATTTTACGACTTGTCCCAGCTTTTCAGAAGTTTTTGAACCCCTAACTAAAAGTAACCTTTGTTTAAACTTCTCAATTCGTTTAGTGGCTTTTTATACCAACACTTAGATCCAAATAGAAAATTATTATCGAAGAAAAGCTGAATTTTAAAAGCAATTTTATGTAAACGGTAAATTCAAAATACTTTGAGAGTCCTTAACTAAATATTTTAATTTTAACAATAATATTCTCAATAATTTCAAAGATATGTGCATTCAAAAGTTACAAAGATGGATAATGTACTAATGCAAATGTCATTATCTAGTCATTAAATTTGTTTTCCTAATAACTTTATCAGTACCGTATCAGATGACAAACTGTTTAATGATAACGTTAAATGCGTGATACAGTCAGCTGATATTGTAAGTCAACGTCATATAGGTAATTAGTCATTACATTTCTGTGACCTAAATCTGCCAACTTTTAACCTAAAAATCCATTGCCATTTTTAATTTTACTCATGATATTCCACGGTCCTTCGCGCCGGATTCTCAAATATTAACCCTACAAGGCACCTGGTTCCATATGTGGAACACCAATTTAATCGTTCCTATAGCTATTATACAAGGAATAGCGACATCTTTTGACATCTTAATAGATGCTGCTGACATTTGGCAATAAAGTGATACAAATATTTACCTAAGGACGTCGTTTGTTTAGAAGTTATAATGCACTTGGTGTGAAATTTGGATGAAAGTGAAAATTTCGTCGTTTGGTTGAATTCAAAAATATAATAAAAATAGAAATCAAATAGTTTTTACTCGAAAAAAAATCTGTGTTATGTAAAGATGTGTATATTTTGCAGAGGTAAGTTGTTTTTTATATTACAACAGCAAATGTATGAGAAAATCATATTTTTATCTGTGTTCCACATACGGTACGTTGAGCTTTAGTTTGCGTTTTTCTTACACGTACTAACGATAACTTACTTTATGAATACTTTGATTTTATTGCATATAATGTCGCGAAATCTTCATACCAGCTGTATTGTGAAGGAAAACATCGTGAGGAAACCTACACACTTCGAGAAAGTGTGTGAAATGGAGAAGGGAATGGCAAACCACTCTATTGAAATTGCTATGAGAGTTGTTGTGTGTTTCATTTCATACAATGATCACGAGACCCTCAGGTATGAGGAATACCACTCAAGGACGAGGAGGAATGTCGCGAAGAATAGAATATTAAACCCTCATCCTAGTACGAGATGTAGTAGAAGGAACAATGGTGGCCTAGTGGCAAGGACCGCGCCTCACATACGTGAGGGCCGTGGTTCGAAGCCGGGTACAAACATCTGGATTTTTCGAAAATCTATGTGTGGATTTGTGACCTTAGCTCGGAGGTGAGCGAAAACACTGTGAGGAAACCTGCGCTCTCAGATAGTTCCTGACTTTAGTTCAGTAAGAACTGAATGTTTAACCATGATCCAATGTTTATGTTTGGTTCCCCTCTAAGGGTTACGAAGGTCTGATGGCAGTCACTTCACTCTAATAACCAGACTCGCCAACTCCTGGATCATGGTCAAATCGGACCCCGCACAGAAACGGGATAAACGCTAGAAAAATGAGCCTTGTACATCAGGAATGACTTCAGGGACCACGACATGTACCATTACACAAGTGCGGGCTCCAAGACGATCATCGACTACGGGTAATGTAATCGTCCATAGATCTAGAATCTCTGGTTCTGTGACTGAAAAAGACAGCGACGAAAATATCCTGGTTTCAAAGGAAAATCACTCATATCTTGCAAAAAATGGCACGTAGAACTTTGCCTAAATAAATACATATATTAATTGTAATAAGTACATCATTTCATTAATAAAAATATCAAAAAAGGAATTATTCTAATTAAAAAACTAAAAAGTAAATAATTAATTAATTTTCATTCAAAAATAAGTATAAAAACTAAAAAGGTAACTATTTCCATAACAATTCACTTGTACTACTTTAATACCAAAAAATATAGTTAAGGCTCAGTGTACCGTATGTGGAACTGAAATAAAAAGTTGTTTTTTTCCTAAAATATGGATTAAATTTTTTTTTTATAATTTTTTCTAAGCTTCTGATCACCATTTACAAATAATATATTTTTATCACGAACTAAAAAAAAATTGAGCCTTGTAGGGTTAAGTTTGCCAATACGGCGGCTTTTGCCAACTAGGTAACACTTCCATAAGATGAAACAATGAACATAAGACGTTTTCACAAGTTACCCGATTGATAATAACTTAAAAAGGTAGCTAACAAATTAAAGTTTTGGTTAATATTTTTTCATAAAATATGTGCTGACATTGTTTGAAGAAGGTTAAATAATGCCTCTTGAATTCAAAATCCGTAAAAACCGCCTCAGCCTCATTAGGACAAACAAATTAAAGATGCCAATTAGTGAGTAAAAAAGAAAACCAAATGTCGCTCTTTTGTCTTTGGCGGTTTGAAGGCTATCCACCCTGAAGGTTCCTCGAAGATGACAATTGGGGTAATTGAGTGAATACTCATAATTACTACGATCACTTTTAGCAAGTGATGCGCCAGTCATAGCAACAATCAAAAGAGCAATTTAAAAAGAAAAAATAGTTTTTGGTATATAAAAATGCACTGACTTGCATTAAATCTATGTTTTATTTTGAAATCGTCTTATCGGAATAGATTGAGTTTGTAGATTATCATCATTCTTATAGCGATTAGATAAGAAAGCTTACATATTTATGAGTAATGAAAACATTTAGAAAAGAAACGTTAACGCGATTTAAATTTTGATACAATTTAAAAAATAAAAAAAAAACAAAATGTGTGCGAAAACCGAAATCCACGCGGACGAAATCACGGCGGCGGCCGCAAGAATTAAACTAAAAGCTAATATAATTTTTTAACACGTTAGTTATCCCGTGTCATGAGCAAAGTCTCTATCTCTTTGGAGCCAGTAGACAAGAATTCACCTTTAGTCTGTTAGTGTCTTTTTAAAACCTTTCTGCAGTTTTCTTTACTGTGTTAAAGCAGTGCATAATTGCGCTAAATGGTATAGGTATGAGGCGTGACATGGAATGCGGTTGCGTGTCATTGTTATATTACCAGCTTAAACTATATTAATATACGTGTTTATCGCTTTGTCCGTCTACGTCAGTGGTTCTTAACCTTTTATGCATGACTAGCGGCCGCCCGCGACTCCGTCCGCGTGGATTTCGATTTCCAATATCTTATGTGTTATTCTGATGTATAAGCTATATTGTGGTAAAGTTGCATTCAAAGCCATTCAGTAGTTTTTACGTGAAAGAGGAACAAACATCCATACATCCATACTTACAAACTTTCGCCTTTATAATAGTAGTAGGATGGACCATTTTACTAAACTGACTTTACTGGGACCACCGAATTGGAAAGAGTAGTTTGATGTCTATTATGTACGATCGCTTCGCAGACCACTTGTAGTGGCTCCGGGGACCACCACTGGTCCACACTGTCATTAACAACAGAGGATAGTGAGGCAGCCATTGAGGAAATCACAACTAGAGGGCAAGCAAAATAGATTTAAATTTATTCTAGTCGAGTGATGTTCGCCGATTATTAGCTACTTTTTGCACGAATTAATATTTTAATACTAAAATTATAGGTATACTGTTTTACAAACGAGGAAAATATAGACAAATGCTTGCTTCTCTTTTAACCAAGATAGCGGGACTTTTATTTTGCTGATCAAATAATTGTAGAATAATTGATTGTTGTCCAGTACTTTGTTTAGCTAAGTAGTGGTTTCGCACTAATTTGTTGGTGGTATTACTTTGTATAAGTTTCAGAAGCAATTTGCCATTAAATGTGCTGCACGAGAAACAGTCGATATAACGCAAATTTATACACAATAACAAGTTATTTCAAACCTTGAAAGTCAAAAAATGCGGTATCATTTGGCGATGACACATGTAAATTAATTAAGTGATAAGAGTGGTTTAAATGTAAATGTACAGAATATTGACTATGTGCGTATGACGCAGCGGCATTTACAATACAAAAAGTTTATGTGTCGTAGCAGACTTAAGTTAGGCATAAGTAACACCTTAAAATGTATTTACATATTTAAAAGGCTTAAAGATGTGCTTTGTTGTGAATACATATATAAAAACCTAGACTTGTACCTAATAAAAAAAGTAGTCTTTATGTGATGAAAAGTTACATCAGTCTTTGCAAAGACAGAAAAATAAAAATCCGAGTCGATTAACTTGAGTGAAATCAATTAAAAATAACAACACTGTATATTGTGTCGTGCGTGTTGTATGTTTCAATGCCTCGTGGAATGACTTTAATACTTGCATTTGGAACGGATTAAAAAATCGGATATAATGCTACGTGTAAAGGTCAAATGAGGAACTTTTTAAAATTCACCATTTCCGGACGCGGAAATGGCTCGAATAAAATCTACGGCCTTGGAAAGCCTTGGCGGATCTGTTCTGCTAATTACCGCCAAAACAACCCTTTTAACTTAAATTCTGTTTATCTTTGTTCCGCTCGCTTACTTATTGCGTTAAAAATAGATTAAGACAATGGACGAGGAAGGAGAGTTTAATTAAACACCGGTATTATTTGGAGGACTCGAGGGCGCCACTCCAAACTCGAGTCGATGGTTTGCAGAAGAACAATGCTGGTTGTTTCTTTGAGTTACCTTTACAAATGGTTTTGTTCTCAATTTGGTATAGAAATCTATGTATGAGTACTTGTAGGAGATATGAAAGTTAGGCCGCGCCTGAAAGTATCAGCCTATAGTCCCATTGCAGGGCAAAGGCCTCCATCATTTAAAATCCTGGGTTCACAGATGGGTCTTGGCTTAATCACCACGCGGGCCAAATGCGGTTTGGTGATCACAAACCAGGGCTGTGTTCAGAAAAATAGTCACAAATTTTGCCCAACACAGGAATCTAACCCAGGACCATGACCACGGCCCGGTACTTAAACCCACTAGAGCATCGAGGCCAAGTCTGAAGAAGATCATGACAGCCTACTAGACAAATGGTTATCATATACGTTTCCTTGTCAATAAATCATTTAATTATATTTTTTAAAAGATATTCTTAGTTCAATGTTTAATTTCAATTGTGTGACTAAACCGGTGGATTCGTAAAATCTTCTGAATCTTTCACGTTGAGTCACTTATGCCGACTCCTCAAGCCAATCTTCATTAAAGAGTTCCTCGGACATACCCGAGGATTTCTTCAGTAATTTGTTCTTGAATAAAGATATAAAAGTTTAACGAGTTATTAAATATTCCGCGGATATTATTATATCACATTTTTGCCTGTTCTAAATACTTAAATACACCTTAATTATTTCCTCGTTCTTTTAATGTATTTTTTTAGCTCTCAATATTATTTAGCGAACGGATATTGTTTTTGTTATTATCTTTTTGTTTGAATTATCCCAACTAATATTATAAATGCGAAAGTAACTCTGTCTGTCTGTCTGTCTGTCTGTCTGTCTGTTACGCTTTCCCGCTTAAACCTCGCAACCGATTTTGATGAAATTTGGTACAGACAATCTTTAGACCCTGAGACAGAACATAGGCTACTTTTTATTTCGAAAAAAAGAAATCCACGCGGACGGAGTCGCGGGCGGCCGCTAGTTTTAATATATTATGGAGAACTCACTATAAAGTGAGTTGTGTACTGTGGAAGTTTTCTAAAAACGCACTCTTCACAAGTTTTTTCAACACAATCCGATTTGGAGTTCAGCTAGATACGTTTTTGCTTAGCCTAGACTTTTAGTCTATGACGTCACACTGGGATTAGCCCGGGAAGCGCTACAAGCTTAGCTCTGGATTATCGGATTAAGTCTTTCCTACGTCGTTAACATAAAATGCTTTATAAACATTAAGGGACAGAAGAAACTTTATTTGGGTCATTCCTACAAAATATCTCAAATGTCTTTAAAAATACGCTCATTAAAAGTCGGACTTCAATATCAAAATTACTGATTATATTTTTATTGCTCGTTGCATTTTCTTCAATAATTTTATAAAATGGAACATACACTATCCTTTTGCACAATATGTTAATATATTTACCCGTCGAATATCGTGACACCTTCACATGATCATCGAAAACTCAATTATGTCCGCCATATGAATGTTAATGGTGATAAGACTTGGCACATGATCCTTAAACATGCGATACTCTGATAGAGTCTCACATGCATAGTTATATTCATTTAAGCTTGTTTTCTGTTCCCTCATGCATGATACCATAAGGTATTGTGGAAAAACAAAACCAAAAAGATTCTCGTTTTACATGACTGGAAAGTTCAGGTGATGTTTTAACATAAAAATACGAAATAACATTAAGCTCTAGATTCTAAAAAACCTAGGCTCGTATTAATAAATCGCACTCAACTCTGAGCTCGAACTTGAGGTGCTGTTTTGTATGAGAATGTCATATTTAGTTCGCACTCAAGATCGCGCTCAGAGTTGAGTTCGATTTATTAATACGAGCCCTAGACTCTCGTAAAGTTATCGTAGCTAAGCATTACTTTATAAAACGATCTTCAACTTAATACCTATTTTCTAAGAAATGTTTGTTTACAACCCTCAATATGAGATAACTAATTTATAAAGCGTGTAAACTTTGTGAAATTTTCGCAGTAACTTGAACCATCCCGAATATAAGTTTTCAAACAAACGGAAAGACAGTGGAATTCTTTATACATGTTTTAGAGGCGATTTTACATACATAATACTTTTATTGTTTGCTTTCTAAGTAAAGAGCGGAATAGAAGGATTATGGTGATATTTTTCTTTGCGTAGAAGTTTTATTTGTGTATCAGAATAATCTCTCTGATATCTAAGTAAAACGTCCTTGTGAAGGAAAATGTAGTTTCCAGTATTTCTTTTTATATTATTGTGAACGTAAAGGGAATCTCTTTTGCCGAGATTATCTGTGGATGCAAATAAGTTTATATCGCAAAGTAAGGAGTTAAAGACTTACGGACCACGCTGTAAAATGCGCTCTTCTTTGGGAAAAGTAACATTTATTTTAGCTTATTTATTTAGTATTTTGTTTCATGTTCGCATTCACATAACTTCGTATCGGAAAAATACAACTAGCCTTTCCAGCTCATTTAATTAACGGTAAACATCGGAATTTGTCAGTCCCATGCAAAAACATTAACGTTTATCTAAATGGATCTCGCAGAGTTTGCCGTTATTCGCTTATTCAATTATATCAGGGGACGATTTAGGCCAATTTTGTTTTTGGGATGAGTTTACTTAATCGTATTTTTGACGAGGGCAAAGATTTTCAGTAAGGTAAATAATTCTGGCAAACTGAGACTAATGGTCGGCCAATGTCTACAAAAGATTCAACGTTCTGAAGTAATTATTATGGTTTTTGGGCGATGGTGATTTATAAAAGTGAGATTTAGCAGTTTCCTGAATAGGTTTTGAAACTTTTCGAATACGAGGAATATTAAATATTCTCGATATTTATCTATAGTTTAAAATTGTAGTTATTTTATAGTTTATGAACAGTTAATAAGGACAATTAATAGAGTATATGATAAATTTAAGTAAATTAATACAGATTACAGTCTCGTAAGTAACGACTATGTTTTCTAAATCTGATAAAATTATAAACTATAACTCGTTTGAAAATTATAACTTCAGTAATAAAATGATTATACCTTTATGCTTTAGCATAAGACTGCTAATATTAATATTTATTGCTCAATATGTTTTGCGAAATAACTACAAAAAATAATGCAGATAATAAATTAGTTTTTATATTTTGTATCAATGGTAGTCGTATTTAAAACTTAATTTCGTATTCGTACCAATTATGCATTCAGGAAGTTTTAAATAATATTGTTATCATTGCTAAATTCTGCTACATCGGTGGTAAATCTTATGAATATGTCAGATTTGTTTTCAATATAAATCGCTAACATTCAGTTATTGTCTAAATGCTACATCGGTGGTAAAACATATCGCATACATAATGTCAGATTCGTCTTCGATAAAAATCGCCAAAATTAAGTTATTGTGATATTTTTCCATGACAATAACGCTACAGTTGTACGTATTCCATTTCCAATAAATAAATAATTTATGAACTGTATTTATTTGATGTCTATTCTCTGCCCACAATGTAGGTATTGGATCAGCTGTAACCACGGATACTTGGGAAAGTAAGTTGGGAAGTATCCTATTGTGTAACAATAAGGGCAAAGCGAGCTATTTCTCCGGGACAATAAATATAACTTCTCCTGTTTCTATTTTAAGCGAGATGTAATGTTATGTGTACCTAACATAAGTAATTGATTGTCTGCCGCCAATTAGGGAGAGTGGGCTTTTCTTTGAACATCTGTTGGTGACAAGAATATTTTATGTACAAAAGAGGCAAACGCGCAAGGGAATCACTCGAAAATTAACGTTTCCATAAGAGTCGTAATATATAAGGTGATTGTATATTCACAGACTTATATTACGCGTATTTTTCGGCTGAATGATCAGGCCAGTTGGTCGCACAAGAAACCTTTCTCGAGCATTGCAGTTAGTTTCTTTAATGAGCGACTGGCAGGGGATGGCTCAGTATCGATTAAGATTTACTTGATTCGCCGCGCCAACCTTATTACATATTTTCGTGTCTGGAGGCTTTGTTAATCAGAACCACGGGTCGCTATAAAATGGAAGTCAATGGCTTTGGGGCTCATACGCAAATTTTAAACTTAACAGTCAACGAAAGAAATAAAAGAGTTAGATATAATTTTATTCTTCATTTGCTGATGTTTCACCACCAAACTCTTATGATTGTTTCAGTGCATGAAGGCGTACGTCGAGTTTGAAGTCTGCAACGGCGCGTACGAGGTGTCCTGCCCTGACGCAAGATGCCGCGCTGGCGCAGCCCTAGCCCTGGACGAGATCGGCGCGCTGGTAGACCCTGGCGTGATGGAGAAGCATCTCAAGTTCCGGCTCAATCATGGTACGTGAGTTAATTAAGTCTCAAGAGTTATCCAAATGCTGTCATCATCTGACAGTTGCAGTTAACATGGAGTGGATGTAGACCTTGATCGGACCAGGCATTCGTCAGTCACTTGCCCAGGAACCGGCAAGAGCACTGGTCTCTCCCTTCACACGTTCGCGAAGGAAAGAGCAGAAGTGTATTGGGTAGTGGGCCGAACGAATTAAGTCCTGAGCTTCAAGCACGGGTCATGGCAACAGGTTAGCTAGTCTGCAGCTATGCATGTAAACTCATTCATAATGGCTAAGATTACGCGTACGAGGTGTCCTGCCCTGACGCGAGATGCCGCGCCGGCGCTGCCCTAGACCCTGGTGTGATGGAGAAGCATTTGAAGTTCCGGCTCAATCATGGTACGTTAATAATGAAGAAAGATGTATTGAAGATATTAAGGAAAGCCATCATCATCAGATAGTAATGGTACTCTGTTGGATGTAGGGCTTCTACCAGATCGGACGCTAGACGCTTGTTAGGCAGAACACCGGTTCTTTGCTCGAAAAGGAGTACGTGGATAATGGCGCAGGAGTTAAATAGGTTAGTGGGACCAAGGAATTAAGCCGTGAGCTCCACACACGGCTGCAGGTCTAGCTATCCTGCAGCTATGGCGCGTAAACTTAATTCCCGACGGTAACAGAAATAGGGAGTTCACGACTAGGGAGCCAACGTCACCAAGCTAGGTGGATTGATAACCGCCTTCGGTAAATAGACCGCTGCTTCCCACCCCAAATCAATCTCTTTTAGCCGCGTCAGACGACACCCATTACCACGAGAAGATATGGGACACTTTACCAGAAGTAACATATATTTGTAGTTCGAGGGGTCCGCTAAATTGTCAACTGGCGGTATCGGCAATCTTTTCTTTACTACAATTAAAAGAACAACTCTTCACTTTTATCTATTTCTTACACGTTACGTCAATACCTTCTGTTGTTTGTTTCACGGAGTACTCCAGATCGCCCTCAATTCAGATCATGTCGTGAATTACGATCAGTGTCTGTCTGTCTTTTGCAATGATACGGGGATGTGCGTTTGAAATTTTCCGACTTATTACGTGACAGACATTCAAGTTACTACTTGGACTGCATATTATGTACTTTTTGACCTATTTTAGGCACTTCAAGATGACGCAAAATGTACTTTTTTAATGCGTGTCTTTAAGACGCTTGTTTTGGTAATTTTACCATTGATGAAATTTCTGCCTTAGGTCTGATTGACTTTATCGCGTTTTGATTGATTCTCTCTAATGAAGGCGTGAGAGTTTACGAATGATTAAGGCTACGTAATAGAAATACTTACATTAACATTAAACAGATAAGACGCTACCTATTACATCAAAACCCTTAAACAAAACGATTTTACATGTTCATCAATGCATCTAAAGATATCTGTTATTTTAGTGACATATAAAGATTGATACTTTCGTATTTTCAATAGGTTTGTATTGCGAATGCTGTCTCCATCACAGTTGTACAAGCGATGCGCTATCATGCAATCGTGTTCATTGATTATTCAAAACCAATCATCTTTGTATGTGAACCTTGTCTAAGTAACTGTCCACGTATCGATCGGATGCCGCTATTGCAGTGGAGGTTATTTTATATTTTTTAGTAATATAGGGTTTTTAAAATCAATAGTTCATTGAGACAGGGATCTGAGCTCGTTGAAGAGTCGTCGAGTTTTAGACAATAATATTGTTTAACCAGATACATGTTATAATTACTTATTTATACAAAAACAAATTTTGACGCGTATTTCGCATAAAAAAACTCATTAAATACATGAATATACTAATGTAATGTAAGTTTCTATTCATGTTGATAGTTTGATATCTGAATTTAATGAAAAATGAGAAAAGATGGAACTGATTTATTTCCTTACACGTTTCGTACGAAAAAGACCCCTTAATTTCAATCTTAAAAGTATTTTAAATCCACCTCAGATCTTGCTAAATACAAAGCACAGTCTAAAAAACGCCTCCCAAGCTATAGATAGATAAACAGTCTATTCAATTAATGAAAGTGAGCTTACTGTTAGTCTATACTAATATTTCATCCTGCTAGAAAAACCGGACAGGGGCAATTTATCTGTCACTCAGACGTCAGTGCCTAGACAGGGAATGAAGATATCCGACGTTGATGATGAAAACTGTCAGATCTCGTAGGTTAAATGTATAGTTACAGAAACCTTTTTGTTTTCGTAAAAAAGACAATTGTTCCTTCAGTTAAGTACTCGTACATTTTATTAACTCGATGGCGCCTTATGCGTCAATTTTAATCAATATTTTTTTCTATAGTGCTCAATTGCTCAGTACAAAAGATCTCTTATGTAAACACAACACAACATTGAATTTAAGTAAAAACCATTAACAAGTAGGTTACCATTTTTTTAAAATGATTTATGATTAGTAGATTTAGACATAATTCTTATTGAATCTATTTTTCAATAATGTTTAGTTCAAAAGAGCTCATATGTAAACACAAAATTGAATTAAAGTAAAAACCAACTAGGTAACCGTTTTGTTTTCAATGATTTATGATAAGTAGTACTATTGGTTTTTACGGTTCACTTTAGATTGATGGTATTTTTAAAATGCCTTACAGGATTTAGATATTAATCAATACGAGAGCACATGCAACTTTTGCTATTTATCATTAATCTTTGTAGTGTTTTTGCAGTTCTCCTACCGGCATATCTATGAGTTTGACTTGCAATCAATCACTAACAATTAAAATCGGAACTGGCAATAAATTTTATCTAGACACTGCACTGAAGAGGTGAGCGCCAGGTCTGTTTTAAGCAGTGAATGACATTTCAATGCCATTTGAGAAGCGATATTGTTAGTATAATGTCAACAAATAGATAAAATCATTGAATTGTCTTTTATGTATAATTATTTAAAAGACTGTAATTTTTTTTGTAGGGGAGGGTAGAGGTTTGGTGGCGTCTTCTTTTTCTCGCGTCCATGGACCAAACTTGAAAATATAATTATGTTCTCGAGACTATAACAAACGATATTTGCAACGGCAATATAGCTTTAAATTCAGTCAGAACTGAGTGTAACCCCAATTTGAGGCAATACCCTTTATTTGGTCTAACCGAAATAAGCAAAAATGTAGAAAACATTTGCCTCCAACAATGTTTCGCTTGAATTAATCGGGCGAGTCATAACTGCGGCCTTTTGGAACGGCGAGGCGGAACAGACCTTAGATTTAAATCATAAGATTTGCCCTCGCCTTACTTCCAACTGTTCTGTAACTGGCACAAAAATTTGAAGAGACTGTCGCTTCTAATCGCTGTCACAGCATGAAGCTTACGTACGCCACATCCTTCAAAATAATGCCTGAGTTTTCTGGTGTTAGGGCTGTGATATCTAACGATTTGAATATGGTGCAGACGATAAGGCAAAAAAGCCTTCATTCTTCCAACAAAACGGTTCACTGGAACCGATTCAGTTCGTACAAATTTCCCTCGATCGAGGTATTATTTCTGCGGCCGACATTACACCCCATTAGTTTCCATAAATCGCTCGGTGGTTGTTTGCATGCGCACTGGTTGTGACGTCACGTAACTCGGCTTTCTGCCCACGTACGATTTGTGACAATGCAATACTTTTGCTGTTGTTTTATTCCACTTTGTTCACCATTCCATATGGCTCACCTGATAGTAAGCGTCATGTAATCTAATCGAAAAATTTGCAATATAGTTTAAGAAAATATGACGTTATCTCCTTCTGAAGACATTGCATTATATCCCCTTCTTAGGAGAATAACAGAGTCGTAACTTCGGGCTCCCGGTGCTCTTAAGAATCCCGATCCTGGGCCAAAGGTAAAAGACTGTCCAAACAGCACTTGATTTCAGTACCTATTTATTTATTTGTTTATTTGCTTGCCACATGGTGTAAAAAGGTCTTACAATATAGTCCAGTACATTATACACGTGACACCCCGTAGGGGCACCGCAATTACAATTTGTTACCTACAAGAAAGAAGTAACAATTAACATAATTAAGAATATTATTACAATAATTAACTTATACATATTTTACATTATTTCAAATTATACAATTATTAATTACTTTAACTTAATTAGGACCTATGTATTATATATCTTAAGTAGAACTGCTAAAATCAACCTATCTCAATCTTGAAACGGTATTATTTACAAACTTATGTAAGTACAAAATGTTTTGCACTCTAACAAATGCTTTTAGTACAATCGAGGAGAACGAAATAATGGAAATTCAGCTGATCGTGACGTGGACATAAGGTTATCAATTATCCGTTTATCAACGACAGCACTGATTAAATAGTACACTGTAAAAAAAGATTATAGATAGATATAGATAATTGTTAGATATATGCATATATCTTAACCGGAAATTTGAGTGTTGTTAAATAATAAATAGATCCTTGGACGGTGTTTACAATGCGCTATCTAAACCAAAGCTTACATAAATAACAATATAGCATTACCTGTTTAATTTTAAACATTTACGCAAATGTAGCAATTACTCGTATTTTGTAAAAACTTTTTTATAAATTAAGACTAATATACCCAGATTAGGAGTCAATGTAAATAAACCAACTATACTCTGTCCACTATATGAAGTCTTTTGACAGGTCGCCGATTGACAACATTGGTGATGTCCTAAAGTATCTCAAATGTGTCAACAATCCGATTGTACTATTATCATTATTCGACTTAGGTACGTAAAAAATAACCGATTTCGATAAACATGCGTTTTGATTTAACATTCTCTTAGATCTATTGTAAACAAATATAAATCAATATATTTGAGTTCATAAATTAAATATAAAACAAGTAAATCATATTAGTAAAAGAAATTTAAATCCAAATGTTGTTACCTTTCTATGTAAAATATACATTATACCGAACATGTTATGAAGAAGTTTAGATTTATTCATAGCATTTATTTCTATCGATTATTTGTAATCGGGGGCACAATCGTTCTAATCGTTTTTCGTAGCACATCACTGAGTTGGCAGTAACCGTCCATGAAGAACAATATTCTTTTTTCGAAAATTAAACGAAAACAATTCGAACTTTCATGGGCGTGAGCTGTCAAAAGACGCTTCATAAAGTGGACAGAGTATAATTTCATTTCATAAAAATGTTTTTAGGTAAATGGAAAAACCATTGCATAATATATCTTTTTATCTCTTCTGATAAATTTAGGAACAGATAATACATACATGAACATGATAGATCACTCATATTCAAAGATTATATTCAAATGAAATAATGCGTCCTGACAAACTTAGCGTCATTTTGCATTCATTTGTTGGACGAAAATCGTAAGACTTAACGTCATTTTGCATTCATCACTTAATGCACGAAGATACATGAGAATTAATTCAGACATAGATTTAAAATTTTAATGTTTCTCTGCAGTGCTGCCATATTAATCAGAGTCTAGACATATCGGGTTTGTGATTACCAATCGGCATATGGCCAGCGCGGTATATAAAACCAACCATATTCATAACTAACACTTGATTTCAAATGACAGAGCATTTGCCCTGCAGTGGGATTTAAGATGGCTGATACTTTAATTTTATTTAGAGCAACTTTTATTGCCAGTACTGTAGACAATGCCACCATCTAAATGGCAATGAATCTTGACACTAGTATTATTTAACGGGACTTAGCTCGATATTAATTATGTAGTATATGTATACAACTTACTGCTTGACGTTTCGGCTGCGTTACAACAACCGTGGTCGCAAGCGGACTGAAAATCTTATATCAATGAATCTTGTTTGGAAAATAATAGTTATTCTAAGAATAGTTGTTTTTTATTTTTTAACTTATTTGATGGGTCACCCTTTACACACCCCACCATATGGAGGGTTCAAACTTGGTAGAGGTTCACTAAGGGGCTCAAGGATTCTTCCTATATCATTTTCTGTAACGCTCGAGTCACTTCAATAATCCATGCTTAGGCTCCTCTACCATAACCTCGATCCACCACAAACAATTTGCTAGATTTTTGGTGCGTAACGTCCAATCTTGCCGTCCGCAAGCTTCAATACCGAACTCATTGGTCACAGAACACAGTCCGTTACTCAGGCCAGACAATGACCGGATCATCGTTTTACAATTTTACTTGCTTAGTTTCAATATTGGAAACGTGCTTCCTTTATATTTGTGCCGTGAAATGAGCTACCGGTCCAGTTGTGAAAGAACAACTGCTATCTTTGACTGGAATCGATCGGTTGCATCCTGTTGTTGTTAAAGTCTAAAGAAGTAATTTTAGAGTTCTTAATATTACTATAGCAACAAAAAATATGTTTAAACGGCTATCAGTAACAGATACTAAAATCAACGAAGCTTGCAGTAATGGTAAATATTACATTGTTTACCCAATTTCTTGTCGTGATTCCCGAGTGGAGGATGGGCATTTCTCTGTGTTTTATTTTTCACCAACTGCGGTCACCAACCCATTTCCCTCACCTAGAGGAGACCCATGTCCAACAGTGAACTAAGATTATGATGATATAAACGACAGGATACATAACCCGGAGATATGGCTATGCTTATTGTATTGTAGTAATAACTTCTTAGATCCCAGACCTTCAATTTAAATTGTACTGGCTCCTACATAAAAATTGTTTTAACACACCGACCACATTTTGTAGGTTCCGTGTTGAAGTACGAGGTATTTGTACTCTATCTAAAATTAACATCTGTGTAGCAATTATCCTTGAGGTGAGTATGTAATGGTTTTGTTTTGAAAATAACTAGATATAAATTACGTTAAGTTTTTTTACGATAGTCAAATTAGAAACAGGTCCCTATAACTTTAAAACGGAAATAAATCCATCCACTTAATGATGACATATACCCAGGTTAGTTATTTGTTTTGATTATAATTAGCGGTAATTAACCGATCTTGGATTTTTACAGAACCTATCGTAATGATAAATAGAAGGTTCAATTTGTGACAAATGAACAAAAATAGTCCTAGAAAGATGAAATACCCTTTGTTGTTAAGTCTAACCCACAAGTCCAGCGACCTTCTGCAAATTGACAGGCCATCCGTTCCTGTATAATCGAATAGCCGGCAAAATTGTGATGAAATAGTGTTGTAACGCCAGTTCCGAGTCTCATTAGTTTATTTTTAATGCACCCAATCGGTTTCGTTGGCAACCGGTTGCTGCCGTCTGCGAGGAAGTTGCCTTCCGATAAGAAGTGAAGACTGGCGGAATGAGTTCCTGTTTCCTTGTTATTTGTTGGAGTGAATGGAGAAAATAGAAATGTTTCACATACGGTTACTTATTTAGTTGTCGTCAGTCTCGCGCACAGCAATAAAGCTGTAACAGACCTTATGGTGAACAATATACGGACTTTACTTATGAGCAGCTTCTTTGAATGATTGTTCCTTTTTCCTGGTCTATGTTTATTTGCTTTTATGTTACATGAGCAGGCTAACTGGCACGCCAGGAACAATTTGATGGATATTAGAAATAAGAAACATGACCTAATTGTTTCGAACCTTTCATTAAAATTTACGAATATGTATGGCCAGCTTTTGACAGAAGCACTTTTCATCATCCATCAAAAATTATAATTATGTAGAAAGTCCCTCAACTTTTACAATCGCTGCAAAGGTTACGGTTACGTATGTCATCCTTAATTTTTCAACTCTGCCGCAGAAGCGGGTTCCTTACTTTCTTCAGTTTAGTTCAGCCTTGCATAAATCATTTGACTTGTTGCATACTAAAGTGTGCAACAACCTGCGCTGGCGCTCGTTTCCGGCGCATAAGGTTGTTCGTACACTGACAGGGGAGACAGTGTTGCGAAGCGTGAGGGAGGAAAAGAGAATAAAGAGGGGGAACAGGAACTTCTTTGGTCAATCGTCCTTCAAATGAGAGTTTGAAACGGTTGATTCACTGCTCTGATTAATCATTATCATTAATTGCAGTATCAGGAAATCACCCATTCCCTATAAGATAGAAGTGATTCTGCCGAACGGGTGATCTAGCTCGGGGACTAGCATTGTGTTGGTGTAGTCGTGTCGTGTATAATGCTAAGTCGCGGCCTAAACTCTTCTAGCTCGATGTAGGTTTGCTTGGAAGATCGCAGTTGGTATGCGAGTTTCAGCACCATCTGTTGAGTTGTATAGGATCTACACATTTTTGGCGATGTACATAGTTATGTGTCGCCACAGCGGCATCTTTGCAAAATCGTCTTAGGTGTGAATAATAGGCAATTAATCCCCGTCAGATCAGCACAGAAAAAAACTCTTCTCCTATGCAGATCCATCCTAACTTCTTCATCATTTTGGATCTATGTATGTGTCTAGGCTAATTTCGGTGTTTATGCATCTCGTCTCGCATATAGCGCATTGGAAGGCAGTCTTTAAACCCAGTTAAAAGTGCAACGGTCGACCGTGACTGCGACCCGCTCCTCCTTATAAGTCTCTTTGTCTATTCTTTTGTCTCTGGGTGCTTACGTTGATTTTGTGGACTCGCGTGAATGACTGACCTTACGGTATGTTTCGGGTGATTGACCTTTTATGTTGATATGCTTTTGTTTTTAAGTTGTACAAAGAAATGTTATGCTCAATTTTCAATATCATGCGCTTCTGTGCTATTTCACGTCACGCATCAAGGTTAGTTGATTAATTTAATAGTTCGCTTATTATTACTTACTTACAACGCTGGCTCAGCAAACCGAGGTGGATCTTGGTCTTCGACTCGCTAATTACGAACAAAAAACAAACCTTAATCCTTTTCCGTAAAAACGTAACTTCTTTAGCTTGCTCAAGCCTTTAAAGCCAAGGATAGTGAACCGACAAACGCGATTCTTTAATAAGTACAAATTACTCTACTAACATATGCTTGTTGGTTGTTCCAGAGGTGGCGATGGACGCTGGCCGCGCGTTCTGCCCCCGCGTTGGCTGCGACACTGTGGTCTCCGTCCGCGCCGCCAGCCCCGCCCACTGTCCCACGTGCCGGCACGACTTCTGCTCGCAGTGCAACCAGGAGGTGAGTATGTGTGATCGCGTAGAAGTATAGAATGAAATTGGAAAAAGGGAATCTGGGAATTGGTCGATCAGAACAAACGCCTTTGTCCCGCACGCAGAGGTGCATTACAGCGTGTTAAAACCCTTATCAAATTGACGCATGACGTCTGGACCTTAATGACCGATAGTAACTGATCCAATAGATGCAGTTCTACTTCACTGCAGTCTTTTGAAAGCTTTAAGCTTTTTATCCATAACTTTTGCATCGTTGCTTAGACTATCATTATTTACGCAGCTAGACTAAGGATCTAAAATCACAATTTTATTTTGAAACGCAACAACACCCCTTTTCCCTCGAGAAAGTCGGCACACACACCCAAGTAAAACGTCAGCTAGTTAACTATGATTACGGTTAGTTATTATTTATTTACCAGCCTTTGCCCAGAGGCCCGGGGCAATCTCGCTCTGGTCCGGTTCTCGCGGGGAGGTGCCCCTTAACAGCCTACAGAAAACTAGATTTGACCAGACAAGACCAGACAAAACTAGTGTTATAATGGCTATGCCGAACTAGTGGTTTGATGGCAATGGATTATGGGCTATGCCAAGGTTATATTTTGAGCGTTTTCCTCGGATACTTAATTTGATAAAAAAAACAACTGTACTTTTTACCCCGTGATGTCTTTTTAGCCGAACTTTGGCTACGGTGATTAAAAATTTAACATAGTATTTTGCAGGACAATCTTTCTTTGTCTCTTTTAGGAGTATCTTTTCTGCCCAATAAATTGTGTAATGTATTAGGTACCAAGAAAAATGGTTTAGTAACCTAAATCGGTAGGATCCTGAATACAAGCAGTATCGTTTCAGTGGCAACACGTCTGTGCCTTGGGATTCATAACTCACTTATTTTCCTCGCAATATTTACTGACAGTAAATACGATTAAATATTATCTGTCTATAAATTGACTTTTAAAACATGGTGGTTGCTTCTTCACATTAAAAACTGAAATAATGTTCACAAAGTTATGACTCTAATACATATTTACTTAGACGAGTATATTTCGAGAATCTACTTTGCATGGTATGTATGGTGTCTTGAAAGGACCTACACATTTCTGTCTCCTCCAAAACTAGACTCGTAAAGTTTTGACAAAGAAACCGCAAAGGGTAGAACAGAAGGCCGGATAAGGATTTCCAGCCCTTTGTTTGTTTGCAAAACCGCTGAGTAATGGGATTTTGAATGAGTAAGAAAGGCTTTGCACTACTCGTAGTTCGTCTAGTAAAGATGTGTTGAAGTAAGATATTAATTCCTTGTATGAAAAGCGTATGCTGGTAGTCTACTCGTATTCATAAAATATTGATACAAGACGACTTGACGGTCATTTATGTACTTATATATTTCAAATGAGTAGAAATTTCCTGCTGCTGCATCAGTGGTCCTAGGTTCAGATCCCGGGTCACGATAAATTTCTCCGATAACAATTGACGCCAGAATCTCATAAAAAATATTTTATTTGTTGCCAAAAGGAAAAAAAGCGATGGTTTCCTGCAAAGGACTGACAAAAAATTCCTTTCTCAGGATTTTTCTTGTGGAGATATTAAATCTGACTAGATTATTTCAGTCGCTTAACCAAAACTTTTAAAAAAAATTTACAAAACCCAACAAGATTATTCCACTCGCTAGTATCTATGCGAGTTCAGACATTATTTAAAACTACAGAGAAACAAGAAAAAAGTAGATATACTTCCCGCTTCGCAACGTTAAAAATATAATCCATTGTTTCACTTTTCCAGTTAACTTTAAACAAACAAGCTTTAAAGGCTGCTGCTGGATTCGAAATGACCGTATTTATAACTGTATGTAGAATATTTTCCGAGAGAAACAAAGTTCATAAATGTAGATGATTAATATTTTTCTAGCTGACCTGTAGTTTCGCCTGCATTGTATGTCAGACAAAAGAATATGCTTTTGTCTGTTTTATCCAAGATAATTTTTAATGAGGATTGAAATTACGATTTGTATTTAGGAACCAAAAACTTCAGTTTTTTGGTTCAAATGTGCACCGAAACAACTTATTTGCAAAGCGTATAATTTGGTTTAGGAACACAACTGACTTACAAAATCGTGTTACTAAGTATAAATTTATTCCTAGCCCGTGCTGAAACATAACTAAACTGCATTATTTCTTAGAAAGGCCTTTTCACGTAGGCTTTAAATTACAGGGCTGGCTAGGCTGTGTCACGCATCTGGGTCAATTGTGCGCGACACAATACCCCTCTCTCCGCTGCGCTCGGCCGTGAATGAAAGCGCAGTCACAGTGCAGCTGACTGCAGTGATGCATCTGTGGATGACTTATTGTGGGATTACAGGATTACCTATATTACAGGGCTGGCTAGGCTGTGTCACGCATTTGGGTCAATTGTGCGCGACACAATACCCCTCTCCGCTCGGCCGTGAATGAACGCGCAGGCACAGTGCAGCTGACTGCAGTAGGGTGTCTGGTTGTGCGATTACAGGATTATTCAAAATTACAGGGCTGGCTAAACACAATACCCCTCTCTCCGCTCGGCCGAGAATGAAAGCGCTGTCACAGTACAGCTGACTGCAGTAGGGTGTGTTATGGTGCGATTACAGGATTACTTTAATTACAGGGCTGGCTAGGCTGTGTCACGCATCTGGGTCAATTGTGCGCGACACAATACCCCTCTCTCCGCTCGGCCGTGAATGAAAGCGCAGTCACAGTGCAGCTGACTGCAGTGATGCATCTGTGGATGACTCATTGAGGGATTACAGGATTACTCAAATTACAGGGCTGGCTAGGCTGTGTCACGCATCTGGGTCAATTGTGCGCGACACAATACCCCTCTCTCCGCTCGGCCGTGAATGAAAGCGCAGTCACAGTGCAGCTGACTGCAGAAGGGTGTCTGGTTTGGCGATTACAGGATTACATGAATTACAGGGCTGGCTAAACACAATACCCCTCTCTCCGCTCGGCCGTGAATGATAGCACAGTCACAGTGCAGCTGAATGCAGTGATGCATCTGTGGATGACTTATTGTGGGATTACAGGGTTACTTAAATTACAGGGCTGGCTAGGCTGTGTCACGCATTTGGGTCAATTGTGCGCGACACAATACCCCTCTCCGCTCGGCCGTGAATGAAAGCGCAGTCACAGTGCAGCTGACTGCAGTAAGGTGTCTGATTGTGCGATTACAGGATGACTTAAATTACAGCGCTGGCTAGGCTGTGTCACGCAACTGGGGCAATTGTGCGCTACACAATACCTCTCTCCGCTCGGCCGTGAATGAAAGCGCAGTCGCAGTGCAGCTGACTGCAGTGATGCATCTGTGGATGACTTATTGTGGGATTACAGGGTTATTCAAAATTACAGCGCTGGCTAGGCTGTGTCACGGATATGGTTAATTTTACATATCTGAAGTAAAACAAAAGTTTTGTGTCATTTATGTTTTCGTTGGTCAGGATTCTCTAGCTTTTTTTTTATTCATAACGCTTTAGATATGCACTTGTGAATCGCCAATTATGAAGATAATTAATTACTCTACCATTTGAGATTCCATAGATAATTTGATAAGGTCATGGTTTGCACTAGTTCAGCAAACACAAAGTCGAGTCATTAACAATAACGTTTATCAACGAAAAATTGCAACGAAATTCACATTGTAGTGTAGCAAAATAATAATAAAATAGGAATTATTTTTTTCTATAATGCCATTTAAAACCAGATGCTAAAACCGAACCTAACTAAAACCAGAATTTGAATTGAATATTCCATGCCGCATTCTAGTCATAAATTATAATAACGGAATTATCTAGTTAGTGGTAGTATAGCAATTATATGCGAGCGATATAATTATAAAGTTATGGTATAATTATTATTGATCGTTTTTAGGGTTCCTTAGCTAAATGGCTAAAAACGGAACCATTGTAAATTCGTATTATCTGTATTTTTAACCGCATTAAAAATTTTTACGAGAAAAATGTTGGTGTTCCCCAAAGATAGAATCATTCTTTTTCCTTTAAACCTGTACTTGTCTATGATGATAGGTCTTCAAAGATGATATTGTGGTTTCTAACATAATTTCCTTCTAAAGTGAATAGTTTGCGCGAGAGACACTTCCAAACTGGTAAAATGTGATCGGAACCCTCGATTAGCTAGTCCCACTCGCACTTGGCCGGTTTTTTTTACAATTACTCATCAACATTTAGTACACACGGTTGTTCCCACACAAACGAAGCTGTTAGTCAATGTTAATGAAAGTTTAACTCTTCAGCTGTATTTTATTAGTAAAGATTCAATTCCCAATTCTATCGATATATCTAAATTAATACAAATGAATTGTTGTTCGTTACTCTGCTTACAGCTCAAAAACGGCTGCTTATATAAATTGTTGTAGCCCAAGAAAGGTTTAAACAATAAGAAAATATGGTAAAGTTTTGAGCAAACAATTTAAAACGACAACTTTATTTTCCAACACAAACTGTCCTACCTGTCAAACGTTATTCTAAACGTCACACTGACAGTGATGCGAGGTTCACCAGTTAAGTAAGTGTTGTATAAAATGTTTTCTGTACTGTGCCTGCCACTCAGGGACGTATTTTTGAACAACGACCATTGTGTAGTTAAAAGGGCAAGTGAAAACTATGGGGATCCTTATTCGGTTTCACTTATTTTACGATTAAGGATCTGAAGGTGAATGGAACAAACTGACATTGGAGCTCATTGGTTGGCTTTAGTTTAATTAGTTTTTATTGTGGATACGGGTGAATATACGCTATTTGAGTTTTTTGTGTCCCCGATAGAAATGCCATCTGTTCCATTCAGTAGTCTTAATTTCTCTATTTGACACTATTTTGTAATTTGTAATGATAAGGGCCAGAAGATTTTTCCTGTTTTTTGAATTTTATAAGTACCAGAGGAAAATTGTGTTACCAGAGGAGTGACACTATTGGCAGAGTAGTGACAAATTAAACTAGGGAAGTGATAGGCCATTGATTATTAGCTAAGGAAGGGACTAATATTAAATAAAATATTTATAAATTATAGTATTTGGATATATTTTTATATTGCTGCCTTTCTTTTTCTTTTAATTCGGCATTTATAACCGGATCGTTTTAATTCTTTGGTAGCGTATTTTTTCAGCTTGTCACTTTTTTTCTAACTCTTGTTTGTTTCTTTTTAACATTCGCCATGATGTCTTATTACCTACTCGGGTACCTAGAACAAATTAACGTAGCCTTAAAACATTAAATTTTAACGAAATAAAAAATCGTCACTCCTCTGTCGCTTTTGTATTTCGAAGTGACGCCAGAGGAGTGACATAATCACACATAATCTACAAAAACAACATCACTCGCTTTTCTGACCAGCTTCGCGTTAAAACATGACATCTACACTTAATAAACATTGCATTGTGCAAATATAAAATTTCGTAACGATAAAATACAAAACGATATACATACCAGAGGAAATACTCCAACGACTGGCACGAACATGTCTTCCTACAGTAAATCCCAAACTGACGCATTATTATTGGTGTTTTACTCAACGTCGCGAGCTTTGTTCTAACTTAACACTATTGTACGCACATAATTCACGGACAAAAACATGCCTTTGCGGTTTTAAGTAAAATATTTCTTCTTTGAAATTCGCCAGGTGAAGTGACATTATTGTAACAGGACTTGAAAAAAAGTTAGTTTTTTTGTCTAATTATAATTTTTTTGCAGTGTATTTTGGTAAAATATGATTCAATGTTTTTAAATACATTAATCAAATTAAAGTAAAAACATAATGGCAGGCTTATTTAAAGTATCTAGTTATAAAATCATTTTAATCTAGAAATGGGAAGGCCAGAGGAGTATACATTTATAACCTATTTAAAGTATTAATGCCTAAATTTAACAATTATCGTAAATAGACTCTGTGGGCCAAATAAAAGACCTTATTCTTTATTGTTCAAGCATACAGAAACAATCATATAATAAGTTTAACATAAAATTTGTGTATGGACTATTGGAATTCAAATAGCGTATATTCACCCATATGTCTTATAAAAAATATTACTCGTATAATGAAATATGGACTATACTATGCTACTGGACTTTCTTTAACATTTAATACATAATAGACTTTGACATTTGTCTGAAGGACTGGAGCACTTTAGCACAAGACCCAAAGAAGTGGAAGTAGAATAGGGAGGCCTTTGTCCTGTAGTGCGACTACAGTATAGGCTAAAAATAAATAAATAAATAATAGATTTTGTGGGAGAAAAATATTTTTTAAGTTCATCAATATTTACATAAGTTCACAAACATATTTTAAAGGTTAAAATCCATTGAAAGTTGTACCCAAGTTGCCCTTCAAATAACATTTTTTGTTTCATGACAAACAAAATTTTGAAATAGGCGTTCTTATCGTAAACCGTCCCTTCCTGAAAACCTTCAAGTAAAGGACAGTTGATACGTAAAATTTACAAGTAATCGTATATTTTAATTAATCACTGCCGTATTGTATGTAGGTATTTCATGTAGTTTTAAAAAGGTTTAAAAAAAAACTACAAAATAAGGAAATTATACTTGCAACAAGTACTATGTATTTCCTTATTTTGTTGTTGCATGGAGACCCCAAAGATTTTTTATTATTTGTTTTTTTTTTATCTTTAGTGCTTCATGCAACTTATACATTATGTCAATTGGTCATATGTAGAAAAACACACTAGGTAGAAAAAACGCGACTGAAGTTCGGCGTGACTACACATGCAATGTATTTAAATGGAAGATGATCCACCATGCCGAAATAATGTCGCGTAATTTTGTATAGAAAATAATCAATTTAAAGTAAAAATTACTGTTTCAATTCAAACCAGTTAAAAACAAACTCTTCAGCTTTAGTAAGTATAGATTTCAATCTATGTTTCAACTAGCGGGCGATTCGAAAATACCTTTGTACTGTGGGATTTCTTTTACTCTTAACAATGGGTTGCGCTCTACCAGTGTTGAGATCTGAATGAAAGGAATGAACAACGTACACACAACTGTGGAAGTTTTTGCTGGTGGAAAATCACCTTTGAGTTAAGGACATAAGGTCGTATAGAATTGTGGATTGTGGGCAGGAGAAAATATTCTTTCTTCCGTGTTCATTGTTAAGACTGCGATATGTATCCCTGAACTGTGGAAAGCTTGTCATGTTTGAATGAAGGTGTTTTATTCAAAAGTAAAATAATACTGAATATGTCAATTTTGGCTTCCGCGAACATAGTGTTACACTTAATCCTTTCTTGACTAGTGGACTATCCAGCACGAAAAAAATTTTTCAATTCGAACCAGTACTTCCTGAGCGGATTTTTTCAATTTAAACTAGTAGTTCCTGAGATTAGTGCATCAAACATCAAACAAACAAACCAACTCTTCAGCTTTATTATATCAGTACAGATGATGTGAAACTTTATGCTTTCGCATGGAACCAAACTGGAACTAATCCCAGAGGCCTCAGCTTTGTCTAAAGTTCTCGTTACGAATTGTTGTTATGACAACGTATTGGTTTCTACTCGTGGTTTGTTTTGTATCTGTATCTATGGTATTTTCTACATGTGTGACGGAAATTCCTCCATCATCATTATCATCCTAGTGATTATCCCGAACGCTACCTCGGCCATTGCCTCGGAGTCCAGGGTCTTCTTTCCTAATCTTCCTGCTCCACATCGCTCGATCTTTGGCATAATGTTGTTAGACCAGTCGAAAGTTCTTCCCTATGTTGTTTTAAATTAAGTTGTTTCTATATATCGGACTGCCTTTACATCCGTCCTGAAGTTATGGATTCAGAGCCCTTTAAACTTCCAAAAAGCAAACACTAAAAGCTTTCCTGTTTATCATTCATAAGTTTATTATTGATTGAACATATTCAGTTCACAACCAATTGGTGTTGACCATATTCGGTATTGCAGTCTTGGTCTTGTTCTTGCATTTTTGCAAGGCGAAGAAAAAACTGGCAAAGTCTCGTATTGTCCTTGCATTTGGGCAACACTACCATTTCAATAAATGAATAACTTTTTTTAATTAGCAAATTAGCGTTTATAATTAAGTCCAATCTCTGTGCAATTAATTAACTGGCTAAACCAATACTGTGGTGACACGTGGCTAGAGGTTCCACGTGATTGTTTTAAATGAAGCCTATTTAATTAAAACAACCATACGGCTTTAGCTGTGGTAATAATCAGCGGACAATACCTATTGGATACTACGATCTCACGAACCGAAATAAAACAAGATTATTTTGGTTCCCGCGATAGATTGACCCGCTTGGTGTAATGGTCAAGAACTTCCGCCTTCGGTTTCATCCGCTAATTTCTTTTTCCAAATATCCCCCCTTTCCCCAGATATTTTCGGGATCAAAGTACCCTATGTTCACCGGAGATAGTGTAGCTAACAGTGAAATAATTATAGAAATCAGTCCAGTAGTTTTCGAGTTAATTCTTTACATAATATTAGTGTAGAAGTGTAGATATTTTAGAACTTTAGATGAAAATAGAAGCAATCTAAAAGAATCATCTAGTCATCTAATATCCAATTATAAATAAATACTTCTATATAGTGTTTGCTGGCTCACGGCTAGATCTCTATAACTGGCTAAATGAATAATAATATGCCCATAAAATACCCTTATAGGATTCTTGATACTGCGTAAATAATTTGAAAACAAGATTTTCTATCAGCCTCTTCTACTAGTTTATAAGATTAATGCGAATAAATTTTACTCGGCTACTTGTTTGAAGACGACATGTTTGATTGTATTTTATTGTATTTTTTCCTTATATTCTTGCAACATATGTGAGCTGATGGTATTGGTTGGCGCGCTCGGCCTATGATTGCAAAGTTAAGCAACTTTCGCGGAGGCCAGTCATCGGATAGATGACCGAAAAGTTATATCTGGAGCTTCTCCGTGCTTCGGAAGGCTCGTTGACCGGCACCCAACTATGACAGTGAGGGAATAGGGAGTGCACCTGTGCTTGCTTACTCACTAGTGCACTATACTATAAATATCCTGCGTATATGGCTGATCGCAAGATCGACCGCCATGTTTGGAAACGGTCGGAACGGGCATTATTCCATAGCATAGTTTTATTTAATATCTCATTTCTAATTTAGCCTGAAGCTTGATTGTTTCTAAACGAATGCATGTAATTATTTATTTTTGTTTATTCAAAAGTGACTCGCTTCAGGGCTAATTAACAGTTAAATATAATTAAGATAAATGTGAAAATCGTGACATACCTACGATCGTTTATGGTAATGATTGCATCTTTGAAATATTATATCTATTCTATGAACTGCTCGTCCCATCATAAAATAACGTAAGAATACACAAGTCGTAACATAAGCGGAACAAACAAATGGACAGAAAATTGTTCTTTGTACTGATATCTATGGTGAATAATCTGTATGTTTACATTAAACGCATCTGCAATTCCTGTGGAGTTGTTGATATTCCTCAGCAGTTGCTATTAGTCATGTTACGTTGGTGCACTCAAATGATAAAAAGCCAAGTCTCATGTCTGCAATATCATGCAACTATTAAGCTTTTGCTTAGTACATAGTCTTTAGATAAAGGTGTTAAATGTCTACACTCTACGTGTATCGTGGCAATAACGATTATTATATTAGAATGGCGTTCCTATTGACGAAGCACGTCAAAGCAATGTTGAACATACAATAATCTTCCTCCCTAGTAGCATTTCGTGGTTATGGCTTACTCTAAAAGGCAGTGCTGTATCTTCCTAATGGTTCTCTTGAAAATGTTTGACCGTTGCTTGTTTTCTTCCCCAGTGGCACGGCGGGCAGTCGTGCGAGGCTGCGGCGGCGGCGTCGTCTGCCGGCGGCGCGGGTGCTCCCCTCCTGCCCGACTCCGAGCTGATCAAGCTCTGCCCGATGTGCCGCGTGCCCATCGAGAAGGACGAGGGCTGCGCGCAGATGATGTGCAAGAGATGCAAGCACGTGTTCTGCTGGTACTGCCTGGCGTCGCTCGATGTGAGTATTATACTTTATTTCGGATGATATCGAAGGAGATCGAAAGCGCAGTGGTTAGCGCACACGGCCTGCGGTTGCTAAAGTTAAGCAACGTTCGCAGATGCCAGTCATCGGATGGGTGACCGAAAATGTTTCATCTCGAGCTCCTCCGTGCTTCGGAAGGCACGTTAAGCCGTTGGTCCTGCGCCTAATCTCTCTACGGTAGTGTCAGATTGCTGTCCCACCGGACTATGAAAGTAAGGAAATAGGTATTGCTCCTGTGCTTGAGCACTCACTTGTGCTCTATAGCTTATACTGCGTACCGGGCCGATCGTAAGCTGATCAAGCTCTGCCCGATGTGCCGCGTGCCCATCGAGAAGGACGAGGGCTGCGCGCAGATGATGTGCAAGAGATGCAAGCACGTGTTCTGCTGGTACTGCCTGGCGTCGCTCGATGTGAGTATAGGGTATTTTACACCATGTAAGAAAAATTATAAAAATGCATTTATGTGATAGATTTTGAACAAAATAAATGAAAAAACGTTGATATTTCACCAAAATCAAATGTGTAAATTTAATAATTCAATTTTAAAGATCGACTTTTTTAATCTGTTTTTAAGGTGTCAAAAACAGCAGACGCCATTTTACAATCCGATATGACGTCACTCCGATATTCATTCAAATACTTTATGACTAATGTTGGTACGTTTTGTTAACTATTTCACTAACCGAGTGACGTCTCGCGAAGAAACATGGCGGCTAGCGTTTTCGCACGTCAATGTCAAGTCCTAATTTTAAACATAAATTTAGACCGTTTATCGGTATTTAAAAATCAAAATAAAATATTTGGTAGTACATTACGGCACAAAGATTGATTTTAAGCAGTTTTCAAAAATTGGTGTAATACCCTATTATACTTTATTTCGGATGATATCGAAGGAGATCGAAAGCGCAGTGGTTAGCGCACACGGCCTGCGGTTGCTAAAGTTAAGCAACGTTCGCAGATGCCAGTCATCGGATGGGTGACCGAAAATGTTTCATCTCGAGCTCCTCCGTGCTTCGGAAGGCACGTTAAGCCGTTGGTCCTGCGCCTAATCTCTCTACGGTAGTGTCAGATTGCTGTCCCACCGGACTATGAAAGTAAGGAAATAGGTATTGCTCCTGTGCTTGAGCACTCACTTGTGCTCTATAGCTTATACTGCGTACCGGGCCGATCGTAAGCTGATCAAGCTCTGCCCGATGTGCCGCGTGCCCATCGAGAAGGACGAGGGCTGCGCGCAGATGATGTGCAAGAGATGCAAGCACGTGTTCTGCTGGTACTGCCTGGCGTCGCTCGATGTGAGTACTACACTTCATTTCAGATGATCTTTTGAGGAGCCCGATGGCGCAATGGTTTGAGCACTCGGCCTGCGGTTGCGGAAGTTAAGCAACGTTCGCAGATGCCAGTCATCGGATGGGTGACCGAAAATTTTTCATCTCGAGCTCCTCCGTGCTTCGGAAGGCACGTTAAGCGGTTGGTCCTGCGCGTGATCTCTCTACGGTAGTGTCAGATTGCTGTTCCACCGAATAATGAGAGTGACGGAATTGGGAGTGAACCTGTGCTTGCGCGCACTCACTTGTGCACAATGATAAATCCTGCGTGCCTGGCTGATCGAAGTCTGACGTTTTGACGCAAATACGGAAGTGACTGTAAGATAAGCTACGCAAACATATTATCGTTGTGAAGTTCTAGTTCATTGAAGTCATAACTAAATGTTAGGTGAGGGCTATTACATTATCTTTTAACATGAAGCCAAGTTAAATTGGATAAGTCGGTAATAAAATCAAAACTAAACTCCTCTTTAAGTTAAATCACATAGACGTGGAGTAATATTTTACCCTAAGCTCCTACGGTTTGATGTTTATGACTACCCGGGCAAAGGTTATGTAAGAACAGCAGTAACCTGAAATCTTAACTGAAGAGCCGGAGCCATGACTAAATTATTAAAATCGACAGCGTTTTATCCGAGATTGCTCAGCCCTGAAATATAGTTACTGGAATACACTATAATATATCCCTTTTTATGACTCTTAAGAAGTATTATGCGGTGTAAATGTAATTGTTTATACGCACAATTCTTCTGAAGAATCATAAGAAGGGATACATTATAGTAACAAATCATAACCTAAGATTTATTATTTTGTTTGATTCTAAACTGGGTCAAAATTGTTTGTGTGGTAGTAAATATTATTTCTCCGAGTACTTTTGGTTGTGAATAAGTTATGGAACTTATTTTCAGAATGGACGCATCGAGTTAAATGTTTATATTTGGTTACTACATCACAATACATCGTTAATAGGCTGCCTACACTCTTTAATTTATTATTTAAATGGATATTAATAAAAAAATTTGGTTACAGTTTCTCAAAGAATATACTGACTACTTATATAAAAATAAGTAGTACTTGCATCTCTATTATAACATTTATTGTTAATTGTATATTCCTAAACACATTAGAATACAATGAGAGCGTTGTTATTAAATTCCGCCGACTTGATTGGGGACGGGGCCGGTGCTCACAATTAGCGATGTAACGTGTCGCCTTGACACCCTCGCGCCCGTGAACAGATCCTCGGAGGATTTATACATGGTGGAAATTTTATTTAACAATAGATATAAGAATGCCAATTCCTGGATTATGGTCAAAGCGGACTCCGCACAGAAACGGGATAAACGCTAGGAAGAAGAAGATATAAGAATGCCTCTAGTGGTTTAAGTACCGGACCGTGGTCTCGAGGTCTTCGGTTCGATTTCTGGGTCTGGCAAAATTTGTGTCGAATTCTATGAACACAGCCCGGGTATGTGATCACCAACCCGCATTTGGCAAGCTGGGTAATTAAAAATAGGCTGATTTATTACTTTACTTTAATAGATATTTTTAGACTTACTTCGTTATCGCGTGGAAACATTCAGTTTTCCTATATTCGGGATGTGTTTATGAAGAAACACAGCTGCAATGCTGACTCCAGAATGTCCCATGTAAACTTGTATCATAGATACATAAGTATGTATAAAATTGATAGCAATGACTTTTCTTTGTTTTCAGGACGACTTCCTACTGCGACATTATGACAAAGGCCCGTGCAAGAATAAGCTGGGCCACTCGCGAGCCTCCGTGCTCTGGCACCGCGCACAGGTAATTTATAATGGACTTTGCACATGCACATGTGTGCATTTCTTTAGCGACAACGCTATATAAATTATATCGACCAGTTAGGCCATAATTTTTATGTTAACGGGAAGCAAACGAAAGAGGGAACGAAAAAGATGGTCAGTGATCACCGCTGCCCATGAACATCAACAACCGCATAAAGGTCACAGATGCGTTGCATGCCTTTAAGACCCCAAGCCCTTCCCATGAGGTCCTGATCCAGAGGAGGTGAAACATCTCCTAAATATCAATCAGCCCATTGCTGATTTTGTGCTAAACGTAGCCAACTTTTTTGTCATTCAAACAACATAATTATGCTGATGGTCGTTCATATAAGGTGTGCCTGTCTCGTTGCAGGTGGTGGGCATATTCGCCGGGTTCGGACTCCTGCTGCTGGTGGCGAGTCCGCTTCTGCTGCTGGCCGCACCATGCATCGTCTGCTGCAAGTGCAGGTAAATGACTACAGCTCTTTAATTAATATTGCATTAAACACGACGATTTGAGGAGCTCGATGGCGCCCTCGGCCTGCGGTTGCTAAAGTTAAGCATCTTTCTCAGAGGCTAGTCATCGGATGGGTGACCGAAAAACTTCATCTCGAGCTCCTCCATGCTCCGAAAGGCACTTAAAGCCGTTGGACCTGCGCGTGATCTCTCTACGATCTTGTTAGATTGCTGTCCCACCGAACTATGAGAATGAGGGAATAGGGAGTGCACCAAGCTTATTTATTCACTTCTGCTTCTTCTGCTGGCTTTGACCTAACTAACACGCCTCAAATAACCGAGTCTGTGGGTCTAAGATCGTCACATATTGAACATAATAATTATTATTATAATTTGTATGGTGCCCGACATACACTTCTTTTCGTTATTTCAAGATACTATAACTGATCACCTACCTTTCTCCACATTTACAGACTCTGCAATCCGAGCACGAAGAACCTGGAGGAAGTTGACGAGATCGAGAGCATCAGCCCCGGTCGGGAAGACGACGAGGACATATCTAGAGCGAGGTATCTGTCCGACTGACGCACGCCCAGGTATTGAACTGGCTAGCGTGATGATGAAGATGTTGGTGATACATTGGACTGGTTATATGCAGCTTGAAGACGCCTTGGAGATAACTGGCTAGCGTGTTGATGATATATGTAGATGTTGTTGACGATTTGGACTGGTTAGATGCAGCTTGGAGATTCCTTGGAGATAACTGGCTTGCGTGATGTAGTAAGATGTTGGTGACGATTTGGACTGGTTGGATGCAGCTTAGAGATTCCTTGCAGATAACTGGCTAGCGTAGCGTGATGATGAAGATGTTGGAGATACATTGGACTGGTTAGAAGCAGCTTGAAGACGCCTTGGAGATAACTGGCTAGCGTGATGATGAAGATATTGGTGATACATTGGACTGGTTAGATGCAGCTTGAACATCTTCAACCTTCAACCTTGGAGATAACTATCTAGCGTGATGATGATATAGATGTTGGTGACAATTTGGACTGGTTAGATGCAGCTTGAATATGACTTAGAGATAATACGTGATGTAGTATACACAGTTGGTGACAAATAGGACTGGTTAGATGCAGCTTAGAGATTCCTTGCAGATAACTGGCTAGCGTGATGATGAAGATGTTGGAGATACATTGGACTGGTTAGATGCAGCCTAAAGATGCCTTGGAAAGAACTGGCTAGCGTGATGTAGTATAGATGTTGGTGACAAATAGGACTGGTTAGATGCAGCATAGAGAGATGATACTAATGTTATTGGAAAATTGGATTGGCCAGAACTAGAACACATTGAAGATGGCCGATACAAATGTTGGTGTCAAATTGAACTGGATAGACAGTGATATAGTTGTTGGATATGTTTTGATAGATATTGTGACAAACTTTGGTATCAAATTGGAATGTTAAAGCAACATGGATAGATTGAACTGGCTATAACGCAGCTGAAGATAGTGATAAAGATGTTCAAGGTGATACAGATATTAGTGATGCATTGGACAGAATAGAAGCTTAGAGAGATTATGGTCAAATTGACTCGCCCGGTGCGCAGTTGGAAGATAGATGGTGTTCGTTAGTGTCAAATTGAAGGGGCTAGAATACAGCTTGAAAAGGATGATACAGAATATGTTGGTTTCAAATGGGACTGGCTAGCAGCATTTTGAAGACTGGTTGGAAATATAGTTAAACAGATGTTGTTGTCGAATTTCCGTAGATGCAGCTTTATAATGATACAAATAACGGTGTCAAATTGGAATATGTAGCAGCAAATTTGATAGATTGGAATGGCTAAAAGCAGCTTGAAGACGGTGATACGAGTGTTATTGTAAAATTGCATTGAAGCAGATGATAGAGATTTGGATCTTGCTAGAACGTACCTTGAATAAGGTGATAAAGATGTTAGTGTCAAAGGGAAATGGTGATACAAACAGTGTCAAATGTACTGTGAATAGTGGTCAACTAGCTAGGGATTTGTTTGTAGAATTAACATGTCGGATATGTAAAGCATTGGTTGGTGTTAGGGGCTGTGGTCAATTGGTCATGCTCATTACGACAACAAAAACCAGTGGTAATTTGAAGATTAAATGTATCACATTTGACTCACAAAACATTTATTGTATCTTAGTCATGAAATTGATAATCTGAATACGTTGATACGATCTTTCGAATCCTATTAGATCCTGATTTCTGAGTACCTATGCCACCAGGTCCTTTAAAACATAAAGAAGAATGCTTTAGTCACTACAAAGGACTTGTTACACTTATCTTATCTGTGTCCGTAATGCATAGGTTTAAGTTAAAAACTAAACTTAACTGAAGTTTGACCGTGGTAGACTGTGAAAAGATGATTCGATATGGCACAGCCCCTGACAAGCAATTACCGAAATCAAATTTGAACACTAAGATGTTCCAATTGAATCGAATGATATTTTGACGAAGGTTGTGTATCTTGAGAATGCAGAAGTACTTATAAAGCCTTGGAATGGTTTTCTGAACAGTGTTATGTGTCGATAGGTTTCGGTCAGTTGGGATTGCATATAGAATGAATAATAGTTAATTAAACTAATTCGTTGCCAGATAGATCATGAAGAATCGATAGTGAAAATTAGTAGACGATTATGATCGGTCAAATCTATCTATATTGTAATTATTGTATTTTAACTTGAAACATGTGGTTAATTACTGTGAAGTTGACTAAAAGTGTAAAATATTGACGTAAAAATCTAGTTGTGACTTTAAAAAAGAGTTTTTAGTGTACAAGGATCTATTGAACTATACTTTTGTTTTTAACGAACTATTAATAAAGGTTATGTGATTTTTAGTTTAGTAAAAGTTGTACAGACATAGTCCAGATTTAGTACTTTTGTTATTTAAATCTCAAGTTCTATGCATTTTTAATTCATTAGTCGCTAGGTGTTTGAAGATTTATAACATACAAAAATATTAAAAAGTTAATTAAAATAATACATACTACTAAATGTTTGTTGTCTATGTTATGCATATGGCAAATACAAGCTTAAAATAGAAAAATAAGAAAATTTCTGTGGGAATGGTACTGTGACAAATATTTTACTATAAATTTTCAAAAATATTTACATTTATGAAAGTGTTTAGGAGATTTCATAGTGCCATCTCCATTGGACAAAGAAACTTGAAATGAAGAGACACTAATTGGGGTGTTATAACAGTAGCATAACTATTGTTTTAAATTGATGTTAAATCAACTACACGTTATACCAAAATAATAACCCCTCAAAAGAATGAACTATTTATTCCCGTATTGTACTCACAATTAAAGAAAATTCTAGACTTGTCAGTTGACTTTTATCCCAAATTTGAGTGAAATACGGGAGTAAATGTAAAATTTAGAGTGTGACAAAACTTTCTGAAGACCGACATACAGAATACAAACTAGACACGATATTTGTGATTGTTAAATTTAGCAAAATAAATGTAAGTAATTGTTTAGTTTAACTTTAAACTAGAACTGAAATATGAGTAAGAGACTGATGGATGCAAATGCGTGGGTGCCAAGGTTTATATCAGTTTAGTTCAGGACATAGCGATTTCTTTATCAAGATGTGATTCCCTACCCTACAGCATCAGACCTGAGTAAAATAGTATGTATAACAGTGTGCATAGCTGATATAATATTTTTCTGTCATAATATAGTGAAGAGAAGAGCGCGCGGTTCTCTAAGCATCTTGTTAATGATTATCACCGCCCATAGACTAGAAATGAATTGGCCCTAAGATTGATTTTACCATCCAAATATAAACGGACCTTACGCAGCTATATAAAAATAAGGGTTCCGTTTTTTTTGCCATTTGGCTACGGAACCCTAATATATATGAAACTATTATCATGAACAGGGCTATCGGGTCACGTCATCTAATATCATTAAAATTAATATCAATTCGATCACAATATTTGCTAACTTCGATGTTAATAATGAACTGTGTAAACAAGTTGTTATAATTCAAGTTGCGACAAGGTTCTTTTGTAGCCAACTGCTCAATTCTGACAAACTTCTTAACAACGAAATAACATGAAGTAGAGAAAATCTTAATCATTGCTTAATTTAACGTCAAATTAGAAAGGAATTTTAATGGAGATCAAAATTAAATTATTGAGTTTCATTAACTTTTAATATACGCGGAATAATAAAATGAGACGTTTATGGTTCAGAGTAATGGGTTTCAAATGACTCAAAGCACATTTTAAATATCTACTGAATGAAATAGAATTCATGGATATTTTATGTTTTCGTTCTCTATTCTATAGCTATGCCGTTTAATTTTGTGTTAACGCTGTAAACAAAAGTCGCTTATAATGTAATAAACATTAAGTAAATAAGTAAGTCTCACAGATTTTATTGATAACTGATGGATGTTAGTATGTATATTTTTATAAATAAAAAAGAATATGCGCAAAGCGTAGATACTACTGTTTTGAATGTTACATCAAAAAATTTTGTTTAAGGCATCTTGTATAGAAAATGTGTTGGGATCTAACATTGATTTAAATTATATTTCTAATGTAAATTAATGTTAGTGATCCTAAGTAAATCGATGTGGAACTTAACTGCAATGCAGATAGGTACAATGCAAATTTGTATTTAATTAATATTATAATATGTATACTACAATGACCTTTATTTCGAAATTGTGAGGGAATTAATATTTCCATAAACGGGCTCCCTTGGTAAACAGACAAAAATAATTGAATTTCTATTTCACCTGAGACTTATCACGGTTTGTATTTCAATTTATAATCCGAAAAATACGTTATCATGGAAAGGATTTACTTGTAATACAAATATCTGGTTTTGGTTGTCAATGTCGAGAGAGAAGATTTTTTTTGTCCTGTAAACATATACATTTGGCCTTATAAAATTGTTTCACTGTTTTCAGACTTGTCCCTTTGTAATTGTATCTAAAATTCATACTCCCGAACCTATTTACTTCATTAAATCTATTTCTGAAGATAGGTTTTATTCAAAATTGTCAGTAAAAAGAAACTTTAAACATTAAAAGGTTTAAAACATGCACTGCTTCCGGAGTGTCTGTACACAGAGCCTTAACTCGTAATTTATTCGTAGCGTTTAAATATTTATGATGTAATGTAAATAAGAAATAATATTGTACTTAAAATAGGGGGCTGGTGGTGTTTTTAAATAAATGTTTTATGCATATATTTTAAGAATAGAAGGGTATCTGAAAGCGTATTTCGCCATATTTTGAAATAATGTAGCGTTACAATAAAAGAAAACGATACTGCTCTGCAAAAGGAAGGAAAAATTAAAAACTCCGGTACAAGACGTAAAATAATTAAAGCACGTTATATTCAACACATCACCCATACTTTAAATGGGTAACATGTTGTTATTATAAAATCATAACATCCTAGATATCAGTCAGAAGGAATATATTTTATTTCGTGAGCCCTTTCGCAAACACTGATCACCACTGGCACCCTTTAGCTTGTTGTAGCAAGCTAGTTGAAGCATTTGTAGACTTAAATTGTCAGTAGGAGGTTTAGACTAAATAAGTGATCTAATGTTAATGTTTCTCAATAAGTTAATTGTGAAATCTTGACTTATTCTTACTTATGTTTCTTAAGGCAAGTTTGATGTTATGTGAAGGTGAGAACAGAATCGTCTTCAGCAGGATAGCCAAAAGACTAGATTTGTGATAGATGTATTTACCTGTTTATAGTTGTTTTGGATACTTAAATATTTTGTCTGATTCCATCTAAGTACTTAGTAGAAATATTACAGAACTGTAATAAGACATTCTGTGTTTCACTTGTAGCATTCAACATTCAATGAATATAATTATGGTGTTGTAAATAGAGAAAAAGTTTATTTTTTGTTATTATTTGTACTTCATGTTTATTTTGTGTTGAGACAGACGTAATTTTTCCGTTACTCTAATTATAAAATAAAGATTTTTTTCTGATAAATGTCCTTTAAAGAGTTTTATTTAAACCTTATGTGTATTTAAACTGGCGTTCTTAATCTTACAGAAAAACAGTAATTTACCATCATATCCACAAAGCAGCACTATAATGGAAATAAAATAGTCCAATACAACTCAAAAAGCCATTGAAAAACGAGCCAGAGATATCAAGTAAAAACAAACAACTTTCTAATTTATTAAAACAATATTTATTTACACTTTGTTTATCTACACATTGCTCCCAGAAAAAAAAAACAACAAAATGCATGACATACAAGAATGGTCAATTTTGTATAATGCTATGGAGTTTTATATAACAAAAAAGTCAGGAGTTTCAAGGTTTTTGAAACAGCAGTGAACCAAAGCTACCCTTATTTCTGATTTGTTTCATGAAGTTACAGCCGATTCAACATCATATTGATTCTTTACTTTCCATAGTAGCAGCCTACGAAGAAGTAATCTTCATTAAAATTTCCTAGCAAGTCCAGCTGTGCAATCAAACAGCACAGGGTTCTTGAATTCCCCCCTCATATCCAGCATATAGTGCATCCAGGTGTTCTTAACCTTGATGGGTAGTTGCACTCTTGCTCCGGCCCTGTTCTCCTTGCAGCACACATTCTCAAGCGGCACCTTCATCAAGCGGTTCTTTCCGAAAGGACTGTATGTCACAAACGTGACGTGTTTCCCCCCTTTGTTGAGGATGAGAAAGCGGACTGACTTGAGGGTGTACATCCATATCATTGTCAGTGATCCAGTTCCTAAAAAAGGAATAAAAATTTGAGTTCAGAATCGAATGGCTACGCCAAGTTCATTGTGTTATAGAAGTAAATAGTATTAACCAAAGAATACATCCAAAACTTATCTTAAAATTTTTAAGTTTGTAAAGTCTGTGTACGAGAGAAGAAACTTAATGTATAGTATCCATCCCTTTATTTACTACCTTACCTATTAACACGGCAATAGTTCCTAAGCCATTCCTATATTTATTTTCACCGAGATTAATCCTTCGGAACCATGGAGTATCTTCATTTATTTGTGATTGATCAACTGGTGCATCCCGCAATGTAGAGAATGCAAAAATACCCAAATACGACCAAAACATGTACTGGAGTACAGCGAATACGTTCATATACTTAAAGAATGAAGGGTTTTCATATTTAAATAGAATTACATCTTTTACAACGTTCGTATTAACTTCGTGAATGGCTTTCTTAGCAACTGTAGCGGAAGACGCATTTCTGATGTTAACTGCGCATTCTCGGCATTTAAATGGAAATCTTATGGCAGCACTTCTTCTAATTATAGATGAAGCATAGGATAAGAAAGACATTTTATTTATTTAACGATAAATATTATTGAAGAAAACATAACCTTAAATAATAACAATTTGACGTTGACATTGACAGCCGAATTGTCATTGGCAATTGGCAATTCACAAAGATTTTGGAAAATTCAATAGATAAAACATATGTCAGGTTTGAGTGAAGCCACCAAAACTTCAAAAATTCACCTAACTTTACACCTATAGTGCCGTGCCTATCGATAAAGTCCTCGAGCCAACAAGACGTTTTTCTACTAAGAGATTTTTTATTTATTAATATGAAAATACTCAACATAAATAATAATCATTGAAAATGTTCATCATTAAGTGAAAAAGTGTAAAGAAAAGATACAATATTACACGATTCAGTTTAACAAAGGTAATTTAAATTTATATTACCTTTAAGTCAACCCGTACTCAGCACATCTCTACGCCTGTATCTCTCTACAAAAATTGTTTCTCTCAACAGAAGTCGATTAAAATTATTAATTCGTAGATTGACTGCAAGTTCTTTATAGACAGATACATATCTAATAACAATGCAATGCATTGTGCGTGGATTCATATCGCGAGAAAGAGGAAAGGAAAGTATTATCCGTTTATCTGAGTGAAATGCAATGTTTATAAAGTTACTGTTCGAGGTTGTCATTCAATATTCTTACAATAGTTACGGCACTTTTTACTACTTACAATATTGCGCTCGAAGTACGAATTACACCTGGATTCGATTCCCGTTAAAAGTTGACCGCCATAATAGCCAGACCAGCTTTACCCATATTCATTATTGAAATAGCCACTTTTATAAATGATGCCGTCATTCAAGTTATTTTACAATACCACCATCAAAAAAATATTCTGTATCAAAATTTTACGTGCAGTAAATCATAGACTACACATATAAACGGAGAGTCGATATCGATGAAAATCGGTACGCATGTAATCCCTAGTTCATCCCCGTCATAATGACGTTTAGACGATTTTTGTCGGGTGTCTGATATCTTGCTCTATCACACATGATTCATAATAAGGAGAAAAAGGACAAAAAATCTGTCAAACCATAGTCTCCATCTAGTACTTCCAAAATCTTTGGCAATTCATCACTTTTATTTAATTATTAGTAATTTAATTATTAGTAACGGTCTTCATTTCTTAAGTACAACTGTAATAATGCAACCAATACTTCGGCGTATTTAACAACTTTGTCTTTCACTCAAACCCTAGAACCTTTTGATATTCTATGCCCGTTATTACCTATTAACAGTTATAATAGCATTTACGATGCATTTAGTAAGTTACAAAATATAACGGAAATACATCCTTGGACTCCAAATACCGGACATAAAGAAAAAATAGAAGGAGATCTCGAACTTCTCATTAACTGGCGGTAGCCACTATCCAAAACATTTTAGCATAGATAGACTTTTTAATATAACATAAAATCGTCTTAATTTACGTAGCATTACTTAAAAACGTTGACATCTTACTTTATGGTCAGATAAATTTCAAAATAAAAATAAACGTATCTTGTCTATAGTCATCTTCGGCGTCTTCGTCATTTCGTCGCGCTTGTAATTTTGCAATAATATTAAAATTTGTAAAAATGTTATTTTGCAAGAGCCAGCATTTCTAGCATTGGTTTTGTCTTTACAAGAAAGTTAAAGGCGTTTAGCGTTGATCGCACGCGTCTTTTCAAGACCACTGCCAAGATGGCTGATATAAAGGTAAGCATTATTGGCGGCAGTTTAATTACTAACGGTCGAATCATATTTATTTTTGTTGTTTTCCATATTATGTTAATTATTCAGCGTTGTCTTTTAATTTACTTGTATTTGAACTTATTCATTAAGGGCTGATAGATTCATCTGCCCTTTATGAATTACGGAGAACCTTGGAAGTAATTTTATGTAAATGGAGGGACTCAATTTATGACCATTGCATTCCTGCTTTTTTTTTGCATTATTTACGGTGACACCGTTTTCTTGCATTGAAAGACGGTTGAGTTTAAACCCGTATGAATGTTGTTATCTACCCTCACATGGTAAAATCTGTTTTGTTGGTCAGCATAAATACCGGCAAAATATTGGGGAACTTTCAAGGCCGCAAACTTTTTTGGCACTGTGGCTCTGCGTTTTATGTAAATTTTGAAAATGTGACAAAATATTTGAGCTACTAATAGTTGAATAATCCCTTCTAATGTTTCGCGGGCGGATGCTATACATACTATTTATTGATATTATTAATTATGAAAGCAATCTAATGAACCCAGCTTTTTTGGCAACTGTATTGTTAAAAAGTATATAGGTTTATACCATACTGTTACAGAACATAACTTACCCCAATAAATTTTAATGTGGGTATAATTATGTATCATCTGGGTGATAATCTAAAAAAATTGCCGTACTACAATTTTATAGTTACATGGTATTTAAAACGCAAAGTTACTGTGGCTATGATTTCATTGATTGATGATCACTACTACTTGAAAATAACTACAATGATATTTTAAAAATTGTTTTTACTTTTATTCCAGTCTATGTTCAACAAAATGAGCTCTGCCACCCAGAATGGCAATGCGGAGGCTGCGCCTGCCGCTGCCAAGGGGCAGAAAGGCTCAATTGAAAAGATATATCAAAAGAAATCTCAGCTGGAGCATATCTTGCTTCGGCCGGACACATACATCGGGTCTGTTGAACGGGCTACCGAGACCATGTGGGTCTTTGACAAAACTAAAGAGTGCATGGTGCAGAAAGAATTGACTTTTGTACCAGGTAATATTTGATTACTGCATCTTTTCATCTATTTAAATGATTATGACAACAGCAGTTCAGGATTTGAATTTTGATTTAAAGTTTTTTTTCTAAAATAATAAGTAAATAACTCTCTTTCCAGGTTTATACAAAATATATGACGAAATATTAGTAAACGCAGCTGATAATAAGCAAAGAGATGCCAAGATGGACGTAATTAAAATTGACATTAATCAAGAAACAAATACAATTTCAGTTTATAATAATGGTTGTGGTATACCTGTAGTAATGCATAAGGAGGAGAAGATGTATGTGCCTACTATGATCTTTGGGCACCTCTTGACATCGTCAAATTACAATGATGAAGAAGAAAAAGTGACGGGAGGTAGGAACGGATATGGTGCCAAGTTGTGTAACATCTTCTCAACAAAATTCACAGTAGAGACTGCATCCAAACAGTACAAGAAACATTTCAAACAAACGTGGGGCTCCAACATGACAAAGGCCTCAGAACCAAAGGTTAAAGAGTCCGGAAAAGATGATGATTTTACTAAAGTGACTTTTAGCCCTGATTTGGCTAAATTTAAAATGGAGAAGTTAGAAGACGACATAGTTATGCTTATGTCGCGACGTGCGTATGACGTAGCAGCTTCCACCGCAGGCGTGAAAGTGTATCTCAATGGAGAGAGGCTAAAAATAAACAAATTTAAAGACTATGTAGATCTATACATAAAAGGTAAAGAAGATGAGAATGGTCAACCTCTCAAGGTTGTGTATGAAAAAGTGAACGACCGCTGGGAGGTCGCACTCACTTTATCTGACAGGGGATTCCAGCAGGTCTCCTTTGTCAACTCTATTGCCACTACAAAAGGTGGTAAACATGTTGACTCAGTTTGCGATAATGTCGTAAAGAATGTTCTGGAAGTTTTGAAGAAGAAAAACAAAGGAGGCGTCAATATTAAGCCTTTCCAAGTAAAAAATCACATGTGGCTATTCATAAATTGCCTTATTGTTAACCCAACCTTTGATTCACAGACAAAAGAAAACATGACACTCCAAGCAAAGAGCTTTGGATCAAAGTGTGCAATCTCTGAGAAGTTCATCACAGCAGTTACTAAGTCAGGATTGGTTGAGGCTGTCCTGACCTGGGCCAAATTCAAGGCTCAGACAGAGTTGGTGAAGGCATCGGGTAAGAAACAGAGTAAGCTGAAAGGTATACCGAAGTTAGAGGATGCAAACGATGCAGGTACGAAGAATGCTCATCTCTGCACGTTAATTCTCACTGAGGGAGACTCAGCCAAGACTTTGGCTGTGTCGGGTCTTAGTGTAGTAGGCAGAGACCATTATGGCGTGTTCCCACTGAAGGGTAAGCCTCTTAACGTTCGCGACGCGTCTCACAAGCAGGTCTTGGAGAACGTAGAAATCAACAACTTGATTAAAATCCTTGGGCTTCAGTACAAAAAGAAATACCTCTCAGTTGATGACTTGAAATCATTGAGGTATGGCAAAGTGATGATAATGGCTGATCAGGATCAAGACGGATCCCATATCAAGGGTTTGATCATTAATTTCATTCACCATAACTGGCCTGAGTTGTTGAAGTTGCCGTTTTTGGAGGAATTCATCACGCCTATTGTTAAAGCAACTAAGAAAGACAAAGAGATATCATTCTACTCATTACCCGAGTTTGAAGAGTGGAAGAAAGAAACAGATAACCATCACACATACAATATAAAATACTACAAAGGTTTGGGTACCTCCACATCAAAGGAGGCTAAAGAGTACTTCCAGAACATGGAGAGGCACAGGATCAGGTTCAAGTATGCTGGTCCGACAGACGACCATCACATCGAGCTGGCTTTCTCGAAGAAGGGAGCGGATCAGCGGAAAGAGTGGCTCACCAGCCATATGGACGAAGTGAAGAGGAGGAAGGAGATTGGGCTGCCGGAGAGATATCTTTACACTAAGGATACGAAGGCTGTCAGCTATTCTGACTTTGTAAACCTAGAGCTGGTTCTCTTTTCAAACGGTGATAATGTCAGGTAAGATTTATATTTGTTTTATGAAATCCAAGATTTTCTTATTCAAATTAAATTTTTCTGTCATCTATCCCATGATCGGCCTTTGCGAAAGTTGCTCAACTTTGCCATAAAAAATATAAGTCATAAAATATCTCTGATAATTTGTTTCGTTTCAGATCCATTCCGTCAATGATAGACGGGCTGAAGCCGGGGCAGCGCAAGGTGATCTTCACCTGCATCAAGCGTAATGACAAGCGAGAGGTCAAAGTGGCACAACTGGCCGGTTCGGTGGCCGAGCACTCTGCTTACCACCACGGTTAGTATGCGATTATTTACTTATACTGTTTGACAATGAACTAATCCGGTATTTGGCTGATTGGCATGGCATGTCAAATCACTCACTTTTATTAAATGTCAAAGACGTAAGCTTATTAATAACTAGAAGGGAAGTTTGAAATTCTAAGCTATGATGTCAAGTGTTAGTATTGTCAAGTCAATACTTTTCTAGTTTCGATTAACTGTAATAAATTGATAAAAGCGCAAGAGTAACTCTGCTGTTATAATTTTCCATTAGTGACTATAACCCTTACTTTACCCAAAGCTACACGGCACGCCTAAGTAATAGGGTCTCCTGATCACCGCCGCCCTTGGACGTAACTCTACCTCTCTTATTAATAAATCCTTAATGTGCTTCCAGGTGAGCAGTCTCTAGCGATGACGATAGTGAACTTAGCGCAGAACTACGTCGGCTCGAACAACATCAATCTGCTAGAGCCCCGCGGTCAGTTCGGTACGCGGCTCTGCGGCGGGAAGGACTCCGCGAGCCCGCGTTACATTTTCACGCTTATGTCGCCGCTCACAAGGCTCATTTTCCATCCGCATGATGACCCGCTGCTTGTTGTAAGTATAGTACTACATATCTGTATCTCTCTAGTTTTGGCCTTTAAAAACAAATTTCGGAAAATCTAAGTCTCATGTAGGTATGTATTTGAAAGGCTATCTGACAAAAAGTCTCTAGAAGAGTGGAGATTGCTTCACCGACAAAAGCAATGCTCTCAGATTTTGATGATGATGTGACAAATATTCAGACCTCCTACTCAGGTACAGTCAGATAACATAGTCATGTGGTCTACTGTTGTGGGGCTCTGCTGCTGACATTGAGTAAATTTTTATATTGCAGAAAAGAGCTATCCGTGCGATCTACAACCTTAGACCTCGTGACTCACTTAGGGATGTATTCAAAGAAATTAATATTTTAACAGTACCTTCTCAGTACATATTTGATTATATTTTATATATTCGAAAGTATAATAAACATTTTCTTAAAAAATCGGATACTCACAAATTCAATACAAGAAATAAGCACAGACTTGCCTATCCAAGTGTCAGACTTCACAAAACGGGAAGGTCTTTTGTAGGATTAAGCATAAAAATGTTCAACAAAGTACCACAAAATCTTGTTGAATTACCTTTACATAAATTTAAAATTAAAATTAAGAATTGTTTAATGAGAAAAGGTTACTATAAGATTGAAGATTATTTAAATGATATCGACAAGAATTTGTGGGCCTGACAATTTCTTACCACTCTGCGCATGTGGTTGCCTGATTTATTAATTTATTACATTTGTAGTTATATGTTTTTTTTTGTTTTGTTTTTAAATGACATAATTTTTCTATTTTATTATTTTGATGACATGTAAATAATTATTTATACATATTGTATTTATTTTTAAAAAAGGCAAACTGTTGAGTTTCTTGTGGCACTTCTTCTCAGCAGGCCATTCACGTCGAAGTGCTGGTAGGAAAAAAAAAGATATGACGTGCAAAAGAATTTCTATGTAAATCAAATTGCAAAATAAAGTACTTAAACAGATAAATCGGAATTGTCTTATAACTCTTGCAACAACTTGTGTAGTCAAAATTTTAGTCTTATTTATTTATTTATAATTCTTTGACACAAAACAGATGCTTGTTCAAGTTGTAAAAGAAAAGGTTGTTAGTCTCACTTCCTCTTATTTGCCATAAAAAGCAATAATCCAATCAATGATACATACATAATATATTTTTTCAGCATGAATTTGAAGATAATCAGAAGATTGAACCTGTCCATTACCTTCCAATCATCCCAATGGTCCTGGTGAACGGAGCTGAGGGTATCGGCACTGGCTGGTCCACTAAGATACCCAACTACAACCCCAGGGATATTGTTGAGAATATCCGGTAAGTTCTGTTTGTGGCTGTGCGAATGGTGCCTAAATATAACACACTGAAACTATAGAGCTTCATTAAAGCTGGGAATTGTTTTATCTTAACTTCAAGGGTACAAAACCTGGCTACAAAGCCGAGTGTCGCGGGTTCGAATCCCGCTACGTGCATTTGTGAATATCGGCATTTGTACTCAAGGCATGGATATTATTAAGAGTACATATTTAAGTATGTCTATCCATTCCATAGCATCTTCATATAGTACAAGCTTCGAGCTTAGTTTTGGGGCTAGGGAATTGGGGGGTACCCAGGCATTTATTTATTTCATACAGATGGCTGACACATACGTCATACTTGTGATCAGATGCCACCTTTGTGGACTGGTTGACTGGGGCGTAATCTATCCATAAAAAATATATAATTAATTTTTAGCAAAAGGAACTGTAAGACTTTGTGGGAGTATGTAATAAAATAACATAAAAAAATATTGTAATTATTCGCGGTTAAAAAGATCAACTTTTGAGTTTCTTGCCGCTTCTTCTCGATAGATTACTGCGTTCCGAAGTCAGTGGTAGAGTCATTCTTTATTGTGATAATAAGAGCGATTTATATGTGCTTAACTGTGGCCTGCGTAAATAAAGTATAGGTATTTTGATATTGTTTTTATTATCTCCCCAGTCGCATGCTGGACGGCGAGGAGCCGCGCGTGATGCACCCGTGGTACAAGAACTTCCGCGGCACCATCGAGGGCTTCGGCGACAAGTACGTCATCTCCGGCGAGGCGGCCGTGTTGCCCAACGAGAAGATCGAGATCACAGAGCTGCCGGTCGGCGTGTGGACGCAGAACTACAAGGAGAACGTGCTCGAGCCCATGCTGGGCACGGATAAAGTGAAGCCGCTCATATCTGAGTATAGGGTGAGTGGAGTGTTTTGAAAAAATTAAGATAATTTGGTCTTCAAATAAATTGTGGTACTCAGGGGGGAGGTTTGAACAATCAGAAAATATAAACTCTCTGAATATTCACAAACTGTCTTACCTGACAACCATTACAACGGTGACAGTGTTACGAAGGTACCTGAGTCAGCAGGTAACAGGCCTCTTGGACCATATTTAATTTAGCTATCAGTTAAAATGTTCTTTATTAAAATAGGCTTCATAGAAGCACTTATTAATCGTCCAAAACTACAGAATAGACTCGGCCACTGATTCGGAAGTTACTGACTCTTTTCAAATGTCATATGTTTTATTTACAATAGTGTTCATTTTCAGTTAAAAATAAAAAAAATCTTATCTAATAAATATTTATCATTATCATTAAGATGTAATTAATTATATTATTGTTTGCAGGAGTACAACACAGACACAACGGTCCGGTTCGTGGTGTCCCTCCTGCCGGGCAAACTCAGCGAGGTGGAAGCGGAGGGGGTGCACAAGGTGTTCAAGCTGCAGACTACCATCTCCATGACCTGCATGAACGCCTTCGACCACCTCAACTGCCTTAACAAGTGAGTATCATACTATCTATACTAGTATAATAAAGATAAAACTTTGTTTGTTTGTTTGGACGCGCTAATCTCGCAAAGTTCTGGTTAGAATTGAAAAAATATTTTTGTGTTGGATAGTCCATTTGTCGAAGAAGCTATAGTATAACTATTACTCAATGTAGGCGAAAACCGAAATCCATGCGGATGGAGTTGCAGGCGGCCGGCTACTAGTAAATAAATAGCCAGATTACTGAAAACTGGATAAGTCTCCAATTGATATTGAGCTCTAACAGTTAGGGATTAAGTTGAAAATCAATTGAAGATTTTTTTACAGATTTGTATTAATATTTTCTGAGGTTTATGCGACTGTAAAAAAATGCATGGTACAAGAAGTTCTAGGCTGTCTCCCTCAGTTCCGACTGAGTTTACAGCTATGCTTCCTTTGCGAATATCGTTTGTAATGAGCTCAAAACGATGCTTGGTGGACCCGAGAAAAAAAAACTCCAATCTTGCTATTTTGACGGGCCCATTGGTCCAGTGGTCAGACCTTGCTAAAAAACTAAGGGTCGCGGGTTCGAATCCCGCTAGGGGCAAATGTTTGAGTGATGAACATCTGCATTTGTTCTCGAGTCATGTATGTTTCTAGCATCCATAGTACAAGGTGTGTTAGTTTTTTTTTTTATGTCAGAGGCGGCAAACGATCTAGCGGGTCACCTGATGGTAAGCAATCACCGCCGCCCATGGACATCCGCGACCCCAGAGGTGACGTTGATGTGTTGCCGGCCTTAAACCCATACCCTCCCCAACTGAGAGTTTAAAGAATTAACTTATTTATTTATTTTAATAATATTTTTGCTCTCTCCCAGATACGAGAAAGTAGACGAGATCCTCCGCACATTCTACGACCTTCGGCTGAAGTACTACTCGCGGCGGAAGGACTACCTCGAGGGCCAGCTGCAGGCGGAGGCGGACAAGCTGTCCAACCAGGCGCGCTTCATCCTCGAGAAGTGCGACAAGGGACTCGTCGTCGAGAACAAGAAGCGGAAGGTCATGGTCGAGGAGCTCATTAAGAGAGGCAAGTGTTTGGTTTGGGACTGCCTTCAGTGGTGTGGTAGTTAGAGCGCTGTGCTCAATAACCGAGGAGCTCCCGGGGAACCTGTCACTTTGCGTTGATTTTCCCGGTTTAGTTAGGTCATTACAGGCTTGAATCACCTGATGCTCCGATAAGAATGATGATTACATGCTTCGTTATGTTGGTTCCAACATTGATGCAAATGGTGGTTTCCCTTGTAGGGGTTACAGAAATTAGACATCAGTCGCTTCATTAGCAAAACCTGGCCGATCAATTCTGGATCATAGTCGCAGCGTACCCTGGGGTCCCAGGCAATGACAGAGGCAACAGTGGTTTTCTTCAGGAAGGTTCGTGTCTTGATCTCTCTTGTGCATCATTCTGTCTGGGACGGTCTTCCTCCATCCACATCTGTCTCCAGCCGAATGTAGGTTGTAGTGTGTCTGATCAGACCAACGCATCGGGTATTCCCATCGACTTGCCAGTGTATGTGTCTCTACGAGCTGCGGCTGAAGTACTACTCGCGGCGGAAGGACTACCTCGAGGGCCAGCTGCAGGCGGAGGCGGACAAGCTGTCCAACCAGGCGCGCTTCATCCTCGAGAAGTGCGACAAGGGACTCGTCGTCGAGAACAAGAAGCGGAAGGTCATGGTCGAGGAGCTCATTAAGAGAGGCAAGTGTTTAGTTGAAGACTGCCTTCGGTGGTGTGGAAGTTAGAGCGCTCTGCTCAAGAACCAAGGAGCTCCCAGGGAACCTGTCACTTTATGTTGATTTTCCCGTTTTGGTAAGAACATTGCAGGCTT